>CM077165.1:39930829-41130829 GCA_039583875.1 Platanthera guangdongensis | reverse complement strand
GCACGCTCTTTAAAATGAATTGATGTAGACTCATAGAGTGTTCAACTTTGTTGATTCGTAATTAAGTATAGAAATACATTAGCTTAATTTTCTCTATATAATTTATTGTTAAGATTAATCCTCTATATTATTAACTATCAATAAATATATTTTAGAAAATATAATTATCTATAGTAAAGTGAGTCGATGAGTGTAACATTTCTATAATTTGATATTAGGGAATTAAAATGAAAATACTCTCTATTGATGTCTAGCACTTACCCTCTAGCAATCCTCAAAACTGTTGCATAAGTTAACTAATGAGGGAGGAAATGACTTAGGCCTCCTTTTGGATAGCTTGAGCCTTGCAAAACCAAAACCTTAAACATTATACCCTTGCACACCCAATTTGGACCTAATCCCTATCCTTTTGAAACTCTACCACTAAAATTCACCAAGGCCAAATCCTTACCTATTAGCACACCTATCATTGAGCTCTTCATGGAATGAGTTTGTTCGTAGTGATATGTGGCCTGAGTGCGTGTATATTTGCACCCACTTGGAATGATCTCTACTATGAACCCCCAAAAAAAAGAAAAATAAGACATAGTGATACGTGGCCTGAGTTCGTGTATACTTTCACCCACTCGAAATGATCCCTACTATGGCCCCTTGGTTAAGAAGAATAAAAATTTAAAGTGTCCTTCAAAAATGTGGGAAGTATACTAATTGTAAAGTCTGGGGGTGTTTTTATAACACTAACGTATGTTAAGCTATTTTCCAACAAAAGGCTCAATCGAGATTTAGGTGTGAAAGAAAAGAAAAAGAAATCCATTAAATTTATCTTTGATTAGCTCACCTATAATCTTCTATCCTAAGCCAAAAAGGCTACGCCATAATACAAGTCCTAAGGATCCGACCTCACTACGTCTAACTAGTGACGTGGAGAGGGTGTGAAAAGGGTAAGCTCATGACTATCAATATGGGTACTTATAAGTTTTGAAATACTAATACGTATTTTATTGAGATTGTTATTTTATCCTCACATTTGTCATAGATGACTATACCTTTATTTCTAAGAAAGAGTGAAAGATACTTAAAGATATATTGGAGGAATTTTAAGATAAATTTATACTTAGAAATGTCTGCTAAACTATTTCCTATATGATTACATCATCAAAGTTCCATTTAAATTCATAGCAACCAGTGTGCGGAGATAAAATTATTTATTGGTAACCCAAGTGTTTGAATTAATTTGCTTAGGGACAAGAAAACATCTAATTCTGGGGGTATTTGATGAGTGCGATTATGAAAGGCTTTTTACTATCATAATTGTAATCATGTCTACTATTTTCTTCCTCTTTGTGTAGTAATTTCGTGAGATTAGTTGAGAAATTGTATTATCATGAATAGGAGAGCACAGTTAGGATTTTTGGTTACTCCTTGTATTAAGCTATATATTTATTCTTTCATTTTTATAATGCAGGTAATGCCAACCAATGGAACTAAAAGTCTTGGTGCAAACAGATGAGTTCATGGAGTCAACATGGCTGATGACAGGACAAAAATTTGGCACATACGGGTAGTCACACGGCCGTGTTAATACCCGTGTCCAATGTGGCCTGAAATTGAAGAAACTGGATGTAGGAGCAATCCTCAAAACTGTTGCATAAGTTAACTAATGAGGGAGGAAATGACTTAGGCCTCTTTTTGGATAGCTTGAGCCTTGCAAAACCAAAACCTTAAACATTATACCCTTGCACACCCAATTTGGACCTAATCCCTATCCTTTTGAAACTCTACCACTAAAATTCACCAAGGCCAAATCCTTACCTATTAGCACACCTATCATTGAGCTCTTCATGGAATGAGTTTGTTCGTAGTGATATGTGGCCTGAGTGCGTGTATATTTGCAACCACTTGGAATGATCTCTACTATGAACCCCAAAAAAAAGAAAAATAAGACATAGTGATACGTGGCCTGAGTTCGTGTATACTTTCACCCACTCGGAATGATCCCTACTATGGCCCCTTGGTTAAGAAGAATAAAAATTTAAAGTGTCCTTCAAAAATGTGGGAAGTATACTAATTGTAAAGTCTGGGGGTGTTTTTATAACACTAACGTATGTTAAGCTATTTTCCAACAAAAGGCTCAATCGAGATTTAGGTGTGAAAGAAAAGAAAAAGAAATTCATTAAATTTATCTTTGATTAGCTCACCTATAATCTTCTATCCTAAGCCAAAAAGGCTACGCCATAATACAAGTCCTAAGGATCCGACCTCACTACGTCTAACTAGTGACGTGGAGAGGGTGTGAAAAGGGTAAGCTCATGACTATCAATATGGGTACTTATAAGTTTTGAAATACTAATACGTATTTTATTGAGATTGTTATTTTATCCTCACATTTGTCATAGATGACTATACCTTTATTTCTAAGAAAGAGTGAAAGATACTTAAAGATATATTGGAGGAATTTTAAGATAAATTTATACTTAGAAATGTCTGCTAAACTATTTCCTATATGATTACATCATCAAAGTTCCATTTAAATTCATAGCAACCAGTGTGCGGAGATAAAATTATTTATTGGTAACCCAAGTGTTTGAATTAATTTGCTTAGGGACAAGAAAACATCTAAGTCTGGGGGTATTTGATGAGTGCGATTATGAAAGGCTTTTTACTATCATAATTGTAATCATGTCTACTATTTTCTTCCTCTTTGTGTAGTAATTTCGTGAGATTAGTTGAGAAATTGTATTATCATGAATAGGAGAGCACAGTTAGGATTTTTGGTTACTCCTTGTATTAAGCTATATATTTATTCTTTCATTTTTATAATGCAGGTAATGCCAACCAATGGAACTAAAAGTCTTGGTGCAAACAGATGAGTTCATGGAGTCAACATGGCTGATGACAGGACAAAAATTTGGCACATACGGGTAGTCACACGGCCGTGTTAATACCCGTGTCCAATGTGGCCTGAAATTGAAGAAACTGGATGTAGGAGACAGAGACTCACACGGGTAGGCACACGCTCGTGTGCTTACCCGTGTCAAATTCGAACACAACTGCCAACCAACCCGTGTCTAAAGAACATGAAGAACAACACGGTCGTGTCAGTACCCGTGTCATCTGACACGGCCCACTACCAGACACGCCTATTCGTATGGAACTGCCCTAGAACCATAAACACGGCCTGACACACGACCGTGTTGGTACCCGTGTTCTACTTTGTTTGCAGAGACTATAAAATTCCTATAGAAAAATTAGAGGGGACTTTTGGATAATTCTTCATTGGGGAGAACTTCTGGAGCACGAAGTGGAGCATCCAAGGGAAGGAGGAATTGAAGGAGATTATTTGTATGCTTTTAATCTTTCTTATATCTCTTTTAATCTCCCCTATCTCTTGGTGATTCAACTTTAGTTATCTTTTATTTTGCATGAACTTTAATTTGGAAGAATTTGTTAATCATGTATCGTCTTGTTTTCATCGATTTTGTGGTAATTTGTTCGTATGTAGGCTTACAACCAAAGAGTTTTCTCCTAATTATGAATTGCTTATTGGTTTTACATGAATTGCAAATCTCTAGATTGAGAAATTGGATGTTTATGATGATAGTAACATGCTCATATTTTGGTGTTAAATCTTTTTGTAATTCAAATTTCATGATTGAGAGATATGTTGTAACGCCCCGAAACTCAAAGGAGCAAAGGGGGACGTTTTGGGCCAGTTTGGGTTCTGGCAGCAGGCACACGGCCTGGGACACGGGCGTGTCCCAGGGCGTGTCAAGCGTGTGTCAACACTTAGCCGCGAAGTCGTCATGTTTTACTCGACGATTCGTCGAGAGTGGGCACACGGCCTGCGACACGGGCGTGTCGCAGGGCGTGTCGACCTGTGTCGACACTTTGCCGTGAAGTCGTCGAGTTATACTCGACGATTCGTCGAGAATGGGCACACGGCCTGCGACACGGGCATGTCGCAGGGCGTGTCAACCCGTGTCGACGATCGTCCCGGGGAGTCGTCGAGATTCACTCGACGATCGTCGAGACAAGGAACACGGCCTAGGACACGGGCGTGTCCAAGGCCGTGTCATCAAGTCGTCGATCTTCCCTCGACGAAATGTCTTGTGTACACGGCCTGGGGTCCAGGCGTGTCAATGTGACACGGGCAAGGACACGGGCGTGTCCTAGAACCCGTGCAGTGCTCGGGTTGAAAATGGGGGAAAAATCATGGTGTACACGGCTGGCTACACGGCCATGGCAGGTGGAACACGGGCGTGTCAGCTCGAACACGGGCGTGTTCGATACCCGTGTGAGGTTCCAGGTGATTCGATTTTGACGGCGAATGCGGCACACGGCCCTGGACACGGGCGTGTGCCAGGCCGTGTTCGGTCCAGATTGGGCATTTCAACCCCGAATCAAAGCCGTTCGTTTCCTTAGGTTGAGATCCAACGGCTGGGGGTTGTTCCTGAGAGGATATACCCGTGAGTTGACTTGGAAAACCTCACTTTTCTTCACTTGTTCTCTTTCTAAATCCTTGGAGAGAGGAGAGCTAAGGCAAGAAGAAGAAGAGCTAGATCCGCCATTAGAGGAGCTTCAGAGCTCCGAATCGCAAGCCGACTCCGGATCCACGGAGGCAACGCAAGTGCGGTGATTTCCATCTGATTCTTTTCAATGGCGCCAAAGAGGAACTCAAGGGTAACGATCCTCATCTTGAGCATGAATAGCTCTCTTTCTTAGCATAGGAAGCCCGCTCTCGCGAGTTTGTAGAGAGTTGGAGGCGTTCCAACGGGTAGATATGTAAAGTCCCCGTCGTTTAGAGTCCGTATGCGAGAACGGACGTAGGCATGATGTGTGAAGCCTACCCGGACATGTTGGTCTGGATCGGTGATGTTGCATTGCATAAGGCCGGAGAAGACTCCGTGCTATTGGTTGTTTTTCGGGTTTTCTACGTGGTAGATTGCAGCAGGGAGCCTTGGGGACTAACCCAAAGGTGCACCCGGAAAACTGGGCGGATACGAGATCTTGCCAACTTGGTGGCCTGAGAGCCAACTTGAACATAACGTGGTTATGTGACTTGCGGTAGAATGGGACTCGGAGGAAGTTTGACCCGCGCAAATGGCTTAAATTGTCGTTGCGATGTGAGCACGGGTTAGATGGCACCGTACCCGCTTTATGTCGTTCGGTTAGAGAGACCTAAGGTTACGTGGCACTCGCCGTTGGCATAGATGTGAGTCTTCGGCGGTCAATGGCTTGAATTGTCGTGACCCAGGCCAGGAAGACAAATTGCTCATAGGTTTGGCCGTCTAAGTGGCGGTGGTGAGTCCGGAATGTTAATGGCTTTAATTGACGTGACATCGACCGGTTCACCGAGAATGTGCCCTGAGTGCACGGGGCGTGTGGCCGTGCGAGCCAACGCCTGTGATGAAATGGCTATGGTTATATAAATTGCTCCCTTATGCTAATGAAATGCAGGGAAGGAGCATCGCCGCCCCGAGTTGGGGGCGAGATCGTTATAATTTGGTCAGCATTGCTGACCGTTGCCTTGTTTTGCCACCGTGCGGTGGTTTGTTGCTTGCAGGTGCAGCTGGACCAAGCGGTCAATAGCGGGCTAAAGCCCTTTTTGCGAAGCTGGCCCTCGAAGGCCCAATTAGAAGTGTTTACTGCTTTATTCATATATGACCGGCCTGCGTGCCGTGGTTTGTAAATCATGTAATATTCAAGTGAAACATTTTGTAAGGCCCTAATGCTTATTTTGAGTATTTTGTAATAACATTCCTAAGTTGTTCTAGTGGACATTCATGCTTGTATGCTGGGTTCTTTGTTTACAACTCTTATAAACTGCTTCCGCTAGAATGCTCTGTGTAGGACGTTGAGATTGGTTGGATGGTTTCCATAAGTAACCACCCGGTCTGTCTGTGGTATATGGCGTCGGGCCCCGACCGGACCTACTGCTATATGCTATGCGACGGATAGGGGGTGTTACAATTTGGTATCAGACTACTGGTTTTGGTCGGGCTTAAACTGAATTCGTGGATGAATTCTTTTTAAGGGGTGGTGAGCACATTGCGTGCGTCATCGTTATTTGCGAAGCTGGCCCTCGAAGGCCCAAGTAGAAGTGTTTACTGCTTTATTCATGTATGACCGGCCTGCATGCCGTGGTTTGTAAATCATGTAATATTCAAGTGAAACATTTTGTAAGGCCCTAAGGCTTATTTTGAGTATTTTGTAATAACATTCCTAAGTTGTTCTAGTGGACATTCATGCTTGTATGCTGGGTTCTTTGTTTACAACTCTTATAAACTGCTTCTGCTAGAATGCTCTGTGTAGGACGTTGAGATTGGTTGGATGGTTTCCATAAGTAACCACCCGGTCTGTCTGTGGTATATGGCGTCGGGCCCCGGCCGGACCTACTGCTATATGCTATGCGACGGATAGGGGGTGTTACAATTTGGTATCAGACTACTGGTTTTGGTCGGGCTTAAACTGAATTCGTGGACGAATTCTTTTTTAAGGGGTGGTGAGCACATTGCGTGCGTCATCGTTATAATGGTAAAAGAACCCATGAATGTCCACTTAGGAATGAAAATACTCGTGTTTGAGGAACCTGCGTGTTCCTATAATTGCTGTTTGCAATACAATTTGGTCGCTTAACGGTGTTTTGTACCACTATAGGTGACCAGAAGAGGTGTTGGGCCGTCAGAACGCCGAGTTTCTGAGGCTAGTAGTGCACCGGATGTTGCTCCTGCAACACCTCTGTCGGCTGAAAATATATGATTGGTGGCTGAAGCGGTGTTGGCCGTGATTAATGCGCAGCCTGGAAGGCAAGCGCAGCAGCCCGCTCCCGTGATGGAGCAAGAACCTCTACGAGAGGCTGAGCCGGGGAGGGTGGAGCAAGTGGTTGTAGAACCGGTAGTGCCAAGGAGGGCAACTGAGAGGCAGCTAAAGCATGTAATGAGCTTTAACCCTCCGTTATTCTCGGGGTTGGGAACCCCATCTCAGGCTGAAGACTGGCTCTCCAGGGTGAAGAGAGTCATGACAGCGACAGAGACGGAGGAGTGGCAAATGACCACCATCGCTACGTTCCTGCTGGACGGTGAAGCGAGGATGTGGTGGGAAGGATTGGAGCTGCATCATTTGAGAGGTAGACAACTGATAGACGTTCCGATGGAAGAGTTCTCGGGATTGTTCTTAGCAAAATACCTCCCTTCTACTCAGAGGATTTCAATGGAGAATGAGTTCCTGAAGTTGGTGCAGGGTGAGAGGAGCGTGGATGAATATCTCCATGAGTTTACGCGGTTGAGTCGTTATGCTAGCTCCACCATCATGGATGAGGAGCGCAAGACTAATCGATTCTACGAAGGCTTGAGGGATGAGTTGAGACTGCTACTCTCGGGGCCGATGACGCAGGGTTTCTTAACCTTGGTCAATACTGCCCGGTCCTTGGAGAAGGACATGAAAAATGTACAAGCGAAGAAAAGCTTGGGTGAGAAGAAATCTGAGTTTAAAGTGCCGAATACTTCAAAGTCCGGCTATCAGAGGTCTTTCAAGAAGCATAGGACTTCGGGTCCAGCTCCTTCTGGTGCTTCTGGGGCGACTACGAGTCGGACCCCGGGCGCGTGTTTTACATGCGGAAAGACGGGGCACTTTGCCCGTGATTGTTGGAGCGGACGTCCTAAGTCCGAGAGGAGGCCGAGAGCCACTTATAAAGAGAAGGGAAAGGCGGTGGAGTCGACCGCATCCCATTATGCTCCGGCCCAACCAAGGGTCTATAATCTTGGCCAACAGGAGGCCATTAAACAAGCTGATGTGGTGACAGGTACGGTTTAATTATAGCAAGTCAATTTATTTAAATACTTGTTATGCACATGTTACCTTACCACTACTTGTTTAGGATTTGTATTGATTTGTGAAAATCCGGCACGAGCACTCTTCGATACGGGAGCCTCACACTCCTTCTTGTCCGAAGGATTTATATTACGCATCGGGGTCCCTTCCTCGATGACGAAGGATAAGTTGGATGTGTTGTTGCCCAATGGGTGTTCGATGCGAGCGGATAGGATCTGCGATGTTAAGATTCGTATTGGGGAGCAGGAGTTCGACCTGCGAGCGTCTTTACTTCCGTTAGTGGAGTTCGACGTCATATTTGGCATGGACTGGCTCTCGGAGCAACAGGCCCATATAGATTGCGGTAGCAAGGAAGTCAAGCTGGGAGCAAGTCGTGAGATGACTTTTACGGGCTTAAAGGGGTCGAGCAAGACGTTGATGTGTGCTCTTCAGGTGGTGAAGGCGGTTCGTGCCGGAGCAGAACTGTTCTTTACACTAGTGGAGGTTGCAAAGCCGAAGCCCGCTTTGGATTGTATTTCAGTGGTATCGGAATTCCCTGATGTGTTCCCCGCAGATCTTCCTGGAGCCCCACCTCAGCGGGAGATAGATTTTATGATCGAGCTAGTGCCAGGTGCAAAGCCTGTGTCACGATCTCCGTATCGGCTAGCGCCTAAGGAAATGGCGGAGCTGAAAGTCCAACTGCAAGAGTTGTTGGAGCAAGGGTATGTGCGCCTGAGTTCTTCGCCTTGGAGCGCACCGGTCCTCTTTGTTAAGAAGAAGGACGGAAGCTTGAGGCTATGTATTGACTATCGGGAGCTAAACAAGCTGACGGAGAAGAACAAGTACCCGATCCCTCGGATTGATGATCTCTTTGATCAGTTAGTCGGGTCGACGGTGTACTCGAAGTTGGATCTCAAGGCTGGGTACTATCAGCTGCGGATAAGGGAGAGTGATATCCCGAAGACAGCATTTAGTACGAGGTACGGGCATTATGAGTTTACAGTCATGCCGTTTGGGCTGACTAATGCGCCGTCAGTATTCATGGATTTGATGAACAGGACGTTCAGGGAGTACTTGGACCATTTCGTGATCGTCTTCATCGACGATATTTTGGTGTACTCGCAAAGTGAGGAAGATCACTTCAAGCATCTTCATTTGGTGTTGGAGACGCTAATGAGAAATCAGTTATATGCCAAGTTCTCGAAATGCGAGTTTTGCCTATCCTCAGTAGCGTTCCTCGGGCATATAGTGAGTGGAGAGGGTATTGCTGTGGATCCGGCGAAGATTGTTGCGATACGGGAGTGGCCTGAGCTCTCTACTGTAGCAGAAGTCCGGAGCTTTTTGGGGCTTGCCGGTTATTATAGGCGCTTCGTAGAGAACTTCTCGCGGATAGCGTTACCTCTCACTACTTTGACGAGGAAGGAGCATAAGTTCGTTTGGACGCCGGAGTGCGCGCGAGCTTTTGAGGAACTGAAGTGTCGGTTGACCACGACGCCTGTGCTGAGTTCGCCATGTGGAACCGAAGGCTATGAGATATATAGCGATGCTTCAGGCAGCGGTTTGGGTTGCGTGCTACTGCAGCATAGAAGCGTGATAGCTTATGGCTCGAGACAGCTAAAAGTGCACGAGAGGAATTATCCGGTCCATGACTTGGAGTTAGCGGCCGTGATTTTTGCCTTGAAGCTGTGGAGACACTATTTGTACGGTGTGAAGATTGATATCTACACCGATCACAAGAGCCTAAAGTATCTAATTGATCAGAAGGATCTGAATATGCGGCAGCGTAGGTGGATGGAGTTCCTGGGGGACTATACATTCAAGATCCACTACGTTCCTGGCAAAGGGAATGCGGTTGCGGACGCGTTGAGTCGCCGAGCCCCAGCTCAAGCCAATTGGCTATCGGTGCATGATGAGCGGTTGGTGCGAGAGTTGGAGGCGTTGGAGATGGTTTGCGTGGATAGACAATCTAGTGTTGGAGCAGTTCTGAATTGGACTGAAGTCCAATATGACCTGGCTGATCGTATTCGGCAGGATTTGGATTTGGATGCTCATATGAAGCAACTCATGATAGAGGCTCTGGATGGGTCAAATTCCCAATTCGTCGTGGAGGATGGATTGCTTTGGAGAGACGGTCGTTTGTGCGTCCCAAGTGTGGGCAATTTGCGGGTGGAGTTGTTGTACGAGGCACACCATACCAAGTACTCGATTCACCCGGGGAGCACGAGATGTACCGTGATGTAAAGAAACTGTTTTGGTGGCCGGGTTTGAAGAAGGATGTGGCGCTATACGTAGCAAAGTGCCAAACCTGCGCCTTGGTAAAGGCGGAGTGCCAAAAGCCGGGAGGATTTCTTAAGTCCTTGCCTATTCCGGAGTGGAAATTTGATGACATCTCTATGGACTTTGTGCACGATTTGCCAAGGTCGCAGAAGGGAAACGACGCCATTTGGGTGGTTGTTGATCGATTAACGAAGGTGTCGCATTTTATTCCGCATAGGAAGGATGATCCGGTGGAGAAGCTGGCAAAGCTTTATGTGGATAACATAGTACGGCTTCATGGTGTGCCCCGCAGCATCGTGAGTGACCGAGATGGGCGGTTCACGTCCAATGATTGGAGGCTGGTGCAGCAAATGTTGGGAACAAAGTTGATATTCAGCACAACCTTCCACCCTCAAACGGATGGGCAGACCGAGAGGGTGAATAGAACCATGGAAGACATGCTTCGCATGTGTGTCTTGGATTTCGGAAAGCAATGGGAAGACCACCTCTATTTGGTGGAGTTCGCATACAACACCAGCTACCAAGCGAGTATTCAGATGGCGCCCTTCGAGGCCCTATATGGTAGAAGATGTCGCACGCCGTTGTCTTGGTTAGAAACGGGTGAGTCAAAGTTGTATAAGCGATCGGAAGTGGACGATGCTACTTCTTTGGTGAGAACCATTCGGGAGAGGTTGCTTATCGCTCAGGACCGGCAAGCAAAGTACTATAATGCCAAGCACAGGAACGTGGAGTTCGCTGTGGGCGATTATGTATACTTAAAGATCAAGTCGTTCAAGGGTGTCTCGTGGGTGCGGCAGTTGAAAAAGCTAAGCCCAAGATACCTTTGACCGTTCGAGGTTCTGGAGTGAGTTGGTGAAGCGGCCTATCGGTTGAAGCTCTCAGTGGAGCTTAGTGGTTTACACGATGTATTCCACATTTTGGTGCTTCGGAAGGCGGTGCAAGAGCCTACGCAAGTGATCGCGGTAGATCAAGTGTCGGTGGATAGTGGGCAAACGACAAAGGTCAAGCCCGTGCGGATTGAGGACTCGGAGGTCAAGCGGCAACGCAATAAAGAGATCAGGATGGTCAAGGTCCGGTGGGACAATTGCGGTCGTGAGGAGCTCTCTTGGGAGCGAGAGCAGACTATGCTTGACGAGTATCCGGAGTTGTTCTGCTCAGGTACAAATTTTGGTTTTGTATGTCTTTCCTTTATGTAATTTCGTGGGCGAAATTCTTTTAAGAGGGGGAGAGTTGTAACGCCCCGAAACTCAAAGGAGCAAAGGGGGACGTTTTGGGCCAGTTTGGGTTCTGGCAGAAGGCACACGGCCTGGGACACGGGCGTGTCCCAGGGCGTGTCAAGCGTGTGTCGACACTTAGCTGCGAAGTCGTCGTGTTTTACTCGACGATTCGTCGAGAGTGGGCACACGGCCTGCGACACGGGCGTGTCGCAGGGCGTGTCGACCCGTGTCGACACTTAGCTGTGAAGTCGTCGAGTTATACTCGACGATTCGTCGAGAATGGGCACACGGCCTGCGACACGGGCGTGTCACAGGGCGTGTCGACCCGTGTCGACGATCGTCCCGGGGAGTCGTCGAGATTCACTCGACGATCATCGAGACAAGAAACACGGCCTAGGACACGGGTGTGTCCAAGGCCGTGTCATCAAGTCGTCGATCTTCCCTCGACGAAATGTCCCGTGTACACGGCCTGGGGTCCAGGCGTGTCAATGTGACACGGGCAAGGACACGGGCGTGTCCTAGAACCCGTGCAGTGCTCGGGTTGAAAATGGGGGAAAATCATGGTGTACACGGCCGGCTACACGGCCGTGGCAGGTGGAACACGGGCGTGTCTGCTCGAACACGGGCGTGTTCGATACCCGTGTGAGGTTCCAGGTGATTCGATTTTGACGGCGAATGCGGCACACGGCCCTGGACACGGGCGTGTGCCAGGCCGTGTTCGGTCCAGATTGGGCATTTCAGCCCCGAATCAAAGCCGTTCATTTCCTTAGGTTGAGATCCAACGGCTGGGGGTTGTTCCTGAGAGGATATACCCGTGAGTTGACTTGGAAAACCTCACTTTTCTTCACTTGTTCTCTTTCTAAATCCTTGGAGAGAGGAGAGCTAAGGCAAGAAGAAGAAGAGCTAGATCCGCCATTGGAGGAGCTTCGGAGCTCCGAATCGCAAGCCGACTCCGGATCCACGGAGGCAATGCAAGTGCGGTGATTTCCATCCGATTACTTTTTAATGGCGCCAAAGAGGAACTCAAGGGTAACGATCCTCATCTTGAGCATGAATAGCTCTCTTTCTTAGTATAGGAAGCCCGCTCTCGCGAGTTTGCGGAGAGTTGGAGGCGTTCCTTCGGGTAGATATGTAAAGTCCCCGTCGTTTAGAGTCCGTATGCGAGAACAGACGTAGGCATGATGTGTGAAGCCTACCCGGACATGTTGGTCTGGATCGGTGATGTTACATTGCATAAGGCCGGAGAAGACTCTGTGCTATTGGTTGTTTTTCGGGTTTTCTACGCGGTAGATTGCAGCAGGGAGCCTTGGGGACTAACCCAAAGGTGCACCCGGAAAACTGGGCGGATACGAGATCTTGCCAACTTGGTGGCCTGAGAGCCAACTTGAACATAACGTGGTTATGTGACTTGCGGTAGAATGGGACTCGGAGGAAGTTTGACCCGCGCAAATGGCTTAAATTGTCGTTGCGATGTGAGCATGGGTTAGATGGAACCGTACCCGCTTTATATCGTTCGGTTAGAGAGACCTAAGGTTACGTGGCACTCGCCGTTGGTATAGATGTCAGTCTTCGGCAGTCAATGGCTTGAATTGTCGTGACCCAGGCCAGGAAGACAAATTGCTCATAGGTTTGGCCGTCTAAGTGGCGGTGGTGAGTCCGGAATGTTAATGGCTTTAATTGACGTGACATCGACCGGTTCACCGAGAATGTGCCCTGAGTGCACGGGGCATGTGGCCGTGCGAGCCAACGCCTGTGATGAAATGTCTATGGTTATATAAATTGCTCGCTTATGCTAATGAAATGCAGGGAAGGAGCATCGCCGCCCCGAGTTGGGGGCGGGATCGTTATAATTTGGTCAGCATTGCTGACCGTTGCCTTGTTTTGCCACCGTGCGGTGGTTTTTTGCTTGCAGGTGCAGCTGGACCAAGCGGTCAATAGCGGGCTAAAGCCCTTTTTGCGAAGCTGGCCCTCGAAGGCCCAAGTAGAAGTGTTTACTGCTTTATTCATGTATGACCGGCCTGCGTGCCGTGGTTTGTAAATCATGTAATATTCAAGTGAAACATTTTGTAAGACCCTAAGGCTTATTTTGAGTATTTTGTAATAACATTCCTAAGTTGTTCTAGTGGACATTCATGCTTGTATGCCGGGTTCTTTGTTTACAACTCTTATAAACTGCTTCGGCTAGAATGCTCTGTGTAGGACGTTGAGATTGGTTGGATGGTTTCCATAAGTAACCACCCGGTCTGTCTGTGGTATATGGCGTCGGGACCCGGCCGGACCTACTGCTATATGCTATGCGACGGATAGGGGGTGTTACATATGTTGTTTGGATACTTGGAATACGAATAAATGGATTCATGGTATTTTAGAGATAGGATTTCATGAATGTATGTAGTAGATAGGGTGTTTCCATTAATGCAAACTTGAGTGTTGTAAATTATTCGAGAGAAAGTTTACTAACTTAGATTTAGATTTTGAATTGCTCGAGAGAGAATTCGATAGATGTTTACCCTTTACATTACAACAAATTTGATAGTCTTATTATTTCATGATTACGTAAAAATGAGTTAATGAATGAGTATTTCATGTAATTGCTCATTAACTTTCGGCTTTTTATCATCTTGAATTTCCCAATATTTACTTATCCAAATAGTCATAGTTAGGTTAATTTAGATTAAAAATCAACTTTAATTGTAGGTACGATAATAGAGTGAGGGTGAGTACGAGTATTTGAAATGGCCCTGTGGAATACGACACGAGATGTAGATTTCTCCTATAATATGATTGATAGGTGCACTTGCCTGAAAGTTAATTCAATCTAGCTTATGCCCATCTACATAGTTTATACTAGAGTGTAGAATGAATCCGCATCAAGTTATTACTTGTTAGCAAACAAAATCATCATCCATGTCCAGCTATGCGCTCGACGAGTTCTCGAGTGAGCTCGAAGAAATTCACTCGATGATCCTCGAGTGGTGCACACGGCCTATGACACGGGTGTGTCAAGGGTCGTTTCCTTCTCTGTGCTTGGACAGTGCTTTGAACACGGGCAAGATACGAGCGTGTCTGAAGCTGTGTCGGGCATACGGCCTATGACACGGGCGTGTCACACGTCCGTGTCCTGGTCTGGTTAAGGAGATTTGCTTGCCACTTAAGGTACACGTCCTGTGACACGGGCATGTCAAAAGCCGTGTATGGCCCAAGAGAGTGATTTTCAGGGCTTTTCGTGGCCGTCCATTCCTTTCAAAGGGGATCCAACGGCTCAGAATTCTCCCTGCTGCTAATAAGGCCAAGAGTGGAGGATAAACTCTCTCATTTTCTCAAGGCCTTTCTCTTTCTTCAAGGGTTAGAGAGTGGGGAGAGCAAGGGAGAAGGAGGAGGGGTCCGGCTGCTGGTGGAGCTTTAGAGCCCCGAATCGCGTGCGTAGTCCAGATTCGTGGAGGCAAGGCTATTGCGGTCCCTTTCGTCCGGCTAGATTTTGATGGCTCCAAAGCGATCGTCAAGGGTAATGATCTTTATTCCTTGGACATGTAAAGTCCTTGATTTGTCATATGCATATGTATCCCCCACCAAAAGGTGGCTTATTGAGGGATTTCCTTGGGGTTATTTTGGATATCCCCAAGATGTCTTGCATGTAGATCTGGAAATGTGAAGTACGGAATAGGCATACTGTGTGAAGCCCATCTGGACAGGTTGGTCTGCATTGGTGATGTTTTCTTTTGCACACCGGAGAAGACTCTGCGTATAAATGAATTTGTTTGCGGATTCGGTGTGTTGTGCCTGTGAGTACTGGAGTGAAAGTATAGGAAAATACCCACTAAGTGCTTGTGCTGTATGCTACGAATGATAAGGTTAGGGCTAGGGATGGAAAGTTAGTTCTGTTGCTAACGCCGTGCGAGAGTGAGTGTCGCTGGCGATGGCTTCTAGTTAACCTGTGATTGTGATGCCAGTCCTTCGGGGACAGTATGACTATTTATGAGCTTGATGAGCTCTTCAAAAGGCTGCATGTCGAATGGATATGGTGATGCCAACCCGCGTTAGTCTTAGAATTGAACTAACGATTTAAGCAACGGGCAAAGGTTGATATGTATCTGTGTTATGGTTGTTTGCCATGAGTACCTGGGCGCTTGGAACTCGGCAGAAGTTTTAGACCTGCGTGCCACTCGGTAGTGATGCTATAGGGGGCTACGGGCCAATCCCAGGTCGTTATAAGATTACGAGAGGCTTAGGCCTGCGCGCCGCGATGCCATGGGGGCCATGGGCCAATCCCGGGTCGTTATACTAAGACTTGTAACGCCCCGAAACTCAAAGGAGCAGAGGGGAATAATTTGGGCCAGTTTGAGTTCTGGCTGCAGGCACACGGCCTGGGACACGGGCGTGTCCCAGGGCGTGTCAAGCCTGTGTCGACACTAAGGCGTGAAGTCGACACTTTGGTCTCGACATTGTGTCAAGACTGGGCACACGGCCTGCGACACGGGCGTGTCGCAGGGCGTGTCGACCCGTGTCGACACTTAGCCGTGAAGTCGACACAGTGCTTCGACGTTGTGTCGAGACACGGCACACGGCCTGCGACACGGGCGTGTCGAAGGGTGTGTCAACCCGTGTCGACACTCGTCCCGCGAAGTCGACACTTTGGTGTCGACAGTGTGTCGAGACATGGCACACGGCCTGCGACACGGGCGTGTCGCAGGGCGTGTCGACCCGTGTCGACACTTAGCCGTGAAGTGCTGAGACCTTGTATACGGCCTGGAGCCCAGGCGTGTCAAGGTGACACGGGCAAGGACACGGGCGTGTCCTAGAACCCGTGCAGTGCTCGGGTTGAAAACAGGAGAAAATCATGGGGTACACGGCCAGCTACACGGCCGTGTCAGATGGAACACGGGCGTGTCAGCTCGAACACGGGCGTGTTCGATACCCGTGTGAGGTTCCAAGTGATTCGATTTTGACGGCGAATGAGGCACACGGCCCTGGACACGGGCGTGTGCCAGGCCGTGTTCGGCCCAGATTGGGCATTTCAGTCCCGAATCGATGCCGTTCATTTCTTTGACTGAAGATCCAACGGCTGGGGGTTGTTCCTGAAGGGATATACCCGGGTTTTGACTTAGAAAACCCTCACTTTTTCCACTTGTTCTCTCTCCAAACCCTTGGAGAAAGAAGAGCTAAAGCAAGAAGAAGAGGAGCTAGATCCGCCATTGGAGGAGCTTCGGAGCTCCGAATCGCAAGCCGACTCCGGATCCACGGAGGCAACGCAAGTGCGGTGATTTCCATCCGATTACTTTTCGATGGCGCCAAAGAGGACCGCAAGGGTAACGATCCTCATCTTGAGCATGAGTCGCTCTTTTCTTTGCATAGGAAGCCCGCTCTCGCGAGTTTGCGGAGAGTTGGAGGCGTTCCTTCGGGTAGATATGTGAAGTCCCCATTGTTTAGAGTCCGTATGCGAGAACGGACATAGGCATTTTGGTTGAAGCCTACCCGGACATGTTAGTCCGGATCGGTGATGTTGCATTGCATAAAGCCGGAGGAGACTCCGTGCTATTGGGTGTTTTTCGGGTTTTCTACGCGGTAGATTGCAGCAGGGAGCCTTGGGGACTAACCCAAAGGTGCACCCGGAAAACTGGGCGGACACGAGGTCTTGCCAACTTGGTGGCCTGAGTGCCAACATGAACATAACGGGGTTATGTGTCTTGCGGTAGAATGGGAATCGGTGAAAGTTTGACCCGCGCAAATGGCTTAAATTGCCGTTGCGATGTGAGCACGGGTTAGATGGAGCCGTACCCGCTTTATGTCGTTCGGGTTAGAGAGACCTAAAGGTACATGGCACTCGCCGTTGGCATAGATGGGGGTCTTCGGTGGTCAATGGCTTAAATTGACGTGACCAATACCATGAAGACGAATTGCTCATAGGAATGGCCGTCTAAGTGGCGGTGGTGAGTCCGGAATGTTAATGGCTTTAATTGACATAACATCGACCGGTTCACCGAGAATGTGCCCTGAGTGCACGGGACGTGTGGCCGTACGAGCCAACGTCTGTGATGAAATGGCTATGGTTTTAATTGCTCGCTTATGCTAATGAAATGCAGGAAAGGAGCATCGCCGCCCCGAATTGGGGGTGGGATCGTTATAATTTGGTCAGCATTGCTGACCGTTGCCTTGTTTGCCACCGTGCGGTGGTTTGTTTGCTTGCAGGTGCAGCTGGACCAAGCGGTCAATAGCGGGCTAAAGCCCTTTTTGCGAAGCTGGCCCTCGAAGGTCCAAGTGGAAATGTTTTATGTTTTCTTCATGTATGGCCGGCCTGCGAGCCGAGGTTTGTAAATCATGTAAAAGACAAGTGAAACATTTTGTAAGGCCTTAAGGCCGACTTTTGAGTATTTTGTAATAACATTCCTATTATCATGTTAGTGGACATTCATGCTTATTGCTGGGTTCTTGTTTTGCAACTTATATAAACTGCTTCCGCTAGAATGCTCTGTGTAGGACGTTGAGATTGGTTGGATGGTTTCCATAAGTAACCACCCGGTCTGTCTGTGGTATATGGCG
Organism: Platanthera guangdongensis; assembly: GCA_039583875.1. Lineage (NCBI taxonomy): Eukaryota > Viridiplantae > Streptophyta > Magnoliopsida > Asparagales > Orchidaceae > Platanthera > Platanthera guangdongensis. Next base: position 41,112,989 of record CM077165.1, on the reverse strand, counting down.
TCGGGCCCCGGCCGGACCTACTGCTATATGCTATGCGACGGATAGGGGGTGTTACAATTTGGTATCAGACTACTGGTTTTGGTCGGGCTTAAAGTGAATTCGTGGGCGAATTCTTTTTAAGGGGTGGTGAGCACATTGTGTGCGTCATCGTAATAACAGTACAAAGAACCCATGAATGTCCACTTAGGAATGAAAATACTCGTGTTTGAGGAACCTGCGTGTTCCTATAATTGCTGTTTGCAATTTATTTGGTCGCTTAACGGTGTTTTGTACCACTATAGGTGACCCGAAGTGGTGCTGGGCCGTCAGAACGCCGAGTTTCTGAGGCAAGTAGTGCACCGGATGTTGCTCCTGCAACACCTCTGTCGGCTGAAAATATACGATTGGTTGCTGAAGCGGTGTTGGCCGTGATAAATGCGCAGCCTGGGAGGCAAGCGCAGCAGCCCGCTCCTGTGATGGAGCAAGTACCTCTTCAAGAGGCTGAGCCGAGGAGGATGGAGCAAGTGGTTGTAGAACCAATAGTGCCAAGGAGGGCGACTGAGAGGCAATTGAAGCATGTAATGAGCTTTAACCCTCCGTTATTCTCGGGGTTGGGAACCCCATCTCAGGCTGAAGACTGGCTCTCTAGGGTGAAGAGAGTCATGACAGCGACGGAGACGGAGGAGTGGCAGATGACCACCATTGCTACGTTCCTGTTGGACGGTGAAGCAAGGATGTGGTGGGAAGGTTTGGAGCTGCATCATCTGCGAGGTAGACAACTGATAGACGTTCCGATGGAAGAGTTCTCGGGATTATTCTTGGCAAGATACCTCCCTTCTACTCAGAGGATCTCGATGGAGAATGAATTCCTGAAGTTGGTGCAGGGTGAGAGGAACGTGGATGAATATCTCCACGAGTTTACGCGGTTGAGTCGTTATGCTAGCTCCACCATCATGGATGAGGAGCGCAAGACTAATCGTTTTTATGAAGGCTTGAGGGATGAGCTGAGATTGTTACTGTCGGGGCCAATGACGCAGGGTTTCTTAACCTTGGTCAATACTGCCCGGTCCTTGGAGAAGGACATGAAAATTGTGCAAGCGAAGAAAGGCTTGGTTGATAGAAAATCTGAGTTTAAAGTGCCGACTACCTCAAAGTCCGGCTATCGGAGAGCTTTCAAGAAACATAGGACTTCGGGTCCAGCTTCTTCTGGTGCTTCTGGGGCGACTACGAGTCGGACCCCGGGCGCGTGCTTTACTTGTGGCAAGACGGGGCACTTTGCCCGTGATTGTTGGAGCGGACGTCCTAAGTCCGAAAGGAGGCCTGGAGCTACTTATGAAGAGAAGGGCAAGGCGGTGGAATCGACCGCATCCCATTATGCTCCGGCCCAACCAAGAGTTTACAATCTTGGCCAACAGGAGGCCATTAAACAAGCTGACGTGGTGACAGGTACGGTTTAATTTATAGCAAGTCAATTCCTTTATATGCTTGTTATTCATATGTTACCTTACCACTACTTGTTTAGGATTTGTGTTGATTTGTGAAAATCCGGCACGAGCACTCTTTGATATGGGAGCTTCACACTCCTTCTTGTCCGAAGGATTTATATTACGCATCGGAGTCCCTTCTTCGATGGCGAAGGATAAGTTGGATGTGTTGTTGCCAAATGGGTGTTCGATGCGAGCGGATAGAATCTGCGAGGTTAAGACTCGTATTGGAGAGCAGGAGTTTGACCTGCGGGCGTCCTTACTTCCGTTGGTGGAGTTCGACGTCATATTTGGAATGGACTGGCTCTCGGAGCAGCAGGCCCATATAGATTGCGGTAGCAAGGAAGTAAAGCTGGGAGCAAGTCGTGAGACGACTTTTACGGGCTTAAAGGGGTCGAGCAAGACGTTGATGTCTGCTCTTCAGGTGGTGAAGGCGGTTCGTGCCGGAGCAGAACTGTTCTTTACACTAGTGGAGGTTGCAAAGCCGAAGCCCGCGATGGATTGTATTTCAGTGGTATCAGAATACCCTGATGTGTTCCCCGCAGATCTTCCTGGAGCCCCGCCACAACGGGAGATAGATTTTACTATCGAGCTAGTGCCAGGTGCAAAGCCTGTGTCACGATCTCCGTATCGGCTAGCGCCTAAGGAAATGGCGGAGCTGAAAGTTCAACTGCAAGAGTTGTTGGAGCAAGGTTATGTGCGCCCGAGTTCTTCGCCTTGGAGCGCACCGGTCCTCTTTGTTAAGAAGAAGGACGGAAGCTTGAGGTTGTGTATTGATTATCGGGAGCTAAACAAGCTGACTGAGAAGAACAAGTACCCGATCCCCCGGATTGATGATCTCTTTGATCAGTTAGTCGGGTCGACGGTGTACTCGAAGTTAGATCTCAAGTCTGGGTACTATCAGCTGCGGATAAGGGAGAGTGATATCCCGAAGACAGCGTTTAGTACGAGATACGGGCATTACGAGTTTACGGTCATGCCGTTTGGGCTGACTAATGCGCCGTCAGTGTTCATGGATTTGATGAACAGGACGTTCAGGGAGTACCTAGACCATTTCGTGATCGTCTTCATCGACGATATTTTGGTGTACTCCCAAAGTGAGGAGGATCACTTCAAGCATCTCCATTTGGTGTTGGAGACACTCAGGAGAAACCAGTTGTATGCCAAGTTCTCGAAGTGCGAGTTTTGGCTATCCTCAGTGGCGTTCCTCGGGCATATAGTGAGTGGAGAGGGTATTGCTGTGGATCCGGCGAAGATTGTTGCGATACGGGAGTGGCCTGAGCTTGCTACGGTAGCAGATGTCCGGAGCTTTTTGGGGCTTGCCGGTTATTATAGGCGCTTCGTAGAGAACTTCTCGCGGATAGCGCTACCTCTCACTACTTTGACGAGGAAAGATCATAAGTTCATTTGGACGCCGGAGTGCGCGCGAGCTTTTGAGGAGTTAAAGTGTCGTTTGACCACGGCGCCTGTGCTGAGTTCGCCGGTTGGAACCGAAGGCTATGAGATATATAGCGATGCTTCGGGCAGTGGTTTGGGTTGCGTGCTATTGCAGCACGGCAGCGTGATAGCTTATGGCTCGAGACAGCTAAAAGTGCACGAGAGGAATTATCCGGTCCATGACTTGGAGTTAGCGGCCGTGATTTTTGCCTTGAAGCTGTGGAGACACTATTTGTACGGTGTGAAGATTGATATCTACACCGATCACAAGAGCCTAAAGTATTTGATTGATCAGAAAGATCTGAATATGCAGCAGCGTAGGTGGATGGAGTTCCTGGGGGACTATACTTTCAAGATCCACTACGTGCCTGGCAAAGGGAATGCGGTTGCGGACGCGTTGAGTCGCCAAGCCCCAGCTCAAGCGAATTGGCTATCAGTGCATGATGAGCGGTTGGTGCAGGAGCTGGAGGCGTTGGAGATTGTTTGTGTGGATAGACAATCTAGTGCTGAAGCAGTGCTGAATTGGACTGAAGTCCAATATGACCTGGCTGATCGGATTCGGCAGGCTTTGGATATGGATGCTCATATGAAGCAGTTCATGATAGAGGCTCTGGATGGGTCAAATTCCCAATTCGTTGTGGAGGACGGATTGCTGTGGAAAGACGGTCGTTTGTGCGTCCCAAGTGTGGGCAATTTACGGGTGGAGTTGTTGTACGAGGCGCACCATACCAAGTACTCGATTCACCCGGGGAGCACGAAGATGTACCGTGATGTAAAGAAGCTATTTTGGTGGCCGGGTTTAAAAAAGGATGTGGCGCTATATGTAGCGAAGTGCCAAACCTGCGCCTTGGTAAAGGCGGAGTGCCAAAAGCCGGGAGGATTTCTTAAGTCCTTGCCTATTCCGGAGTGGAAATTCGACGACATCTCTATGGACTTTGTGCATGGTTTGCCAAGGTCGCAGAAGGGGAACGACGCCATTTGGGTGGTGGTCGATCGATTAACGAAGGTGTCGCATTTTATTCCGCATAGGAAGGACGATCCGGTGGAGAAGCTGGCGAAGCTTTATGTGGACAACATAGTGCGGCTTCATGGTGTGCCCCACAACATCGTGAGTGACCGAGATGGACGGTTCACGTCCAATGATTGGAGGCTGGTGCAGCAAATGTTGGGAACAAAGCTGAAGTTTAGCACAGCCTTCCATCCGCAAACGGATGGGCAGACCGAGAGGGTCAATAGAACGATGGAAGACATGCTTCGCATGTGTGTCTTGGACTTTGGAAAGCAATGGGAGGACCACCTTTATTTGGTGGAGTTCGCATACAACAACAGCTACCAAGCAAGTATTCAGATGGCGCCTTTCGAGGCCCTATATGGTAGAAGATGTCGGACGCCGTTGTCTTGGTTAGAAACGGGCGAGTCGAAGTTGTATAAGCGATCGGAAGTGGATGATGCTACTTCTTTGGTGAGAACCATTCGGGAGAGGTTGCTTATCGCTCAGGACCGACAAGCAAAGTACTATAATGCCAAGCACAGGAACGTGGAGTTCGCTGTGGGCGATTATGTATACTTGAAGATCAAGCCGTTCAAGGGTGTCTCGCGGGTGCGGCGATTGAAAAAGCTAAGCCCGAGGTACCTTGGACCGTTCGAGGTTCTGGAGCGAGTAGGAGAAGCGGCCTATCGGCTGAAGCTTTCAGTGGAGCTAAGTGGATTACATGATGTATTCCATATTTCAGTGCTTCGGAAGGCGGTGCAAGAGCCTACGCAAGTGATCGCGGCCAATCAAGTGCCGGTGGATAGTGGGCTAACGACAAAAGTCAAGCCCGTGCGGATTGAGGACTCGGAGGTCAAGCGGCTACGCAATAAAGAGATCAGGATGGTCAAAGTCCGGTGGGACAATTGCGGTCGTGAGGAGCTCTCTTGGGAGCGAGAGCAGACGATGCTTGATGAATATCCGGAGTTGTTCCGCTCAGGTACAAATTTAAGTTTTGTACATGTTTTTCCCTTTATATAATTTCGTGGGCGAAATTCTTTTAAGAGGGGTAGAGTTGTAACGCCCCGAAACTCAAAGGAGCAGAGGGGAATAATTTGGGCCAGTTTGAGTTCTGGCTGCAGGCACACGGCCTGGGACACGGGCGTGTCCCAGGGCGTGTCAAGCCTGTGTCGACACTAAGGCGTGAAGTCGACACTTTGGTCTCGACATTGTGTCGAGACTGGGCACACGGCCTGCGACACGGGCGTGTCGCAGGGCGTGTCGACCCGTGTCGACACTTAGCCGTGAAGTCGACACAGTGCTTCGACGTTGTGTCGAGACACGGCACACGGCCTGCGACACGGGCGTGTCGCAGGGCGTGTCAACCCGTGTCGACACTCGTCCCGCGAAGTCGACACTTTGGTGTCGACAGTGTGTCGAGACATGGCACACGGCCTGCGACACGGGTGTGTCGCAGGGCGTGTCGACCCGTGTCGACACTTAGCCGCGAAGTGCTGAGACCTTGTACACGGCCTGGAGCCCAGGCGTGTCAAGGTGACAAGGGCAAGGACACGGGCGTGTCCTAGAACCCGTGCAGTGCTCGGGTTGAAAACGGGAGAAAATCATGGGGTACACGGCCAGCTACACGGCCGTGTCAGATGGAACACGGGCGTGTCAGCTCGAACACGGGCGTGTTCGATACCCGTGTGAGGTTCCAGGTGATTCGATTTTGACGGCAAATGAGGCACACGGCCCTGGACACGGGCGTGTGCCAGGCCGTGTTCGGCCCAGATTGGGCATTTCAGTCCCGAATCGATGCCGTTCATTTCTTTGACTGAAGATCCAATGGCTGGGGGTTGTTCCTGAAGGGATATACCCGGGTTTTGACTTAGAAAACCCTCACTTTTTCCACTTGTTCTCTCTCCAAACCCTTGGAGAAAGAAGAGCTAAAGCAAGAAGAAGAGGAGCTAGATCCGCCATTGGAGGAGCTTTGGAGCTCCGAATCGCAAGCCGACTCCGGATCCACGGAGGCAACGCAAGTGCGGTGATTTCCATCCGATTACTTTTCGATGGCGCCAAAGAGGACCGCAAGGGTAACGATCCTCATCTTGAGCATGAGTCGCTCTTTTCTTTGCATAGGAAGCCCGCTCTCGCGAGTTTGCGGAGAGTTGGAGGCGTTCCTTCGGGTAGATATGTGAAGTCCCCGTTGTTTAGAGTCCGTATGCGAGAACGGACATAGGCATTTTGGTTGAAGCCTACCCGGACATGTTAGTCCGGATCGGTGATGTTGCATTGCATAAAGCCGGAGGAGACTCCGTGCTATTGGGTGTTTTTCGGGTTTTCTACGCGGTAGATTGCAGCAGGGAGCCTTGGGGACTAACCCAAAGGTGCACCCGGAAAACTGGGCGGACATGAGGTCTTGCCAACTTGGTGGCCTGAGTGCCAACATGAACATAACGGGGTTATGTGTCTTGCGGTAGAATGGGAATCGGTGAAAGTTTGACCCGCGCAAATGGCTTAAATTGCCGTTGCGATGTGAGCACGGGTTAGATGGAGCCGTACCCGCTTTATGTCGTTCGGGTTAGAGAGACATAAAGGTACATGGCACTCGCCGTTGGCATAGATGGGGGTCTTCGGTGGTCAATGGCTTAAATTGACGTGACCAATACCATGAAGACGAATTGCTCATAGGAATGGCCGTCTAAGTGGCGGTGGTGAGTCCGGAATGTTAATGGCTTTAATTGACGTAACATCGACCGGTTCACCGAGAATGTGCCCTGAGTGCACGGGACGTGTGGCCGTACGAGCCAACGTCTGTGATGAAATGGCTATGGTTTTAATTGCTCGCTTATGCTAATGAAATGCAGGAAAGGAGCATCGCCGCCCCGAATTGGGGGCGGGATCGTTATAATTTGGTCAGCATTGCTGACCGTTGCCTTGTTTGCCACCGTGCGGTGGTTTGTTTGCTTGCAGGTGCAGCTGGACCAAGCGGTCAATAGCGGGCTAAAGCCCTTTTTGCGAAGCTGGCCCTCGAAGGTCCAAGTGGAAATGTTTTATGTTTTCTTCATGTATGGCCGGCCTGCGAGCCGAGGTTTGTAAATCATGTAAAAGACAAGTGAAACATTTTGTAAGGCCTTAAGGCCGACTTTTGAGTATTTTGTAATAACATTCCTATTATCATGTTAGTGGACATTCATGCTTATTGCTGGGTTCTTGTTTTGCAACTTATATAAACTGCTTCCGCTAGAATGCTCTGTGTAGGACGTTGAGATTGGTTGGATGGTTTCCATAAGTAACCACCCGGTCTGTCTGTGGTATATGGCGTCGGGCCCCGGCCGGACCTACTGCTATATGCTATGCGACGGATAGGGGGTGTTACAAGACTAAAGTCTCCGGCTGAAAGCCATGGAGCAAAATGCTCAAAGTTTGCCGTTGGGCTTCGAGACTTGAACGATGGTGGGCGACTGGTTTATCTGGTATACCAAGAATGTGCCCTGAGTGCACGTAGCATCGGGCCGTGTGGGCGACCTTTGTGATATGTTGATTGTGTGTGAGTGCACATTATGTGATATATCTGCATGTGAAATTCTATGCTTGCAGGGAAGGAGTGCCACTACCCCGGATAAGGGGTAGGGTCGTTATAAATTGGTTAGCTAAATATTGACTATTGCCTTGTTTGCCACCCTTGCGGTGGATTGTCCCATGCAGGTGCAGGAGAGCCGAGCGGAAAATAGGGGGTTGAAGCCCTTACTGTTGCTGATGATGCTGTTATGCTGGCCCTCGAAGGCCAAAGCAGTTCTTATGATAATATTTTCATATGTGGCTGGCCCGCGTGCCGATGTATGAAAGCCATATGTATAAAGCTTAACTGTAAGGCCATAAGGCCAGACTTGTTATATATTTGCAATACATTCCTTCGGGTGGTTATATATATAAATGTTGGTTTATATATTGTGGACATTCAAATTACCTGAGTTCAATCAACTTAAAAGCTTCTACTAGAATGCTCTGAGTTAGGCTGCGCTACTCTGATATTAACCTATAACTTCACAGCCTGTTTGTGGCATATTGTGTGGTCCCCAGCCAGACCTTCTATTATATGTCATGCAACGGATAGTGGTGTTACAATTTTGGTATCAGCTTGTCTTGGTCTATCCCTTTCGAATTCGTGGTCGAATTCTTTTGTGGGGTGGCGAGCACGTGTAAATATGACCCACTATAACATTAATGAACTCAAGAATGTCCACTAAGGAATTAAAATACACCTGTTTATGACAGTCTGATCCCCAACATTCTGATGAGAGCGCGACACCAGCTGAGGTGCCTACACCTCCTCCTTCCGGGGAAAAAGTACGTTTAGGTGCTGAGGCATTGTTTGCAATGATTCATGCATAGCCTACTGGGCAGGCACAATAGGTATTGAGGCCAGAACGGGTTGGTGTAAGGCCAGAACCTGTTGAGGCTGTTGATCCTCGGGCAGCTGAACGACAGTTGAAGCAGTTTATGAGCTTCAGTCCTCCTACGTTTATGGGTGTGGGATCCCCAACGCAGGCAGAAGATTGGATGTTGCACGTCAAGCGAATATTGACAGCAATAAGGATGGAGAAAAATCAGAAGGTCACCTTGGACACCTTCTTGTTGGATGGAGAAGATTGTCTTTGGTGGGACGAGATAGATTTACACCACTTAGCGGGCAGGCAATTAACAGAAGTCTCGATTGAGGAATTTTCGCCACTTTTCTTGGCAAAACACGTGCCAGCGGCTCAACGCATCACGATGGAAAATGAGTTCCATCGTCTAACTCAAGGCGAGAGTAGTATCATACTTACTTGCATGAGTTTACGCGGTTGGGATGCTATGCGGGATCTATCTTCGCTGATGAACAACGAAAAACCAATCAGTTCTACGAAGGATTGCGGGATGAGTTGATATTCCTGCTATCAAGTTCGGTGAACCAAGGGTTTCAAGTGTTGGTGGATACGACGTGTGCGTTGGAGAAGGATATGAAGCTGATGTAGGCAAAGAGGGACTCGATAGTGACAAGGTCTGAGTTTAACGTGTCGCACCCAGGGAAAGCAAAGTACTGAAGGAAATGGGGTAAGAGATTTAAGTCTTCTTCGCAGGCTCCATCGAGTGTTGCATCAGGAGAAACTTCGAGGCAGGAGTCTCAGACCTGCTATACTTGTGGTATAGTGGGGGCATATAGCCCGTAACTGTCCGGTTGGTCCACCAATGGTTGAAAACAAGACAGTAGCATCATATGCTAACAAGGGAAAGGTAGTGGTGGAGTCCACAACGTCCCAGGCGCAGCCCCGAGTATATAATCTTGGCCAGCAGGAGGCCATAAAGCAAAGTGATGTTGTCACAGGTACGCGGTAACAAATTTGATTGCTGTTTTTTGCAATTTCTGTAACACCCCCTATCCGTCACATAGCATATAGCAGTAGGTCCGGTCGGGGCCCGACGCCATATACCATAGACAGGCCGGGTGGTCACTCAATGGAAACCATCCAACTAATATCAACGTCCTACACAGAGCATTCTAGCGGAATCAATTAAAATTGTTGCATTAATAAAGAACCTAACACTAGCATGAATGTCCACTACAAAGCCAACAAGAATGAAGTACAAATACACAAGTACTGGCCTTATGGCCTTACAATTGTTTTCCTCATATTACATGTTTTTCAAACCTCGGCACGCAGGCCGGCCATATATGAATAAAAGAAAACACTCAAAATTAGGCCTTCGAGGGCCAGCTCAGCAACTTGGTCTTTGGCCCGCTTTTTACCGCTCGGCTCCGCAGCACCTGCAAGCACAATCCACTACAGCGGTGGCAAACCAAAGCAATGGTCAGCAATGCTGACCAAATTATAACGATCCCGCCCCCAAATCGGGGCGGCGATGCTCCTTCCCTACACTTTATTAGCATAACCAAGCAGTATATATATACATTTCATCACAGGCATTCGCACGCACGGCCACACGCCCCGTGCACTCAGGGCACATTCTCGGTGAACCGGTTAATGTCACGTCAATTTATGCCATAGACACCCCGGTCTCACCACCACCACTTTGAAGGCCAAACTATGAGCATTTTGTCTTCCCGGCACGGGTCACGTCAATTTAATCCATAGACTGCCGAAGAACCTCATCTATGCCAACGACTCACACCGAACGACATAGAATGGGTACGGTTCCGTCTAACCCATGATCACATCGCAACGACAATTTAAGCCATATGCGCGGGTCAAATTTCTCCCGAGTCCCGTTTCCGTTACACACTTCACATAACCCGATTATATTCAAGTTGGCTCCTAGGCCACCAAGTTGGCAGAATCACGCATCTGCCCAGTTTTCCGGGTGCACCTTGGGGTTATTCCCCAAGGCTCCCTGTTGCAATCTACACCATAGAAAACCCGAAAAATAAACATTTGCAAGGAGTCTTCTCCGGCCATTTATGCAATGCAACATAGCCGATCCAGACCAACTTGTCCGGGTAGGATTCACACATCATGCCTATATCCGTTCTCAATTACGAACTCTACATGTACACAACGGGGACTATTCATGTCTACCTGAAGGAATGCCTCAACTCACCACAAACTCGCGAGAGCGGGCTTCCCTATGCAAAAGAAGTAGAGCTTCACATGCTCAAGTAGAGAACTGTTACCCAAGCATTTTTCCTTGGCGCCGTGGAAAAGTATGCGGATGAAATGCACCGCCCTCTCCTTGCCTCCGTAGATCTGAAGTCGGTTCGCGATTTGTAGCTCTGAAGCTCTGCCGGTGACCGGATCTAGACTTCTTCTTCTTCGTTGCTCTCCCCTCTCTCTAGAACTTAGACATAGAACCAACGAACAGAAGATGAGGGTTTTGAAACCCTGCACTCGGGTATATCCCAATAGGAATAACCCCCAGCCGTCGGATTCCAATATAAAGAAATGTACGGCTACGATCCGGGTCTGTCCTGGAAAAACTGGGCCGAACACCGCACGGTTCACAAACCGGAGTAGGACACGTCCGCGACAAACTCAAACTGTGTCGGGACATTTAATCAAGACCCCTGTGTCGACACTCTGTATCGACACAGCACACCCTGTGTCGACACCCTGTGTCAATACCCTGTGTCGACAGAGCGGGCCCTGTGTCGACACAGCGGGCCCTGTGTCATCACAGCGGGCCCTGTGTCGACACAGCGGGCCTTGTGTCGACACAGCGGGCCCTGTGTCGACACAGCGGGCCCTGTGTCGACACAGCGGGCCCTGTGTCAAACACGCCACAACTTTCCAAGGACACGGCCTATGACACGCCTGTATCCCAGGCCGTGCGACCCCTGCCAAATTCCAAACTTGGCTCAAAACGCCTCCCGTAGTTATTTTGAGTTTCGGGGCATTACAACTCTTCCCCTCTTAAAAGAATTTCGTCCACGAAATTACATAAAGGAAAGATAAGCATAAAACTTAAACGATACCTGAGCAAAACAACTCCGGGTACTCCTCAAGCATAGTCTGCTCTCGCTCCCAAGAGAGCTCCTCCCGACCGCAATTGTCCCAATGGACCTTGACCATCCTGATCTCTTTATTGTGTAGCCGCTTGACTTCCGAGTCCTCAATACGTACGGGCTTGACCTTCGTCATCAACCCATTATCGACCGGCACTTGATCGACCGCGATCACTTGCGTAGGCTCTTGCACCGCCTTCTGTAACACCAATTTATGGAATACATCATGTAGACCACTAAGCTCCACTGACAGCTTCAACTAGTACGCTGCTTCACCAATCCTCTCCAGAACCTCATACGGTCCAAGGTTCCTCGGGCTTAGCTTCTTCAAGCGCCGCACCCGAGAGACACCCTTGAATGGCTTGATCTTCAAGTACACCCAATCGCCAACAGAAAAACTCCATGTTCCTGTGCTTGACATTATAGTACTTAGCCTGGTGGTCCTGAGCGATTAGCAATCTCTCCCGAATGGTTCTCACCAAAGAAGTAGCATCCTCCACCTCTAGTCGCTTATATAACTTTGACTCACCCGTTTCCAACCAGGACAACGACGTGTGTCATTTTCTACCATAAAGGGCCTCAAAGGGCGCCATTTGAATGCTCGCCTCGTAGCTATTGTTGTAAGCGAATTCCACCAAGTATATGTGACCTTCCCATTACTTTCCAAAGTCCAGGACACACATGCGAAGCATGTCTTCCATTGTCCTATTGACCCTCTCGGTCTGCCCATCCGTTTGCGGATGAAAGGCTGTGCTAAAACTTAGCTTTGTCCCCAACATTTGCTGCACCAGCCTCCAATCATTGCACGTGAACCGCCCATCTCGGTCACTCACGATGCTGCGGGGTACACCATGAAGCAGCACAATATTATCCGTATACAGCTTTGCCAATTTCTCAACCGGATCATCCTTCCTATGCGGAATGAAATGCGACACCTTTGTTAAACGATCTACGACCACTCAAATGGCGTCGTTCCCCTTTTGCGACCTTGGCAACCCGTGCACAAAGTCCATAGTAATGTCGTCGAACCTCCACTCCGGAATAGGCAAGAATTTCAAGAATTCTCCCGGCTTTTTGCATTCCGCCTTCACCAAGGCGCAAGTTTGACACTTCGCCACGTAGAGCGCCACATCCTTTTTCATTCCTGGCCAATAGAATAATTTCTTAACATCGCGGTACATCTTTGTGCTCCCCGGGTGAATTGAGTACTTGGTATGATGCACCTCGTACACTAATTCCCCCCTCAAATTTCCCACGTTTGGGACGCACAGACGACCGTCCTTCCAAATCAATCCAACCTCAACGATGAATTGGGAATTTAATTCATCCAGAGCTTCAACCATGATTTGCTTCATGTGGTCATCCATATCCAAAGCCTGTCGAATCCGATCATCCAGGTCATATTGGACTTCAGTCCAATTCAATAATGCTTCAGCACTTGATTGCTCATCTACGCAAGAGATCTCCAATGCCTCTAACTCCCGAACCAACCGCTCATCATGGAGCGACAGCCAATTGGCTTGAGTTGGGGCCCGACAACTCAACGCGTCCGCAACCGCATTGCCTTTACCAGGCACATAGTGGATCTTGAATGTATAGTCCCCCAGGAACTCCATTCACCTACGCTGCCGCATGTTCAGATATTTCTGATCCAGCAAATATTTCAAACTCTTGTGATCGGTGTAGATATCAATCTTCACACCGTACAAATAATGTATCCACAGCTTCAAGGCAAAAATCACGGCCGCTAACTCCAAGTCGTGGACCAGATGGTTCCTCTCATGCACCTTCAGCTCTCTCGAGCCATATACTATAACGCTTCCATGTTGTAACAGCACACAACCCAAACCAGTGCCCAAAGCATCGCTATAAATCTCAAAACCTTCGGTCCCACACGGCGAACTAAGAACTGGCGTCGTGGTCAACCGACACTTCAAATCCTCAAAAGCTCGCGCGCACTCCGGCGTCCAAACGAACTTCTACTCTTTCCTCATCAAAGTAGTGAGAGGTAACGCTATCCGCAAGAAGTTCTCCACGAAGCGCCTATAATAGCCATCAAGCCCCAGAAAGCTCCGGACTTCCTCTACCGTAGAAAGCTCAGGCCACTCTCGTATCACAAAAATCTTCTCCGGATCCACTGCAATACCCTCTCCACTCACTATATGACCGAGAAATGCCACTGAGGACAACCAAAACTCGCATTTCGAGAACTTGGCGTACAATTGATTCCTCCTTAGCGTCTCCAAAACCAAATTAAGATGCCTGAAGTGATATTCCTCACTTTGCGAGTACACCAAAATATCGTCGATGAAGACGATCACAAAATGGTCCAAGTACTCCCTGAACGTCCGGTTCATCAAATCCATGAACACAGATGGTGCATTAGTCAACCCAAACGGCATGACCGTAAATTCATAATGCTCATATCTTGTACTGAACGCTGTCTTAGGGTTATCACTCTCCCTTATCCTCAGCTGATAGTAACCAGACTTGAGATCCAACTTAGAGTACACCGTCGACCCGACCAACGGATCAAAAAGATTATCGATCCTTGGGATTGGGTACTTGTTATTTTTATCAACTTGTTCAGTTCTCAGTAATAAATACAAAGCCTCAAGCTTCCATCTGTCTTCATAACAAAGAGGACTGGTGTAACACCCCCTATCCGTCGCATAGTATATAGCAGTAGGTCCGGCCGGGGCCCGACGCCATATACCACAGACAGACCGGGTGGTTACGTATGGAAACCATCCAACCAATCTCAACGTCCTACACAGAGCATTCTAGCGGAAGCAGTTTGTATAAGTTGTACACAAGAACCCAGCATTAGAGCACGAATGTCCACTATTACAATAGTTAGGAATGTATACAAAATACCCAAAATCGGCCTTAAGGCCTTACAAAGTGTTTCACTTGAAAATTACATGTTTTACAAACCACGGCACGCAGGCCGGTCATACATGAATAAAGCAGTAAACACTTCTTCTTGGGCCTTCGAGGGCCAGCTTCGCAAAAAGGGCTTTAGCCCGCTATTGACCGCTTGGTCCAGCTGCACCTGCAAGCAACAATCCACCGCACGGTGGCAAAACAAGGCAACTGTCAGCAATGCTGACCAAATTATAACGATCCCGCCCCCAACTCGGGGCGGCGATGCTCCTTCCCTGCATTTCCTTAGCATAAGCGAGTAATATAAAACCATAGCCATAACATCACAGACGTTGGCTCGTAAGGCCAACGCCCCGTGCACTCAGGGCACATTCTCGGTGAACCGGTCGATGTTACGTCAATTAAAGCCATTAACATTCCGGACTCACCACCGCCACTAGACGGCTATTCCTATGAGCAATTCGTCTTCTTGGTATTGGTCACGTCAATTTAAGCCATTGACCACCGAAGACTCCCATTTATGCCAATGACGAGTTCCACGTAACCTTAGGTCGCTCTAACCGGACGACATAAAGCGGGTACGGCTCCATCTAACCCGTGCTCACTTCGCAACGACAATTTAAGCCATTTGCGCGGGTCAAACTTTCACTGAGTCCCATTCTACCGCAAGTCACATAACTCAGTTATGTTCGAGTTGGCTCTCAGGCCTCCAAGTTGGCAAGATCTCGTATCCGCCCAGTTTTCCAGGTGCACCTTTGGGTTAGTCCCCAAGGCTCCCTGCTGCAATCTACCGCGTAGAAAACCCGAAAACAACCAATAACACGGAGTCTTCTCCGGCCTTATGCAATGCAACATCACCGATCCGGACTAACATGTCCGGGTAGGCTTCAACCAAAATGCCTATGTCCGTTCTCGCATACGGACTCTATACAACGGGGACTTTACATATCTACCCGAAGGAACGCCTCCAACTCTCCGCAAACTCGCGAGAGCGGGCTTCCTATGCTAAGAAAGAGAGCTATTAGGGCTCATGATGAGGATCGTTACCCTTGAGTTCCTCTTTGGCGCCATCGAAAAGTAATCGGATAGAAATCACCGCACTTGCGTTGCCTCCGTGGATCCGGAGTCGGCTTGCGATTCGGAGCTCCGAAGCTCCTCCAATGGCGGATCTAGCTCTTCTTCCTCCAAGGGCTCTCCTCTTTCTCCAAGGGTTTGGAGAGATGAAAAAGGTAAGAAAGTGATGGATTTTCTAAGTAAAACCCGGGTA
Source organism: Platanthera guangdongensis (assembly GCA_039583875.1). NCBI lineage: Eukaryota > Viridiplantae > Streptophyta > Magnoliopsida > Asparagales > Orchidaceae > Platanthera > Platanthera guangdongensis. The sequence continues at coordinate 41,097,465 of CM077165.1, read as the reverse complement.
TATCCTCTCAGGAACCATCCCCAGCCGTCGGATCTCAACCTAAGAAAACGAGCGGCTTTGATTTGGGGCTGAAATGCCCAAACTGGACCGAACACGGCCTGGCACACGCCCGTGTCCAGGGCCGTGTGCCGCATTCGCCGTCAAAATCGAATCTCCTGGACACGCACACGGGTATCGAACACGCCCGTGTTCGAGCTGACACGCCCGTGTTCCAGCTGACACGGCCGTGTAGCCGGCCGTGTACCCCATGATTTTTCTCCCGTTTCCAACCCGAGCACTGCACGGGTTCTAGGACACGCCCGTGTCCTTGCCCGTGTCACCTTGACACGCCTGGGCCCCCAGGCCGTGTACACGGGACATTTCGTCGAGTGGAGATTGACGACTCGATGACACGGCCTTGGACACGCCCGTGTCCTAGGCCGTGTGTCTTGTCTCGACGATCGTCGAGTGAATCTCGACGATTTCACCTTGACGATCGTCGACACGGGTCGACACGCCCGGCGACACGCCCGTGTCGCGGGCCGTGTGCCCATTCTCGACGAATCGTCGAGTATATCTCGACGATTTCACGGCTAAGTGTCGACACGGGTCGACACGCCCTGCGACACGCCCGTGTCGCAGGCCGTGTGCCCCTTTCTCGACGAATCGTCGAGAATAACTCGACGACTTCGCGGCTAAGTGTCGACACACGCTTGACACGCCCTGGGACACGCCCGTGTCCCAGGCCGTGTGCCTTCAGCCAGAAACCAAAACTGGCCCAAAACGTCCCCCTTTGCTCCTTTGAGTTTCGGGGCGTTACAACTCTCCCCCTCTTAAAAGAATTTCGCCCACGAAATTACATAAAGGAAAGATATACAAAAACAACATTTGTACCTGAGCGGAACAACTCCGGATACTCGTCAAGCATAGTCTGCTCTCGCTCCCAGGAGAGCTCCTCACGGCCGCAATTGTCCCACCGGACCTTGACCATCCTGATCTCTTTATTGCGTAGCTGTTTGATCTCCGAGGCCTCAATCCGCACGGGCTTGACTTTTGTCGTTAGCCCACTGTCCACCGGCACTTGATCGACCGCGATCACTCGCGTAGGCTCTTGTACCGCCTTCCGAAGCATCGAAATGTGGAATACATCGTGTAAACCACTTAGCTCCACCGAAAGCTTCAACCTATAGGCCGCTTCACCAACTCGCTCCAGAACCTCGAACTGTCCAAGGTACCTCGTGCTTAGCTTTTTCAATCGTCGCACCCGCGAGACACCCTTGAACGGCTTGATCTTTAAGTATACATAATCGCCCACAGCGAACTCCACGTTCCTGTGCTTGGCATTATAGTACTTTGCTTGCCGGTCCTGAGCGATAAGCAACCTCTCCCGACTCGTTCTCACCAAAGAAGTAACATCCTTCACTTCCGATCGCTTTTACAACTTTGACTCACCCGTTTCTAACCAAGACAACGGCGTCCGACATTTCCTACCATATAGGGCCTCGAAGGGCGTCATCTAAATACTTGCTTGGTAGCTATTATTGTATGCGAACTCCACCAAATAAAGGTGGTCTTCCCATTGCTTTCCAAAATCCAAGACTCACATGCGGAGCATGTCTTCCACGGTTCTATTGACCCTCTCGGTCTGCCCATCCGTTTGCGGATGGGTGGCTGTGCTGAATTTCAGCTTTGTTCCCAACATTTGTCGCAACAGCCTCCAATCATTGGACGTGAACCGCTCATCTCGGTCACTCACGATGCTGCGGGGCACACCATGATGTCGTACTATGTTATCCACATAAAGCTTTGCTAGCTTCTGCACCAGATCATCCTTCCTATGCGGAATAAAATGAGACACCTTCGTTAATCGATCGACAACCACCCAAATGGCGTCGTTTCCCTTTTTGCGACCTTGGAAAACCGTGCACAAAGTCCATAGAGATGTCGTCGAATTTCCATTCCGGAATAGGCAAGGACTTAAGAAAAATCCTCCCGGCTTTTGGCACTCCGCCTTTACCAAGGCACAGGTTTGGCACTTCGCTACGTATAGCGCCACATCCTTTTTCAAACACGGCCACCAAAATAGTTTCTTTACATCGCGGTACATCTTCGTGCTCCCCGGGTGAATCGAGTACTTGGTATGGTGTGCCTCGTACAACAACTCCACCCGTAAATTACACACGCTTGGGACGCACAGACGACCGTCTATCTAAAGCAATACGTCCTCCATGACGAATTGGGAATTTGACTCATCCAGAGCCTCTACCATGAACTGCTTCAGCACTTGATTGCTTGCCCATACAAATGATCCCCAACGCCACCAACTCTCGCACCAACCGCTCATCTTGCACCGACAGCCAATGGGCTCGAGCTGGGGCTTGGAGACTCGCCGCGTCAGCAACCGCATTCCCTTTATCAGGCGCGTAGTGGATCTTGAATGTATAGTCTCCCAAGAACTCCATCCATCTACGCTGTCGTATATTCAGATCCTTCTGATCAACCAGATGCTTCACGCTCTTGTGACCGGCGTAGAGATCCACTTTCACACCGTATACAATTATGCCTCCATAGCTTCGAGGCAAAACTCACGCCCATACGCTATTACGCTTCCGTGTTGCAGTAGCACGCAACCCAAACCGCTGCCCTACGCATCATTAAAAATCTCATTGCCTTCGGTTCCACTTGGCGAAGTCAGCACAGGCGTCGTAGTCAACCGACATTAAAACTCCTCAAAAGCTCGCGCGCACTCCGGCGTCCAAATGAACTTATGCTCCTTCCTCGTCAAAGTAGTGAGAGGTAGCGCTATCCGCGAGAAGTTCTCTACGAAGCGCCTATAATAGCCGGCAAGCCCCAAAAAGCTCCGGACTTCTGCTACCGTAGCAAGCTCAGGCCACTCCCGTATCGCAACAATCTTCGTCGGATCTACAGCAATACCCTCTCCACTCACAATATGCCCGAGGAACGCTACTGAGGATAGCCAAAACTCGCACTTCGAGAACTTAGCATACAACTGGTTTCTCCTTAGCGTCTCCAACACCAAATGAAGATGCTTGAAGTGATCTTCCTCACTTTGCGAGTACACCAAAATATCGTCGATGAAGACGATCACGAAATGGTCCAAGTACTCCCTGAACGTCCTGTTCGTCAAATCCATGAACACTGACGGCGCATTTGTCAGCCCAAACGGCATGACTATAAACTCGTAGCGCCCGTGTCCTGTACTGAACGTTATCTTAGGGATATCACTCTCCCTTATCTATTTAGAGTACGGCGTTGGCCAGACCAATTGATCACAAAGGTCATCGATCCTTGGGATCGGGTTCTTGTTCTTTGCCATTACCTTGTTGAGCTCCCGATAATTAATACATAGCCCCAAGCTTCCGTTCTTCTTCTTACTAAAGAGGGTCGGTGCGCTCCAAGGCGAAGGACTTGGACGCGCATACCCTTGCTCCAACAACTCTTGTAGTTGAGCTTTCAGCTCCGCCATTACCTTAGGCGTTAGCCGATACGGAGATCGTGACACAGGCCTTGCACCTGGCACTAGCTCGATCGTAAAATCTATCTCCCGCTGAGGCGGGGCTCCAGGAAGATCTGCGGGGAACAGATCAGGGTATTCCGATACCACTGAAATACCATCCAACGCGGGCTTCGTCTTTGCAACCTCCACTAGTGTACATAACAGCTCTACACTAGCACAAACCGCCTTCACCACCTGAAGAGCGGCCATCATCGCCTTGCTCGACCTCTTTGAGCTCATAAAGGTCGTCTCACGACTTGCTCCCAAGTTGACTTCCTTGCTACCGCAGTCTATGTAGGCTTGCTGCTCCGAGAGCCATTACATGCGAAATATAACGTCAAACTCCACCAATGGAAGTAACGACGCTTGTAGATCGTACTCCTAATTCCCAAACCACAAACTAAGAGCAATGAATTCTACCCTCGCCGAATGAGCACCATTGGACTATAACGCATCCAATTTATCTCTTTCCATCGAAGGAGGTACTCCAAGGCACAATAAAATTCCTAATAAAGGAACGCGAAGCTCCCTAAACGAACGGTGCTCTCGCAGATAAAGTAAAGTCGCAACAAAGCTTAGCACAGTAGTCCTAAGCTAATATGCATAACAAGTGTTTAAAGCAAAACTATCTTTAAACCATACCTGTCGTCACGACGACGGGCTTTCTCCAGGGCTTTAGGCACTCCCGAGCATAATGCCCCGGCTCCCCACAGTTGTAACATGTGCCCGGGGTCCGACCCGTAGTCGCCCCAGAAGTACCAGAAGGAGCTGGACCCGAAGTCCTATGCTTCTTATACCATTTTTGATATACCGACTTTGAGGTGTTCGGCACTTTGAATGTCGTTTCCTTTGCACTAACATCCTTGACTGCTCCTGACATAGGTTTCTTACCCTTCCGAGCACTATTCCAACAGTCTCGGGCAAAGTGCCCTTTCTTTCCACACGTATAACAAGTGTAAGAAGCTTTACTAGTCGATTTCATAGCCCCTTTCTCCAGCATTCTGCCGGATGTAGCTCTTATTGGGTTTGTATAATTCGATACCATGGTCGCTGGCATCGGGAGGGTCTTCCTCAACTCTGCCTCCAATGATCTAGCTGATTCCACCAAGGCTTGGAATCCCAATAACTTTGGTCCTAGCAGTAGGACTTGTAACTCGGCGCGTAGGCCATTATAGAATCTATCGACTGTAGCTTGCTCATTATCCGACTCAAAGCATGGGTAGCGACTTATCATAAGAAAAGCTTGCAAATATTCCTCAACTGTGTGCACTCCCTGCACTAAATGCATACTCAGCTGCTGCCCCAATGGTCTACCAAAGGTCATCTGCTGCATCGCGCCCACCGGCGTTGAATCCACAACAGGGGCGCAGGGTTGTACATTTCCTCCTAACTGTGCACCCGTCACAGCAAACACCGCTTCTACAATCCTTCTAACGGTTTCATACGAAGGAGGAGGCTCAAACACCTCACCGGGTGCACTATGCTCCTCAGAAACCGGACATTCAGGCTGTCCAGCACCGCTTCCGGTCACCTATAGTGGTACAAAACACCGTTAAGCGACCAAAAAAAAATTGCGAACAACAATTATAAGAACACGCAGGTTCCTCAAACACGAGTATTTTAATTCCTAAGTGGACATTCATGGGTTCTTTTACCGTTATAACGATGACGCACACAATGTGCTCACCACCCCTTAAAAAGAATTCGTCCACGAATTCAGCTTAAGTCCGACCAAAACCAGTAGTCTGATACCAAATTGTAACACCCCCTATCCGTCGCATAGTATATAGCAGTAGGTCCGGCCGGGGCCCGACGCCATATACCACAGACAGACCGGGTGGTTACGTATGGAAACCATCCAACCAATCTCAACGTCCTACACAGAGCATTCTAGCGGAAGTAGTTTGTATAGGTTGTACACAAGAACCCAGCATTAGAGCACGAATGTCCACTATTACAATAGTTAGGAATGTATACAAAATACCCAAAATCGGCCTTAAGGCCTTACAAACTGTTTCACTTGAAAATTACATGTTTTACAAACCACGGCACGCAGGCCGGTCATACATGAATAAAGCAGTAAACACTTCTTCTTGGGCCTTTGAGGGCCAGCTTCGCAAAAAGGGCTTTAGCCCGCTATTGACCGCTTGGTCCAGCTGCACCTGCAAGCAACAATCCACCGCACAGTGGCAAAACAAGGCAATGGTCAGCAATGCTGACCAAATTATAACGATCCCGCCCCCAACTCGGGGCGGCGATGCTCCTTCCCTGCATTTCCTTAGCATAAGCGAGTAATATAAAACCATAGCCATAACATCACAGACGTTGGCTCGTAAGGCCAACGCCCCGTGCACTCAGGGCACATTCTCGGTGAACCGGTCGATGTTACGTCAATTAAAGCCATTAACATTCCGGACTCACCACCGCCACTAGACGGCTATTCCTATGAGCAATTCGTCTTCTTGGTATTGGTCACGTCAATTTAAGCCATTGACCACCGAAGACTCCCATTTATGCCAACGGCGAGTTCCACGTAACCTTAGGTCGCTCTAACCGGACGACATAAAGCGGGTACGGCTCCATCTAACCCGTGCTCACTTCGCAACGACAATTTAAGCCATTTGCGCGGGTCAAACTTTCACCTAGTCCCATTCTACCGCAAGTCACATAACTCAGTTATGTTCGAGTTGGCTCTCAGGCCTCCAAGTTGGCAAGATCTCGTATCCGCCCAGTTTTCCGGGTGCACCTTTGGGTTAGTCCCCAAGGCTCCCTGCTGCAATCTACCGCGTAGAAAACCCGAAAACAACCAATAACACGGAGTCTTCTCCGGCCTTATGCAATGCAACATCACCGATCCGGACTAACATGTCCGGGTAGGCTTCAACCAAATTGCCTATGTCCGTTCTCGCATACGGACTCTATACAACGGGGACTTTACATATCTACCCGAAGGAACGCCTCCAACTCTCCGCAAACTCGCGAGAGCGGGCTTCCTATGCTAAGAAAGAGAGCTATTAGTGCTCATGATGAGGATCGTTACCCTTGAGTTCCTCTTTGGCGCCATCGAAAAGTAATCGGATAGAAATCACCGCACTTGCGTTGCCTCCGTGGATCCGGAGTCGGCTTGCGATTCGGAGCTCCGAAGCTCCTCCAATGGCGGATCTAGCTCTTCTTCCTCCAAGGGCTCTCCTCTTTCTCCAAGGGTTTGGAGAGATGAAAAAGGTAAGAAAGTGATGGATTTTCTAAGTCAAACCCGGGTATATCCTCTCAGGAACCATCCCCAGCCGTCGGATCTCAACCTAAGAAAACGAGCGGCTTTGATTTGGGGCTGAAATGCCCAAACTGGACCGAACACGGCCTGGCACACGCCCGTGTCCAGGGCCGTGTGCCGCATTCGCCGTCAAAATCGAATCTCCTGGACACGCACACGGGTATCGAACACGCCCGTGTTCGAGCTGACACGCCCGTGTTCCAGCTGACACGGCCGTGTAGCCGGCCGTGTACCCCATGATTTTTCTCCCGTTTCCAACCCGAGCACTGCACGGGTTCTAGGACACGCCCGTGTCCTTGCCCATGTCACCTTGACATGCCTGGGCCCCCAGGCCGTGTACACGGGACATTTCGTCGAGTGGAGATCGACGACTCGATGACACGGCCTTGGACACGCCCGTGTCCTAGGCCGTGTGCCTTGTCTCGACGATCGTCGAGTGAATCTCGACGATTTCACCTTGACGATCGTCGACACGGGTCGACACGCCCGGCGACACGCCCGTGTCGCGGGCCGTGTGCCCATTCTCGACGAATCGTCGAGTATATCTCGATGATTTCACGGCTAAGTGTCGACACGGGTCGACACGCCCTGTGACACGCCCGTGTCGCAGGCCGTGTGCCCCTTTCTCGACGAATCGTCGAGAATAACTCGACGACTTCGCGGCTAAGTGTCGACACACGCTTGACACGCCCTGGGACACGCCCGTGTCCCAGGCCGTGTGCCTTCAGCCAGAAACCAAAACTGGCCCAAAACGTCCCCCTTTGCTCCTTTGAGTTTCGGGGCGTTACAACTGGTGCGCTCCAAGGTGACGAACTTGGATGCAAAAACCCTTGCTCCAACAACTCTTGAAGTTGCACCTTCAGCTCTTCCAATTCCTTAGGCGCTAGCCGATATGAAGATCGTGACACAGGCTTCGCACCTGGCACTAGCTCAATCATGAAATCTATCTCCCATTGAGGCGGGGCTCCAGGAAGATCGGTGGGGAACACATCAGGGTATTCAACTACCACTGAATACTATCCAATGTAGGCTTTGGCTTTGCAACCTCCACTAGTGTAAAGAACAGCTCTAAACCAGCACGAACCGCCTTCACCACCTGAAGAGCAGACATCAACATCTTGATCGACCCTTTCAAGCCCGTAAAAGTCGTCTCACGACCTGCTACCAATTTGACTTCCTTACGACCGCAATCAATATAGTCTTGCTGCTCCGAGAGCCAGTCCATGCCAAATATAACGTCGAACTCCACCAGCGGCAGTAACGACGCTAGCAAATCGAACTCTTGATTCCGAATGCAAATCTTAACACCGCAGATTGTATCCGCGTGCATCAAACACCCATTCGGTAACAACACATCCAACTTGTCCTTCACCATCGAAGAAGGTACTCCGATCTGCGATATGAATCCTTCGGACAAGAAGGACTGTGAAGCTCCCGTATCAAAGTGTGCTCTTGCCGGATTCTCACAAATCAAAACAAATCCTAAACAAGCAGTGGTAAGGAGATGCGCACATAACAAGTATAAAACAATTTGACTTGCTATAAATTTAAACCATACCTGTCACCACATCCGCTTGTTTGATGGCCTCCTGTTGGCCAAGATTATAAACCCTTGGTTGAGCCGGAGCATAATGGGATGCGGTTGACTCCCCTGCCTTGCCCTTCTCTTCATAAGTTGCTCCCAGCTTCCTTTCGGACTTGGGACGTCCGCTCCAGCAATCACGGGTAAAGTGCCCCGACTTCCCACAAGTAAAACATGCACCCAGGGTCCGACCCGTAGTTTCCCCAGAAGCACCAGAAGTTGGAGCTGGACCCGAAGTCCTAGCCTTCTTAAAGAACTTACGGTACCCAGACTTTGAGTTAGCCGACACCTTGAACTCAGACTTCTTATCACCCAAGCTTTTCTTCGCTTGAACATTCTTCATGTCCTTCTCCAAAGACTGAGCCGTGTTGACCAGGGTAAAGAAACCCTGCGTCATCATCCCCGAGAGTAGTAGCCTCAAGTCATCTCTTAGACCTTCGTAGAAACGGTTGGTCTTACTCTCCTCATCCGCGATGGTGGAGCTACCGTACCGACCCAAACGAGTAAACTCGTGGAGATACTCATCCACGCTACTCTCTCCTTGTACCAACCTCTGGAACTCATTCTCCAAAGTTATCCTCTGAGTCGAAGGGTGGTACATAGCCAAGAACATTCTCGAGAACTCCTCCATCGAGACGTCTGTAAGTTGCCTTCCTCTCAGTAGATGCAGCTCCAAACCCTCCCACCACAGCCTAGCATCTCCATCCAACAGGAACATAGCTATAGTGGTCATCTGCCACTCCTCCGTTTCCGTCGCTGTCAAGACTCTCTTCACACGGGAGAGCCAGTCTTCAGCTTGAGATGGGGTTCCCAACCCCGAGAATACTAGAGGATTAAAGCTCAAGTCATGTTTGAGCTGTCTATCGGTTGCCCTCCTCGGCACCAACAGTTCCACTACTACCTGATCCACTCTTCTCGGCTCAACTTCTGGAAGAGGTACCTGCCCAATCTCAGGAGCAGGCTGCGCATTGATCATGGCAAACACTGCTTCGGAAACCAATCGTATGGTTTCAGCTGATGGAGGTGTTGCAGGAGCATCATTTGGTGCACTACTAGCCTAAGAAACTCGGCGTTCCGACGGCCCAACACCACTTCTGGTCACCTATAGTGGTATAAAATACCGTTAAGCGACCAAACAAAATTGCAAAATGCAATTATAGGAATGCGCAGGTTCCTCAAACACGTGTATTTTTCATTCCTAATTGGACATTCAAGGGTTCTTTTACTGTTATAACGATGACGCACACACATGTGTTCACCACCCCTTAAAAAGAATTCAACAACGAATTCATTTTAAGCCTGACCGAAACCAGTAGTCTGATACCAAATTGTACACCCCCTATCCATTACATAGCATATAGCAGTAGGTCTGGTCGGGGCCTGACGCCATATACCATAGACAGATCGGGTGGTTACTCAATGGAAACCATCCAACTAATATCAATGTCCTACACAGAGCATTCTAGCGGAAGAAATTAAAATTGTTGCATTAATAAAGAACCCAACACTAGCATGAATGTCCACTACAAAGCCAACAAGAATGAAGAACAAATACACAAGTACTGTCCTTATGGCCTTACAATTGTTTTCCTCAAATTACATGTTTTTCAAACCTCGACACACAGGCCGGCCATACATGAATAAAAGAAAACACTCAAAATTAGGCCTTCGAGGGCCGACTCAGCAACTTGGGCTTTGGCCCGCTATTTACTGCTCTGCTCCGCAACACCTGCAAGCACAATCCACCGCAGTGGTGGCAAATCAAAGCAACGGTCAGTAATGCTGACCAAATTATAATGATCCCGCCCCCAAATCGGAGCGGCGATACTCCTTCCCTGCACTTTATTAGCATAACCAAGCAGTATATATATATACATTGCGTCACAGGAGTTGGCACGCACGGTCACACACCCCGTGCACTCAGGGCACATTCTCGGTGAACCGATCAATGTCACGTCAATTTAAGCCATAGACACCCCGGGCTCACCACCTCCACTTTGACGGCAAAACTATGAGAATTTTGTCTTCCCGGCATGGTTCATGTCAATTTAAGCCATAGATCGCCGAAGACCCTCATCTTTGCCAACGGCTCACACCGAACGACATTGAACGGGTACGGTTCCGTCTAACCCGTGCTCACATCGCAACGACAATTTAAGCCCTATGTGCGGGTCAAACTTCTCCCGAATCCCGTTTCCGTTACACACTTCACATAACCCGGTTATGTTCAAGTTGGCTCCCAGGCCACCAAGTTGGCAGAATCACGCATCTGCCCAGTTTTCCGGGTGCACCTTGGGGTTAATCCCCAAGGCTCCCTGTTGCAATCTACCATGTAGAAAACCCGAAAAACAAACATTTGCACGGAGTCTTCTCCGGCCATTTATGCAATGCAACATCACCGATCCAGACCAACTTGTCCGGGTTGGCTTCACATATCATGTCTATATCCGTTCTCGATTACGGACTCTACATGTACACAACGGAGACTATTCATGTCTACCCGAAGGAATGCCTCAACTCACCGCAAACTCGCGAGAGCGGTCTTCCCTATGCAAAAGAAGTAGAGCTTCACATGCTCAAGTAGAGAACCGTTACCCTAGCATTTTTCCTTGGCGCCATGGAAAAGTATACGGATGAAACGTACCGCCCTCTCCTTACCTCCATAGATCTGAAGTTGGTTCGCGATTTTGAGCTCCGAAGCTCCGCCGGTGACCGGATGTAGACTTCTTCTTCCTCGTTGCTTCCCCTCTCTCTAGAACTTAGATAGAGAACTAGCGAACAGAAGATGAGGGTTTTGAAACCCTACACTTGGGTATATCCCAATAGGAATAACCTCCAGCCGTCGGATTCCAACATAAAGAAATGTACAGCTACGATTCGGGTCTGACCTTGAAAAACTGGGCCGAACACCGCATAGTTCACAAACCGGAGCAGGACACGTCCGCGACAAACTCAAACTGTGTTGGGACATTTAGTCAAGACCCTGTCAAGACCCCTTTGTCGACAGTCTGTGTCGACACAACACACCTTATGTCGACACACTGTGTCGACACTCTGTGTCGACACAGCGGGCCCTGTGTCGACACAGCGGGCCCTGTGTCGACACAGCGGGCCCTGTGTCGACACAGCGGGCCCTGTGTCGACACATCGGGCCCTGTGTCGACACAGCGGGCCCTGTGTCGACACATCGGGCCCTGTGTCGACACAGCGGGCCCTGTGTCGACACAGCGGGCCCTGTGTCGAAACAGCGGGCCCTCTGTCGACACAGCGGGCCCTGTGTCGACACAGCGGGCCCTGTGTCGACACATCAATCCCTATGTCGACACAATAGACTATGTCAAACACGCCACAACTCTCCAAGGACACGGCCTATGACATGCCGATGTCCCAGGCCGTGTGACCCCTGCCAAATTCCAAACTTGGCTCAAAATGCCTCCCATCGCTCTTTTGATTTTCGGGGCATTACAACTTCATACTTTGTTTTTCGCTTGTGTATGATGTGTTTGTATTAGGATTTGTCCTGATTCGAGACTGTCCGATGAGAGCACTGTTTGATACTGGTGCTTCGCATTCATTTCTATATGTGGACTTCATGTCACAGATCGGTGTACCGATTCGTATGGTGGCAGGTAGTATGAAGGTGTTATTACCAAATGGATATGTAATGCATGCAGACAGGTCTTGTTTTGTGGAGGTACGAGTAGGAAGTCGGGATTTTGGGTTGGAAGCATTGGTGATGCCGATATCGGAGTTTGATGTGATCTTTGGCATGCACTGAATCTCGGAGCAGCGTGCCTATATAGATTGCAGGTCAAAGGAAGTCACACTAGAGCAGAATACCGTACGAGAAACAAAGTTCGCTGGTGTATGAGGGTCGAGCATGACATTAATGTCTGCTCTTCAAGTGGTTAAGGCAGTTCGTAAAGGCGCGAAGTTGTTCTTCACGCTTGTTAGGGCTGTTGAGCCAAAGGCCAATGTGAATGACGTTCCGATTGTTTCAGAGTTTGCTAATGTGTTTCCGAAAGAGATTCCGGGATTACTGTTGAAACCGAAAATCGGTCTCCTATGGAGTTCACCCGTGGGGAAGGGGTGATCGCGCACATACTTCGCTCCTACAAGCAAAACAACAAGGGAAACAAGGAAAAACTGACCCAAAGGCTCGGCGGGGAGGACCCACCACACACCCGGAATATCTTAGAGCGCTTCCCGTCCTTAGCCAAAGGCTGAGCTAAGGTATCTTCAGAAAGCGCTTGAGAGACGGAGCAAGAAAGCACTCGAAGCCTGCTTTCTGAGATACCCCTTGAGTCTTATTTATAGATTTCTGAAAACGGCCTGCAAATAGCAAACTCCCGCTGTCCTGAACGGCTATGTGCAGTCCAGATTGGTCTGCCAACAATATAACTCCGCTGTTCTGAAAGGCTACTGGCAGGCCAGCGGGGGAAAAACAGAAAAAAGTACCTCATAGACCTGGGCGAGCTCGTCCACCCCTGAAGATGCTGCTCGCCTGCTGTCTCTCGAGCTCCATAGGGTGAGTGCCAGTTGGCTACTGTGCCCGCCCTTCGATTTGCCTTCATTAGTTGAGCTCGGCTCGACGAAACCTGGGCCTGGCTCGGTGAATGCTGAGCTCGGGGTCGCGACGAATGCCGAGCTCGGGTTCGGCTTTTCCCTGCCGAGTTTGCTTACTCCCTTCAGATTCCTCTATTGAGCTCTCCTGCTGCTTGGATGATCTGAACTGGTCGGTCTAGTTCCTAGCGACCTCACTCGCCGGATACGGGGTTGTCCATAATCCCGCTCTTTTTGAGCTTGACAAAGCTCGGAAAGAAACATCCAACCCCAAGTGTTCGGCAAGTGCGGGGAGAATAGGAGAGAATCTTCGGGTGGGGTCCACCTGTGGCTATATATATACACATGCATACCTGCTTGACTCTTGCCATTCCCTTTGCTCTAACCCTGCCAACATATCGATCCCAAAGGAGATTCAAGAGCGACTCGCTCAGGTTCTCCAGACCTCAACTGCTCGCGTAGCTTCATTGACTGCGATTCCGCCCCTTGTCCTGCAGGGTGATGTGACCGAACCAAACTCCGCTAAAAGAGTGAAGCTGTTTCCTCCGGTGGCTGAGCCCATTTATGGCGACCTGAGGACTACCTTAAAGCACAGGGCTGGCTCCTCCACCCTGCCTTCTCTAAAAAAGGGGAAGAATATTGTTGACCTCGGCGACGGCCCGGACTGCCAGCTGGATGGCGTGGAGGGCACCCCGCCGTGGGACCCCACCCCGCGAGACAAGACCACACCTTGAGACTCGCGATTCATAACTCCGTAGAACCGTCCCCGAGACCCTCCCCTCCCTTTGGGACTTTGGGCATGAGCTCGCTGAGTTTGTTGGCGACCATGTGCCGCCCGGCTTGGAAGCTCGCCGGCACGGGGAGGGGGAGGCCATCAACACCTTCTATGATGACAAAATCGCCTTCCCCATCTCGCACTTTGAGGTAGGGTTGCGACTTCCCCTTTGGCCGGAAATACGCCAAATCCTGAAGTACTACGGCGCGTTGCCAGCGCAACTGAACACAAACGCCATGGCCATGATGGTGGCGTTCGCATGCTACCTCCGCCGGGAGAGGATAGAGTTCAACCTGATGGTGTTCAGGAAACTCTTTTCCTACAAGGCGACGCCGAATGACGTTACCTACTTCATGGGCTTGCTGATCAAGGTTCGCGAGATCGCGAACAAGCATCACAATTGGATGACGAAGATCACCTTCATCAAGGGAGATCTTGGCAACATCCATTTCTCACCGCAGTAGAAGGCCGAGGAGGTCTACCGCCCGCCGGCCGTGTCTGGCAAAGATGCAGACCTCCACAAGTTCTTCCTCCACAAGGACTTTGAGGTCGCCTTCCTGCGAAAGGGCCTTGATGCGCTCCGCTCCGTTCTTCCCGGCGAAGGTATTATTCTCTCCTCATTGCCGAGATCGCCACAATATCATGGAAATCCTCTAATTTTTCCAAGTTATTTCATGCAGGAGAGAGGCTAATCCCAGTGAACCCGCCGTTTGCGGACTCGGGGTTGCATGCGGACCCTTTTGCTCGCGAGAAGGCAGCGGCGGCGGCCTGCCATAACGAGGCGGCCTTCTCCAAACCCTCCTCCAGCAAGAGGTGACCTGAGGATGTGGGGTCGAGCCTGCCATGTCGCCAACAATTACCAAAAAAGATGAGGGGAGCCGTGCTGGCTCCGCTGGCAAAACAACATCAAAAACATCAACAAAGCCCCAAATACATAAGCTTGCCCGAGACCATTCCGACGGGTCGCCGGAGAGCCAGCTTAAGGAGATTACCAGCAAGGGGAAGGAAGTTACCGAGACCCCTGCTCCTCCCGCGGCGACCTCTGCTCCACCTTCGGCGAAGAAGGCGGCTCGCGAGCCTGCCATGCCAAAAGAAAACCCCCTCTTCGGCTTTGGGGGGAGGTGGAGGGACTCGACGGGCGAGCCTATGGTCCAGTGGGACGAGCTGGCCCACCGAGTGTCCACATCCACCCTCCACCCCTCCTGGGCTGACCGCGAGCCCGCCATCGGTCATGCCTATGCACTAGGATTCGACCTATATGACCGCGAGGACGTCGAGACCTACAAAGGCGTCCCCCTACGGCAGCTGGGCCATGAGGGTCTGCAGGCCCATATGTGGGCTATGGAGATCCACCACATGGTGGTTCTCCGCATCTTAAATCTCAGCAATCTCCTCCAGAAGACAGAGCAAGCTCGCGATGTCGCTAGGTATAAAGCCGTCTACTTGGCGAGGCAGCTCGGCATTACTGAGAAGCTTCTCACCCAGGCTGCCGGCAGACTGGTAAGCATCAGGATGTCGCCTAACCTCCTCCCTTTTTACTTGGATTTTTCTTTTTTCTGTTGCTAATACACTTCCCTATCAGGATGCCAAGGCTGCTGGAGAGTTGCGAGCTCGCGCCGCTGGACAGGAAGAGGAGATTGGTCAGCTGCGCGCCCGCCTTGCCGAACTGGAGGGGACGAACGCGAAGCTGACGGAAGAGAATACAAGCCCCAGCCATGAGGTCCTCCGCCAGGCTGAAATTTTCTTCTCAGCCAGCGACGCCGTTCCTTCCCTCCCCTACAAGAGGCTGAGGATCTTTGGCGAGGCTGACCTCGCCGAGAGGCTGCTGATCAACTCCATCCAGGCCACCGAATGCACCCTCCAGATGATAAAGGCCAGTGGAGTGCTGGTGGAGGGGTGCGAGGATATCTCGGCCCGGGACTTGATGCTGAGCCTCTTCCCGGCGACACCGCCCAGTGAGAAGGAAGACAGTCTTGATGCGCTATTCGGGAAGGGCTTCCAGGACCTGTCCGGCGGAGGGGAGGAGGATCATCAATCTAGCGAGGGAGGCAAGGGCTAATTGTATATTTCTCCACTTTTTTTGTGTAATCTCACAGAGGCGAGCTCCATCTGTAAATATTACTGTGCAATGGAATACATTTTTTATTATAACCTTGTCCCTTTTTTCTATCTTTTTTCTGGGTATCTTTGTTGTGTTCTCCTTGCCCGTGAGCCCTTCCTTTGGTGACCTCGCGTAGATAGATTTTGCGAGTAGGACAGTTGTTAGGACTCTCCCCTGAGAGCATATTTTGAGAGTTCGCCAATTCTCAGGACTCGCCCCAGCTCGCTCGCGAGCTGCCCATAACCTTATCAATATAAGACCAAATTCACTAAACTTTCCCAAGTAAAACAAAGTGGGGGGCGAGGCGTCCTGGCGGGATCCGCCTCCCTTCAGCGAGGTCCAAGGGCCTGGCTCGCCACCCTTCTACCAAGGCCAAGCTGAATTGGCGAGCCCGGACTCGCCTATGCCGAGCTCTCCTCTCTTAATCTTAAAAGAAGAGCAAAGCTTGTTAGACACTATCTGGAGAGTGTAGGACTTCCCCGAGTGACTTCTAGCCCTGTCAGCTAGGTGAGAGACTGACAGCGGGATTTGCTGGGGTCCGGGGCTGACACCAAGTGACATACAGCCCTATCAGCTAGGTGAGAGCCTGATATCGGGATTTGCTCGGAGTCCATGGTTGACACCATCGAGTGACTTCCAGCCCTGTCAGCTAGGTGAGAGCCTGACAGCGAGATCTACTCAGGGTCCAAGGTTGACACCGAGTGACTTCCAGTCCTGCCAGATAGGTGAGAGCCTGATAGCGGGACCTGCTCTGGGTCCAGGGGTTGACACCATCGAGTGACTTCCAGCCCTGTCGGCTAGGTGAGAGCCTGACAGCGGGAACTGCTCGGGGTCCAAGGCTGACACCGAGTGACTTCCAGCACTGCCAGCTAGGTGAGAGCCTGACAGCAGGATCTGCTCGGGGTCCAAGGCTGACACCGTGTGACTTCCAGCCCTGCCAGCTGGGTGAGAGCCTAAAAATTGGATCTGCTCGGGGTCTAGGGGTTGACACCATCGAGTGACTTCCTGCCCTGCCAGCTAGGTGAGAGCCTGACAGCAGGATCTACTCGGGGTCCAAGGCTGACACCAAGTGACTTCCAGCCCTGCCAGCTAGGTGAGAGCCTGACAGCGGGATCTGCTCGGGGTCCAAGGTTGATACCGAGTGACTTCCAGCCCTACCAGCTAGGTGAGAGCCTAACATCAGGATCTGCTCGAGGTCCAGGGGTTGACACCATCGAGTGACTTCCAGCCCTGTCAGCTAGGTGAGAGCCTGACAGCGGGATCTGCTTGGGGTCCAAGGCTTTCACCGAGTGACTTCCAGCCCTGCCAGCTAGATGAGAGCCTGACAGCGGGATCTGCTCGGGGTCTAGGGGTTGACACCATCAAGTGACTTCCAGCCCTGCCAGCTAGGTGAGAGCCTGACAGCGGGATCTGCTCGGGGTCCAAGGCTGATACAGAGTGACTTCCAACCCTGCCAGCTAGATGAGAGCCTGGCAGCGGGATCTGCTCGAGTCCAAGGCTAACACTGAGTGACTTCTTGCCCTGCCAGCTAGGTGAGAGCCTGACAGCCGGATCTTCTCGAGGTCTAGGGGTTGACACCAGCGAGTGACTTCCAGCCCTGTCACCTAGGTGAGAGCCTGACAACGGGATCTTCTTGGGGTCCAAGGCTGACACCGAGTGACTTCCAGCGCTGCCAGCTAGGTGAGAGCATAACAACAGGATCTAGACGGGGTCCAGGGGTTGACACCATCGAGAGACTTCCAGCCCTACCAGCTAGGTGAGAGCCTGACAGCGAGATCTGCTCTGGGTCCAAGACTGACACAGAGTGACTTCCAGCCCTGCCAGCTAGGTGAGAGCCTGACAGCGGGATCTGCTCAGAGTCCAAGGCTAACACTGAGTGACTTCCATCACTGCCAGCTAGGTGAGAGCCTGATAGCGGGATCGGCTTACGGTCCAGGGCTAACACCGAGGGACTTTTAGCCCTACCAGCTAGGTGAGAGCCTGACAGCGGGATCTGCTCGGGGTCCAAGGCTGACAACGAGTGACTTCCAGCCCTGCCAGCTAGGTGAGAGCCTGACAACAGGATCTGCTCGAGGTCCAGGGGTTGACACCATCGAGTGACTTCCAGCCCTGTCAGCTAGGTGAGAGCCTGACAGCGGGATCTGCTCGTGGTCCAAGGTTGACACCGAGTGACTTTCAGCCCTGCCAGCTAGGTAAGAGCCTAATAGTGGGATCTGCTCGTGGTCCAGGGGTTGACACCATCGAGTGGCTTCTAGCCCTGCCAGCTAGGTGAGAGCCTGACAGTGGGATCTGCTCGGGGTCCAAGGATGACACCGAGTGACTTCTAGCCCTACCAGCTAGGTGAGAGCCTGACAGCGGGATCTGCTCTGGGTCCAAGGATGACACTGAGTGACTTCCAGCCCTGCCAGCTAGGTGAGAGCCTAACAGTGGGATCTGCTTGAGGTCCACGGGTTGACACCATCGAGTGACTTCCAGCACTGTCAGCTAGGTGAGAGCGTGACATCAGGATCTTCTCGGGGTCCAAGGCTGACACCGAGTGACTTCCAACCCTACCAGCTAGGTGAGAGCCTTATAGCCGGATTTGCTTGGGGTCTAGGGGTTAACACCATCGAGTGACTTCCAGCCATGCTAGCTAGGTGAGAGCCTGACAGCGGGATCTTCTTGGGGTCCAAGGCTGACACCGAGTGACTTCCAACCCTGTCATCTACCACCATAGAGTCGGTAAGGACATCCACGTCCAGCACCCCCAATTCCCTGGCCAGGCACAGCCTTGCTATCACGGCCTCATACTCGACCTAATTATTTGTGATGGGGAAGTGCACCACCACTGTTTGCTCGATTCTAGTTCCTTGGGGACTCTCCAAGATCACCCCCACCCCCAGGGAATGCCTCCCCGAGACGCCATCTAACTTTACCCTCCATGGGGTCAGTCGAGTGAGCTCTTCCTCCACCACCTCAATCACATAATCGGCCAAAAAGTTGGCCATCGCTAGAGCCTTGATCGAGAGGCGGGGAATGAAGGAGATGTCTAACTCGCTCAACTCCACTGACCGCTTGGCCAGCATGCCGGAATGCTCCACCCACTCAAAGATGTTGTGGAGGGGATGGTCAGTTACCACTTGAATGGAGTGTGCCTGGAAATAGGGCCGCAGCCTTTGGGCCGAGATGACCAGAGCAAAGGCCAGCTTCTCCAAGATTGGATATCGGAGCTCGGCCTTTCTCAAGACCCGGCTCACGTAGTATATGGGGAGATGCTTCTTCCCCTCTTCACGAACTACGATGGAGCTCAGGGCCTCCGCCCCGACCCCGAGATATAAAAATAGGTTCTCCCCCTCCTTCGGCCGTTGGAGCAATGTAACCTGTGTCAATTGTATTTTGAGGGCCTGGAATGCCTCCTCGCACTCCTTGGTTAACTCGAATTTTTGCCCCCGCCACCCTAGTGTTTTGAAGTAGGGGGAGCACTTCTCCCCAGCCAGGGAGAGGAACCTACTTAACCCTGCCAGCTTCCATGTCAGCCGTTGCACCTCCTTGGTATTCCGTGGCGACCCTAGCTCCACGATAGCCTTGACCTTATCAGGATTCGGCTCGACACCCGCGGGGGTGAGGAGATGCCCCAAGAACTTCGCCTTGCTGGCCCCAAAGACACACTTCAGGGGATTCAGCCGCATTTTGCATTTGCGCAGGGTGGCGAAGGTCTCCTCTAGATCCTGGAGGTGAGAGTCAACATCCTAACTCTTGATCATGAGATCATCTACGTACACCTCCAGGTTCCTCCCCTCTTGTTCTTTGAAGACCCTATCCATCATCTTTTGATAGGTTTCCCCTGCGTTCTTCAGCCCAAAGGACATCATTTTATATGAGTAACACCCATCTCCTATGATGAATGAGACGTCCTTGACGTCCAGGGGGTGCATCCAGATTTGATGATAACCTGAAAATGTATCTAGAAAACTCATTATAGAAAAACCAACGGCTGAGTCAACCAGC
The DNA here is from genome assembly GCA_039583875.1 of Platanthera guangdongensis. Classification (NCBI taxonomy): domain Eukaryota; kingdom Viridiplantae; phylum Streptophyta; class Magnoliopsida; order Asparagales; family Orchidaceae; genus Platanthera; species Platanthera guangdongensis. Next base: position 41,077,690 of record CM077165.1, on the reverse strand, counting down.
GCGTCGATCTGAGGCAAGGGATAACAGTCCTTAGGACAAGATTTATTAAGCAAAGAGAAGTCGATACACATACGCCACCGGCCGTCTCCCTTTTTAACCATGACTACGTTGGATACCCAGCCGGGGTATTGGATCTAGAACACGAAGCCGGCCTCAAGAAGCTTTGCCACCTCCTCTCTGATGGGCTCGGCCAGCTTGTCCGTGGTGGACCTCTTCTTTTGTTGGACAGGGCGTGTTCCCGGGTCCAAGTTGAGGCGGTGGCAAGCCACATCCGCGTCAACCCCCGACATCTCCGAGGTGCTCCATACGAAGATGTCCACGTTCTTCTGGATGCACACCATCATCCTGTCTTGGTCCTCCGGGGTCAGCCCTCCGCCGACGCGGACCTTCTCCATCCTGCCTTCATGAGTGTGGACCTCCAACTCCACCACCTCTTCCGCAGCTTTCAACTGGGACTGCTCCCCCCATTCTTCTACATCCATCTCCTCTGGGACGAGCACCTCCACCTCCACCTCTTCCTCTACAGCCATTGCCTTGGCCAACTCGTCCTGATCTCCTCCTGCCACCTTAACCTCGGTGTAGCTCTGCACCTCTAGCTCCTCCCTGCTAGCTTCCTGCTCTGCCTCCTCCATCCTTCGCTCCATATCCTCGGCCCCCTATTGTCAAGAGATGGAGTTCATGGAAGTGATATAAAATTCTCGCGCCACCATGGGGTCCCCCCTGACCCGGACTTGGATCCCCTCGGCATTGAACTTTAAACACTGATGGAACGATAAGGGGACGCAGCGGAAGGCACTGATGAGGGGCCTCTTGAAGATGGCACTATAGCTGTTGGGGGCATCCACGATGATGAACCTACAGTTCCTGGACTACCCCCCTAGGGTGACAAGGAGGCCTACTCCTCCTTCTACCTCCTTCCTCTCCCCTGAAAATCCAAAAAAGGGCCCATCCGAGGCCAACACCCTCTTCGCCTCCACCTTCATCGCGTCAAACACCTTTTTAAAGACGACGTTGACAGATCTTCCATTTTCAACGAGGATCCGGGAGACGATAAAATTTTTGGTGGCTGTCTGGATGACTAGCGCATCGCAAAATGGATCCTCATGATCCAGCATATCGCCCCTGGAGAAGGTGATACATGGTTTGGAGGCAACGCTCCGGTGATACATGGTATGGAGGCTCACCATCCGGGAGGCCTCTACAACCACCCACCCCCCTCGTGGATCTCTCAAATCCCTCCTCGTGTCCCGACGTCCACCCGGTGTTCACAACAATCCCCCTCCGCCCGAGGCAGGACCTCCTCGATCGTCACTTCTTGTCGTCCCTGCTGCTGTTGCTGCTCCCTGTTTCCCCTCATTTAGAGGAACTCCGGGCACGTGGCTGTGGCATGCCCTTCCTCCTGATGGAAGTCGTAGTAGGGCAACTCCACCGTAACTTCTCTCCTCCTCCTCCTTGCTACTCTCCTCCTCTCCCCTATGGCTATGGCCATAGCCTGTTCCTGATCGGGGAGTCGAGGACTCTGCTCCCGTCTCTAACCCAGGGGGTGGAATTGATCTTGCCCACCTTGGTGGCGGTCCCTTCCTTGGTACCCTCTCTGTTGCCCCTCCCCTTTCCATTTGGGCCTTTAGCACAGCCGACGGTCGGGCTCCTGACGCCCCCACCAGGGCTGCTGCTGCCCCTGGAGCTGCCTCTGCTCCCTCTGCTGGTGCTCGACTCTCCTCTCCTCCTGCCCTCTTCCGCCTCTTGGCTCCTTCTCTTCCTCCGTGGCCCACCTGGCCAGCTTCCGGGCAAACTACAGATTTGATGCCTCCCCGTCAACTTCTCTAGCTGCCCTCTCCATCAGGTCCTTGTAGGAGAGAGGGGCACTCTCTTCAGTTCCCTCCTAAAGAATTCTTGCTGCAGCCCCAGGGTGAAGGCCATCATCAGGCTATGGCCTGACATCTCCTGGACCTGGGTGACCTCCTCCCGGAACCGGTCCACGTAGCTTCCCAGAGTCTCATTCACCCCTGCTTGATGTGGAACAGAGACTCTGACTCCTTATTCCTCCTCTTCGAGGTAGTGAACCTGAAATTGCAGGTTAGATCTGATATACTATAGAGGGGGGGGGGGTGAATAGAGTTTGGTGCTTGCTAAAATCTTTTTACAACTCTTGTTGTATTCCTAAGTGAACAGGGAAGTAATTAAACTAAGGTAAACACAGCAACTAACTAAACACAGAACAATCACAGACCACAACCAGAAAACAAAAGAAACTAAGCAACCAGAAGACACAAGGAGCTATAGTGGTTCCCCAACCAATCTAGGTACATCCACTCTTCTACCACCCTAGGTAGGAATCCACTGCAGGATGAGTTGATCAGGTGTCCTGGGCACCAATGAGTTTTGATCAGGTCCCCAAAAACCAAACCTCAAGTCTTTTGGAAGGAGACTTGTGAACCAGGAATCACTTTTGAAGGGAGATGACAACCCTTTGTACAGGAGGTGGTGAGAGAGTGATGGTATCTTCTCTGTCAACAATCAGAGAGAAGATTCAAGTGGAATGATGTTAGCAGCTTGCTCCCACTGAGATCTTGAATGTATCAGGAAGACTGGAGCATTGCTTTAGGGTGATAGGTCTTCAAAGACCTAGAATGCCTGTACCAGAATATGTTTCAGGAACTCCTTTGACAGATTGGTTGATTGTTGTCCTTTGAAGTCATCCTATGAATAGATAGAAGAAGACTCTTGATCGAATTTGGTTGTTCTTCTTCTTCTTGAAAATATTCTCTGGTCAGGCTGATTACAGTCAAGAACTTGTGAGTTGAGAATCTTTGTTCTTCTACAACTTCAGAAAATCTGTTAGATTGTTTGCTGTATTGTAATTCTTGAACTCTATCACTTCTTTTTTCTGTTCTCTTGTTGTGCCTCTATTTTTGTGTATCTATATGTCTATGACTGACTGAGGAATATTCAAACTTTTGAATGTCGAGCAGTAATTACAGTCGGCCTTGGAAAGAATTAGCAATCAATGACTTTCCTAACTGTCCCATGGAAAAATAGCATGTAATCGTCCATAGTCAATGCACGTTCTAACGGTAACATTCCGAGAAGATCTGACATTAAATGTTCAGGAATCAGCGCCAAGAAACGGGACGGGAACCTTGAAGAAAACCTAATCTGGATTCGTCGAATAAAGAAAACAATTCATCGAGCTGAACTTGTGTTCGTCGAGCTGAGCTTGATAGAGTTCATCGACCAGACATTCCTCATTCATCTGATAGACAGTCTTCATTCATCGAGCTGAGAATCAAATTCGTTGACCTAAGAAAAGTTCTGGACTTAGACAAAATATCCTGCATCTGCTGAAATGCTGTGTCAACAAAAGTTGGTGTCGACAGATTGATCTTGGTGTCGACACAAATCCTGTGGTGTCGATATAAGCTGGTGTCGACTGAAATCCTGGTGTCGACATAAGCTGGTGTCGACTGAAATCCTGGTGTCGACACAAATCGTCTGGTGTCGACACAAACCCTGATTGTCGACACAGATTCTCTGAGTCCAGAAATCGTCGAGTAGAGTTTAGCATTCATCGACCTGAGAAGCTGACTTTGTCGACCTGAGAAGCTGTGAACTTGAGGTCCAAGTTCGTCGAGCTCAGAATATAATTCGTCGACCGAAGCATGAAGCTGGACTTAGAAAAATTTGAAGTTCTCCTAACTTTGGCTTGATGTAGAATCTGCGTTTTCGTCGAACAGAGAACATAGATCGTCGAGCTCAGCACAAATAATTGTCTCACGATCGTCGAGCGCAGAACTCCTTTCATCGAGCTGAGTTCGATGAACGCCGAACTCACTTTACTTAGTCTTGAAAACTTGTGAGTCTGGAGTCTCTGAGGGTCTTGTTGAAAGCTGTTCCATCTAGAGTTGAGCCTAAGGACTTAACCTAGACTCTAGGACACAAATTGACCCTGGCTATACATGATGGGTCACATCCTAAGTCAGTGAACCTAGCCCAAATCAACAAGGGATCCAACAATCTCCCCCTATTTGGGTGAGACCAATAACAGAGACTCAAAACAGAAAAACTAAGCAAGAGAAGAGATATATCTGGCCAAGAATTATAACACATGCAACAGATATATATATACACACAGCTTTGCTTAACAGATTGCATAGTTTAAAAACAAATAATAGACAGAAATGAATCAATAAGAAAATTACTTCTTTGGCTTCTTCTGCCGAGGTTTGTCTTCTGCTTTCTTTTCTCTTGGCTTCTTGAAAATGATTTCTCTGTTAGGATCTTGAGCTTGCGCCACTGTCATGGTCATATCAGCTGCCCCAATAATTTTTAATGATGTAGCCCTGGGGACAACTGCTTCTGGATGTAGTTTCATATAATCATCAACATTAAACATTTTGTTGCCTTTGTCAAATCTTTTCAGCTCTTCCTTTCTATACTTTGACATTGTTAAAAGACCAGAGATATCTTTTCCTTCTGCTTTGGCTTTATTTATCAAAGATAGACCAATCAGCTCTTAGTACCTAGCCATTCTTGCAGTATTAGCAGTCTCTGGATCTTCAAAAGGAATTGGAGGAGAGAGAGGTCTTTTTGGGCTTTCAGCTTTATGTACTTCAGAACTTTGTTGTTGCTGCTGCTTACTTTGACTTCCTGAGGAGGATGGCCTCTGCTGGCTGCTTCCAGAAGATCTCCCTAACTGTCTCTGATAATTTTGCATTGGGGCAGATTTCTAGGAGCTAGAGCCACTGGCACCAGCTACGGGAGGAGGAGGAGGAGGATCCTTCCTGTATCTGTATACTGGAGGAGGGGAGTATCTCCTGCTTCTCTTTCTATCTTTCTGCTGGTTTTTGGAGAGCCACATCCATGCTGGCATTCCCTTATATGGAGTCACATTGTGCAGAATATAGTAGGGAGTGTATGCATTGGGATTTGGCTTGGGAGCTGGAGGAGGAGCAGCCTTTCTCTTCTTTGCCAACAGTCTCTTTTTCTTACTAGCTGCATCCTCATCAGAATCATTATCATCATCATCAGATTCTGAATCCTGAGGGGTTTCATACAAAGCATCCAAAGCTTTTAAAGCTTTATCAGAAACAACAGCCTTTGCTGGAGGAGAGGCAGAAGGTTCAGGAAAAGGGGTATCAGCAACAAGAGAAGAATTATCTGTACAAGATTTAGAAACAAAAGAGACAGAGCTATCAACTACTGCCTTATTCTCTTCTTCAATGTCTGCCTGAATAAGCTCATCTAGAGTAGGCATTGGAGAGTCATCCATAATAAAATCTGGTGCTGAAACTGGCACTGATGTATCTTCTGGAATGACTTTTGAGCTGGAGGCAGAGAGAGAAAAATTGTCACAGAGTTGCTTGGCAACTGCTGAACTAGCTGGAGAGGTATATGGTACCATAGCCTAATATGGATTAGAGAAACCTGCTGGAGGGAATTGTATATGTACAATATCAAAACTTCTCAACAAAACTGATAAATTCACTATGGGATTTAAATAGAAATCACCAACAGGAGTTATTTGAGCAACTGACTCATCCAAGTCAATGTCAGTATCCATAAATTGAATTAACTCAAACATCTCAGCATCAAAGTCTGTCAAAATTGTTGTATCCTCAACTGAATCTGAATCTGCTGGAGAGGGAACTGCTGTGACTGCTGCTGCTGTTGTTGTATCTGCATCTGCTGCAACTTCATCACTGAGCAACTCCCCCTGCCTGGGTTCAGGGATTCCTGGAGCCAGGCCCCTAGATTAAGAGGGGACAACATATAGAAGAGAGAGCTGGGCACACAAGGAATTAATGGAGGTCACGAGAGGTGTAATGGCCTCTTGGATCAAAGATTAGATGAGAGGAGAGAGCAAAGAAATGAGGGTGGATGGATCAAATAGGGAAGGGGAAGGGGATGGAATGGGAGGAGGAATAACAGATGGAGTGGGGGCATCTTGCATGATTGTATCTGATGGTATATGATAAGATGGGATGGTGGATAAGTGTGGGGGAAGAGGAGACTGAGAAGGTGTAGGAAGTATTGTCTCATGAGGGGAATCTAGAGGAGTGAGTTGTTGATGAACTTGCAGAGGGAAAGATGGAGGTGGAGATGGAATGTTTGTCAGGTCAAGTGGTGGAGATAAAGGAGGGGTTGGTACATGAGGAGGCTTCTTTGGAGGAAGAGGTGCTGGAAGAGATGGTTGAGATGGAGGAACCTCTTCAACAGGGTGAGGAGCGGCCTTTACAGCCCTTGCACTCTCAGAAGTTTGGAGGGAAGAGGAATAAGCCTTTGAGGGCTTGGAGATGGTCCTCTCCCACCTGCCAAACAGAGCGCAAGTGAGGCGCTTGCTGGCGTTTATGAATATGGTCGGGGAGACCATACATTCAGCAGCCTTCTCTTTGAGAAATATTCCCAAGATTCTGCCAAAGCAGACTTCCATCTTGCTGTTCTTCTTCTTGATCAATTCAAACAAGACCTTACTCCAATCAACTTGTCATTTATTCACTACTGCACACATTATTAGAAATTGGTGACGCGTAATATAGTCATGAGCAGAGTGCTTGGCCATCAGTATTTTTCCTGTAATATCTGCCAGAAATTGATAGGCGGCGGATAATTACTTTTTCAACAACTTATTAGGGTTGTCACCAGAGAAACCCATTAGTTTCAGCATATCACTGAATTCCTCAGAATCCATTTCCAGATTGTCTTCTCCGTTCACTAATCCAAAAATTTCAGTGAGAACTGTGGGAGAAAGGGAAACAGCAGTGTTCCCTATATTGCCGGTCAAAACATCTTCTTCAGAAACTGTAGATGTATATACCCATTCTCGTATTTCTGTTCCATGAAGTTTAATGCGCCTGGTTATGAAATCCTTTAAACTTAGTTCTTCCAATAGTTCCAGGATGTATAGAAAGATGGGGTCAGAATGTTGAAACGACTCAAAATCCATGTCGAATCCAGTGTCAAACTTCATTGCAACCAATGCACCTGAGGGAATCTCCATTGATGTCCTGCAAGAAAAACACAGAGAGAAACGACGATCAAGAGCAAAGGAACTGAAAGCGCGGGACGGAGGTCGAAGAAAACCTAGATATAGGATTTTCAGAATATGAATCAACAAACTCCGTTCAACGGAACAGAAAAATTCTTCAAACTGAGCTCGACGAAATAAATTATAGACAGATAATTCGTCGATCTCATCCAGAAGAATCGAAAACAGTTCGTCGAACTCCGTTCGACGAAATGTCTTCTGAAGCAAAGTTCGTCGATCTCTGGTCGACAAAAATTGTTCCCTCACACAGAGAATTCATCGATCTCCATTCGACGAGAATCTCTCAAACTTTCCCTGATTTGACGAACTTTGGAAAATTCATCGAATGCAGACAGAAACTAGGTTAACTCTTCTCCATCAATCATTCCAAGTTGATTTATAAAGAACAGATGGGTTTTCTCATCCAATGGCTTGGTGAAAATGTTTGCTCTCTGTAGATCAGTAGGAATATGGATCAAGTTAATTTTCTTTTTGTCCACATTATCTCTAATGAAATGATGTTTTATTTCAATATGTTTAGTCCTAGAATGGTGAACTAGATTCTGTGCTATAACAATAGTACTAGTATTATCATAAAATAATGTTGAATTATTTAAGTTGACACCATAATCTAAGAGTTGGTTTTGTATCCATAGCATTTGTGAACAGCAACTCCCAGCAGCCATGTATTCTGCTTCTACAGTTGATGTAGACATAGATGTCTGCTTTTTACAAAACTAGGAGACAAGTCTCATATCAAGGAACTGGCATGTTCCAGAGGTACTTTTCCTGTCCACTATACATCCTGCATAGTCAGCATCTGAGTATCTAATTAACTCAAACTCTGACTCTGCAGGATACCAGAGTTCTATACTAGGGCAACTCTTTATATATCTCAAAATTCTTTTTAGGAAAATAAGGTGAGATTCTTTAGGGTTCACTTGGAAACTAACACAGAGAAATGTGGCAAACATTATATCAGGTCTGCTAGCTGTTAGGTATAATAGGGATCCAACAATTGCCCTATAATTTTTCTGATCCACTGGTTTCCCTGCTGCATCAGAATCCACAACAGCATTTGTAGCCATAGGGGTTTTCATCCCTGAAGCATCACCCATCCCAAACGTTTTGATAAGCTCTTTAGCATACTTAGCTTGGGAGAGGAAGATATCATCTGGGAGCTACTTCACTTGTAGACCAAGTAGGAAAGCTCACCCATGCTACTCATCTCAAATTTAGAATGAATGAGGTCAGCAAACCTCTTGCACAATTTGGGATCAGTAGACCCAAAAATAATGTTATCCACATAAATTTGTACTAACAAAATTTGGTTCTTATGATGTCTAGTGAAAAGTGCTTTATCTATGGTTCCTCTTGTAAATTCATGCTCTAAAAGAAAGCTTGCTAGGGTCTCATACCAAGCTCTTGGAGCTTGCTTTAAACCATAGAGAGCTTTATTCAATTTGAAAACAAAAGAGGGTTGAGTTGGAAAGATAAAACCTGGTGGTTGTTCTACATAAACCTCTTCTTGAAGTACTCCATTCAGGAATGCACTTTTGACATCCATCTGGTAGACCTTGAATCTCTCGTAAGCTGCATAGGCAAGGAATATCCTAATGGCCTCTAACCTTGCAACAGGGGCAAAGGTTTGGTCATAGTCTATTCCTTCCTCTTGTATGTAGCCTTGAGCAACAAGCCTTGCCTTGTTCCTCACTATGTTTCCTTGAGCATCCAACTTGTTCCTGTAGACCTATTTGGTTCCAATAACTGGGTAGTTATAGGGTCTTGGAACCAAATCTCAAACTCTACATCTCTCAAACTGATTGAGTTCCTCTTGCATTGTATTGATCCAGTGGGGATCTTGCTCTGCCTCATGAATGGTGAGAGGTTCAATTTGAGAGAGAAAACATGCATGCATCAAGTCTTGGTTGAGTTGATGCCTTGTCTGTACACCTACTGAGATGTCTCCAATCACCTGAGATTTGGGGTGATCTCTAAGAGTGACAAGATCAGTTGGTGGAGTTGGTTGAGCAACAACTTCAGTATTTAATTCCTCTTGGGGAATGATACTAGCAGTTGGGGGAAGTTCAGCCACTTCCTCTTGACTTTCCTCTTCACTATCTTCATCAACACGTGGAGTAGAATGGTTTGGTACCTCTTGGGTAAGGTTCAGTCCATCCATAGACTCACACAATGGTGGAACCTGCAAAGAGCTTATGGTAGAAATTTCTTTCTCCTTGTATGACATGTTAGTTTCATCAAAAGATACATGAACAGATTCTTCAATTTTAAGAGTTGATTTATTATACACCCTATAAGCTTTACTGATCATGGAGTATCCCAGAAACACTCCTTCATCAGCTTTAGCTTGAAATTTTGCAATGTATTTCTTGTCATTATTATGAATGTAGCAAATACAACAAAAGATTTTAAAATAATCTACTTTAGGTTTCTTCCCTTTGAGTAATTGATAGGGAGTCTTGCCCTTCAGTTTATGTATTAAACTTCTATTCAACACATAGTTGGAGGTGTTCACTGCCTCTGCCCAAAAGGATAGAGGAAGGTGAGCATCTGACAACAATGTAGTAGCAGATTCAATAAGGGTTCTATTTTTCCTTTCAGCTACCCCATTTTGTTGAGGAGTTCTAGGAGCTGAGAAAGTGTGCTTGATCCCTTCACTTTGACAGAACTCTTGCATATGAAGAGAATCAATCTCTGTCCCATGATCACTTCTGATCAGGGCAATGTGAGTGTTGAACTTAGTCTGTATGCATTTGAGAAACTCTGTCAAACACTTAAAGTTATCAGACTTCTTCCTTAGAAAGAACAACCATGTGAATCTAGAGAAGTCATCTACAACTACTAAAGTATAAGATTTCCCTCCTAAGCTTTGTAGTGTAATGGGTCCAAAGAGATCCATGTGTAACAGATACAAAATCCTAGGTGAATCAATCTTATTAAGTGACTTGAAATTATTTTTGGTTTGCTTGCCTAATTGACAAGCCCTGCAAAGTCCTTCCTTCTTGTAGGGGCCAGAAGGTAGTCCTCTAACAAGGTTGTCCTTGGATATCCTAGCAATGGTTCTAAGGTTTATATGTCCTAATCTTTTATGCCATAATTCATTAGGTCTACAAATAGAGTTAAACAGACATATATCTACCTTAGTTGAAAGAAAATCCACAAGATAGATGTTACCTTTCCTTTTACCTTTCAACACAGTTGTGTTGTCCTCTGATTTGATCTTGCATGAGGATTTGCTGAAAGTCACTTGATAGCCTTCATCACACAGTTGACTGATACTGATTAAGTTGTGCTTCAGTCCTTCCACATAGGCTACTTTCTTGAATGTGACTGAGCCAATCTGGACTGCACCATATCCTTTTGTTAGTCCAAAGTTTGAATCACCAAATATTACTTTGGGTCAAAGCTTGGCTTTAAAGTATGTGAAATTGTCCTTGTTTCCTGTCATGTGCTTTGAGCACCCACTATCTAGATACCATTGCTGGTTTGATGTTGGATAGGTCTTCACCTGCACATAAAACAATTTATTTGTTTTTGACCCAGTTTACCTTGGGCCTAGGTTAATAACCTTTGAATTCAGAAATAAAAGACATCACTGGTTGACTCTTATAGCCTTTAGGATGATATCTCCTAGGAGGTATTATCCATTCAGTATAAGGGTTAAACCTCTGAGATGTAGAACCTCTAGGATTGAACTTTGATTTGCCTTTGAAAGAGTTTTCAAAACTCTGATCTCTGTTCGACGATCTTGGGTCAGATCATCGAGCTCCGTTCGAAGATCGACCATGCCAGAGTTCAGGGTTCAGAGATCGTCGACCTGAGTTCGACGATTTAGCCTGAGATCATTGAGCTCCACTCGGCGATCGTCGAGCTCCATTCGACGAATAATGTTGAACTTTCGTTTTCTTAGGTAAATCAGAATTCTTCCTAGCTGCCTCTACAACTCCCTTACCTTTATCAGAGATAAACTTGATCGGGGTTGTTAATACTATAGGTTGGCTGGATGAAGCACCCAAGCCCAGTGTACTATGGAATCTTGAGTTCACTGTGCTTGTGATGTCCATTAGTTTGATACTTTTCCCATTGAAGGATTCTTCAAACTTCTTGGCCTCTGATAGAAATGATTTCCTTCTCAGATAACTGATTTCTGAGAGAAATGATTTCCTTCTCTGATTTTAATAAATCTAAACATAGTGCTTTAAACTCACACTTGAAATCCTCAGAATTAAAATCAAAAGAACTTATTACCTGGACCTCTTCAGATTGAGTCTCTGATTCTGACTCTTACTCTTCTACATCAGAATTTTGTTGTGAGGCATTGATAGCCATCATGCAGAATTCTTTTTCATTAGCATTATCTTCATCATCACTAGAGCTGGATGAAGCTTCAGATTCATCTTCTGTTTCACTCCAAGTTTCAGCTACAAACCCCTTCCCGGTGTGTTTGTTCTTGCTGGAGGAGGGTTTATCATTGCTATTCTTCCTGAAGTCCTTGTCTTTTCTTCTTTCTTTCCTGTCCTTTTTGTCCTTATACTGATTTTCTGGACAGTCAGACACCATGTGGCCTGGTTTCCTGCATCCAAAACAAATAATCTCTTTGTTATTTGATTTATCATACCTTGGCTTGTCATGCTCTCTATATGATCTTTTCCTGAAATTCTTCCTAGCCATTTTGTAAAACCTTTTGGCCAGTAGGCTTAGCAGCTCTTCATTGCCTGTGACCTTGTCTTCAGGCTGATCTTCAATGGCTTTGAAAGCTATTGACTTCTCTTTTCTGACTACTGGTGAAGCAGCCTTCTGCTCTTCTTCTCTATTATTGATGAGCAGCTCATAAGACTTGAGCTTGCCCAAGAGAGTTTCAGTTGTGATCTCATTTAGGCTTCTAGCATCCTTGATTGGCCAGATCCTTGAGTCCCAAGTGCTTGGGGAGCACATTAGGATTTTATCATTGAGCTCAGTCAATGAGATCTCTTTGTCCAATGTTTTCAGCTCATTGACTATGAGACTGAGTCTATTATACATATCTGCTACTGACTCAGCTTCGCCTTTCTTGAAGTTCTCATATTGGGTTATGAGGTGAGATCTTCTATATTTTCTCTCATCAGCAGATCCTGAGACTATCTCAGATAACTTGTCTCATATCTCCTTTGCTAAGTTGCATTCAGCTACTTTTTGAAATATTTCATCAGACATAGTCTGGGCTAACATATTCATTGCCTTAGAATCTGCCACTTTCCATTTCTTGATTTCTGCATCTGTTCCTGATGGAGGTGGAACAGCACTTGTACTTGTATTTTCTGGAGGTCTTGGACACACTGTCAAAATAAAATTGAAAATATCTTCATCAATAGAGTTCATGTACAATCTAATCCTTGCCTTCCAAAGTGCAAACTTAGATAGATTGCACACTGGAGGTCTGGTGCTAGCATAATCTTTGTTTTGGGCCATGTTCTGTGAAGAAATAAATCTAGTAACAAACTTGAAACAAGCAGATCTAACTAGAGGGATCTTTGGGTTCAGGTGTTAGCCTGTGCAACCACTAAGGTGTGGTAATTTAACCAACCTGGCTCTGATACTAATTGAAAGTGCAGGTTAGATCTGATATACTCTAGAGGGGGGGGGGGGTGAATAGAGTATGGTGCTTGCTAAAAACTTTTTACAACTCTTATTATATTCCTATGTGAACAGGGAAGCAATTAAACTAAGGTAAACACAGAGAAATCACAGACCACAGCCAGAAAACAAAAAGAAACTAAGCAACCCGAAGACACAAGGAGCTATAGTGGTTTCCCAACCAATCTGGGTACATCCACTCTTCTACCACCCTAGGTAGGAATCTACTGCAGGATGAGTTGATCAGGTGTCCTGGGCACCAATGGGTTTTGATCAGGTCCCCAAAAACCAAACCTCAAGTATTTTGGAAGGAGACTTGTGAACCAGGAATCACTTTTGAAGGGAGATGGCAACCCTTTGTACAGGAGGTGGTGAGAGAGTGATGGTATCTTCTCTATCAACAATCAGAGAGAAGATTCAAGTGGAATGATGTTAACAGCTTGCTCCCCCTGAGATCTTGAATGTATCAGGAAGACTGGAGCACTGCTTTAGGGTGATAGGTCTTCAAAGATCTAGAATGCCTGGACCAGAATATGTTTCAGGACCTCCTTTGACAGATTGGTTGATTGTTGTCCTTTGAATTTATCCTGTGAATAGAGAGAAGAAGACTCTTGATTGAATTTGGTTGTTCTTCTTCTTCTTGAAAATATTCTCTGGTCAGGCTGATTGCAGTCAAGAACTTGTGATTTGAGAATGTTTGTTCTTCTGCAACTTCAGAAGATCTGTCAGATTGTTTGTTGTATTGTAATTCTTGAACTCTATCACTTCTTTTTTATGTTCTCTTGCTGTGTCTCTATTTTTGTGTATCTATCTGTCTATGACTGACTGAGGAATATTCAAACTTTTGAATGTCGAGCAGTAATTACAGTCGGCCTTGGAAAAAATCAGCAAACAATGACTTTCCTAACTGTCCCATGAAAAACGACATGTAATCGTCCATAGTCAATGCACGTTCTAATGGTAACATTCCGAGAAGATCTGGCATTAAATGTTCAGGAATCAACACCAAGAAACAGGACGGGATTCTTGAAGAAAACCTAATCTGGATTCATCGAAGAAAGAACACAATTCATCGAGCTGAACTTGTGTTCGTCGAGCTGAGCTAGAGTTCGTCGAGCTGAGCTTGATAGAGTTCGTCGACCAGACAATCTTCATTCATTTGATAGACAGTCTTCATTCGTCGAGCTAAGAATCAAATTCGTCGACCTGAGAAAAGTTCTGGACTTAGACAAAATATCCTGCATCTGCTGAAATGCTGTGTCGACAAAAGTTGGTGTCGACAGATTGATCTTGGTATCGACACAAATCCTGTGGTGTCGACATAAGCTGGTGTCGACTGAAATCCTGGTGTCTACATAAGCTGGTGTCGACACAAATCGTCTGGTGTCGACACAAACCCTGAGTGTCGACACAGATTCTCTGAGTCCAGAAATTGTCGAGTAGAGTTTAGCATTCGTCGACCTGAGAAGCTGACTTTGTCGACCTGAGAAGCTGTGAACTTGAGGTCCAAGTTCGTCGAGCTCAGAATATAATTCGTCGACCGAAGCATGAAGCTGGACTTAGAAAAATTTGAAGTTCTCCTGACTTTGGCTTGATGTAGAATCTGAGTTTTCGTCGAACAGAGAACATAGATCGTCGAGCTCAGCACAAAGAATTGTCTCACGATCGTCGAGCGCAGAACTCCTTTCGTTGTGCTGAGTTCGACGAATGTCGAACTCACTTTACTTAGTCTTGAAAACTTGTGAGTCTGGAGTCTCTGAGGGTCTTGTTGAAAGATGGTCCATCTGGAGTTGAGCCTAAGGACTTAACCCAGACTCTAGGATACAGATTGACCCTGGCTATACATGATGGGTCACATCCTAAGTCAGTGAACCTAGCCCAAATCAACTAGGGATCCAACAGAACCTCAGCATGATCCCACAACATAGGTCCTCAAAGCAATAGATGGAGCTGGCCCGCAGCTGGTGAAACCACTCGCTCGCCTTCTCCTTGAGGGTGATAGCGAAGAGTCGACACTTGAACCCATCCGACATCTGCCAGATCGAGACCACATCCTCAAACCACTAGACGTGTTGGACCGGGTCTCCGTTCCCGGTGTAGTAGGACATCTCGGGTTCCCTGAACCCCTCTAAAACTGGTGCAGAAGAGACCAACTCACTAAAGGGGCTGCCTCCCCATACTGGGCGAGCTGGCACATCTCGCGGGCTCAGCTTGCCGATCCGGCCTCCAACTGCCGAGTCGGGGAAGAGCACACGCCCGGGGAGCTCGCACCCCCGGCCCTCCTCGGAAACTTCCTTCTCAGCTCGCCTGCCGGGGGCGTCCTCGCCCAGAGAGGGCGCGACTGTGATTTGGACAGCTGGAGTTGAGCACTCGGCCCGCGCGCCGAGTGCTAACTTGACGAGGCCCAACACCTCATTCCTAAAATCTTCAAACATCCCCACCGTGGCCAGAGGTGGGGGGGGCGGCGAGTCCGACATGTCAGATCTTTGCCCTCCTTTCATCGACCTAGCTGAAGGTTTTCTGTGCGGACCATGCTCCATGCTCACCGCACAAAAATGTTGAAACCGAAAATCGGTCTCCTGTGGAGTTAACCCTTGGGGAAGGGGTGATCGCACACCTACTTCGCTCCTGCAAGCAAAACAATAAGGGAAACCAGGAAAAACTGACCTAAGGGCTCGGCGAGGAGGACCCACCACACACCCAGAAGATCTTAGAGCGCTTCCCCTCCTTAGACAAAGGCTGAGCTAAGGTATCTTAAGAAAGCGCTTGAGAGACGGAGCAAGAAAGCACTGGAAGCCTGCTTTCTGAGATACGCCTTGGGTCCTATTTATTGATTTCTGAAAACGGTTTGCAAATAGCCAAGTCCCACTATCCTGAACTGCTATGTACAGTCCAGGTTGGCCTGCCAATAGCGTAACTCCACTGTTTTGAAAGGCTATGGGCAGGCCGGCGGGGGAAAAACAGTAAAAAGTACCTCATAGACCTGGGCGAGCTCGGCCACCCCTGAAGATCCTGCTCGCCTGCTGTCTTCCGAGCTCCATAGGGTGAGTACGAGCTGGTTATTGTACCCGCCCTTCGATTTGCCTTCATTAGTTGAGCTCAGCTCGACGAAGCCTGGGCCTGGCTCGGCGAATGACGAGCTCGGGGTCGCAACGAATGCCGAGCTCGGGTTCGGCTTTTCCCTGCTGAGCTCGCTTACTGCCTTCAGATTCCTCTGCTGAGCTCACTTGCTTCTTGGATGATCTGAACCGGCCGGTCTGGTTCCTGGCGACCTCACTCGCCGGATACAGGGTTTTACAATTACCTCCACAGCGGGAGATTGATTTCTCGATTGAGCTGGTGCCAGGTGCAAAACCTGTGGCCCGCCCACCATATCGAGTAGCGCCAAAGGAAATGGCCGAACTAAAAGTTCAACTGCAAGAGTTGTTGGAATAGGGATATATATGCCCAAGCATGTCACCTTGGAGCGCACATGTTATTTTTGTGAAAATGAAGGATGGTAGCCTGCGATTGTCCATTGATTATCGTGAACTGAACAAGTTAACGAAGAAAAATAAATATCCGATTCCACTGGTAGATGATTTGTTTGATCAATTGGCGGGATAGAAAGTATATTCAAAGCTAGATTTGAAATCGGGCTACTACCAGTTACGGATTAGGGAAGGTTACATTCCCAAGACAGCGTTTGGAAGATGCTACGGTCATTACGAGTTCACTATAATGTCGTTTGGACTGTGTAATGCGCCATTAGTATTTATGGATCTAATGCACCGAAAGTTCCGAGAGTTCTTAGATCTGTTTGTGATTGTCTTCATTGATGATATCTTGGTGTAATATCGATCGGATGAAGATCATGCGAACCATTTACGGTTTGTATTGCATACCCTGAGGAGAAATAAGCTCTATGCCAAGTTCTCAAAGTGTGAGTTTTGGCAGTCATCAGTGGCTTTTCTTGGCCATGTGGTGAGTGGAGAGGGCATTGCGGTGGATCCGTCAAATATAAGAGCCATCCAGGGGGGCCAGTGTTGACTTCAGTGGCCGAAGTCAGGAGTTTCCTTGGACTGGAGGGCTACTACAGACGTTTTGTAGAAAATTTCTCGCGGATCGCTTTGCCACTGACCATGCTGACGAGGAAGGATCAAAAGTTCGTTTGGACGTCGGAGTGCGTGCGAACTTTTGAAGAGCTAAAGAGTCATTAAACCACGACGCCCGTTTTGACGTTGCCATGTGGTTCGGATGGCTTTGAGATTTATAGTGATGCTTCAGGGAGCGGATTAGGCTGCGTTCTTCTTCAATTTGGAAAGGTGATTGCTTATGGCTCACGCCAATTGAAAGTGCATGAGCGGAACTATCCCGTTCACGATTTGGAATTGGTGGCGGTGATTTTTGCACTGAAATTATGGCGTGACTATTTATATGGCGTGAGGGTGGATATATTCACGGACCATAGGAGCCTCAAGTACCTATTGGATCAGAACGATCTCAATATGCGGCAATGAAGGTGGATGGAGTTCCTCGGGGACTACACTTTTGAGATGCACTACACTCCCGGGAAAGGGAATGTGGTCGCAGATGCCTTGAGTCGTAGGACTCTATCAAGGGAAAGTTGGCTGCAGATACATGATGAGTGTCAGATCTAAGATTTGGAAGCTTTAGAAATTTCTTACATTGACCAGAATTCCACAGAAAATGCATGCTTGCACTGGACGGAGGTACAGTATGACTTTGAGGACAGGATTCGGCAGACAACGGAACTTGATGAAAGTTTACAGCGCTATGCAGTGGATGCGAATGACAAATTCTCCTAGAATGATGGCCTTTTGCGGAAAGATGGTCGTCTGTGCGTTCCAAGTATGGGTCAGCTAAGAGAAGAATTGATGTATGAAGCACACTTTACGAAATACTCAATTCACCTAGGAAGCATAAAAATGTACAAGGACATGAAAAAGCTGTTCTGGTGGACAGGCATGAAGAAAGACATAACACTGTATGTAGCTAAATGTCAGACTTGTGCCTTAGTGAAGGCCGAATGCCAGAAGCTTGGAGGTTTCCTGAAGTCGCTACCTATTCCGGATTGGAAGTTTGATGATATTTCAATGGATTTCGTGCATGGTTTGTCAAGGTCTCACCGCGGTAACGATTCAATTTGGGTAATCATGGAATGGTTGACTAAAGTGGCTCATTTCCTTCCGAACAAGAGAGACGGCTCAGTGGAAGCCTTGGCGATACTCTATGTTGAACAAATAATACGATTGCACGGTATTCCTTGTAGCATCGTAAGTGACCGTGACAGGCGCTTCACATCGAATGATTGGAGGCTAATCCATCAATTGTTGGGAACAAAGTTAACATTCAGTATGACCTTTCATCCCCAAACTGATGGCCAAACTGAGAGGACCAACAGAACGATGGAGGATATGCTCTGAATGTGCGCCTTGGAGTTTGGTAAGAGGTGGGAAGATCATCTCTATATGGTAGAGTTTGCCTATAATAATAGCAACCAAGCGAGCATCGGTATGACACCATTTGAAGCTGTGTATGGTCGAAAATGTCGTACACCTTTAGCTTGGGAGGAAGCAAGCAAATCGAAACTATATAAGAGAAAGGAAGTCGAAGAAGCTACTTCGACGATACGCTCTGTTCGGGAGAAGCTACTGATAGCCCATGATAGACAAGCCAAATATTACAACGCCAAGCACCAAAACATTGAGTTTGCGGTTGGCGATTGGGTCTATTTGAAAATCAAACCCTTCAAAGGCGTGTCCAGGATTCGGCGCTTGAAAACGTTAAGTCCGAGATATCTTGGTCCATTTGAAGTGGTGGAAAGAGTTGGTGAAGTTGCTTATCGGCTAGCTCTGTCGGATGAATTGAGTGGATTACATGATGTGTTCCACATCTCAGTGCTTCAAAAAATCCATAAAAGATCCAGCTCAAGTGATTGCGAATGATCGTGTACCGATCGAATTTGGGCTAACGACTAAGGTTAGGCCCATTCGGATCGAGGATAAAGCCGATAAGCAGTTGCGGAACAAGCAAATCAGAATGGTCAAGGTCCGATGGGACAATTATGGTCGTGAGGAGCTAACATGGGAGTGAGAGCAGACCATACGTGCTGACTTTCCCGAATTGTTTGTGTAAACATGGATAATAGTTTGTCTTGTACATAACATGTTGTAACACATTTTTGATTGCAATTTTACTGAGTACTGTAGGCAAATTTCGGGACGAAATGTTTGTAAGGATGGGAGGATTGTAATGCCCCAATGCTCGAGGATGTTTGGGATAAGGAGAGTGGGTAACACTGCCTGGGACACGGACGTGTCCCCAAGCCGTGTCCTACTCTGTGTGAGGTATACGACTAGGAACATGGGTGTGTCCATGGCCGTGTCCTGCACTCGAGTACTGGCAGGGTGTCTCGAGTGAGTTCGACGAAATGAGGTCGACATTCCTCGAGTGGGGTACACGGCCTGTGATACGGGCGTGTCCAAGGCCGTGTCCCACTATGCGCTCGACGAGTTCTCGAGTGAACTCGACGAAATGCACTCGACGATCCTCGAGTGGTGTACACGGCCTATGACACAGGCGTGTTAATGACCGTGTCCTTCTTTGTGCTTGGACAGTGCTTTGAACACAGGCTGTACATGGGCGTGTCTGAAGCCGTGTCGGGCACACGGCCCAAGACACGGTTGTGTCACACGGCTGTGTTCTTGTCTGGTTAAGGCGATTTCCTTGCCGCTTAAGGTACATGGTCTGTGACATGGGCATGTCACAAGCCGTGTCTGGCCGAGGAAACTGATTTTTAGGGCTTTTCGTTGTCGTCCATTCCTTTCAAAGGGGATCCAACGACTCAGAATTCTCCATGCTGCTGATAAGGACAAGAGTGGAGGATAAACTCTCTCATTTTCTCAAGACCTTTCTCTTTCTTCAAGGGTTAGAGAGTTGGGAGTGCAAGGGAGAAGGAGGAGGAGTCCGACTACCGGTGGAGTTTTAGAGCCCCGAATCGCGTGCCGAGTCAAGATTCGTGGAGGTAACGTCGTTGCAGTGCCTTTCATCTGGCTAGATTTCCATGGCTCCAAAGCGATCGTCAAGGGTAACGATCTTTCTTCCTCTGACATGTGAAGTCCTTGATTTGGCATATGCATATGTTTCCCCCACCAAAAGGTGGCTTATTAAGGGATTTCCTTGGGTTGATTTTGGATATCCCCATGATGTCTTACATGTAGATCCGAAAATGTGAACTAAGGAATAGGCATACTGTATGAAGCCCAGCTGGACAGTTTGGTCTGCATTGGTGATGTTTTATTTTGCACATCGGAGAAGACTCTGCATATAAATGAATATGTTTGCGAATTCGGTGGGCTGTACCTGTGAAGGATAGTAGCAGGAAGTACTGGAGTGAAAGTCTAGGAAAATACGCACGAAGTGCTTGTGATGTATGCTATGAACGATAAGGTTAGGGCTAGGGATGGAAAGTAAGTTCTGTTGCTTACGCCGGGCGAGAGTGAGTGTCGCTGGCGATGGTACATAGTTAACCTGTGATTGTGAAGCCAGTCCTTGGGGGGACAGTATGGCTATTTGTGAGCTTGATGAGCTCTTCAAAAGGCTGCATGCCGAATGGATAAGGGGATGCCGACCTGTGTTAGTCTTAGAATTAAACTAACTATTTGAGCAACGGGCAAAGGCTGAACTGTATCCGTGTTATGGTTGTCTACCATGAGTACCTGGGCGCCTGGAACTCAGCAGAAGTCTTAGACCTGCGCGCCACTCGGTAGTGATGCTATGGGGGGCTAGGGCCAATCCCGGGTCATTACAAGTTTACGAGAGGCTTAGGCCTGAGCGCCACGATGCCATGGGCGGCTACGAGCCAATCTCGGGTGGTTATAATAAGACTAAAGACTCCGGCTGAAAGCCATGGAGCAAAATGCTCAAAGTTTGTCGTTGGGCTTCGGGCCTTGAACGGCAGTGGGCGACTGGTTTATCCCATACAACAAGAATATGCCCTGAGTGCACGGAGCGTCAGGCCATGTGGGCGATGTTTGTGATATGTTGATTGTGCGTGATGTGCATTCTGTGTTATATCTAATTGTGAAATACTATGCCTACAGGGATGGAGTGCCACAGCCCCGGGTAAGGGGTAGGGTCGTTATAAATTGGTCAACTGAATGCTGACCGTTGCCTTATTTCCCACCCTTATGGTGGATTGTCCCATGAAGGAGTAGGAGAGCTGAGTGGAAAATAGGGGGTTGAAGCCCTTGTTGTTGCTGCTGCTGCTGTTATGCTAGCCCTCGAAGGCCAAAGCAGTTCTTATGATAATATTTTCATGTGTGGCCGACCTGCTTGCCGATGTATGAAATCCATATGTATAAAGCTTAACTGTAAGGCCATTAGGCCAGAATTGTTATGTATTTGCAGTACATTCCTTCGGGTGGTTATATATATAAATGCTGGTTTATATATTGTGGACATTCAAATGAGTTGAGTTCAATCAACTTAAAAGCTTCCACTAGAATGCTCTGAGTTAGGCCGCGCTACTCTGATATTTACCCATAACTTCGCCGTATGTTTGTGGTATATGGTGTGGGGCCCCGACTAGACCTTCTATTATATGTCATGCAACGGATAGTGGTGTTACACTTTATCTTGCAGAAGCCTCAGGGTATCCTCATGTGTAAGGTTCATCAATGAGCCTCCAGTAGCGGCGTCAATCATAGCCTTATAACTGGGCTCGATGTCAAAGTAGAACTGGCCCACCAAGTTCTAAGGCTAAAACTCATGGTTTGGGCATTTCTGCAGCAAGTCATTGAAGTGTTCCCATGCCTCCGCCAGGCTCTCCTGATCGAACTGGTGGAAGTTACCAATCTCCCAACACAGGTTCACAATCTTGTCTACCAGATTGAACTTCTCCAGGAATCGCGCCGTTAAGGCATCCCACGTTGTGGCAGCCCCCGGAGGTAAGCTGTGCAGCCACGCGTTGGCTTTATCACGCAGTGAAAACAAGAATAGCTTCATCTTCACAATTTCATCGGGTATTCCACCATAACGGAAGGTCCCGCGTATCTCAGAAAATTCCGAGAGATGCATTTGTGGGTCCTCGCTCGGCAACCTGGAGAACTGAGCGTTGCTGCGTATCATGTTCAAAATGGACGGTTTGATTTCAAACAGCAGATTAGGGATGGCTGCCCAAAAGATGAATACACACTCCAAACTGTGGGGGTAGTGTAGTCTCTCGTCGTGCGAGGCCTCGACTTATTTACCTCACTCTCATCAACATGCTGCACTCCAACAGCATCTCTATTCCCTCTCGGACCAGCCCTATGCATCGGCTGTCCCTACAGGTTTCCAATGTTCTCATCAGCATTTGGCCCAAATATGGGATCTTCCCCTCTTCCATTGCCTCCAACCTGAATTAGATTGTGATCCATCTCTAGCCGTGCGTTTGTGGCACGCCTCTGCGCTCGAGTGGTCCTCTCTATTTCAGGATCGTATGCAAGCAACTCTCTCGATCCTGGCCTCTGCATACACTAAAGAAGACAACAAAACACAAAAAAAATCAAAAACAACGACTCTTGAGTAACAACCTTCGACAACACAGATCACTTACGCATGCACTCCCCGGCAACGGCGCCAAATCCTTGATGCGTCGGCAAGTGCACCCGTCAATGTCAAATAATAATTTTGGGAATAGCTTCCCCGAATGTAGATCTCGAGGGAGTGCGGGTTGAGTATCGTGATAGCGTCACAGAAAGATCGTTACTAAGAGTTAAACGAAATGATAACTCTAATTTTGTTCATGTTTTTATGTTATTTTTATTTAATAATTAATTAGTTTATAATTATATTTTGTAATTTTATTATTGAATTTTTCTAATTTCTTATTTCAGGGCAATCTGGGCTGCAAATTTCAATTTGGAGTCTATAGGGTTGACCAGGAGACAAAACTGGGCAAAAGCAATAATATTTCAAAAGACACGCCAGAGTCACGGGCGTGACCGACATGGTCACGGGCGTGACATCCTGGCGAGAACCCGGCGCGTGGAAGGAGCTATCTGCCACGTCAATTAAAAGTACACGCCCTAAGGTCACGGGCATGACCATCATCACACGGGCGTGTACTCCAGGCGTGACATCCAGTGCTTTGCCCTGACTTCCAGTCAACGGCCGTTTCAATTTGCAACAAGTCACGAACATGACACATTTGGCACGGGCGTGACTAATCCCGTGACAGCCCGGCGTGCCGACTTAATGCTGTAGTTTCAGGCGCTGGAAGTTTTCTCAAGACACGCCCGCGGTCACGGGCGTGACCAGGGGCGTGACCCCTCCAACAACGGCCGGAGTTATTCCCGCCGTTTCTGCTTCCCGCCGTTCTTCTACAACCGTCAAGACACGCCCTAGGTCACGGGCGTGACCTAGGGGCGTGACCCGCAAATTAACGACTTTTGGCGGTTTCGCGCCAACGTTCAGAGGACTTGAAGACGACGGTTCCGAGACCGACACGCCCTAGGTCACGGGCGTGACCTAGGGGCGTGACCACCCAGCAACTTTTTCTATAAATTCCAGACAGCTTCAGATGGCCAGGGAGAGATTTTTTGGGAGCTTAATTCTATTTTCTTTACTGCTTTTCCAGCATTTTCATTTCATAGTGTAAGCTTTATTTTCAAGTCATTCTTTAATCATGTCTTTCTTTATGCTTTCATGTAATTCTCCCATCATGATGAGTAGCTAATTTTCCAATTAGCACTTGATTATGATGAACTTTGGAATGGAATAAAATTCTTATTTTTGTCTCAAATTAGCAAGCATTCTATTTTCTAAACTTTGGTTTATCTTTGATTTAAATTTTCTTCGAATTCATAAGTTGCAAATTATGTTTATTCGAGCTTAGATTCGTATCCTAGATTTACCGAGAGGTTGTGGATACGAGTAGATCACTCAAGGATAAAGAGAGTTTCTTGCACCCCTCGAGAGAGGAACGCAAAATTCTTCCGCCTTGGAGTCAACTCCATTAGTGAGGTTCACCGCCTAAAGCAAGCTTAGGTCTTTCGACTGGCCGAGAGGTCTTAATCGATCTACCTAAGGTTAGTCGAGTGCGTATTCTCGAGAGAGGCGCTTCGTAGCTTTGGAACCTTCGCGGTCAAAGTTAATAATTTAGATGCTTGTGCTCTTTAATTTCGTGGATTTTATTCTAGCCCAAAGGGATTCTAGATCAAGTGCTAGCCTTTTATTCATCGAATTTCTCCTCTTAATTTAACGTTCGTTTTTGTTTTTCGCAAAACCAATTTTTCGATCGATAAAATAATAGTTCGTCCTTGTGAGTACAAATACTCAACGGTCCCCGAGTTTAAATACGATATTTCCTATACTAAATTTCGATAGGTGCACTTGCCTAATTGAGAGTTTAGTTTGGATCATTTTCAAAACTTATAAAATCTACATCACGAAACAACAAGGGGGGTTGGTTTTTGATTCCTAATGCTATCAAAACAAAAGGAGAACTAATGCGGTCCGAAAGCACCGCTTCGCTTGGTGGATGAAACTTGTGCAGGCCGATATGTCGTGCTTCGTGAGGTGAATGGACGGGGACCAAGCGGATGGAATGAACACACGTGCGGAGAGTGAGGGTTACAATCACCTCTTCAACAACTAACACTCGCCTTTGCTAGAGTGGTTCTAGTGCGCGAGTGGAGTGGATGTGAATGGAGGTGAGTGCATCACAGCTAACAAAAGAGGATGTAACTAACCCAAGAAAACTTCATTCATAGACAAATAAAAGCAAGTTTAGGTTCTTTACAAGCTTTAGAGTACAATCCACTGTAGAGAAGAGTTAGAATAAAACGAAAGTGGGAAAGCCTAGCCGTGGTTCTTGGCCGGAGTGGTGGGATGTCAGTCCACTTCTCGAGTCTGACCGTGGTTGCTTACAGAGGCAAATGGGTTGTCAATCCACTTTTCTTACTCTGTCTTCTTCCCTTTCCTTCAATCTTCTCTCCCTTTTGCCCAGATGAATAGTACCGAAAGATCTTTGTTGCACACTGCTGGTGGTCGAAAACTCTCCGAAGGGTTGAAGATGGCTTCAGATCGCCGGAGAAAGCTTCCCGGAGGGTGGAGATGAGCAAAGGACCTGTGGGGGTGAGAAACGCCGCTTCACGCGCATCAGTGGAGCGGAAAATGAAAGCGATGATGCCCGAATTCGCGGAGCACGAGTTTAAATACTGCAACAGAAAATCAGAGCGCACGATTAGTGGCGCACGACCCGAGGTCATGCACACTGGATCCACTGATCATGTGATTAGTAATGGCAGAACTCTAGAAAAATAGATTAACCAAGCACGAGCAGTGGCGCACGACCAGAGGTCGTGTGCACTATGTCCAATGATCGTGCAATTGCACCAGACAGAACTTGGAAAAATGGAAAATAGTGCGCACGATCAGTGGCTCACAACCAGTGGTCGTGCGCTATATATATAATGATTGTGCGTAGTATTCCTGTACCATTTGGAGTTGGATGAACAGACCGCGCACGACCAGTGGTCGTGCGCTAAGGAGTCCACTAACCGCACGCATGTAAAAATGCACGATCAGTGGCCCTTAGGCTAAAAACAATCCCAAACGATCTCGGAACACACACACGACCCTTGTACCTGCAACAAAAATAGAAGAGCCACCGAAATGGGCATTCCACATTCTCCAGACATGGAAAAACACCAAGTAGGGCAAAAGTTTAATAACTACATACTCACACTTAAAACGGGCCAAAAGTGCACTTAACATGGAATGGACATAATAACAAATATGAACAATTATGGCTCTAAAGTGTAGTGCATCAATGATAAAACTAGCCCATATGAGTCCAAAAATATGTATATAACTTGGACTCATCACTTTTCCAGTTCAATAACTTGTCCGCCGATCTCGGCGGCCTGTTCTTTCAGTTCGAAAACGGCTTTGTTTGTGGACTCTGACAGCTAGGCGACTTTTGCAATCATGAGGCTTGCCGAGAGCAGAATAAGGTGTTCAGCAGAATAACAGGTTGTCCACAGTATATACAGACTCCGTAGTTCAGTTTAGTGCAGCAGAAGCTTGGCAGTCTCTATGGTCTCTGAGTTAATTCGCCCGGCATGTTGTTCTTGCTTTGTTGTATGCTCTTCCTTTTTATATCAACGAATCATGTCTCGCCATGTATGTCCTGCCTTATAAAGAATATTGTTGATAATACAAGAATTGTTTGTTGCCTTCTGTTATTTCTGATTTATTGTGCATGTTTTATGGTTGAGTGTTCCTACGCTTGGTTCTCGTTTTTCGCTTGATCAAGTTGTCATCTTGATAACTTTGAAAGTTTTACTTGGTATCGGAGCTATCTCCCTGATCATCTTTAGGAATTTTAACATGGTATCAGAGAGAACAGAGGCTTTAGCAGTGATCAACCATCAGTTGTGTTTGGTGCTTCTGGAGGCTAATAGATCAGTGGTTGTTGTAATGGAAGGTGGGTTAGCAAAAGGTCTTGGTATTGAGCTTTTAACGTCGACCAACTTTAAGAAGTGGAGCTCATACATGGAAAACTATCTTTTGGGTGAAGATATTTGGGAGGTCGTCTGTGGTGACGACAAACAAGAAGTTACTACTGCTACTGGGGATGTTGAACAGGTGAGAGCTTGGACGAAAACAAATGCAAAGGCCGAGTTTACTCTGAAGCAGGCTATCTCGCCAGAGCTTTTTGATCACATCCTTGGATGTTAATCTACTGCAGAGATATGGACTTCCCTTGATGGGTTGTTCAACAGGAAGAATGTAGCGCGGCTACAGTTCTTGGATAATTAGTTGGTGAGAGCCACTCTGGGATACTTGTCTATCTTGCCATTCTTCGTAAAAATGAAGAGCCTATGCGCTGAGATATCAGCATTGAACCATGATGAGCCTATTTCAGAGGTGAAGCTCAAGAGACACATCATTAGTGGCTTGTAGAAGGAGTATGTGTCCTTTGAGACCTCTGTTTAAGGCTGGGCCACTCAGCCAACGTTGCTAGAGCTGGAGAACTTGCTGGCATTACAGGAGAGCTTAGCAAGGCAGATGGCTGGTATAACTATCTCTTGAGGATACAGTGAGGCTCTCTTCTTAGGGAAGAAGAAGAAATGGGACAAGAAGAAGAAACCTGCTGGTGATGGTCCACCAACTTCATATCAGCAATGGAAGAGTTCCTCTTCTAAGTGTGATAAGAAGAAGAAGTAAGGACTAAGGTGGTACATGTGCAATCTGTCGGGTCACATCAAGCGAGACTATAAGGTGCTGAGGGAGATGGATGGGGGAATACTTTCACGGTCATGTGTGTCCGTGCATTATCCTCCATCAACTACCAAGATGAAAGGATTATCGACTTTGTATGTGGTCATCACCTCACCGGAGATGAGTCAAAGTTCTCTTCGCTGCAGGCTTACTGAGGTAACGATGCTATTATTACTACTGATGATCTGTGCATGCAGTCAAGAAGGAGGGAGTTGTATCTTTGGGTAGTGATGAGGGGCCACTCACGCTAAAGAGTGTTTATCACGTACCGTGTATGAAGAAGAACCTCTTCTCAGTGACCAATACGGTAGATGTGGACTATCACGTTCTATTCAGCCCAACAAAAGTGAGATTTCTCCAAAACGTATCAGCAGTAAAGGTTGATGTTGCTCACATTGGAAAGAGAGTAAATGCCTTGTTTGTTCTACCAACAAGCTCCTATGTTGATCGGATGAGGGCCAATGACATCACGGCTATCTGGCATGAAACGCTGGGGCACGTAGGGATGGACAAGATGAAAGACATGGTGGTGGGGAGCCTTGTGAAAGGCTTACCTAAGTTGTCATCTTACGGTGATGGTCATGTTTATGCTGGATGTCAATATGGAAAGACACATCGCCTTCCATTTGACAAGTCACAAACCAGATCTAAAGCACCATTGGAGCATGTTCATGGTGATCTGATGGCGCCAACCGTCACTTCCAGTCTTTCAGGGAGCAACTATATGCTCATGTTGATTGATGACCATACGAGGTACACGTTGGTGTACTTCATGAAGGAGAAGTCAGATGCTTTCAGATTTTTCGTGGAGTTCAAGTAGTTGGTGTAGGTTCGAATTGGCCTGCGGATCAAGAAGTTGAGGAACAACGGAGGTGAGTTCATTTCAACTTAGTTCTCTAACTTCTACAAGAAGCAAGTATTGGGCTATTGATCCAAATTTCCCAGATTTGTAGGAAGTCAAATGGTTCAATGACATACACACATAATATAGTTTAATGTGTGCTCTATCTCTTGCATGCGGGTAGTATATGATTGGACATGTGAAGAAAAATGAGTTGGGCAGTAAACTCAAATTTGGTCGAGCTCAGCTCGGAGTTCATCGAACTCAAGTTACAGTTCATTGAGCTCAGCTCAACGCTTGTCAAGCTAAAGTAAAAGAAAAACTGACTAAGGTAAAAAGTGTTGAGACCGCTGAGAAAATCACTGTTCATTAAGCTCAGTTTACAGTTTGTCGAGCTCAGATTGCATTTCGTTGAGCTTAACTCAATGCTCATCAAGCTGAAACCAGAGAAAAATTGACTAAGGCAAAAAGCGCTTAGGCCGCTGAGAAGATTAGAGTTTGTCGAGCTCAGCACACAGATCGTCGAACGCAGCTAAAGCTAGAAAATCTATCTAAGGGAAAAAGCGCTGAGACCGCTAAGAAGAAGGCGTTGAGACCGCTGAGACAACTAAGAAGAAAATGTTGAGACTGCTGTGATAGCTGAGAAATCTGGCTGGATTTCTTTAAGTCTAAAACCGTTGAGTGAAGCAGATTCACTCAATGCTTCTAATGAAGAAAGAAAGCGTTGAGACTGTTAAGAGGAAAAATACTGAAATAGTAAAGTGCAAAAACCGCTGAGACAACAGATAAGAAGAAAGCGCTGAAATAAAGTCTTGTCTTAACTGATAATGAAACACCGTTGAGATTGCTGAGACAAAACCGCTCAGATAGTTAAGTGCAAAAACCGCTGTGACAGCAAAAAAGAAGAAAGCGCTGAGACAAAGGCTTGTCTCAGCTGATAATGAAAAATCGCTGAAACTGCGAAGACAAAACCGCTGAGACAACGCCAGGAAAATTATAAGTTCAAAAACGTTGAGAACCAAGGGAGATGGCGTTGAGTGACTTAACATCACTCAACGCTTCATGGTCTTCTGGAATATTTTCTAAGTCCAGATATTGATGACCACTGCTGACGTAATCAAACTCAAAATTTTAGGAAGCCGTTGTGGGAAAACTGTTGCAGCGTCGAAAGATGTTTTATCCTTTTCTGATGGAGTTGGCGCTCACCAATCCTTGGTGGGCCCACATACTATTGTGTCGTTGATTCAAATCAACACATATAAAAGGGGAAATGAAAAATGGATTAGGGTTAACAAACACAGAAGAAGAAAAATTGAAAAGAGATGGCTGGACATTTTCTTACGATCAAGCCTGAAAGCTAAAGTCTAGCCAAGATAGCCTGAAGACAAAGAAGGATTGCTACTCATCAGAACAGTTTAGCTGATTCATCTCATCAACAAGGTGGAAGCTGCTCATCTGTGCAGCAATAAAAAGTGATAGCTATAGAAGAAGGCTATTTCCTTCTACAACTAGTGAGATGGACTGAAATCTGCTCAGTCCAGCAAAGTTGACTCAGAGATATTTCTCTGAGTCATTTATTTTATTTTCTTCAACTTACTGTATTAATTTCCTGTAGGATTTAGTAGATCTGAATCTGAGTGTAAGGCACTTTGTGCCTGAGGTAGGTGGCAAGTTTGTCACTAAGGTAGGATCCAAGTGAGGATCTGAGCTGTAGGGTTTAAGTGCTTGAGGTAGGAGAGTGTTGCTCTCTGTGGTAGGATCAAAGTGTGGATCTGAGGTAGGGCTGTCCTCCTAGCCTGAGTGTAGGGCCTTGTTCCTGATGTAGGTGACTGAAGAGTCACTGAGTTGTAGGTGAGAAGTTTATCACTGAGATTGTACGCCTTGGAGGAAGCTGAGCTGTAGGTACCTGAAAGGGTACTGATTTGTAGGAGTACTACGACACTCTAAGAGTAGGTCTATGTACCTGAAGCTGTGGGGCTGAAGAGCCTGAGTGTAGGCCTTATAAATAAGGCTGAGGTAGGTGATCAGTAGATCACTGAGCTGTAGGACTTATGCAGAGCTCTGAGCTAGGAAACCTTGTGGTTCTCAGTTGGATTTTTAGAAGAATCTGTGTGTAAGGCTGAGGGCCTGAGGTGTAAGCTCTGAGGTGAATAAGTGGAGGAGTTGTGCCAAGTCCAACAAATAAGTTGGATAGGTGGGAGGGAAAGTGGATGTAACCAATTGGGGAACCACTATAAATCCTAGTGTTTGCTGTGTGTGCTTATTTTTCTTTGTGATTGCAGGATTTAAGGACAAGCTCTAGATAGAACAAGTTGAAAACAACAAAAGATTTATTAAAAGTTCAAAGACCTTTTACACCCCCCTCTAGGTGTTTAGCTAACCTAAAGTTAAATAACTTTCAAGTTGTTAACCCCAAAGTCCGCAACACGCACAAGGTTCCTAGCACTTCAGCAGCAGACTAGTTCTGGCAATCCGCCTAGATTGTCAGACATTAGCAGAGGACTCCATTCTCCTTTCTGCCAAGATCAACAAGGCTCTTCTTCGCCGGACTCGCTTCTACAGTCCGCCCAGCTCATTCGCAGGCAATCGGCTATAGATCGCTCAGCTCTTCAGGCAGATTCAAAGTTCAGTACGCCTAGGCCGCGTCCCTCCGGCAGGATCACGCCTCGGAGTGACCGATGGAAGCATCAGCCCGCGAGCCCAGTCCGCCCTCTTGCGTGGACTGGCATGTCTTTTCTTTTTGCTTCCCGTCACAGCTGCACGATTCTCCTGTACCTCGAGCAGCCGGTTATTTTAGCCATACCCGTTCGGGCAGGCCTCCTAATCTTTAAATATGGGGAAGAGGTGCACCCAAAGCACGCTGAGTCGTGCCCTGGAGCCTACCTGTTAAAGGCTGCGGACTCGAATCTAGGCTTTGCGTTCTGCAGCTTGCTCTGCACTTGCTCTTTTCCTTCAATCAACTCTATAATCAAACCCACTTTCAATCAAAGGAAAGCCCATCGCAAGAGAGACATTCAGGCCGTGACGGGCAAAGTCTGTTGTTGCCATGGCTCACGACCCTGCTGTTCTTTTTCTCTTGTCTGCTCAGTAGATTGCTACTTGTAGTAGCCTTTTCCCTTCCATTCCCAGGTGCTCGAACCGTTAGCTTGTGGTGCTCGATTACCTGTTTGATTTCGTGCATCAACAGTTAACACGCGACTTTCAGATCAAGTAGTATTTTGAAGCCAGCGGACAGAATGTCAGACCGCCTAGCCGGTCGTTCAGACCGATCCAGTTTGTCGGAGGACTCGATGTGGGAAGCCATCAAATAGTCTCGTTGGGAGGCTGAGCGATCTCGCAGGGAGACCGATCAGCGCCATGATACAATCAGTCAGGTTTTGCTCGCACTGACTCAGCGGCTTGCGCCCCAGACCGCAGCAGATCCTGCGGACACGCTAGTCCTCCAGATGTCAGCTCGCCGAACTCCTCTTCGGCAATCTCCTGCAATGACTCCTCACCCTCGCCATCCAGTTGAGTCCACATCCCCTCTACGGCCTCAAGAGGACCAGTTCGCCTCCTTCATGGATTTCTTCAGGGAGGCGGCAAGGGGCACTCCTGCTCGCTAGCTCAACTTCACAGTCCGCCAATCGCGGAGCCCGCAGGCCCTACTGCTCCAGTCCACCCTTATTATCCAGCTGAGTTTGAAACTTCCACTCCCTTCATCGATCGAATCCGATGGGAGTCAGCACTCAACAACTTCAGAGAGCCTTGTCTTCCCTTCTACTTAGGGGAGACTGATATTGTCGCCCATCTCCAGACATTCGAAGGGGCTGTTGCATTGAGATGCCTCTCCAACACAATAAAATGCAAGCTCTTAGTCACCACTCTCGAAGGACAGGGGAGGGAGTGGTTTTATGCGCTACCTCCAGACACAATATCTTCTTTTGCTGAACTCCGTAGCGAGCTCTTGCTGAGCTTTTCTACCTCTAAGAAGAGAAAAAATGGACCAGATGCACTCTTTGAAATCAAACAAAGGGATAACGAGTCGGTTTCTCGATTCGTTGATTGCTTTCAGAAAGCGATCCAGGGGGTGAGGAATGTGAACCCCGATAATTATAAAGTTTCCTTAATCCATGGCCTCCAAGAAGCCCCCTTGAAGTTCAAAGCAACAACAAAAGCACCAATAACATGTCAAGAGTTGATTGCCATGGTCAACCGCTTCATCATGGGAGAGAACGCCAAATCTGACCTATATTTCATCCCTGATAGCTAAGGCTAAAGGAAGGGATGTATCCAACTCTTCTATTTATAGCCACCATAACCATAGGCCTCCTCGTCCAGATTTCCAGCCTCCTTCTCAGAGGGGCGAAACTTCCGCCATAAAAAACCTTTCATCGGCCATCAACAGTTTCGTGAGCAGAGACTGTCGTTGGCTGCCACTCCCGCCTTACTGCTTCAAGCACTCCCTATTCTCCAGGAAGCTCTATCTGCTCAGAGGCAGCATGACAACAACTCCGTGGAGGAGTTTGCAGATCTTGTACTTGACATTGATGAGGTCATCCAGATCCTGCAAAGGAGGTTAGATGAAAAAAGCAAGGGCCTCCAAGAGAGTGGAGGCCAAGGAATAGTACTCAGTTCTGTGAATTCCATAGAGATAAGGGTCATTCCACTGAAGACTGCAAATCTCTTTGTCAACTGATGGAGAGACTGCTTACCGAGGGCAAGATCAAGGACTTGGGTAAGAAAGGTGATTCTTCAAAGTTGTCCACCTCCAAGGGCAAGAAGGTGGCAGAACCCCATTCGGAGTGTGGGGAAGTAGAGGATGTAGGCCGTCCGGGGCCTAACAATGTTCAGACTGAATGCTTCGATGTAGATGATGAGGGAGCCCTGGGGCGACTCTTCTATATACATGATGGAGAAGGGACTGAGTCAACTCAGAAGTCTTCAATCGCGAGGGTCTCTAAAGCAGAGGTCACCTCTTCCTCTTCCTCTGCTCCATCAATAGGAGATGTTTTTTTGGTCATGCCGATCTTCCTCAAACTGTCAATCCATTTGACGACGCTGTTGTGATAAAGGCAGCAATTGAAGATTATATAGTGGACAAAATCCTTATTGATATTGGCAGTTCAGTCAATCTTCTATTCAAATCAACTTATGAGGCCCTGAAGACTGGGAATCCTTTTATTTCCACTGAAGGGCCACTCTATGGTTTTTTTGGTGAAAGGAAGGAATCTGAGGGAAGCATTACTCTATTAGTGAAGCTGGGAGGAGCAACCAAACTAATCAAGTTCATAGTGGTCGATGCTCTTAGCAGTTATCATGCGATCTTTGGAAGGCCTTTGCTCAACGGATATCAAGCGGTGGTCTCAACTTACCACCTTGCAATCAAGTTTTCTGTTGATGGCAGACAATGCAAGGTCAGGAGTGACCCAAGGCAAGCTCGGGAGTGCTATCTTCAGACAGTAAACATGACTGAAATTGCCCCTCCCGTTTTTCCAACATCAGCATTAGAAACTTCTTCGAGATTAGAAGCCACTGTTGATAGAGAAGGAGCTAACTTGGAACCTGCCCAGGTGATGCAAGGAGCCCCCATTGCTGAGGGGGAGGAGAGGAAACTCTCCATCAACTCGGAGTTACTAGAAGATCAAAAGCCCGAGTTGATCTCATGCCTGCTAGAGAACCTGGATGTCTTCGCTTGGTCAGCGGAGGACATGCGAGGCATTGATCCAGATGTTGCCTACCACCGTATAATTATTGATCCCAGCTTCAAGCTGGTACAACAAAAGAAGAGAGATGTGGCGGCAAAGCTTGCCGATCCGATCGGAGAGGAGGTCTTGAAACTCCTCAAAGCAAAGTTTATATGTGAAATCAAATATCCCTCCTGGATATCAAATGTTGTAATGGTTAAAAAGCCAGGAGGGAAATGGCGAATGTGTGTAGATTTCACTCGTTTAAATAAAGCATGCCCTAAAGATTTTTACCCCTTTCCTCAGATAGATTCATTAGTTGATTCTGCGGTAGTGTATACTTTTACGAGTTTTTTAGATGCATTCTCTGGGTATCATCAAATAAGAATGCATAAGCCCGACGTTCCTCATACGTCTTTTATTACAAACCATTGTTGCTATTGTTATCTTGCAATCTCCTTCGAGCTTAAGAATGCTGGTTCCACTTATCAACACATGATGGATCATGTGTTTAGAGAGCAAAAAGAAAGAAACATTGAGGTGTACATGATGATCTCTTGATCAAAAGCAAATTCTTCTCACTACACCTGCAAGATTTAACAGAAACGTTCTCTACTCTACGGAGATACAAGATGAAACTCAATCCTTCAAAATGTACATTTGGGGCGAGTAATGAGAAATTCCTTGGTCATCTCCTTGCTTCAGAAGGGCTTGCCCCAAATCTTGATAAAGTTAAGGCTATTCTTGATATGGCCCAGCACCGTTCACCTAAAGAGGTTGAGCAGTTAGGAGGGAGATTGGCAGGTCTTGGGAGATTCACCTCTCCAGTTGGTGATAAGAGTGCTTCATTCTTCAAGACTCTTCGAGTATCATCCAAGTTTGAATGGACAGAAGAGTGCTCGTAAGCTTTTGAACAGTTAAAGAGACAACTAACTTCAACGCCCTTGCTGCAAAGCCCCCGACCAGGGGAAGTGCTGTTTTTGTACTTAGTAGTTGGCCCTGAGGCGGTCAGCTCAGTTCTTGTTCGAGAAGAGAACAGGAGGCAATTCCTGGTTTACTATGTCAGCCACATTCTCAAAGATGCAAAGACAAGATACCCAATTTTGGAGAAGTTGGCCTTGCCATTGGTAATGTCTGCTCGTAGACTTCGTCCCTACTTTCAGGTGCACTCAGTTCAAGTAGTCACTGATCAACCTCTGAAAAGCGTGCTGGAGAAACCAGAACATTCAAGTAGGTTGGCCAAATGGGCAATAAAGTTAAGTGAATTTGAGATCTCTTATGTGCCCAGGACAGCTATCAAAGCTCAGGTTCTAGCAGACTTCTTGGTTGATACAGCAGAATCCAGTTCTGATCAAGCAGAAAGGTCTCCTCTAGCTTGGGCCATCTATATTGATGGGGCCTCAGGCAGAAACTCCTCAGGAGAAGGAGTTGTTTTGATTAATCCAAATGGCCTCAAAATTGAGCAAGCAATCAAATTCTTCTTTGCAGTTACCAATAATCAAGCACAGTATGAGGCTTTGCTAGCAAGCTTAAGGCTTGCATGAGAACTCGGGATTGATCAAGTTCACATAAAGACTGATTCTCTGGTAATGGCTTCGCAAGTCCTTGGCAACTTTGAGACCAGAGAACCTATCCTGAAGAAATATCCTGCTCTCGTCAAGATAGAAATTGGCAAGTTCAAAAGTTTCACCATTGAGCATATTCCAAGATCAGAAAATGAAGAAGCAGATGTTCTTGCAAAATATGCACTTCCGCCAGGGGGAATAACTTCTGAACTTTTCTGCCTGGCAGTGGATGAAGAAGAGTTAATGCAAATCGATCAATACTCCTCCTGGATGGATCCATTCATCCTTTATCTATCAATGGGAAACTTCCATCTGTCAATCAAGGACAATAAGGAGTTCAAAATAAAAGCAGCTTACTATTACTTGGTGTCAGGGGTCCTTTACAGAAAAACCTTCCTGTCTACAATGGCAAGATGTGTCTCTGAAGAGGAAGCTCCTACTATTCTTCATGAAGGTCATTCTGGTGAGTGTGGAAGTCACTCAGGAGCAAGAACTCTAGAAAGGAGGATCTTGTGGCAGGGTTACTTCTGACCTACAATGAAGAAAGATTCTGAGGCTTATGCAAAGAGATGTGCTCAGTTCCAGAGGTTTGCTCCACTTCAACATCAATCAGCTCAGTCGCTCAGATCAATCACAACTCCTTGGACCTTTACCGTTTGGGGAATGGATCTCCTTGGTCCTTTTCCTGTGGCAAGAAGGCAACGATGCTTTATCATAGTAATGATTGATTATTTCAACAAGTAGATCAAGGCTAAAGTATTGGAAAAAAACAACTCAGGTCGTAAAGAATTTCATTTGGGGCGAGATAGTCTGCCGACATGGTATTCCAATGGCAATAATCACTGAAAACGGGCCACAATTCAACATGCTGAGATGGTTGATTTTTGCAAGCAGATCGGAACAGAGCTAGGCTTTTCATCAGTCCATCATCCTAGAAGCAATGGCCAGGTTGAAGCAGCTACCAAGCAGATTCTCAGCTTGCTCAAAAAGAAAGTGCAGAATCTAAAAGGAAGGTTGGGCTGATCAACTTCCTTCGGTCCTCTGGACCTTAAGAACAACACCTTCATCTACAACTGGAGAAACTCCATTTAAGCTTTCTCATGGTTCAGAAGCTCTTATTCCAGTTGAGTTTGAAGTCCCATCACCAAGAGTTCTGCTTGTTAGACAAGGCTGGGAGGATTGGCTTGAGCTGAATAATGAAGAGTTAAAATTCAGCTTGTATCATATTGAGGAAATCAGAGACAAAGCAACAATAAGGCAAGAAAAGTTCAAGAGGAGAATGGCCCGGTACTTTGATAAGAACGTAAGGATCAAACACTTTCAAGTGGGAGATCTAGTTCTTAAAAAAGTTATGTTGCTGCAAGAGCTGGCTCAGTGGGGAAGCTTAATCCAAATTGGGCTGGCCCATTCATAGTCAATGAGGTGCTCAAGAACGGGGCTTACTGCTTGCAAACATATGAAGGAGAAGATATATCACACACATGGAGCGGAGATGATCTAAAGCGGTTCTATTCCTGAACCTCCTCCTTTCATTTCCTTCCTATGTAAACTTTTTAAGAATTATTATTGATAAAAGTTGTTTGCTAACACTTCTTCAAGTGCTTTTTATCTCTTGAATAGTAACAATTAGTACATTGATCAAGGACGATTTCAAACGGTTCTATCCTTGAACTTTCTTATTTCTCTCTTATGCAAACTTTTCAAAAGTTATTATTGATCAAAGATTCCATACTGATACTTTTTCAAGTGCTTTCTCTCTTTTATTTCCTGAACAACTCCAACGGTTGACTGATACTAGGAGATATCGCCGAGTTCAGCTGGGACCTCCCCTTGAACCGTTGTCATTAGCGTAGCACCCCAAAGACCACGTGTTGCGTGGAGATTTCGCACCGTGTAGTGGGAGCTTCCGGGTTCAAAGTGCGGCAGGCTACTGAATTTCAGGATCCCGGCTGGTATCTAGTCCCACCTCTGCATTATGGAGCGATAGGGTGGGTGCTAGCTCTACCTTACCTTAGAGGGATATCGTTATAACTTTGATGATTGCGTGAGGAAAGCAATGCCGCTCCAGCTGCACCTGCCCACACATCATCTGTAACACCCACTATCCATTGCATAGCATATTGCAGTAGGTCCGACCGGGGCCCGACGCCATATACCACAGACAGACCGGGAAGTTACTCAATGAAAACCATCCAACCAATCATAACGTCCGACACAGAACATTCTAGCGGAATCAGTTTAAATAGTTGTAATTAAAAGAACCCAGCAACAAGCATGAATGTCCACTAACAAGCCAAAAAGGAATGAAGTACATACACAAGTACTGGCCTTAAGGCCTTACAAATGGTTTACTCAAATTACATATTTTCCATACTACGACACGCAGGCCGGTCATACATGAACAAAAGTAAGTAAACACTCCAATTAGGCCTTTGAGGGCCGGCTTCGCAATTTGGGCTTTATCCCGCTATTGACCGCTTGGTCTAGCAGCACCTGCAAGCAACAAACCACCGCACGGTGGCAAACTAAAGCAACAGTCAGCAATGCTGACCAAATTATAACGATCCCGCCCCCAATTCGGGATGGTGACGCTCCTTCCCTGCATTTTATTAGCATAACCAAGCAGTATAGTAATGTCACTACATAACAGGCGTAGGCTCGCACGGCGACACACCCCGTGCACTCAGTGCACATTCTCGGTGAACTCGGTCAAAACCGCGGTCCCACCATCGCCACTTAGACGACACCACACGTGAGCATTTGAGTCTTTTAGGCAGAAGTTATGACACTTAAAATCATCAACAGCCTATAAGCAGTAGTCATGACACTTAAAATCATCGACAGCCAAAGACCCGACCTCTATTCCCTCGGTAGACCTTAAAAACCGAACACCATAGAGCAGGAACGGTTCCACTCAACCAGTTGCTCACTTGCCACAACACTTTAAAATCATTGGCACGAGTTAAGTTTCCCCGAAGCCCGTCAATCGAACGCACAATATTACATAACCTAGTTATGTATAAGTTGGCTCCCAGGCCACCAATATGGCAGAATCACGCATCCGCCAAGTTTTCCGGGTGCACCTTGGAGTTAATCCCTAAGGCTCCCTGCTGCAATCTACCGCGTAGAAAACCCGAAAAACAACATTTGAGCGGAGTCTTCTCCGGCCATTTATGCAATACAACATTACCGATCCAGACCAACTTGTCCGGGTAGGCTTCACACATCAGGCCTATATCCATTCTCGATTACGGACTCTACATGTACACAATGGGGACTATTCATGTCTACCCGAAGGAACGCCTCAAACTCACCACAAACTCGCGAGAGCGGTCTTCCCTATGCAAAAGTAGGAGAGCTTCACATGCTCAAGTAGAGAATCGTTACCCTAGCATTCTTCTTTGATGCCATGGAAATGTACGCGGATGTAAAGTACCGCATTCTCCTTGCCTTCGTAGATCCGAAGTCGGCTCGCGATTTGGAGCTCTGAAACTCCTCCAACGACTGGATCTACACTCCTTCCTCTTTTGCTCTCCCCTCTCTCTAAGATTTAGACATAGAACTTACGGAAGAAAAATAAGGGTTTTGAAACCCTGTATTCGGGTATAACCCCACCGGGAAATAACCACAGCCGTCGGATCCCACAAAAGGGAAATGGACGGCATGATCCAGGTCTGACTTGGACAAATGGGGCTAAGCACCGCACAGTACACCAATAGGAGCAGGACATTTCCACATCAAAATAGTGTCGGAACATTTAGTCAACTCCCGCCAAAAACCCCTATGTAGACACTCCGCATCGACCGAGTCAAACACGCCACAATTGCCCCGCGCTCGACGATCGTCGAACCAAGATCGTCGACCGCTGCCAGATCGTCGAACGGAAAACTCTGGCCAAATCTTTGAACGCACGGCCCGATCGTCGAACGGAGATCGCTGGCCCGATCGTCAAACCCATGGCCCGATCATCGAACCCACGACCCGATCGTCGAACCCAAAATATCGACAGATCGTCGACCGCAGCATTGTGACCAGATCATCGACCGCTGCTCGACGATCATCGAACCCAGATTTCTGCCTGATCAATTTGCCAGATCTTTGAACTACCCCGACACGCCCTGGGACACGCCCGTGTCCAGGGCCGTGTTTGCTGCTCGACGATCGTCAAACCCAATTTCGTCGAACCCAACATGACACGCCCTTGGACATGCCCGTGTCCCAGGCCGTGTACCTCCTGCCAAATTCCAAATTTGGCCCGGAATGCCTCCCGTCGCTCTTTTGAGTTTCGGGGCAGTACAACTCTCTCCCTATTAAAAGAATTTCGTCCACAAAATTTCATTAAGGAAAGATAAGCACAAAACTAAAATTGTACCTGAGCGGAACAACTCCGGGTACTCGTCAAGCATAGTCTGCTCTCGCTCCCAAGAGAGCTCTTCTCGACTACAATTGTCCCAACAGACCTTGACCATCCTGATCTCTTTATTGCGTAGCCGCTTGACCTCTGAGTCCTACATCCGCACGGGCTTGACCTTTGTCGTCAACCCACTATCCACCGGCACTTGATCAACCGCGATCACTTACGAAGGCTCTTGCACCGCCTTCCGTAGCACCGATATATGGAATACATCTTGTAGACCACTGAGCTCCACAGATAGCTTCAACCGATAAGCCGCTTTGCCAATCCGCTCCAGAACCTCAAACGACCTAAGGTATCTCGGGCTTAGCTTTTTCAAGCACCGCACCCACGAGACACCCTTGAATGGCTTGATCTTTAAGTACACCCATTCGCCCACAGCGAACTCCACATTCCTGTGCTTGGCATTATAGTACTTTGGTTGCCGGTCCTGAGCGATAAGAAATCTCTCGCGAATGGTTCGCACCAACGAAGTAGCATCTTCCACCTCTTGACGTTTGTATAACTTTGACACACCAATTTCCAACCAGGACAACGGCGTGCGACATCTTCTACCATAAAGGGCCTCGAAGGGCACCATTTGAATACTCGCCTGGTAACTATTGTTGTAGGCAAATTCCACCAAATAAAGATGGTCTTCCCATTGCTTTCCTAAGTCCAAGACACACATGCAGAGCATGTCTTCCATAATTCTATTGACCCTCTCGGTCTGCCCATCCGTCTGCGGATGGAAGGCTGTGCTAAAACTCAGCTTTGTTCCCAACATTTGCTGCACAAGCCTCCAATAATTAGACGTGAACCGCCCATCTCGGTCACTCACGATGCTGCGGGGCACACCGTGGAGCCGCACTATGTTATCCACATATAACTTTGCCAACTTTTCCACTGGATCATCCTTCCTATGAGGAATGAAATGCGACACCTTCGTTAAACGATCTACGACCACCCAAATGACGTCGTTCCCCTTTTGCGACCTTGGCAACCTGTGCACAAAGTCCATAGTGATGTCATCGAATTTCCACTCTGGAATAGGAAAGGACTTCAGAAATCCTCCCGGCTTTTGGCACTCCGCCTTCACCAAGGCCCAAGTTTGGCACTTCGCCACGTAGAGCGCCACATCCTTCTTCAAACTCGGCCACCAAAATAGTTTCTTAACATCGCGGTACATCTTTGTGCTCCCCGGGTGAATCGAGTACTTGGTATGGTGCGCCTCGTACAACAAATCCACCCACAAACTGCCCACGCTTGGGACGCAAAGACGACCGTCTTTCCAAAGCAATCCATCCACAACTTCATATTGGGAATTTGACCCATCCAGAGCCTCTATCATGAGTTGCTTCATGTGGCCATCCAAATCCAAAGCCTGCCGAATCCGATAAGCCAGGTCATATTAAACTTCAGTCCAATCAAGAGTGCTTCAGCACTTGACTGCTTATCTACACAAACAATCTCCAACGCCTCCAACTCCCGAACCAACCGCTCGTCATGGATAGACAGCCAATTGGCTTGAGCTGGGGCCAGACGACTCAACGCGTCCGCAACCGCATTACCTTTACCAGGCACGTAGTGGATCTTGAATGTATAGTCATCCAGGAAATCCATCCATCTATGCTGTCGCATATTCAGATCTTTCTGATCAATCAAATACTTCAGGCTCTTAAGATCGGTGTAGATATCAATCTTCACACCGTACAAATAATCTCTCCACAGCTTCAAGGCAAAAATCACGGCCGCTAACTCCAAGTCATGGACCGGATAGTTCCTCTCGTGCACCTTCAGCTATCTCGAGCCATATGCTATAACGCTTCCATGCTGTAACAACACACAACCCAAACCACTGCCTGAAGCATCGCTATAAATCTTATAACCTTCGGTCCCACTCGGCGAACTCAGCACAGGCGCCGTGGTCAACCGACATTTCAACTCCTCAAAAGCTCGCGCGCACTTTGACGTCCAAACGAACTTCTGCTCCTTCCTCGTCAAAGTAGTGAGAGGTAACGCTATCCGCGAGAAGTTCCCTACGAAGCGCCTATAATAGCCGGCAAGCCCCAGAAAGCTCCGAACTTCCGCTACCGTAGAAAGCTCAGACTACACCCGTATCGCAAAATCTTTGCCAGATCCACTGCAATACCTTGCCCACTCACTATATGACCGAGGAACGCCACTGAGGACAACCAAAACACGCACTTCAAGAACTTGGCATACAATTGATTCGTCCTTAGTGTCTCCAAAACCAAATGAAGATGCCTGAAGTGATATTCCTCACTCTGCGAGTACACCAAAATATCGTCGATGAAGATGATCACAAAATGGTCCAAGTACTCCCTGAAGGTCCTGTTCATCAAATCAATGAACACTGACGGTGCATTAATCAGCCCAAATGGCATGACCCTAAACTCGTAATGCCCGTATCTCGTACTGAACGCTGTCTTCGGGATATCACTCTCCCTTATTCGCAGCTGATAGTACCTGGACTTGAGGTCCAACTTTGAGTACACCGTCGAGCCGACTTACTGATCGAATAGAACATCAATCCGGGGGATTGGGTACTTGTTCTTTTCCGTCAACTTGTTGAGCTCCCGATAATCAATACATAGCCTCAAGCTTCCGTCCTTCTTCTTAACAAAGAGGACCGGCGCGCTCCAAGGCGAAGAACTTGGACGCACATACCCTTGCTCCAACAACTCTTGCAGTTGAACCTTTAGCTCCGCCATTTCCTTAGGCGCTAGCTGATATGGAGAGTGTGACACAGGCTTTGCACCTGGTACGAGCTCTATCGTAAAATCTATCTCCCGTTGAGGCAGGGCTCCAAGAAGATCTGCGGGGAACACATCAGGGTACTCAACTACCACTGAAATACTATCCAACGTAGGCTTTGCCTTTGCAACCTCCACTAGTGTAAAGAACAGCTCTGAACCAGCACGAACCGCCTTCACAACCTGAAGAGCAGACATCAATGTCTTGCTCGACCCTTTCAAGCCCATAAAAGTCAACTCACGACTTGCTCCCAACTTGACTTCCTTGCAACCACAATCAATATAGGCTTGCTGCTCCGACAGCCAGTTCATGCCAAATATAACGTCGAACTCCACCAACGGTAGTAATGACGCTTGCAGATCGAACTCTTGATTTCAAATGCGAATCTTAACACCACAGACTTTATCCGCGCACATCGAACACCCATTCGGTAACAAAACATCCAACTTGTCCTTCGCCATCGAAGAAGGTACTCCGATGCGCGATATGAATCCTTCGTACAAGAAGGAGTGTGAAGCTCTCGTGTCAAAGAGTGCTCTTGTCGGATACTCACCCTTTGATAGCCGGACTTTGAAGTAGTCAGCACTTTGAACCGAGACTTCTTATCACCAAGGCATTTCTTCACTTGGACATTCTTCATGTCCTTCTCCAAGGACCGGGACGTGTTGACCAAAGTCAAGAAACCCTGCGTCATCAGCCCCGAGAGTAGTAGCCTCAAGTCGTCTCTTAGACCTTCGTAGAAATGGTTGGACTTACACTCCTCATCCACGATGATAGAGCCAGCATACCGATCCATCCTAGTAAACTCGTGGAGATACTCATCCACGCTACTCTCTCATTGTACGACCCTCTGGAACTCATTCTGCAAAGCTATCCTCTGAGTCTAAGGGAGGTACCTAGCTAAGAACAGTCTCGAGAACTCCTCCATCGAGACACTGAAAGAAATTGTACCT
This sequence comes from Platanthera guangdongensis, assembly GCA_039583875.1. Lineage (NCBI taxonomy): Eukaryota > Viridiplantae > Streptophyta > Magnoliopsida > Asparagales > Orchidaceae > Platanthera > Platanthera guangdongensis. The sequence goes on along the minus strand of CM077165.1, from coordinate 41,034,562 downwards.
AATCACCTAGAGGGGGGGGGGGGTGAATAGGTGACCTTATCTTTTTAAACTTTTAGGCAGATTATATCACAGAATTATAAATAACTCTTCACAGCAATTCAGCACAGCAATCACAGAATTACACACACAAAGTACACACAGTTTTATAGTGGTTCCCCAAGGTCTGGGTACATCCACTTTCCCCCTTCGCCTATCTAGTAGTGTACTAGATTCGGCCAAACTCCTCCACTATTTCTCAGATCCTCAGATCTTACACTCAGAACCCCAAACAGGTTCCTACAGCTCAGAGTGAACCACTCTTATAACTCAGGCTCAACAACCCTACCACTCAGTCTTCACAAAGACCTACACTCAGCCACAAGGCCTACACTCAGAGAAATGAATCTCCTACACTCAGGCACACAGGCCCTACCACTCAGCCTTTATAATTTCAGGCTTACAACTCAGATCCCTAAGGATCCTACAAGAAATTAAGAATACAATGTATAAACCTACAACTCAGAATAAGAGAGAAGAGTTGACAGGTTTCTTGATGAGTTCTTGGAAGAACTTTGCTGAGATCAACCTCCCTTGGCTTCCTTCAAAGCTTCTTGAATGTAGAACACAGTAGGGTTGATTCTCTATGCAGCTGATCTTCAATCACTGCAACTTAAGATTCAGATCTTGATCTGAAACCTTCTTCACAGCCTGGTTTAACAGCTGTCTTCTTGGAAGGAGCTCTCTCTCTCCAACTACTCAGATCTTCACTTGAATTGATTCTTCAATGAATAGCTTGATCTTATTCTCAATCATCAATCCTCTTTTTCTGTTGACAGAATAAGCCTATATGTAGGCTTTCTTCATGGTGACTGGCTGATCCGGTTTCTAACGACTTTCTGACAACTCTGACAGTTGTAGTAGACCGGCTGGAATGGCAGCTGTCATGTCATCCAGTCACTTCTTGAAATATCTGTAACTGTCTGAAAGTGTCGAGACAGTCTGTCTTTAAGTGTCGACACTTATAGACTAAGTGTCGACACAAGTTGACTAAGTGTCGACACTAGCCTTCATGGTGTCGACACAACTCCTTGTGTTGTAGAATCTGCTTCTCGACACTACTTCTTCAACATGTGTCGACACTGATATTTTGTGTCGACACAACTCCTTGTTCTTCAGTACTTAGTTGAATTCTGCTAAGTGTCGACACAACTCCTTGGTGTCGACACATCTTCTTGTGTTGATACTCGCTGAGTGTCGACACATCTTCTTAGTGTCGACACCTGCCTTCTGTGTTGATACTTGCTGAGTGTCGACACATTCTCTTAGTGTCGACACATCTTCTTGTGTTGAGACTTTGGCTGAGTGTCGACACTTGTACTTAGAATTTGTTGAACTTTGCTGAGTGTCGACACAGCCTCCTAGTGTCAACACTTTCTTCATGTGTTGAGTCTTCTGCTGTGTGTCGACACATTCTTCATTATGTCGACACTTGTACTTGGACTTTGCTGAAGTGTTGCTGAGTGTCGACACAGCCTCCAAGTGTCGACACTTTTGATGTCGACAAAGTTCCTCTAGGTGTCGACACTGCTTCTAAGTGTCGACACAGCTTCTCTGGACATTTCTTCATTGAGTGTCGACACAGCCTGTATGTGTCGACACTTTCCTTCTGGTGTCGACTCAGCATTCCTGGTGTCGACACAATTACTCCAAGTGTCTACACTGCTTCTCTGGGTGTCGACACAAGTCTTCTTAAGTGTCGACACTTTTCTTCTGTGTGTCGACACATGGACTTAGAAACTTTTCAGCTTTCCCTGCAAATACTTAACCTGCACAACTAAACTCAAAACACATCAAATACATTTTGATGTATATCATTGAGTAGGGTGAGGCTTCTTCAAATCAGGTACATTTATTCCAATGTACCCAACAATCTCCCCCTATTTGGAGAAGTCATAACCCTTAGTCAATGATATACACCATACATAACAAAATCACAGTATGATGTCAAACAAGATTATATAACAGGGTAAGTACATAAACATATATAAGCAAAAATGTATACACAAAAATCTCAGAACAATAATGTAATAAACTTAACACATATCACATAGTTCTAAGAACTTCAACATCTTCATTATTTCAAAAGTTTACAGAAAGTTTTAATACAAGTGATTATACATAGTAAACTTAAGAAAAATTCTATCCTATTGCTGCTCAGTCTCCTTGATCACAATGCCCTTTCCTGATTGTATCTTTGCTTGGACTGGGGCTTCAGTGTCTTCAGCAGCAACAGTCTTCTTTCCCTTAAGATCCTTATTTTTCTTATCTTCAGCTTTGATCTTTTGTCTTTCAAAGTAATGATATGGCTTTGGAAAGTACTTGCTAGTCTCCTGGGCAGTAGGAGGTAGCTTTTCCATCTTAGCCTTTCTTCTATATTGCACAATTGCCTCTTCCCTGGTCTCATGCTTCCTCCACTCCAGTTCAAAATACCACTTGTTTCTATCCTGGATATTGTCTTTGGCAGCCTTCCATGCAGTCAAAATAATATTCCTGGAGGTGGGTCTCCATTGTTCAAAGTCAGGCCTCAATTCAGCTTGCTCCCTGAATCTCTTCTTAGACAATTGGGCTTCTTGTTCTTTTTGCAAAGCCTCTTGTTCTTTCAGTATAGCCTCTAGCACTGGCTGAACCACTTTCTCAATGATGACCTTCTCAATTCCCTCAGGAGGGCTATACATTGATTGTATGTCTTGATGTACCATATTAAAGTCTGGTGGAGGTTATATTACTTGAGCCACTTCAGCTTGCTCCCCTCCAAGATAAGCAGGATTAATACCAAACTCTGCCACATTGTCATCATCACATAATGGAGGATATCCAAGGGTGGCTCTGATGGAATTTGATATCCACTTTGCATGATCAGAGCCTGCTTTGACTAACACCCTCTCCCCTTTATGACTTCTCTTTCAATATGATCCCTCAGATCATCTTTCTGAAATCTTATCTGGGCATTCAAATAATTTACTCCATCTTTATAGAAAGGTTTCAACCTTTGGAGCTTGTCAGTTATAGCTTTTTGAGAGGCTTCTATAGCAGTTTTAACAGCATTGATGTGCTCTTGGAACTTCTTATCAAATTCTTCCTGGGCAGTAGTCCTTGCTGTAGTTTGAGCAGCAGCCAGATTCTGCATCTCAGTGACTATCACATTGTGTGATTCAGTCAAATTGTCATTCATTCTAATCTGGTTTTCCAGGACATAGCCTTGCTTTACTGCCAGGTCTTCAATTTGTTTCTTGATATTTTCTTGATGAGTAGCCAAAAAGACTACTGCTTTCCCTCCTGTATGGAAGCAGTCAGTCATCTATTTCTTATTCAGATTCATTTCAAATCTGATGGACTTAATGTCTTGTGTAAGATCAAACTGCAGAGACTTATGTCCTTCATCCACATATTTCTCTATTGCTTGCCTTTGCTCATCCATCTTTATTTGTAAAGTAACCATCAGAGAACTAAAATCTGTTGATGGGGCTGGCTGTGGTGCAGGCTGTGGTGCTATTGTTTGTAAAGCTTTCTTATATGTCTGGCTTCTCCTCTTGAAAACTTGAAATTTTCTCTTCTTGGCTCTTGTAGCCTCTTCATCTTAAAAAGCAGATGTGCTTGCTATATCTACTCTGTCCTTAGGACTAGGATGTGAAGCCTTCTCAGTCCTTTGTAGGCCTTCAACATCTTTGGGCACCTCAGTCTCTTTGCCTGCAGTTTATTCTATATTCTCCACTTGCTCCCCCTCAATGATTACTTTCTCCCCCTCAGCAACAGCACTTTCTTTCTCAAAGTCAGTTTGGAGAAGGTCAGGAAACAGTTCTTCAAAAGTAAATTCCTGTTGATGATGGGGTGGAGAATCTCTAAGCTCATCAACCACTTGATCAGACACCACTTGAGAAGCAACAGATGTGTCCTCCATGACAACATCTGGGGGTTGACTAGGAATCTGAGGTTGCTGATTAATATCAGACAATCTGTCAGTCATATCTTCATTGTCAAGAGAGAAATCTAATTGGTTGATTGCAGTTATTACCTCAAGTATGGTTTGTGTAGCTCTTTCACTTTCTAATGGAGTTGGCTCTTCCACAAGTAAGGGCTCCCCCTGGATGGAATCCTGGTGAATTGGGCTTGCTTGAGGTAGCTCCCCCTGCCTTGGTGCATTCTCTTGTCTTGCTAGAGATTGTTCAGCATTTCCAGTTTCTTCCTCATCAGGAGTAAAGACAACTTGCTCCTCAGAGCTGCTAGAGGATTCTTGAGCCACTGGGGCTGTCTTCTTCTTCTTCTTCTTCTTCAGGGGTGTTTCCTTCTCAGGAGTTGGCATTTCCTTGGTCAAGACTCTATCCCACCTAGAGAAGATTCTCAAATCCATTCTCCTCATATGGTTAATCTTAGTTCCAGCTGCTTGATTCATGACCTCTGGTATACTACCAACCAGGTAAAGACTTAGAATCCTACCCAAATTGGGCTTCTTCATACTCTCCTTTATCTTCGCAAATACAACTGCAGACCAATCAGTTTCTAGTTTGAAGATAATTCTTGTCATGAGACTAAACATATGAGCTGATACTCTGTCATGCCCTCCAGGCTTGCACAGTATTACTTTTCCAACTATTTCAGACAAGAATTTTCCTTGGCTGTTCATTCTATTTCTGTTGAATACTGATCCAATTTTCATGTTTGAGTCCAAACCACACCATGTTAGTGCTTCTCTAGTATTGGATGCAGAAACATCATCTTTTTCTTTTGTCCTTGGTAACTGAAGTATCTTTCTCAGACTTTTAGAAGAAACTTTCACCTTAGCCCCAGGAACTCTAGACTTTATCTTGAGTCCAGATTCATCTATTGTTGCTCCATTCAGGAATTCCAGGACTTCCTTCTTCCATATCTTGGTCGGTTCTGAAACAAGAAAGTCTAATCCAGTCTCTGTGATTAGGGTTATCACGCCTTTGATATCTGGTTCCACGTCATCAAATGCGTGCCGCACGAGTTCATAACCTTCATTCACATTCTCTTCTAGCTTGGGCGCCATTAGGGTTTGAAGAAATTTGAATCTAGACAAGAGAGATGTCGACACACAAGTTTGGTCTCGAAACTTTGGTGAGCGTGTCGACAGACAATGACGAAAACCTATTTATACCTTTCTAGAATCGAAGATGAAAGGGCGCGTCAAAATACTTAAATTGTGTCGACACTGTTGATAAGTGTCGATACAGACTTATAATGTCTCGACAACTATGTGTCGACACAAGTATAGTCGACAGAATATATGTGTCGACACTTGTCTATGTGTCAACACTGCTTAGCTCGACACTTAGTCGAGACTTTACTTGTCTAATTCTGTGTAAATCTTAAGTGTCGACACCACCTTGGATGTGTCGACACCTACCCTGCATGTGTCGACACTAATTATCTGAAGTGTCGACACCAACTTCCTAGATGTGTCGACACCTTTTCTCTGAAGTGTCGACACCACTTCTATGTGTCAACACAGACAACTCTGTGTGTCGACACCTTTTTACTTAGCCAATTTTGAAAACTTATTCTAAGTTTATCATACCTAATTTAATTTTAAATTTATTGAATTTGGTTTCATCTAAGGGCTTAGTATACATGTCAGCTAGTTGATTATCTGTATTTATATATTCTAGTGAAATATCTCCTTTTTCCACATATTCTCTTAGAAAATGGTATTTGATTTCTATATGCTTAGTCCTACTATGGGAGACAGGATTGTTTGCAATAGAAATAACACTAGTAGAATCATAAAATAGGGGTGTTCTACTTACTTGTATACCATAGTCTTCTAGCTGATGTTGTATCCATAGAAGTTGAGCACATCAACTTCCTGCAGCAACATATTCTGATTCTGCTGTGGAGATAGCCACACTTGTTTGTTTCTTGCTACTCCATGAAATCAGTCTTCCACCTAGGAATTGACAGGTTCCAGTTGTACTTTTCCTATCTTCCTTGCAGCCTGCAAAATCTGCATCTGAATAACCTGTCAGTTCAAAGTCTCCATTCCTAGGGTACCAAAGGCCTAGATAAGGAGTGCCCTTAAGATATCTCAGTATTCTTTTGACTGCTGTCAAATGAGATTCTTTAGGGTAAGCTTGGTACCTAGCACAGACACATGTAGCATACATGATATCTGGTCTACTTGCAGTCAAATACAATAGGGAGCCAACTATCCCTCTATACAAAGTCTCATCTACAGGTTTCCCTGCATCATCTTTGCTAAGAGACATACTTGACCCCATAGGAGTTTTCATGGTACTGGATGATTCCATACCATACTTCTTGATCAATTCTAGAGTGAACTTAGACTGGCAGATGGATAAACCATTCTCAGTCTGTCTAACTTGGAGACCCAAGAAGAACTTAAGTTCCCCCATACTACTCATTTCAAATTGTCCTTGCATAAGTTTTGCAAACTTTCTGCAAAGACTATTTTCAGTAGACCCAAATATTATGTCATCTACATGTATTTGGACTACTATGATCTTGCCTCTGGATTCTCTAAGGAATAGAGTCTTGTCTATTTTCCCCCTTGTGAATTTATTCTCAATGAGGAAACTAGACAGGGTTTCATACCAAGCCCTAGGGGCTTGTTTTAACCCATACAAAGCCTTCCTAAGTCTATAGACATAATTAGGTTTAGTAGAATCAATAAAACCTGATGGCTGTACCACATAGACTTCTTCCTTCAGATTGTCATTCAAAAAGGCTGACTTAACATCCATTTGGTATACTTTAAACCCTTGATAGGTTGCATAGGCCAAGAACATCCTTATTGCCTCCAGTCTGGCTACTGGAGCAATGGTTTGATCAAAGTCAATACCTTCTTCCTGCCTATATCCCTTAGCAACCAGTCTAGCTTTGTTCTTTATAATAACTCCATGCTCATCCATCTTGTTCCTGAAGATCCACTTTGTTCCAATTATGTTGTGGTCTTTTGGTTTAGGAACAAGCGACCAGACTTTGCATCTCTTGAACTAATTCAGCTCCTCTTGCATTGCCTCAATCCAATGAGGGTCTAGTATGGCTTCTTCAAATTTCTTTGGCTCTACTTGGGATAGAAAGCTGGAGTAGAGTGCTGAACTTAGATTTCTACTCCTTGTTTGTACCCCTTGACTTAGATCACCAATAATTTGATTGCCTGGATGATCTTTTAGATGTATATTAGCTAGAGGCATCCTGTCTTCATGTTGAACTCCTTCATCTTCTTCAACTTGCTGCACCCCTTGATCTTCTTCTACATCTGGTGCATCTAGTACTCCCCCTGGACAGCAGCCACTATCATCTACATGCTGACTTGCAGTAGATCCTTCTTCAATAGTGAGCTTGTCCATCTTCTTAGTCACACCTGTGGAGCTGCAAATACTTCTACACAATTCATTGTTAATGAGTCTAGCTTCATCAAATACTACATGTACTGACTCTTCTACAACTTGAGTAGTCAAGTTGTAGACCCTATAAGCCTTACTATTGTTATTGTACCCAACAAAGATCCCCTCTTGGGATTTGGCAGCAAACTTGGTTAAGTAAGACTTACCATTGTTAAGTATATAGCATTTACAACCAAAGATCCTGAAATAGGATAGGTTTGGTTTTCTGCTTTTCACAATCTCATATGGGGTCTTGTTGTGACTTTTGGTGATAGTAGCCATATTAATTACATGGCATGCAGTGTTTACTGCCTCAGCCCAGAAATATTCTGGGAGAGATGTGTCACTTAATAGGGTTCTACCAGCCTCAATCAAGGTTCTATTTTTCCTTTCAACAATGCCATTTTGCTGAGGTATTCTTGGTGAAGAAAATTCCTGAAATATCCCAAACTTTTCACATAGCTTTGTCATACTGTCAGACTGGAATTCAGTACCATGGTCACTTCTTATTTTTACCACTGTACTGTCTAACTCATTCTGAATTTGTTTGACAAAACTATAGAAGATACTAGGTGTTTCAGATTTTTGTCTAAGGAAGAACACCTAGGAAAACCTTGAGTAGTCATCTACAACCACAAATGTGTAGACCTTCCTACCTAGGCTGTGAACTGGCATAGGACCAAAGAGATCCATATGCAAGAGGTATAAGCACCTCAAAATATCTTTGTTTTCAATGCTATTAAAGGTGGATCTAGTCTGCTTGCCATTTTGACAAGCTGAGCATATCCCATCTTTAATACACTTAACCTGAGGACCATTCCTCACTAACTCTTTGGTATATAGTTGGCCAATTGTCTTGTAGTTAAGATGGGCTAATCTCTTGTGCCATTTGACACAATGAGAGACTTTCTCATCAGCTATAAGACACACTGGAGAAACATTATTCTCACACATAATGTCTAGACAATAGACATTTCTCTTTCTGTAACCAGTCAGAATGATCTCTTGATCATTTGATCTCCTGATATGACAACCATCTTTGACAAATGAGATGTCATATCCTAAATCACTCAGCTGACTTATACTAATAAGGTTATGTTTCAAACCTTTAACATAAGCCACTTGAGTAATTGTTATAAGGTTGCTAGAAATGTTACCAAAACCTTTGATGATTCCTTTTTCAGAACCACCAAAGGTGACTTTAGGACCATCCTTGATTGGTGTGTAGTCCTTTAGCAATCCCCTAGTTCCAGTCATATGCCTAGAACATCCACTGTCCAAGTACCATATTGGGGCATGGTCACTTGGTCTCACCTGCAAAACAGATTAGTTAACCTTAGAACCCAAAAATTTCTTGGGTCCTTGGTGCTGGTTAGTTTGCCTCTTAACAAAACTACCTGTAGCTTTTCTAGCAGGTAGATTGCTACTCACTTTGGCACTTGAATTGTGCCAACAGTCCATGGCAAAGTGGCCCACCTTGCCACAACACCAGCACTCAAATCTGTTGTACCTTTTCTTAGGTACAACCCTAACTGTTTTATCTACAGCAGGCTTGTTGAGTGCTGTGGCTTTGCCCTTAGACTTGGACTTTACAGTCCTAGCAGGTTGTGTAAACTCTAATCCAGCTTTACCCTTTTAATGTACAAATTCATCTATCAAAGGTAAAATAGATTTTGGTTTAGAAAACCTTGCAACTATATCTCTCTCCTTTTGAAGACTAATCTCCAGATTTCTGATTTGATCATTCTTGAATGTTATAGTCCCCATCTGAATAACAGTTATGTTCTTCAGCCTGGCTATTTCATTTAGTTTTTGATCAATCAACTTATCAAAATCTGTTGCAGCTACTTTGAGATTAGCAATCTCCTTAGCCTGAATCTTGGTCAAGGATTTGCTTTTCTTCAAAGCTTGCAACATTACTCTCTATTCATCAATCAATTGATGAATATCTCCTTCAGATTCAGAAGCACTCTCATCACTTGATGATGATGTATCTGAATCTGATCCAGTACTAGAAATTGAACTAACAGAACAATTTTGTACCTGACTAGGTCCAGGTTGCTCCTGAATTTTGTCACCTTCAGATAAGGCCATCAGTCCCTGGCACTGATTGTCCTCTTGCTCATATATAGAGTTCATTAACTGGATGAACTCCTCTTCCTCTTCTTCAGCAAACAGTCCAATATAAGCTTCAGCTTCTAAATCTGATTCTGAAGAAGACATATCTGACAGACTTTTGTCCTTCTTTGCAACAAAGGACCTTTCCTTTTTGCCCATGATTTGAGTCTTCTTCTTATCTGTTGACTCTCTCCTCTTCTCAGGACAGTCAGCAACAACATGTCCTTGTTTGTTGCAACAATAACAGACTATCTTTGAAGATGTAGTTCTACTTGACTTGGGCTTTCTCCTGTCATTCTTTGATGACTTCTATGTAGTGGATGGCTTAGACCTCCACTGTTTCTTCTTCAGGAACTTCTGAAAATGTCTTGTGAAAGCTGCATAGTCCTCATCACTCTCACTGCTTTCAGAATTCTTACTTTCTGACTCATCTGTCTCAGTCTCAGTAACTTTTGGGGGAGGAGATGAAGACTTACTTTTATATTTCTTAGTGGCTTCTGTCTTGAATGCCACAGCTCTTTCTTTATGCTCTATTCTAGTAGTCTTCTCCTCCTCTTTCCTAACCATTAGTTGCATTTCATAGGATAACAGCTTTCCAAATAATGTTGGAGGAGGAATATCTACTAACTTGGCCATTTCCCTTATGACACAAATCTTTGTATCCCAGTCTTTAGTTAGGGATCTCAAGAACTTTTCATTCAGCTCATAATTGTTGAATTCTCTTCCATAGGACATTAACTCATTAACTATCCTATAGAATTTCTTGTAGCACTCAGTTATGCTATCAGACCTTCCTTGTCTGAAGCTCTCATACTCTTGTTTTAACAAAGAATTTCTGTCCTGTCTAACTTCTTCTGAACCCTCCATGTACAGTATCAGAGTATCCCACATCTCCTTTGATGTTTTACAGTGTATCAAGTTCTGAAATGTAGCATCATCTATTGCACTTACTATAATATTCTGAGCCCTCTTGTCCATTGTGGCCAGAATAATCTCATCTTTAGTCATCTCAGAATAGTCCTTAGGAGTTCTCTGGTTTGCATCTAGAACTGATACTTTTATAGGCACATATGACCCTTCTTTAACTGTGATATAGATTCTAGGGTCAGAGGCTTCCATAAATAGCCTAACCCTTTCTTTCCAGATGCCAAAGATCTCCTTTCTGCAAATTGGCAACTTCATGGATCCAAGTTCTTTATGATTTTCTGTTGAACCCATTTTCTTGATTTTCTTGATTATGCTGAATCTGTCCTTGATTTCACTGAATCTGCCAACAGGATTTTTTACTCAGACAGTTATGTCCTTTTTGAGTAATCTCCCTCTGATACCACTTGAAAGAAATTGTACCTAATCACCTAGAGGGGGGGGGGGGGTGAATAGGTGACCTTATATTTTTAAACTTTTAGGCAGATTATATCACAGGATTATAAATAGCTCTTCACAGCAATTCAGCACAGCAATAACAGAATTACACACACAGAGTACACACAGTTTTATAGTGGTTCCTCAAGGTCTGGGTACATCCACTTTCCCCCTTTGCCTATCTAGTAGTGTACTAGATTCGGCCAAACTCCTGCACTATTTCTCAGATCCTCAGATCTTACACTCAGAACCCCAAACAGGTTCCTACAGCTCAGAGTGAACCCACTCTTACAACTCAGGCTCAACAACACTACCACTCAGTCTTCACAAAGACCTACACTCAGCCACAAGGCCTACACTCAGAGAAATGAATCTCCTACACTCAGGCACACAGGCCCTACCACTCAGCCTTTATAATTTCAGGCTTACAACTCAGATCCCTAAGGATCCTTCAAGAAATTAAGAATACAATGTATATACCTACAACTCAGAATAAGAGAGAAGAGTTGACAGGTTTCTTGATGAGTTCTTGGAAGAACTCTGCTGAGATCAACCTCCCTTGGCTTCCTTCAAAGCTTCTTGAATGTAAAACACAGTAGGGTTGATTATCTATGCAGCTGATCTTCAATCACTGCAACTTAAGATTCAGATCTTGATCTGAAACCTTCTTCATGGCCTGGTTCAACAGCTGTCTTCTTGGAAGGAGCTCTCTCTCTCCAACTACTTATATCTTCACTTGAATTGATTCTTTAATGAATAGCTTGATCTTCTTCTCAATCATCAATCCTCTTTTTCTGTTGACAGAATAAGCCTATATATAGGCTTTCTTCATGGTGACCGGCTGATCCGGTTTCTAACGACTTTCTGACAACTCTGACAGTTGCAGTAGACCGGCTGGAATGGCAGCTGTCATGTCATCCAGTCACTTCTTGAAATATCTGTAACTGTCTGAAAGTGTCGAGACAGTCTGTCTTTAAGTGTTGACACTTATAGACTAAGTGTCGACACTAGCCTTCATGGTGTCGACACAACTCCTTGTGTTGTAGAATATGCTTCTCGACACTGCATCTTCAACATGTGTCGACACTGATATTGTGTGTCGACACAACTCCTTGTTCTTCAGTACTTAGTTGAATTCTGCTAAGTGTCGACACAACTCTTTGGTGTCGACACATCTTTTTATGTTGATACTCGCTGAGTGTCGACACATCTTCTTAGTGTCGACACCTGCCTTCTGTGTTGATACTTGCTGAGTGTCGACACATTCTCTTAGTGTCGACACATCTTCTTGTGTTGAGACTTTGGGTGAGTGTCGACACATCTCCTTTGTGTCGACACTTGTACTTAGAATTTGTTGAACTTTGCTGAGTGTCGACACAGCCTCCTAGTGTCAACACTTTCTTCATGTGTTGAGTCTTCTGCTGTGTGTCGACACATTCTTCATTATGTCGACACTTGTACTTGGACTTTGCTGAAGTGTTGTTGAGTGTCGACACAGCCTCCAAGTGTCGACACTTTTGATGTCGACAAAGTTCCTCTGGGTGTCGACACTGCTTCTAAGTGTCGAAACAGCTTCTCTGGACATTTCTTCATTGAGTGTCGACACAGCCTGTATGTGTCGACACTTTCCTTCTGGTGTCGACTCAGCATTCCTGGTGTCGACACAATTACTCCAAGTGTCGACATTGCTTCTCTGGGTGTCGACACAAGTCTTCTTAAGTGTCGACATTTTTCTTCTGGGTGTCGACACATGGACTTAGAAACTTTTCAGCTTTCCCTGCAAATACTTAACCTGCACAACTAAACTCAAAACACATCAAGTACATTTTGATGTATATCATTGAGTAGGGTGAGGCTTCTTCAAATCAGGTACATTTATTCCAATGTACCTAACAGACACCTGTAAGTTGCCTACCTCTCAATAGGCGCAACTCCAAACCCTCCCACCACAGCCTAGCGTCTCCATCAAACAGGAACGTAACTATAGTGGTCATCTGCCACTCCACTATCTCCATCGCTGTCAAGACTCTCTTCACACGGGAGAGCCAGTCTTCAGCTTGAGATGGGATTCCCAACCCCGAGAATACTGGAGGATTAAAGCTCATGACATGTTTGAGCTGTCTCTCGGTTGCCCTCCTCGGCACCACCGGTTCCTCTACTACCTGTTCCACCCTTCTCTGCTCAGTCGCTTGCAGTGGTACCTGCTCCATCGCATGAGCGGGTTGCTGCACCTGCCTTGCAGGCTGCGCATTGATCATTGTAAACACTGCTTCAGCCACCAGTCGAATGGTTTCGGCCAAAGGAGGTGTTGCAGGAGCATCATTTGGTGCACTACTAGCCTCAGAAACTCGACGTTCCGACGACCCAGCACCGCTTCTGGTCACCTATATTGGTACTAAACACCGTTAAGCGACCAAACAAAATTGCAAACAACAATTATAGGAACACGCAGGTTCCCCAAACACGTGTATTTTCATTCCTAAGGGGACATTCATGGGTTCTTTTATTGTTATAACGATGACGTACACACATGTGCTCACCACCCCTTAAAAAGAATTCGTCCACGAATTCATTTTAAGCCTGACCGAAACCAGTAGTCTGATACCAAATTGTAACACCCCCTATCCGTCGCATAGCATATAGCAGTAGGTCCGGCCGGGGCCCGATGCCATATACCACAGACAGACCGGGTCGTTACTCAATGGAAATCATCCAACCAAGCATAACGTCTTACACAGAGCATTCTAGCGGAAGTAGTTTAAATAGTTGCAATTAAAAGAACCCAACAACAAGCATGAATGTCCACTAACAAGCCAAAAAGGAATGAAGTACATACACAAGTACTGGCCTTAAGGCCTTACAAATGGTTTACTCATATTACATGTTTTCCATACTACGACACACGGGCCGGTCATACATGAACAAAAGCAAGTAAACACTCCAATTAGGCCTTCGAGGGCCGGCTTCGCAATTTGGGCTTTAGCCCGCTATTGACCGCTTGGTCCAGCAGCACCTACAAGCAACAAACCACCACACGGTGGCAAACAAAAGTAACAGTCAGCAATGCTGACCAAATTATAACGATCCCACCCCCAATTCGGGGCGGCGATGCTCCTTCCCTGCATTTTATTAGCATAACTAAGCAGTATGGTAATGTCACTATATCACAGGCGTAGGCTCGCACGGTCACACACCCCGTGCACTCAGGGCACATTCTCGGTGAACCCGGTCAAAACCGCGGTCCCACCACCGCCACTTGGACGGCACCACACGTGGGCATTTGAGTCTTTTAGGTAGAAGTTATGACACTTAAAATCATCAACAGCCTATAAGCAGTAGTCATGACACTTAAAATCATCGACAGCCAAAGACCCGACCTCTATGCCCTCGGTAGGCCTTAAAAATCGAACAACATAGAGCAGGAACAGTTCCACTCAACCAGTTGCTCACTTGCCACGACACTTTAAAATCATCGGCACGAGTTAAGTTTCCCCGAAGCCCGTCAATCGAACGCACAATATTACATAACCTAGTTATGTGCAAGTTGGCTCCCAGGCCACCAATATGGCAGAATCACGCATCCGCCCAGTTTTCCGGGTGCACCTTGGAGTTAATCCCCAAGGCTCCCTGCTGCAATCTACCGCGTAGAAAACCCGAAAAACAACATTTGAGCGGAGTCTTCTCCGGCCATTTATACAATGCAACAATACCGATCCACACCAACTTGTCCGGTTAGGCTTCACACATCAGGCCTATATCCATTCTCGATTACGGACTCTACATGTACACAATGGGGACTATTCATGTCTACCCGAAGGAACGCCTCAAACTCACCACAAACTCGCGAGAGCGTGCTTCCCTATGCAAAAGTAGCAGAGCTTCACATGCTCAAGTAGAGAATCGTTACCCTAGCATTCTTCTTTGATGCCATGGAAATGTACGCATATGTAAAGTACCGCATTCTCCTTGCCTTCGTAGATCCGAAGTCGGCTCGCGATTTGGAGCTCTGAAACTCCTCCAACGACTGGATCTACACTCCTTCCTCTTTTGCTCTCCCCTCTCTCTAAGATTTAGACATAGAACTTACGGAAGAAAAATAAGGGTTTTGAAACCCTGTACTCGGGTATAACCCCACCGGGAAATAACCACAGCTGTCGGATCCCACAAAAGGGAAATGAACGACATGATCCATGTCTGACTTGGACAAATGGGGCTAAGCACCGCACAGTACACCAATAGGAGCAGGACATGTCCGCATCAAAACAGTGTCGGAATATTTAGTCAACTCCCGCCAAAAACCCCTATGTCGACACTCCACGTCGACCGAGTCAAACACGCCACAATCACCCCGAGCTTGACGATCGTCGAACCAAGATCGTCGACCGCTACCAGATCGTCGAACGGAAAACTCTGGCCAAATCTTCGAACGCACGCCCCGATCGTCGAACGGAGATTGCTGGCCCGATCGTCAAACCCACGACCCGATCATCAAACCCATGGCCCGATCGTCGAACCCAGAATATCGACAGATCGTCGACCGCAGCAATGTGACCAGATCGTCGACCGCTGCTCGACGATCGTTGAACCCAGATTTCTGCCTGATCAATTTTCCAGATCTTTGAACTACCCCGACACGCCCTGGGACACGCCCGTGTCCAGGGCCGTGTTTGCTGCTCGACGATCGTCAAACCCAATTTCGTCGAACCCAACATGACACGCCCTTGGACATGCCCGTGTCCCAGGCCGTGTACCTCCTGCCAAATTCCAAATTTGGCCCGGAACGCCTCCCGTCGCTCTTTTGAGTTTTGGGGCATTACAACTCTCTCCCTATTAAAAGAATTTCGTCCACGAAATTTCATAAAGGAAAGATAAGCACAAAACTAAAATTGTACCTGAGCGGAACAACTCCGGGTACTCGTCAAGCATAGTCTGCTCTCGCTCACAAGAGAGCTCTTCTCGACCGCAATTGTCCCAATGGACCTTGACCATCCTGATCTCTTTATTGCGTAGCCGCTTGACCTCCGAGTCCTCAATCCGCACGGGCTTGACCTTTGTCATCAACCCACTATCCACCGGCACTTGATTAACCGCGATCACTTGCGAAGGCTCTTGCACTGCCTTCCGTAGCACCGATATATGGAATACATCTTGTAGACCACTGAGCTCCACAGATAGCTTCAACCGATAAGCCGCTTCGCCAATCCGCTCCAGAACCTCAAACGGCCCAAGGTATCTCGGGCTTAGCTTTTTTAAGCGCCGCACCCGCGAGACACCCTTGAATGGCTTAATCTTTATGTACACCCAGTCTCCCACAGCGAACTCCACGTTCCTGTGCTTGCCATTATAGTACTTCGCTTGCTGGTCCTGAGCGATAAGAAATCTCTCGCGAATGGTTCGCACAAACGAAGTAGCATCTTCCACCTCTTGACGTTTGTACAACTTCGACGCACCCGTTTCCAACCAGGACAACGACGTGCGACATCTTCTACCATAAAGGGCCTCGAAGGGCGCCATTTGAATACTCGCCTGATAGCTATTGTTGTACGCAAATTCCACCAAATAAAGATGGTCTTCCCATTGCTTTCTAAAGTACAAGACACACATGCAGAGCATGTCTTCCATAATTCTATTGACCATCTTGGTCTGCCCATCCGTCTGCGGATGGAAGGCTATGCTAAAACTCAGCTTTGTTCCCAACATTTGCTGCACAAGCCTCCAATCATTAGACGTGAACCACCCATCTCGGTCACTCACGATGCTGCGGGGCACACCGTGGAGCCGTACTATGTTATCCACATATAACTTTGCCAACTTTTCCACCGGATCATCCTTCCTATGAGGAATGAAATGCGACACCTTAGTTAAACGATCTACGACCACCCAAATGACGTCGTTCCCCTTTTGCGACCTTGGCAAACCGTGCACAAAGTCCATAGTGATGTCGTCGAATTTCCACTCCGGAATTGGCAAGGACTTCAGAAATCCTCCCGGCTTTTGGCACTCCGCCTTCACCAAGGCGCAAGTTTGGCACTTCACCACGTAGAGTGCCACATTCTTCTTCAAACCCGGCCACCAAAACAGTTTCTTAACGTCGCGGTACATCTTTGTGCTACCCGAGTGAATCGAGTACTTGGTATGGTGTGCCTCGTACAACAAATCCACCCACAAAATGCCCACCCTTGGGACGTAAAGATGACCGTCTTTCCAAAACAATCCATCCACAACTTCATATTGGGAATTTGACCCATCCAGAGCCTCTATCATGAGTTGCTTCATGTGGCCATCCAAATCCAAAGCCTGCCGAATCCGATAAGCCAGGTCATATTGAACTTCAGTCCAATCAAGAGTGCTTCAGCACTTGACTGCTTATCTACACAAACAATCTCCAACGCCTCCAACTCCCGAACCAACCGCTCGTCATGGATAGACAACCAATTGGCTTGAGCTCGGGCCCGACGACTCAACGCGTCCGCAATCGCATTACCTTTACCAGGCACGTAGTGGATCTTGAATGTATAGTCACCCAAGAAATCCATCCATCTATGTTGTCGCATATTCAGATCTTTCTGATCAATCAAATACTTCAGGCTCTTAAGATCGGTGTAGATATCAATCTTCACACCGTACAAATAATGTCTCCACAACTTCAAGGCAAAAATCACGACCGCTAACTCCAAGTCATGGACCGGATAGTTCCTCTCGTGCACCTTCAGCTGTCTCGAGCCATATGATATAACGCTTCCATGCTGTAACAGCACACAACCCAAACCACTGCCTGAAGCATCGCTATAAATCTCATAACCTTCGGTCCCACTCGGCGAACTCAGCACAGGCGCCGTGGTCAACCGACATTTCAACTCCTCAAAAGCTCGCGCGCACTTCGGCGTCCAAACGAACTTCTGCTCCTTCCTCGTCAAAGTAGTGAGAGGTAACGCTATCCGCGAGAAGTTCCCTACGAAGCGCCTATAATAGCCGGCAAGCCCCAGAAAGCTCCGAACTTGCACTACCGTAGAAAGCTCAGACCACTCCCGTATCACAACAATCTTCGCCAGATCCACTGCAATACCTTCCCACTCACTATATGACCGAGGAACGCCACTGAGGACAACCAAAACACGCACTTCGAGAACTTGGCGTACAATTGATTCCTCCTTAGTGTCTCCAAAACCAAATGAAGATGGCTGAAGTGATCTTCCTCACTCTGCGAGTACACCAAAATATCGTCGATGAAGACGATCACAAAATGTTCCAAGTACTCCCTGAAGGTCCTGTTCATCAAATCCACGAACACTGACGGTGCATTAGTCAGCCCAAACGGCTTGACCGTAAACTCGTAATGTCCGTATCTCGTACTGAACGCTGTCTCCGGGATATCACTCTCCCTTATTCACAGCTGATAGTACATGGACTTGAGGTCCAACTTTGAGCACACCGTCGACCCGACTTACTGATCGAATAGATCATCAATCTGGGGGATCGGGTACTTGTTCTTTTCCGTCAACTTGTTGAGCTCCTGATAATCAATACATAGCCTCAAGCTTCCGTCCTTCTTCTTAACAAAGAGGACCGGCGCGCTCCAAGGCAAAGAACTTGAACGCACATACCCTTGCTCCAACAACTCTTGCAGTTGAACCTTTAGCTCTGCCATGTCCTTAGGCGCTAGCTGATATGGAGAGCGTAACACAGGCTTTGCACATGATACGAGCTCTATCGTAAAATCTATCTCCCGTTGAGGCAGGGCTCCAAGAATATCTGCGGGGAACACATCAGAGTACTCAACTACCACTGAAATACTATCCAACGTAGGCTTTGGCTTTGCAACCTCCATTAGTGTAAAGAACAGCTCTGCACCAGCACGAACCGCCTTATCCACCTGAAGAGCAGACATCAATATCTTGCTCGACCCTTTCAAGCCCATAAAAGTCATCTCACGACTTGCTCCCAACTTGACTTCCTTGCAACCGCAATCAATATAGGTTTGCTGCTCCGAGAGCCAGTCCATGCCAAATATAACGTCGAACTCCACCAACGGTAGTAATGATGCTTGCAGATCGAACTCTTGATTCCAAATGCTAATCTTAACACCACAGACTTTATCCGCGCGCATCGAACACCCATTCGATAACAAAACATCCAACTTGTCCTTCGCCATCAAAGAAGGTACTCCGATGCGCGATATGAATCCTTCGAACAAGAAGGAGTGTGAAGCTCCCGTGTCAAAGAGTGCTCTTTCCGGATACTCACCCTTTGATAGCCGGACTTTGAAGTAGTCAGCACTTTGAACCCAGACTTCTTATCACCAAGGAATTTCTTTACTTGGACATTCTTCATGTCCTTCTCCAAGGACCGAGCCGTGTTGACCAAGGTCAAGAAACCCTGCGTCATCAGCCCCGAGAGTAGTAGCCTCAAGTCGTCTCTTAGACCTTCGTAGAAACGATTGGTCTTACACTCCTCATCCACGATGATAGAGCCAGCATACCGACCCATCCTATTAAACAAGTGGAGATACTCATCCACGCTACTCTCTCCTTGTACGACCCTCTAGAACTCATTCTCCAAAGCTATCCTCTGAGTCGAAGGGAAGTACCTAGCCAAGAATAGTCTCGAGAACTCCTCCATCGAGACACCTGTAAGTTGCCTACCTCTCAATAGGCGCAACTCCAAACCCTCCCACCACAGCCTAGTGTCTCCATCCAACAGGAACGTAACTATAGTGGTCATCTGCCACTACTCCATCTCCATCGCTGTCAAGACTCTCTTCACACGGGAGAGCCAGTCTTCAGCTTTAGATGGGGTTCCCAACCCCGAGAATACCGGCAGATTAAAGCTCATGACATGTTTGAGCTGTCTCTCGGCTGCCATCCTCGGCACTACCGGTTCCTCTACTACCTGTTCCACCTTTCTCTGCTCAGCCGCTTGCAGTGGTACCTACTCCATCGCTGGAGCGGGCTGCTGCACCTGGCTTGCAGGTTACACATTGATCATTGTAAACACTGCTTCAGCCACCAGTCGAATGGTTTCGGCCGAAGGAGGTGTTGCAGGAGCATCGTTTGGTGAACTATTAGCCTCAGAAACTCGACGTTCCGACGGCCCAGCACCGCTTCTGGTCACCTATAGTTGTACTAAACACTGTTAAGCGACCAAATAAAATTGCAAACAACAATTATAGGAACACGCAGGTTCCCCAAACACGTGTATTTTCATTCCTAAGTGGACATTCATAGGTTCTTTTGTTGTTATAACGATGATGCACACACATGTGCTCACCACCCCTTAAAACGAATTCATCCACGAATTCATATTAAGCCTGACCGAAACTAGTAGTATGATACCAAATTGTAACACCCCCTATCCGTCGCATAGCTTATAGCAGTAGGTCCGGCCGGGGCCCGACGCCATATACCATAGACAGACCGGGTCGTTACTCAATGGAAACCATCCAACCAATCATAACGTCTTACAAAGAGCATTCTAGCGGAAGCAGTTTAAATAGTTGCAATTAAAAAAACCCAGCAACAAGCATGAATGTCCACTAACAAGCCAAAAAGAATGAAGTACATACACAAGTACTGGCCTTAAGGCCTTACAAATGGTTTACTCATATTATATGTTTTCCATACTACAGCACGCAGGCCGGTCATACATGAACAAAAGCAAGTAAACACTCCAATTAGGCCTTCGAGGGCCTGCTTCACAATTTGGTCTTTAGCCCGCTATTGAACGCTTGGTCCAGCAGCACCTACAAGCAACAAACCACCACACGGTGGCAAACAAAAGTAACGGTCAGCAATGCTGACCAAATTATAACGATCCCGCCCCTAATTCGGGGCGGCGATGCTCCTTCCCTGTATTTTATTAGCATAACTAAGCAGTATGGTAATGTCACTATATCATAGGCATAGGCTCGCACGGCCACACACCCCGTGCACTCAGGGCACATTCTCGGTGAACCCGGTCAAAATCACGGTCCCACCACCGCCACTTAGACGGCACCACACGTGAGCATTTGAGTCTTTTAGGTAGAAGTTATGACACTTAAAATCATCAATAGCCTATAAGCAGTAGTCATGACACTTAAAATCATCGACAGCCAAAGACCCGACCTCTATGCCCTCGGTAGGCCTTAAAAACCGAACAACATAGAGCAGGAACGGTTCCACTCAACCCGTTGCTCACTTGCCACGACACTTTAAAATCATCGGCACGAGTTAAGTTTCCCCGAAGCCCGTGAATCGAACGCACAATATTACATAACCCAGTTATGTACAAGTTGGCTCCCAGGCCACCAACACGGCAGAATCACGCATCCGCCCAGTTTTTCGGGTGCACCTTGGAGTTAATCCCCAAGGCTCCCTGCTACAATCTACCGCGTAGAAAACCCGAAAAACAACATTTGCGCGGAGTCTTCTCCGGCCATTTATGCAATACAACATCACCGATTCAGACCAACTTGTCCGGGCAGGCTTCACACATCATGCCTATATCCGTTCTCGATTACGGACTCTACATGTACACAACAGGGACTATTCATGTCTACCCGAAAGAATGCCTCAAACTCACTGCAAATTCGTGAGAGCGGGCTTCCCTATGCAAAAGAAGTACATATTCACATGCTCAAGTAGAGAATCATTACACTAGCATTCTTCTTTGGCGCCATGGAAATGTACGCGGATGTAAAGCACCACAATCTCCTTGCCTTCGTAGATCCGAAGTCGGCTCGCGATTTGGAGCTCTGAAACTCCTCCAACGACTGGATCTAGACTCCTTCTTCCTCTTTTGCTCTCCCCTCTCTCTAAGATTTAGACAGAGAACTTACAACAGAAAAATAAGGGTTTTGAAACCCTGTACTCGGGTATAACCCCACCAGGAAATAACCACAGCCGTCGGATCCCACAAAAGGGAAATGCACGGCACGATCCAGGTCTGACCTGGACAAATGGTGCTAAGCACCGCACAGTACATCAATAGGAGCAGGACACGTCCGCGTCAAAACAGTGTCGGAACATTTAGTCAACTCCCGCCAAAAACCCCTGTGTCGACACTCCGCATCGACCGAGTCAAACACGCCACAATCGCCCCGCGCTTGACGATCGTCGAACCAAGATCGTCGGCCACTGCTAGATCGTCGAATGGAAAACTCTGGCCAAATCATCGAACACACGGCCCGATCGTCGAATGGAGATCGCTGGCCCGATCGTCGAACCCACGGCCCGATCGTCGAACCCACGACCCGATCGTCGAACCCAGAATATCGACAGATCGTCGACCGCAGCTTTGTGACCAGATCGTCGACTACTGCTTGACGATCATCGAACCCACATTTATGCTTGATCGATTTGCCAGATCTTTGAACTACCCCGACACACCCTGGGACACGCCCGTGTCCAGGGCCGTGTTTACTGCTCGACGATCGTCGAACCCAATTTCGTCGAACCCAAAACGACTCGCCTTGGGACACGCCCGTGTCCCAGGCCGTGTACCTCCTGCCAAATTCCAAATTTGTCCCGGAATGCCTCCCGTCACTCTTTTGAGTTTCGAGGCATTACATCATCTCAGCTTGTGACTTCGAACACTCTTTGGTACCCTCAAGTAGTGCCTGCAGGAGTCCTACAGTCTTGTTGATCTCAGAGGAAAGCAATGTCGCTCTGGCTGCACCTTCCCAAAAGATCAACCTGGACTGTACTCCAGGCAAGAGGGTAGTAAAACCTTTCGTTTAGTGTACAGATTTTGAGACCCAGTGAGGAAAGCAATGCCACTCCGGCAGCACCAGCCCACTTGGTCACACTAGTCTATAGCTCATTCTTCACAGGAAACAGACAAGGCGCGGACTGCTTCATTGTATCCGCACAGTCTGCCATAATTCATTGGGTTGATTTTATAGTTTTCGTGACCCTGCGAGGAAAGCAATGCCGCTCCGGCCGCACCTGCCCGCTTGGTCACTTGAACTATGAAACATTTCTATTCAATTATGTGCGGACTGTGAATTGGTATCTGCCCAGTCCGCCAAATTCTCTTGATCTTAGCTTCTGTGACCCTGAGAGGAAAGCAATGCCGCTCCGGCCGCACCTGCCCACTTGGTCACTTGAGCTATGATTCATTTCTAATCAATTAAGTGTGGACTGTGCATTGGTATTTGCCTAGTCTGCCAGCTTGATCACATTAACAGAGAATCATTTGTTAAGTCGGACTCAATTCTGGTAGTCTTCTCAGTCCGCAGTGTATGATCAGGCAGGCCGCCAAATCTATTTGGGTGATGTGACTTATAGTTTTTGTAACCCTGTGAGAAAAGCAATGAGCTATATGCGCACCTGTCCGCTTGGTCACTTAAGTCTGTAACCCATCTTTCTAAGGCCGCAGGCTTATCTATAATTCTCTCAGCTTGTAGCCCGAATAATAATTCTCTCTAAGTCCGCAACACTTATTATCAATGTTCTCTTACGATTGCAAAGGTTTATCCAGTTTCGATTAATAATATTGCGGACTGCGAATGGAACTCGCCAGAATCCTCCTTAATGTTCTATTATTTTGGCAACTTTAATCTCGTCCATGTTGTGGCGAGATGCAATTGAATTATTCTCCAAGGTAATCATTTGTTGTAAGCTGAAAAATTAAATGGCGTGGATAATTTCTCCAATGCGCGGACTTGTCCACGGAGTTGGCACATTAATTACATACCAGATTGCATTCAAACAAGAAATAAGCAAAGAACATTGCAGAAGAAATGATTTGACCCAAAAATATCCTTTTATATTTCATCAATATCAGATTATAACTTTTATGAGATTGGCGGCCTCCAAACTTGAATCCTCAACCTCCTTTACAAAAAATAAACAAAGCAAAAATACATCATTCTATTTCACTCCACTTCCGCTTCTTCTCTGCAGGAGCATCAGGGCTTAAACCTTCAATGTCAACTTCAGGAGAGTAGCCCTCCGAGCCGCTTCCTCTACTACTATCTGAACTTTTGATGAATGCGGACTCGCTAGGCGAGCTCTCGTCAGCAGAGCTAGACGAAGACGAGTCGGACTCGGCGGACTGATCTCCACCTCGCTGACTTGAACCAGCATCATCGGCAATAACCTCAGCTTAACTACCACCTTCTTTCTCTTCTTTTTTTTTCTTATTCTTCCTCAAACTCATCAATTACTTCCTTTCCTTTGGCAGTCTGCCCCATGGCTACGACCTGCTCCTCTAACTCAGGGAAAAGTTGGAGAAATGGCACGCCATCCACACCCTCCTTAGCAAAGCCGCCGTCAACAAATCGCTCAATGGCGATCTCGACGCTCTCCTTCACAAAGAGGAGCATGGCGGCCTTGAAGTTTTCATTCACCAGGTCGTATGAGACCTGCACAATGACAAAAAGCATAAGAGTCAGGTCGACGCAGACTTCAAAGAGAGACCGCTCCGAATATAAAACTTACCGCTAACTCTTCCTTCTGCAGAGCGACACTTTTCAATAGCCGCTTATTTCTTTCTTTAAGCGCCTTCATCTCCTGCTGAAGTTGTTCTTTTTCTTTAAGCAGGTCCCTGGTCAGACAGCCCAGGAAATGGATAGTAACGGCGCTATTCGCAGTAGCTTGCGCGGCTAGGAGGGGGAGCTCGGTGGGGGAACCTATTTCATGTCGCGCATATTGCGCTTCCCATAGAGCGCGAAGACCGCGATGTGTGCATGGCGGGTTATCCTTGGACTTCTCCACAATGACAGCACTGTAGTGAGGCAGACATGTTTATTCTTGCTATACCAGTGGATCATTGGGTTATCCCGCAGATCCTTCTGGCGGTTGCCAAATCCTTTCATCCCAAAGCATTTGGAGGAAGAGTAGTCCGCCGCGAAATCGCCCTCTTCCCACCTCTTCCTCGAGAGCTCATGTTTCCTTTCCCTTTGGGTTGGGGTCAGGCCTCCAGTTGTTTGCGGCGGATTCGTGGGCACAGCCAAGGTCGCTACAAGAAGAAAAAAAGAAAGAAAATCATTAAACTGCAGGTCGCAGCGGATACAAATATCAGTCCGCAAATCTTACTTTCTTCGTGAGTTACACCTCTAAGGCTCGGTAGGAGTGGGATGTAGTGTTCAATGTCCAGCCTGGCTCCTGAAAGAAATTAAACGATGGAGGACTCCACTGCATCAATCCTGACGCTCTTGAAAGCGGTGTTCGCGCGCTCCTGTGGGTAGGTGTGCGCGAACCCGAGCTCGCCCTCGAAGATCAAGAATCGCGAGGTCCAGTTATGGATCTTATTCGGCAGAACCATAACCTTCATCCCTCTGCAGTAGAAGTATATTACGCCATTGTATGGGCGGCCTCCAGATGGAGTAATCGAGCGGACTGAGAATATCTTTCTAAAGATATTCTAAGAGAAGGCGATCTTCTCAGATCGCAGGTAGGAGATGAAATTGTAGATCACAGCAAGAGTATTGGGTGCAAGCTGGCCTGACACCATCCCATAATGTTCAAAACTCTCTACTATTTCCCATAGAAGCGGGAACTTGAATCCGTTGTCAAGGTGATCAATGGGCACCGTGATCTGTGTCACAGTGGAAAAGTTCAGTCTTTCTTCATCGGCAGGCAGGCGGACAAGAACGGGCGAGTCAGCCATATGTTTCTCAGCGAAGGCCTCGAGGTCGGCCTCATTTAATTTGCATTTTTTGTGCTCGGCAACATGGAAGGAGAGCGCGACATCTGTTCTGGTGGACACCATATTCTTAGGCTGCAATGTAAGACCCCTCCCCCTTACAAAGGAGGCTACCCGGAACCACCGTCTTATGGTGACACTAACGCACGGGTTAGTCGGCACCGCAACACGCCGATTCTGCCGGCTAATACGATCATATAACCTGTATGCCAAAATGAGAAACAAAAGTATAGCGGTAAAAGTAAACCACAACTAGTCCATAGTTACAGTACATATATATAAATATATGAAAAGGAAATACATCAGTCCATATGAGTACAAAAGTAAAAACGGCTTATTCCCAGTACATCATATCAAAATCTCTCTTTCTCTCAACTCTCAACAGTGGAAGATAACTATCATCACCAAGTCATCTCACCTGAGGCAACTCTGTAATAGTAATAGTAGGTGGTGGTATCAGCTCCTCACGTCCTGTCATCTCATCCTGCCGGTTGTTCTGGTGCTCCATCTCCTCGAGCTCCTAAAAATTGTTTGGTCACTGACCATTAGTCAAAATGACTAATTCGTTTCCTCCAGACGTCGCCCTACAACTCCTAGGCACCGTGCGGGAGGATGAAGCGGAGGACAACAAGGGGTAACAAGTATAAACAGGTGGCAGTGGCACTATACTAACAAGTATATGGGGAGTAATAGTAGTTCTACTCTAGCAGTTCTATGTAAGAAGTACAAGTGCAGTAAGTAAAGTATAAAACTGATGTAAGTAAGAAAAGTGAAGTAAAACACAGTACGGTAAAATAAGTAAAGAACTGAAAGTAAGAGCAGGAAAGTAAAACTATGCTACCACTACTCTACCATCACAAATCTTACCTTAACTTATAAAAAATGCCCATACAAATTTATAAGTTAAGGTTTCCATGAATTTAACTTATCATATAAAAGAGCCCATACTAATTTATATGATAAAGATCCATGAAGCGTATGACCTAATATGAATGAATGTTTATGATGCAATTTATGCAACAGGCAAGTGCAACTCACACACAGCGACTCTGTGATCATAGACCTTTAGTTCCCACTTTTTGAGAGCTAACTTCACTCTCGGGTACCACCGTTGTGGCTACGGCAGCAGCGGAGCGGGCATCTCCACTTCTAAGCCGGTATGCACACTACCAAACCTTAGACCCGTCTCATACGCCTCTGTACACGTCCTAGGTGCACTATAGAGTCCATGCGTACATACTTTGCTGACAACCCGTCAGTCTTGTTGGGTCGTGTGTGCTTTATCGGGGATCGTCCTCCAGACCGCAGTGTAAAACAACCCACTGACCCCTCAAACCCTCACACCCGCCTGGTTCACCGTACTGCCATCGATGTGACGATCGGCCAATACCGCATGACCCGCCACTAAATTTATGCACATGCAAGTATTTCATCCCGAGCCTTCAGCTCGTAGGACCAATGTGTCCTGAATCCCTCAAACCCTTCACGGGTGAGCCTGCAACATATATACCTCCAACCCATCTTGGGCGAGAATGCACAATAGTGCCTTTATTCAAAATCCCTCAAACCCATCACGGGCGAGAATGAATCATAATCTCTTAACCTATTAGACTACTCCTGTCTACGGGTTATTATACTTAATGATTTAAGGTTAATTCCAGGACTGTCCGGGGTATACCCGGTGAAGGGCTCTCAGGGGCACTAGGAACTACGATGAGATTACGCCCAAAGCTCCCTTTCTCAAGGATATTTACTTTAGTTGATGGCTATCCAAAATTCACCCCCAACTCTCGTTATTACTCTTGAGTGATCCTAATGACTTAAGGTGTTCTCAGAAGTGCGACAGTCTTCCGCCGACCTCCACTCCTGTTGATATCCAAGGGCTTGCACTTTTACTCTCATCACTAAGACATAACTACCCACCAGGTCATATTTCAATTGTAATCTCTAGCTCATCCGTTGATCTATCCCCCGGTGGTCCTTATAGCATGACCTACTTACACTATGCACAACCCATGACCTAATACCACCCCGAAATAGAACTTCCAATTCCTTGGGCCACCTGCCCCTAACTAATTATCCTAGGATGGTATGGACTAATTAAGTGAGCCTATTGATTTTCATAATTTTCTTAAGTCATTAAAGCCTCTAATTAAATCATTTAATTAATCCCCTAGGTCATTTAATACATGAAGTATTTCAAATCATAATCCACTGACTTAAGAAAATTTTCCTGAGTTGCATCTTGGTACAATATTGCTGCCTACCAAAATTCATAATTTCCCTTTGAATATTTCTATTTATTCCTTAATTAATACAAAACTCACCTAATAGCCATTTTCCAAAGGAAGTATGAGGAGTTCATAACTAAAACTTCCAAGAACATTACATCATACATATATTGGTAAAATAATGCTAAAGATAAAATTTCATGAACTTACATGGTACAAGGGCTACAAAATTGCATTTCTAATTATATTACCAAAATGCCACTATGAAGTTTTAAAAATTATTTCATGAACTTACATGGTACAAGGGCTTCAAAAAATGCTGAGATAATTATAAAAGTTTATTCATACTCTGATATATCACCAAGAAATTTACCAAAATTTTCTACTGAGTATTTCCATCAATTTGCTAATTAAGGCTCCGTCTGGGAGGGCTTAGTTTCACCGGTCAAGCGGTCACAATCGCATGAACCGGACCTTAACTTTGGTCAGATTCATGCGGCCGTGACCGCTTGACCGGTGAAAATAAGCCCCCCCCCCAAACTAAGCCTAAGTAAAATGAGGGTAAAAAGGTAATTTCCAAATAACTCCAATCAAAATTATTCAAACAGAGACATAAAAATTTTTAGGAGTTAGATCTAACATTATATTGACCTTGACAAAATTTGGGGATTTTATCTCAAAGATGAACCTATTTTTACATTAATTTTTCAAAATTACTATTATTCCAAAAATTCCAAATAATGGGATTTTGCTTCCAAAAATCCCATCATCACAATGTGTTGTATAATTCACCATAATGAGCCTCTGATACCAATACCATGATTTTTGAATGTTCCAAATAAGTCTAATACACAACATTTCAAATTTGGCTATTTGCACCCCAAGCCTATATATAATCAACACATGCAAGTGAGTTTACCCAATATGCATTAGTCCAAATGTGTGGAAATTTTTACCATGCATAGGTATAGTCCCCAAGGACATGCCACCAACATTTGGGGCTATTTGGAGCCATAACACTCCAAATATTGCATTTATTTAATTTTGTGTATTATGAATAAAACTATAGAACGGGTTTTCCCAAAAATTCTCACTTTTTGGCAGGGGCTATATATGTCCTAATCATGCAAGCACCCAAAATTTTGGGTCATTTGGATTACTGGTTTGGCTTCGACATCAATTTGAAATTCTGCCCTAGTCAAGGACCAGTCTTAGAAAAATAGCCCTACAGGGCAGTATACTACTCCATATCACAAGATTAAGGTGACATATTAACGTTAAGAGAAAGGGCTACAACTTTCATCGTAATCACCAGATCAAAAAATGACTCTAAGGGGCCTAAAATAGACATGCAATATCACTGTATAAATGTGACAGAAGTTTAATAAATTAGATTTATAAATTAAATAATCTTATGAAATTAAAACAGACGGCATCTGGTCGTCGTCCCCAATCAGCCAACGGCCCAGATTCATTTCTGCTAGGCCGACTTGCCTGGCCATTTCCGGCCAGCTGAGCCACCACCACCGCCGGCAGATGTCGCCACCACCTTCACTGAGGTGGTGGCTAGCGATTTCCGGCGATGAGTCCGCCAGAATTGGCTCCTCCGGCGAACCCGAGCAAGAAGAAAAGCTCGGAAAATTCTCCTTTTCCTCACAAGGTATCTGGCTCAATTGAGCCCGATGTCTCTCCTAATGGATCCAGAAAGCTAGTACGAGTAGAGGGGAGGCGAAACGGACCCGAATGGCGGCACGGCGGCGAGGTTGGCGGCGGTTGGCCATGGTGGAGCTGCACCGGCGATCTCCAGCTCAAAATCTCATTTCTTCACCAAAAGCTCTGCTCCAGGAGTCGTTCTTCACTCGTTTCCACTCACTGAAGCTGATGGTGTGGTCGGTTTGAGCTGGGGAGGGCTGTGTGTGGAGATAACTCCAAGATGAGCTCGATTTGGGCTTTGGAGGCTTCACCCATGGAGCCATGTGGCGACCATGTAGCCAATTCTGCTGGAGTTTTCCCGAGGAGGTCGGCCAGCACCCTTTTTGGGTAGAAGGAGCCAAGGCCAAGTGGCCTCCAACTCTTTTCCTCTTCTCACTCCTCTTCTCTCTCCTAAAATTCCCACTTAACCCTCATGCATGTGTCCTCTCTCCAAAATTAGAGGGGTAGGGCTGGTCTTTGTCCACTTAGGCTGGCCATGAGCCAAGTTTGGTGGGCTTGGACCAAGGAGAGTGGGCTTAGCCCTCAATTTCTTCTTTAGGTCAATTATGTTGACTAGGTTGACTTGGTCAACCATGATGAGTGGGCTGACCCCACTTGGTGGTCATGGGTCTAATGGTACCAC
This sequence comes from Platanthera guangdongensis, assembly GCA_039583875.1. Taxonomy (NCBI): domain Eukaryota; kingdom Viridiplantae; phylum Streptophyta; class Magnoliopsida; order Asparagales; family Orchidaceae; genus Platanthera; species Platanthera guangdongensis. The sequence goes on along the minus strand of CM077165.1, from coordinate 41,004,485 downwards.
CCAACTTGGGTTGGGTCAATGTGGTGCCCTACTTGGGCTAATTGGGCATATAGGTATAGGTTTGACCAAATTAGGGTCATGGTTGACTTTGGTTAACTAGGGTCAAAGGGTTGACCTAATGACATGCCCTAGGGTCCACTTAGATTATTTTAGGGTTAGGGCAATGTGGTGGGGTCATGGTGTGGCTAGGGTTCCTATTTAGGCTAGTTTGACCTAGTTTGACTTTGGCCCCTTAGTGGGCCCCACATGGCTACAACCCACTACCTAGGGTCAAACCTAGTTAATTTTTCCTAACACCCACCCCATGCCTAACCAAATCTAAGGTAAGGGGGGTTAGAAGTAACATGGTATGTTACAAATCCTATAAACAAAAAAAATAATTTCGTCCCCGTAATTTAAGTTCATGTCTACGCGGTTCTACTTGCAAGAGTTATAAGAAATTTAAACCCATAAACTAAAGTATACCTGAAGTGAACAGATCCGGGTGTTGCTCCATCATTAGATCCCCCGGTTCCCAGGTGTGCTCGTCCCGTCCATGATTGGACAACAACACCTTTACGAGAGGGACCTTCTTCTTCCGCAACACACGGACATCTATATCAACAATCCGGATCGGCTCCAATCTGACGGATCTGTCTGGAGATATCGGACCGGCTGTAGTAGTAACGTGCTGCTCCGACCGTAGGAGAGCTCTTCGCAAGGAAGAAACATGGAAGACATCGTGTACGGTACCCAACTCCGGTGGCAGCTGCAGTCGGTAAGCTAGGGGGCCGATCCGCTCCAGGATCAAGTATGGCCCCATGTATCGAGGACTGAGATTCTTGTGCCTCCGCACCAGAGAGACACCATGTACCAGATGTATCTTCAAGAAAACTCAGTCTCCAACCTGGAACTCCACCTTCCGGTGCCGATCATCATAATATTTGGCCTGCCTACTCTGGGCCTCTAGCAGCCGATCCCTAATCAAATTAACCTGAGCCTCCGTATCCTTCACATAATCAGAACCAAGAGCCTTGGTATCCACATCCTGAACCCATGATAGCGGTGTCAGGCACTTCCTCCCGTAAAGTGCCTCATATGGAGCCATCCTGAAGCTAGCTTGTTGGATGTTATTGTAACAGAACTCGATCAATGGCAGCTGCCTCTCCCAAGGCTTCCCCGTATCCAGTATGCATAGGCGGAACTGATCCTCCATGGTCCGGATGGTCCGCTCGGTCTGTGGGTGGAAGGCGGTATTAAAAGTAAGCCGAGAGCCCAAGTAGGCATGTACAACCCTCCACTCACTCGAAGTGAACCGACCATCACGGTCTGAAACAATCGTCCTGGGGATGCCATGGTATCTGACGAACTGCTCCATGAACAGTCTCACCAAAACTGCAACTGGAGCATCCTTCCTGACTAGAATAAATCGCGCTACCTTGGACAGCTTGTCGACTATGACCCATATGGAATCGTGCCCAGAGTGGGAGCGAAGCTGTCCGTGCACAAAGTCCATAGCAATGTCCTCGAACTTCCACTCTGGGACTGGCAATGGCTGTAATAATCCTTCCGGGCTCTTGCATTCCTCCTTAATGCGCTGGCACATCTCGCAATGCTTCACAAAGTGGGTGATCTCCCACTTCATCCCAGGCCAATACATAGTCTTCCGTAAATCTGCCCACATCTTGGTGATGCCGGGATGCACTGAATATTTGGAGCAATGTGCCTCTCTAAGTATATCATCCCGGATACCACCCCCTGCTGGTATATAAATGCGTCTACGGAATCGAAGGAGATCATCCTGCAGCATGTAATCCTCAACCTTGCCCCTTTCCAGGGCGCTGAAAATCAGCTCCAATGCAACATCCAGCCTCTAATGCGCCATAATGCACTCCTGAATGTCATCATCTCTGATCAATGAGCTCAGGTACTCTCGATATCCTACTGGTTTGGCCTCAGAAACCATAGTAATATGCATGTATTCCATCATCTGTATCAGCACCATAGCCAACACCCGAGGCTCCGGCCTAGAGGTGTCGGCCCTCCTGCTCAATGCATCTGCTACTGTGTTTGCCTTCCCCGAGTGGTAGTGAATCTGGTAATCATAGTCACAGAGAAATTCTAGCCATCTCCTCTGTCACAGGTTTAGGTCCTTTTATATATCGATGTACTTGAGATTCTTGTGATATGAGAAAATGTCATAATGAACCCCATACAGATAATGCCGCCATATCTTTAGCGCAAATACAACAGCCCCAAGCTCCAAATCATGTACCGGATAGTTATGCTCGTGCTTCTTCAACTGTCTCGAAGCATAAGAGATAATATGTCCGTGCTGCATCAGTACAACACCCATCCCTTCGTATGAGGCATCCGTGTAAATCTGAAATCCCTCACTCCCAGATGGGAGTGCAAGGATAGGGGATGAGGTGAGTCGGTCCTTAAACTACTGGAATGCTGCCTCGCACTGCTCTGTACAAGCAAACTCTACATCCTTCCTCGTCAAGGATGTGAGGGGGAGTGCTATCCTCGAGAACCCCTCCATGAACTTACGATAGTAACCTGCTAATCCCAAGAAGCTGCGAATGTCTGACGCAGTCTTCGACCGTGGCCAATCTCTCACTGTCTCTATCTTGGCTGGATCCACCGCCAATCCAACTCCACTGATCGTATGCCCCAAGAAGGCCACCTCCTGTAGCAAGAACTGACACTTAGAAAACTTCGCATACATCTGGGACTCCCTCAGCCTCTGTAAAACCTGTATCAAATGCTCTGTGTGCTCCTCCTGGTTCCGGGAATAGATCAGAATATCGTCGATGAATATAATGACGAATCGGTCCAAGAAGGGCTCGAATACACGACTCATTAGACTCATGAATGTGGCAGGGGTATTCGTGAGCCCAAAAAGCATCACCGCGAACTCGTATAACCCGTATCGTGAGCTGAAAGCCATCTTCGGGATGTCTTCCTCTCAGATACATAGCTGATAGTAACCGGATCTCAAATCCAACTTAGAGAACTAGAAGGCTCCCTGAAGCTGATCAAATAACTCGTCTATCCAAGGCAGTGGATAGGTATTCCAGACCGTCAACTGGTTCAGCTCCCCATAATCTATGCACAGCCGCAATGATTCGTCTTTCTTCTTCACAAAAAGAACTGGTGCTCCCCACGGTGACGAGCTCGTTCGCACAAATCCCGACTCCACAAGCTCCTAAAGCTGAGTCCTGAATTCTGCCAACTCTCTGGGAGCCATCCTGTAAGGTGCCCGGGACACTGGCCTCATCCCCGGCACCAACTGAATCCTGAAATCCAAGTCCCGAGTTGGTGGTAGTCCGGGCAATTTCTCCGGAAATACATCAGAGAAATCCCGAACCACCGGGATATCAGCTATAAAACTCTCTGCTACCACCATCTCGAAGCAGATAAGGTATACCTCTTCCCCCTGCTCATAGGCATGTACAGCCTGTACAGAAGATAATGATAGATGGGGGATAAGTCGGATACCTTTAATAGTAACGTAGGAGTCTCCATGCCTGAGTGTGATCCTCTTAGAGGGGCAGTCGATCTAGGCATAGTTCCAATGAAGCCAGGTCATGCCCAAAATCAAATCAAAGTCCGGCAATCTCAAGACCGCTGCCGGAGCTTTGAATACCATGCCTCCTATATCGGCCTCCATGTTGCAGCTATCTGTGGTCCGTAGCTCCGAGCCATCCGGAAGATGCATCCTCATCTCTATGCCAGGGAATCTCTCCACACCCTCTAGTCCTTCAATAAAAGTGTCCGACACGAATGAGTGTGAAGCACTCGTGTCGAGTAGGGTATGAGCGGGCTTGCCGCTGATCATAACTATGCCTGAGATTTATTTGAGTTAAAACGGATGTTATTTCTATGGTTTTCAAGGCACTACTAAGGTTGAAATTTCTAAATAAAAACAATTTAAGTACCTGTAATCACTTCTTCGGGGTTCCTTTGCTCCATGAGGTCCAAAGCGTACATCTGCTCTTGGTTACATCCTCGGCCGTGATATCCCCGGCCTCGGCCTCGTCCTTGGCCTCGGCCTCGGCCTCGGCCTCGACCTCGGCCTCGACCCTGCTGTACTAGAGGAGCCACTGGAGGTGGCGGAGGAGGAGGTGGATGGAACCGATGCGAACACTCCGATCTAATGTGCCCGGGCTGGCGGCATCCGTAACAAACTACCTGTTGGTGGCCATTTTCATCCTGTATCCTCGAAACATGCACCTGTAGAGGTGGGGGAGCTAATGCTGGAGGAGGCCCCTGCTCTTGCCTGAAGTTGGGACGATGACGTCCCCCACCCCTCTTATATCCAATGGTCCTGCCTCTCTGAGAGCCCCTGCTGCTCTCTCTTGGTTTCGACCCATCGTATGGTCTCTTCCCTCTGCCTTGCACCATCAGTTGGTCGGCCTCCAGCTTCTTTGCCGTCTCGATGGTCTGGGCTGATGTGCTGTGAGAAATGAACAATAAGGCCTGCCTCAAGTCATCTCTGAGGCCCCGTAGAATCTCTTGGCATACCTCCCATCGTCTGTATCTTGTATCCCTGCGAACCTGGCAAGGTGGGAAAACTCCCTCTGGTATTCAATCACCGATCTGCTCCCCTGCCTGAGGTTCAGAAATCTCTCCCCCAGTGCATCTCTGTCTATTCTGGATACAAAGTGATCCAAAAATACTTCGCCGGACTCCTCCCAAGATATGTCCGACAGCTACCAGTCAGCATATGTAGACTCTTGTACAGACTTCCACCATATCTTTGCATGAGCTTCTAATGCATATGTGGCTAGAGGAACTGCCTGGCCGATCGGGCAGCTGATGCCTGCCAATATCTCATATATGGCCTCCAGCCATTCCTCCATCTTCACAGCATCCTCTGTCCCACGGTACATCGGTTGGGACAGGCTCTTGAAGGCACTCAGCCAGCTTGACCCCGGATTTGGTTGCGGAGCCGGGACTTGCTGGGCTTTGAAGGCTTCCAGGATCGCCATCAAAGTCTGCTCCATCTCTGTCTGTAGAAATGGAGTGGCAGCTGGAGGGGGAGGAACCACATTTTGCAGCGCAGTGACCTGTGGAGGTTGCATAAAGGTAAGGTTAAAACAGAACAGGAATAACTCATTGTATTTAATGGACTGATTTTCTGTGACTTTTTACACATGGGTACACCACTACTTCTGCTGCATAGTTTGTCCGCAAACTAATGCTCGCGCGGGGTGGTCTAGTGTTGTGGACTTCTTTCTCATATGATCGTTTGGTCAAGTGATACCAGTTTGTAAGACCCTCCCCCTTACAAAGGATGCTACCCAGTCTTATGCCTAGAACCGCCGTCTTACGGTGATACTAACGCACGGGTTAGTCGACACCGCAACACGCCGATTCTGCCGGTTTATACGATCATATAACCTGTAGGCCAAAATGAGAAACAGAAGTATAGCTGTAAAAGTAAACCATAACTAGTCCACAGTCACAGTACTTATATATAAATATATGAAAAGGAAATACATCAATCCATATGAGTACAGAAGTAAAAAGGGCTTATGCCCAGTACATCATATCAAAATCTCTCTCTCTCTTTCAACTCTAAACAGCGGAAGATAACTATCATCACCAAGTCATCACACCTGAGGCAACTCTGCAGTAGTAGTAGTAGGTGGTGGTATCAGCTCATCACATCCTGTCATCTCGTCCTACCGGTCGTGCTGTTGCTCCATCTCCTCGAGCTCCTAAAAATTGTTTGGTCACCGACCATTAGTCAAAAATACTAAGTCGTTTCCTCCACACCTAGCCCCGCAACTCCTAGGCACCGTGCGGGAGGATGAAGCGGAGGACAACAAGGGGTAACAAGTGTAAACAGGTGGCAGTGACACTATACTAACAAGTATATGAGGAGTAATAGTAGTTCTACTCTAGCAGTTCTACGTAAGAAGTACAAGTGCAGTAAGTAAAGTATAAAACTGATGTAAGTAAGACAAGTGAAGTAAAACGCAGTACGGTAAAGAAAGTAAAGAACTGAACGTAAGAGCAGGAAAGTAAAACTATGCTACCACTACTCTACCTTCACAAATCATACCTTAAATTATAAAAAATGCTGACACAAATATATAAGTTAAGGTTTCTAGGAAATTTAACTTATCATATAAAAGAGCCCATACTAATTTATATGATAAGGATATATGAAGCGTATGCCCTAATATGAATGAATGTTTATGATGTAATTTATGCAATAGGCAAGTACAACTCACACACAGCGACTCTGTGATCACAGACCTTTAGTTCCTACTTTTTGAGAGCTAGTTTCACTCTCGGGTACCACCGTTGTGGCTATGGCAGCAGCGGAGCGGCCATCTCCACTTCTAGGCCGGTATGAACACTACCAAATCTTAGACCCCTCTCATACTCCTATGTACACGTCCTAGGTGCACTCTAGAGTCCATGCGTACGTACTTTGCTGACAACCCATCAGTCTTGTTGGGTCGGGTGTGCGTTATCGGGGATCGTCCTCCAGACCATAGTGTAAAACAACCCACTGGCCCCTCGAACCCTCACACCCGCCTAGTTCACCGTACTGCCATCGGTGTGAGATCGGCAAGTACCGCATGACCCTACACTAAATTTATGCACATGTAAGTATTTCATCCCGAGCCTTCAGCTAGCAGGACCAACCTGTCCTGAATCCCTCAAACCCTTCACGGGTGAGCCTGCAACATATATCCCTCCAACCCATCTCGGGCGAGAACGCACAATAGTGCCTTTATTCAAAATCCCTCAAACCCATCACGGCTGAGAATGAACCATAATATCTTAACCTATTAGACTACTCTTGTCTACGGGTTATTATACTTAGTGATTTAAGGTTAATCCCAGCACTGCCCAAGGTATACCCGATGAAGGGCTCTCGGGGGCACTAGGAACTACGATGGGATTACGCCCAAAGCTCCCTTTCTCAATGATATTTACTTTAGTTGATGGCTACCCAAAATTCACCCCCAGCTCTCATTATTACTCTTGAGTGATCCTAATGACTTAAGGTGTTCTCAGAAGGGCGACAGTCTTCCGCCGGCCTCCACTCCAGTTGATATCCAAGGGCTTGCACTTTTACTCTCGTCAGTAAGACATCACTACCCACCAGGTCATATTCCAATTGTAATCTCTAGCTCATCCGTTGATCTATCCCCCCGGTGGTCCTTATAACATGACCTACTTACACTATGTGCAACCCATGACCTAATACCACCCCGAAATAGAACTTTCAATTCCTTGGGCCACCTGCCCCTAACTAATTATCCTAGGATGGTAAGGACTAATGAAGTGAGCCTATTGATTTCATTATTTTCTTAAGTAATTAAGGCCTCTAATTAAATCATTTAATTAATCCCCTAAGTCATTTAATACATGAAGTATTTCAAATCATAATCCACTGGCCTAAGAAATTTTTTTTGAGTTGCATCTTGGTAAAATATTGCTGACTACCTAAATTCATAATTTTCCTTTGAATATTTCTATTTATTCCTTAATTAATACAAAACTCACATAATAGTCATTTTCCAAAGGAAGTATGAGGAGTTCATAACTAAAAATTCCAAGAAACTTACAGCATACATATATTGGTAAAATAATGCTAAAAAGAAAATTTCATGAACTTCCATGATACAAGGGCTACAAAAGTTCATTTCTAATTACATTACCAAAATGCCACTATGAGGATTTAAATATTATTGACTCATCAAAAAATGCAGAGATAATTATAAAACGTTATTCATACTCAGATATATCACTAAGAAATTTACCAAAATTTTCTACTGAGTATTTCCATCAATTTGCTAATTAAGTAAAATGAGGGTAAAAAGGTAATTTCCACATAACTCCTATCAAAATTCTTCAAACAGAGACATAAAAATATTCAGGATTTAGATCTAACATTATATTGACCTTGACAAAATTTAGGGATTTTATCTCAATGATGAACATATTTTTACATTTATTTTTCAAAAGTTCTATTATTCCAAAAATTCCAAATAATGGGATTTTTGCTTCCAAAAATCCCATTATTACAATGTGTAGTATAATTCACCATAATGAGCCTCTGAAATCAATACCATGATTTTTGGATGTTCCAAATAGGTCTAATACACAATATTTCAAATTTGGCTATTTGCACCCCAAGCCCATATATAATCAACACATGCAAGTGAGTTTACCCAACATGCATTGGTCCAAATGTGCGGAACTTTTTACCATGCACAGGTAGTCCCCAAGGACATGCCACAAAAAATTGGGGCTATTTGGAGCCATAACACTCCAAATATTTCATTTATTTAATTTTGTGTATTATGAATAAAACTATTGAACAAGTTTTCCCAAAAAGTCTCAATTTTTGGCAGGGGCTATATATGTACTAATCATGCATACACCCAAAATTTTGGGTCATTTGGATTACTGGTTTGGCTTGGGCATCAATTTGAAATTCTGCCCTAGTCAGGAACCAGTCCTAGAAAAACAGCCCTACAGGGCAGTATACTACTCCATATTACAAGATTAAGGTGACAAATTAACGTTAAGAGGAAGGGCTACAACTTTCATCTTAATAACCAGATCTAAAGATACATCTAAGGGGCCTAAAATAGACATGCAATATCACTGTATAAATGTGACCGAATTTTAATAAATTAGATTTACAAATTAAATAATCTTATGAAATTAAAACGGACGACATCTGGTCGTCGTCCCCAATCAGCCAATGGCCAAGATTCATTTCCACTGGGCCGACTTTCCTGGCTATTTCCGGACAGCTGAGCCACCACCACCGCTGGCGGATGTCGCCACCACCTTCACTGAGGTGGTGGCTGGCGATATCCGGCGATGAGGCCGCCGGAATTGGCTCCTCCAGTGAACCCGAGCAAGAAGAAAAGCTCGGAAAATTCTCCCTTCCCTCACATGGTATCATGCTCAATTGAGCCCGATGTCTCTCCTAAAGGATCTAGAAAGCTAGTACGAGTAGAGGGGAGGCGAAACAGACCCGAATGGCGGCACGACGGCGAGGTTGGCGGCGGTTGGCCATGGTTGAGCTACTCTGGCGATCTCCTACTCAAAATCTCATTTCTTCCCTAAAAGCTCTACTCCAGGAGTCGTTCTCCACTCGTTTCCACTCACTGAAGCTGATGGTGTGGTCAGTTTGAGCTGGGGAGGGCTGTGTGTGGAGATAACTCCAAGGTGAGCTCGGTGTGGGCTTTGGAGGCTTCACCCATGGAGCCAAGTGGCCACCATGCTGCCCATTCTGCTGGAATTTTCCTGAGGAGGTCGGCCAGCACCCTTTTTGGGCAGAAGGAGCCAAGGCCAAGTGGCCTCCACCACTTTTCCTCTTCTCACTCCTCTTCTCTCTCCTAAAATTACCACTTTACCCTCATGCATGTGTCCTCTCTCCAAAACCAAAGGGGCAGGGCTAGTCTTTGTCCACTTGGGCTGGCCATGGGCCAAGTTTGGTGGGCTTGGCCCAAGGAGAGTGGGCTTAGCCCTCAATTTCTTCTTTAGGTCAATTATGTTGACTAGGTTGACTTGAGTTGACGTGGTCAACCATGATGAGTTGGCTGACCCCACTTGGTGGTCATGGGTCTAATGGTACCACCCAACTTGTGTTGGGTCAATGTGGTGCCCTACTTGGGCTAATTGGGCCTATAGGTATAGGTTTGACCAAATTAGGGTCATGGTTGACTTTGGTCAACTAGGGTCAAAGGGTTGACCTAATGACATGCCTTAGGGTCTACTTAGATTATTTTAGGGTTAGGGCAATGTGGTGGGGTCATGGTGTGGCTAGGGTTCATATTTAGGCTAGTTTGACCTAGTTTGACTTTGACCCCTTAGTGGGCCCCACATGGCTACAACCCACGACTTAGGGTCAAACCTAGCTAATTTTTCCTAACACCCACCCCATGCCTAACCCAATCTAAGGTAAGAGGGTTTAGAAGTAACATGTGATGTTACATGCAAGGTTTCTGCTTCAATCGCATTCGTGCATAGAAGAGGGAACATGGCTATATTTATAGCAGCAGAGTCTGACAGCTTTTCAGCCAGACCGCATAGTTTGATCCTCTAGTCCACTAAGCTCGCATCAAATTCAATTTTTCATACAAGTTAAAAATAAAACATCGCGGACACAAACTTGAGTGCGTTCAGTTCGTTGTTTTTAGTTTCCTAGGCACCTGCCAAGTATATTTCAAAGCATAAAATATGCGGACACAATTTCAGTCCACCCAACTCGTAACATTTCCCACCTGCAAATTAATTCACAAGCATAGTTCAAATCAAAGAAGCAGACACAACAATAGTCCGCATAGTTCGTGACAATCCTGTATAGAACAAAAATCATGCAGAGCGCAGCATAGAATAAACAAGTGCAATTTCACATTCCAAATCAGAATATACAGATATCACATCAGTCCACATAGAAGAGCAAGACATTGTTCAGATCGCACCAAAAAACAAAGAATTGTTCAGACACACAAATTATACACCAAATAGTTTACAATTTGAGACCTCATCGGTCTCTATTTTCAGATCGTGCAGGCTTCTTTGTCTTATCTCTGCACAGATGTTCCACCAAGTCACTCATTTGAAGAACTTGACCATATAGATGGTAGATATGGCGATGTATGGAGTTTATAGTCCTATGCATGTGCGTGGCCTCCCGGTCTACCCGGCTCAAAGGGACCCGGGCTCCGTTGCCGGCCTCAGAATCTCGTCTGCAGCGGGCTGGCTGCCTTCATCCGGAGCCGTAACATCCGATGGAGCAGCGCGATCTGGCAATCGTGACCTTTCCACCGGCAGCTCGGCAGCCCGCTTGCCCTTGTACTCCCACGCAAGCACCAAGTATTTGCTTTTGTAGAAGCGGGCGTCATCGGCAAACCGCTTCTTCTCCTTATCAGACCTCTCCAGCACCCTTGAGATGTTGGCGACCTGGACCTTTAGAGCCTTCTCGCTCTATGCCCCCCTCTTTAGCTCCGCTCGAATTTCATTAATTTCATTTTGAAATTTCTTCTCTAACATGGCGATTTTGTCCAGGACGGACTGCTCACCTTTTGCGGACTCAGCAACTGAGATCGAGTCAACTGAAGTATCTGGCGTGTGCACGATCTCGCCAGTCTCAACAGAGCCTTTTGGCGATTTCCTTCCTGCAACAAATAAATTCAAGTTCATATTCAAATCCAGGCCGCAGCGGACCCAAAATGGAGAGAAAAAAATCACTTTTAGCAAAGGCCACAGCGAGCTAGCGAATTTCAAACACAGGCCGCCTTATCCGCTCCGGATCAAAGGCGCTTAACCGCTTCCTCCATTCGCGGTGGACTCTGGTTTTCTTCTCAGTCGTCGAGCTTGTCAACACGACTATATCTTCAGTTTCTGTTATAATCTTGATTGGTCTTGACTTCCGTTGCAGCGATCTGTAAAGCCACTGACGCTTAAAATATTTTGGCGCCGGTTGAAGTTTACCTGTCCACAGTAGTTCCGCAGCAGCTCGTAGATCCTCTGCTTGCTTGTCTGCAGCGATTTGCTTTGAGGACGCCTCAACTGACGCCACATGAGCGGCGATCTTCTCCTGCTGCTCGACAATCTTCCTCTTCAGCTTCTCCTTCTCTTCTTCTTCAGCGGCAGTTGTAGAGGGGTTGTCGGCTGTCTTAACCCCTATGATTTCAACATCGGGCTGCAACACCTTTAGCAAAGATTGGTTTATGAGATCAAGTTGCTCGACATCTATAGAATTCAGTATTTCATCAGTTGACAGGCTGACTGTTGAGAGGGACTTATTTCCATGGATATCGGCCTCCTGGGTAATAAGTTTGCCTTCAAAGACTTCCTTCTCTCGCAGCCTATGCTGCAAGCTCGCAGCCCCAGTCTGCAAGGAGATGTTCTTCTCCTTCCTTGCCCGTAATTTCTTCTCAACCCGCTTCGCGATGGTGGATTTGTCCCTCTTCCACTTCTTCTCGGAGGGGGCTTCTTTCTCAGTGGAGTCCACGACGACCTGCCCTAAGTCTGTCAGGCTCTCGCGGACTGTCTCTGTGTTCACAACAACCAATGACTCTGAAGGCACCTCTTCCTCAACTTCTTATCCAGCAGGCTGCCTATCTTGATCCAGATCAATGATAGGTTGTTGGCCTAGTGAAGAGAGTTTGGCTTCGTTCGCAGTTTTTTGATTATCAAATGTCTTAGGCGGATTCAGCGTCTTGTCTGCAATCTTTGATGGGTCTAATGATCGAGATGCAGTGACATCTCGACGTTTCTCACGAGCAGGCTCATAAGCCTGGCGGACTGCTTCTACAGCAGGCTTCTTACTCTGTGTACTCTCTCCGGTAGAGCGGACAGGCTCCCCTCTCCTCACCACATTTTTGGTTTTCATCGGCAGCCCTGGTTTCTCATCTTTGGAAGTGAGGCTGCTGAAGAACGCGCCACGTCCCGCCATGCCGGACTGCAAAGTCGAGACCGCAAGAGGTGAAAAGCGACCCGTGGCATTGGAAACTTTTGGCAAATGCAGGCCTTCTAGTGATATTTATAGCGCTGACAGTATTAATGAAGGTTGTGAACTCGGCGGTTAAGCAAACATTTTCGAAGTTTCGGGAAACTTAAAAATGTGTGGGGATTATGTTAACCCCAAAGTCCGCAACACGCACAAGGTTCCTAGCACATCAGCAGCGGACTCGTTCTGGTAGTCCTCCCAGATCGTCAGACGTTTGCGGAGGACTCCATTCTCCTTTCTGCCAAGATCGACAAGGCTCTTCTTCACCGGACTTGCTTCTGCAGTCTGCCCAGCTCGTCCGCAGGCAATCGGCTCTAGATCGCTCAGCTCTTCAGACGGACTCAAAGTTCAATCCGCCCATGACACGGCCCTCCGGCAGGATCGCGCCTCGCAGCGACAGATGGAAGCATCAGCCCACGAGCCCAGTCCGTCCCTCTTGCGTGGACTGGCATGTCTTTTCTTTTTTGCTTCCCATCACCGCTGCCCGGTTCTCATGTACCTTGGGCAGCGGTTATTTTAGCCCTACCCGTTTGGGCAGGCCCCCTAATCTATAAATAGGGGGAAGTGGTGCACCCAAAGCACGCTGACTCGTGCCCTTTAGCCTACTTGTTAAAGGTTGCGGACTCGAATCTCAGGCTTTGAGGTCTCCAACTTGCGCTGCACTTGGTCTTTTCTTTCAATCAAGTCTGTAATCAAACCCAATTTCAATCGAAGGAAACCTCGTCGCAAGAGAGGCATTCGGGCCACGACGGGCAAAGTTTATTGTTGTCGTGGCTCATGGCCCTGCTGTTCTTTTTCTCTCGTCTGCTCAGTAGATTGCTACTTGTAGTTGCCTTTTCCCTTCAATTCCCCAGTGCTCGAACCGTTAGCTGGTGGTGCTCGATTTCCCTTCCGATTTCATGCATTAACATAAGTGGTATCAGAGGGAGGTTACTCAAAAAAGGATTTAACAATTTGAGTATACCTCCAAGGTTAGCTAAAAGATAAGTAATGTGGTCTAGTATAAACTACAAGGAATTAGGAGCCATGAAGTTACCAATCTGCAGAAAGGAAGGGTTTGGGCTCTGGAAGGAAAGGGTCAGTCTATTCATGGAAGCTGCTGACCCTAAGATCTACATCACAGTCCAAGAGGGACCCTTCATCGCCATGAAGATCTCTGTTCTGGATGCCAACATCTAGACTCCTAAATCATATAAAGAAATGAACAAGGATTGGATCCTTCTTTCTTATATGGACAAGAGAGCTCAAAATATCATTGCCAGTGTAGTGATGATTCTACATTCCTGAATCTGGTGCACTGCAAGACCTCCAAGGAGATGTGAGACACCCTAGTTGTGTTCATGGAGGGTTCAGAAGATGTGAGTTATGACAGAAAATCCATGCTCAACTAGGAGTATGATGCCTTTAGACAAGGAAAGTCTGAGGGCATTACTGAAAGTTTTGAAAGATTTTTCAGAATTGTTAATGAATTGAGAACATATGGAAGGGTCTTCAGCACCTATGAGCTGAATGACAAATTTCTCAGGTCCCTGACCAAGGATTGGGACACAAAGGTCTGTGACATTAGGGAGATGGGCAAGCTAACATACACACCACCTCCTACACTATTTGGAAAGCTACTTTCCCATGAGATGCAGCTTACTGCAAGGAAGGAAGAAGAAGAGAAGAGTAACAAGTCACAGAGCAAGGAGAAATATGTGGCTTTCAAAGCTGATGCTTCAACCAGGAGCAGTAGGAAGATCTCTCCAGTGAGGAGAACTGCTGTGTCAGAATCTGAGAGCTTCAGGTCCAGCTCATCTGATAGCCATAAATTTGATGAGGACCATGTTGCCTTCTCCAGACAGTTTCAGAAATTCATGAAGAAGCGGCATTAGAAGAACAGAAGGCCATCTTGCTGCTCTCAGCACAAAAGGAAATCCTCTAAGGAGGACATGTATGCTCCTATGTCTAATAACCAATCTTCCTCTAACATTATTTGTTTTTGCTACAACAAACCTAGGAATGTAATTGCTGACTGCCCAATGAATAGGAAAGAAGAAAGAGTGAAGAAGCATCACAAGGGAAAGAAGAAAGAGAAGTACCTTGTGGCCAAGAAGGAGAAGACCATGTCTGACTCTTCGTCTGAGTCAGACGGTGAAGAAGATGAAGCCTACATTGGGCTTATTGCTGTTGCTTAAGAGGAACCTGAAGAGTTCCCTGCTGCTATAATAGGGATCAGGGCCCCTCTGTCACACTCAGATAGTGACTCAGAGGTGGATGAAGATGAAGAAGTAGATGCTCAGTGCCATGGATTAATGGCAATGATAGATGAAGAAAGCAGCCAGGATATGCCTGGTCAGACTCAGGTACATGATAAACCACATTATTTTATTTCTAATCATGAGGCTAACTCAGTCTCTGAAGCTCAATAATTAGGAGATGAAGGGGATTCAGACTCTGAGGATGATGTAAACTCCATAATTACCAAGTATGGAGAACTTCTTGAGGCTTTCAAGAAATGCAAGCTACTTGCCAGGAGGCAGGCAAAAAAGCTTCTTAGTCTCAAAAGCAAGTGTGAAGACCAAGAAAAAGCCCTCACTGACATGGCTGCACATGCAGGGCATCTCAAGGATATCATTGACAGTGAGTCTGTGATAAGTGTCTCAAATGAGAAAGTTATCCATAAACTTGAAAGAGATCTCCTTAATGAGAAATTGCTGGTGACAAAATTTTCTAAGCTAAGCACTATGCTGCCCTTAATTGATACCCACCTTACCCAAGCTGGTAAAAAGGGTTGGGATTTAAGGGACCCGCTAGAACTTCCAATCCAAGAGGAAATGGAAAAAGGAAGGCACTAGTTGTGTCTCTAGCCTCACTGCCTCAAATTCCTTTTTAGAATGTGCTGTTACTTTCTAACAGGTATGACCATGAAATCTGTTATGGTCACTGGGAGAACGGCAGATCCACTGGTATGGACCAATGTGGCCCCAACCATGGTGGAAGGTACAACCATGTGAAAGCCTTTAAGATTGCCGACGAGGAAATCCAAATGGCCCATCCTGGACCATTTGTTTTTAGTGCCCCAGCCCCAAAACTCAAAGATATTGCTGCTGCTAAAAATCTAAATCATCCGGCAAAAGTTGTGACTCAAGGTGAGTCTTCTAGTAGGGCTGTAATGGCAATCTCAGATGCTATCAGATGCATGTTAGCTAAAAAGAGACATGCAGCTGGTGTTTCTCAGAGAAGACCAACACAACCAGCTGAAAGACTATCCTTCAGTCAAATGGCTGCTGAAAGAAGGCAGACGTATAGAGCATCACATCTCCCCACTGTTCAGGAAACAGTACAACAAAATTCTGGTCCCAAACAGAAAATGAGATATAATATCTAGGAGTGCTGGTGTTGTGGCAAAGTGGGCCACTATGCTGTAGATTGCTAGCACAATCCTTATGTGTCCAAAAGTTGCCAGCCTGTCAAGAATTCTGCAGGAAGGCATGGTTATTTTCAGACTAATGTGAACTAGGACCGAACAGAAATTGGGGTCCTAAGGTAAGGTGATTTGTGTTCGTTTCAGGTTAGTTCAAGTACTAGTTCCCCTAAATGGTACATGGACAGTGTATGTTCCAGGCACATGACTGGAACAAAGGAGCTATTGAAGGAGTACACTCCAGTGAAGAATACACCCAAGGTCATTTTTGGAGGTTCAGATAAGGGGATAACCAGAGGCTATGATATCATCTCAAATGGCATAATCACCATCACAAAGGTGGTTTATGTAGAGGGGTTGCAACACAACCTCATAAACATAAGGCAACTATGTGATCTTAGTTATGTCATTTCCTTGCACAAGGATAAGTACCACATTAAGAGGTTAAGTGACCAAAGTGTCATCTTAACAGACACTATGAGTGAGAATGTTTATTGCTTAAATTTTTCTTCCTTAGAAAATAGTTCCCCTATACGCTTAGTTGCAGATGAGAAAGTCTCATATTATGTCCAGTGGCACAAGAGACTGACTCATTTGAATTATAAGATCATTGGTCAGCTCTTTAGTGATAATCTTGTTTGGAATGGTCCAAAAATGAAATGCTCCAAGGAGGGTATATGTGCTGCTTGCCAAAATGGTAAGCAGACTAAGACCTTTTTGTTGGATCCCTAGTAGATTTGGGCTAGGTTCACTGACTTAGGATGTGACCCATCATGTATAGTCTGGGTCAAGTTTTTGTCTTAGAGTCTAGGACAATCCGCTATCTCAACTTCAGATGGACCAGCCTTCTTCAGGACCATCAGGAACTCCAATTCTATTAGTTTTTCAGACCAAGTGAAAAGAGTTCGACGATCGTCGAACTCAGCTCGACGAAGGAAGTTCTGTGCTCGACGATCGTAAGACAATTCGTAGTGCTGAGATCGACAAATTATATTCTGAGCTCGACGAACTTGGACCTCAAGTTCACAGCTTCTCAGGTCGACGAATGCTAATCTCTACTCGACGATTTGTGTACTCAGAGAATCTGTGTCAACACTTAGGGCTTGTGTCGACACCAGGCGATTTGTGTCGACACTAGGATTTCAGTCGACACTAGCTTATGTCGACACCAGAGGATTTGTGTCGACACCAAGATCAATATGTCGACACCAATTTGTGTCGACACAGCATTTCAGCAGATGCAGAATATTTCGTCCAAGTCCAGAACTTTTCTCAGCTCGATGAATTTGGTTCTCTGCTCAACGAATAATATTTATCTGATATTGAAGATTGTCAATTCAACGAATGAAGACTGTCAGCTCGACGAACTCAGCTCAGCTCGACGAACTCAGCTTAGCTTGACGAACTCAGCTTAGCTCGACGAACTCTTAACTCAGCTCGACGAATTATGTTCTTCGGTCGACGATTCCAGACTAGGTCTTCTTCCGTTCCCGTCTCATTCCATGGCGCTGATTCCTGGACAATTAATGGCAGTTCTTCACAGTATACTACCGTTAGGATACGCAGTTAATTCTAGATTATTACATGCCTTTTTCCCATGGAAACAGTTGGGGAAATAATAAATTGCTGCTTCCTTTCCAGGTCGTCTGTCATTACTGCTCGATATTCAAAATTTGAATGTTTTCTATGACAGACATAGACATACAGAAATAGTCAGTAATACAGAGATTCACAACATACAACAACAAGAAAAAGATAGACAGTGATTCAGACAACACAAGAAAAAGAATTCATTCTTGGCCCAGAGAGAAATTGATCTAGAAGAAGAAGAAGAACATTACATCAATATCAAGAGTCTTCTTCATCTGCTTTTACTCAGGATAACTTCAAAAACATTACCTTCATATCAGTTACAAGAAGTTCCCGAAGACTTTCTATGGACCTGGAATTCTAGGTCTTTGAAGACCTATCACCCTGAAGCAGTGCTCCAGCATTCTTCCTGATCCATTCTACATCTCAGGGGGAGCAAAGCCTCTAAACAACATTCCACAAGTCTTCTCATTTGACTTGAGAAAGAGAAGACCTCATCACCCTCTCACTCCACCTCTGTACAGGGTTTTAATTCCCTTCAAAATTATTCTGGTTATAAGTCTCCCACCAAAAGACTTGAGGGTTTGGTTTTTGGGAACCTGATCAAAACCCCATTGGTGCCAGGACACCTGATCAACCCCTTCCTGCAGTGAATTCCTACCAGGGTGGTAGAAGAGTAGACTACCCAGATTTGGGGAACCACTATAAAATTCTTGTGTCGTCTGGTTGCTTTCTTTTCCTTTTGTTTTCTGGCCTTGCTCTGTGAATGTGCTGTGATTACTCTATTGCTGCTTTTTGGTTTATTGTATTTGCTTCCCTGCACACACACACACACACCTAAAATACAACAACAATTGTAAAAGTTTTAAAATCACAATACACTCTATTCACCCCCCTCTAGAGTATATCAGATCTAGCTGCACTTTCAATTGGTATCAGAGGGAGGGAGGTTGGTTAATAATACCACATCTTCCAGGTTGGTTAAGTTACCATACCTGATTGGTTGTACAGGCTAACACCTGAACCCAAAGATCTCTTAGTTAGATCTGTTTGTTTTTATTCTATTATTGGACTTATCCTTATCACAGACATGGCCCAAAACAAGGATTATACAAGCATCATACCTCCAGTGTGCAATCTTAATAAGTTTGCCATCTGGAAGGCAAGAATTAGATTATATATGAACTCCATTGATGAGGATATTTTTTCTGTCATTTCAAAAGGTGTTCCTCCAGCTCCTACAACTTTTGCCAGCACATCAACTAATCTGAGTGCAGTACCACCTCCAGACAATACTGAAGCCTATAAGAAAGCCAAGATGGCTGATGAAAAGGCTATGAATATTCTGGCCCAAACAATATCAGATGACATATTTCAGAAGTTGGCTGAGTGCACCTCAGCCAAGGCCATTTGGGACTCTCTCAATCAAATGGTAGCAGGCTCAGCTGATGAAAGAAAGGATAGGAGATCCAGTCTCATTTCTCTCTATGAGAATTTCAAAAAGGATGAGACAGAATCAGTGGCTGAGATGTACAATAGATTAAGTTCAATCATCAGTGAATTCAAGAATCTTGACAAGGACATCACCTTAACTGAGGTGAATGACAAGATACTGATGTGTTTCCCCAGTTTATGGGACTCCAAAATTTGGACAATCAAAGAAGCCAGAAGCCTCAATGAGATCTTAACAGAATCTCTGCTAGGCAAGCTGAAGTCATATGAGCAGCTTGTCAAGTCAAGAGAGGCGGCAGAACAGAAGGCAACTACCCCAGTTAGGAAGGAGCACAGCTTGGCCCTCAAAGCTTCTGAAGACAATGAAACATCTACATCCAATGAGGAGTTAATGAGCCTTTTTGCCAAAATATTCTACAAAATGACAAGAAAGGACTTTAGAAGAAAATCATCCAGGCAGGATGATAAGCCCAAATATGACAAGACACCAACTAAGGAGGTTATGTGTTTTGGATGCAGAAAGCCCGGGCACTATATTTCAGAATGCCCAGAGAATCAGAAAAAGGACAAGGGCAGGGATAAGGATTCCAGAAGAAAACAAAGCAGCAGACCCTCCTCCAACAAGTATAAAAGGAAAGACAAAGGATTTGTTGCTGAGTCCTGGAGTGACACAGAAGAGGAAACATCCTCCTCCAGCTCCAGTGAAGAAGAGGAAGAAGCCAGATTCAAGGAGGTGTGCCTAATGGCAATAGATGCCTCCAGAAGCAACTGTGGATCAGAATGGGATTCTGAAGATGAAGGTGCCTCAGACTTAGAGGCTGATCAGGTGATTTCTAGTTTTGATTTCAATTCTGACTTGTTTAAAGTAGAGTTTAAAACTATGTGCATGGATCTAATAAACTCAGAGAAAGAGATAAAAACCCTGAGGACCAGACTAGAAAACCTTGAATTTGTCAGCACAGAAAATAGAAAACTGACTGACCAATTGACACTAGCTAATGAACAGATAATCAAGTTAAAATCTGAATTATGTGAGGCAAAACAACTTGAGCAATCTCTCAATGGGAGAAGCCTCAAGCTGATGGATATCACAAGCACAGTAAATGCCAGATTAAATGGCAGGCTGGGCTTGGGTGCTTCATCATGTTTACCCCCCATAATAAAGAAGAATATACTTTCTACTCCCATAAAATTTATCACTGCTAAGGGTAAAGAGAAACTAACTGAAAAACCCAAATCAGAAAACAAGTCAAATCCCCTAGACAATAGAAACAGAAAACAAAAGAAAGCTGTTAAAAACCAAGTTCAGCAGAATTCATCGAACTTAGATCGACGAAATCCTGCAAGATCGTCGAACCCCGATCGACGAACGCTGAACGCAAACTTCAGAAATAATTATTCATCCTACTGCGATCGACGAACTGTGTATGGTTCGTCGAGCAGAGGTCGAAGAACGAGGGATGCAGAAAATGACCATGGTCATTCACAAGTGGAGGTCGATGATCTCATCCCCATTCGTCGAACTCTGGTCGACGAACTTACAATAATTCGTCGATCCCAGAACGACCAAATATAAATAATTTCTCCTATAGAAATTTTAAAACAGCTAACAAGATATTTAATCCAGTAGCTGATTGGATAATCCCACCTAGGAGATATCACCCTCTAGGGTATAAGTCTCAACCTGCATTATCAGTCATTTCTAGTTTTACTTTTCAGCCAAACCAAGGACCCAAGGTAACCTGGGTCAAAAACAATTGAGCTTTATTGTTTAATGCAGGTACAGGTGAAGATCTGTCCAAGGCTAAGTCAGACATGGTACCTGGACAGTGGCTGCTCCAAGCACATGACTGGCAGCAAAGCAAATCTCTCCAACTATAAGTCCAAGCTAGGACCAAAGGTGATATTTGGAGACTCAAAGAGTGGTCAGTCAGAAGGGTATGAAAGAGTAAGCATTGGAGCAGTGACCTTCAAAAAGGTGACATATGTAAGAGGACTTAAACATAATCTTGTATCCATAAGTCAATTATGTGATGAAGGTTATCAGGTGCATTTCAACTCTACCTCTTGTTTTATTATAAATGATAAAAACCAAACTGTTTTAATTGGACTTAGACAAGGAAACATATATTTAGTAGATTTCATTTCTGCCACAACTGATATTTATTTACTCAATATCGCTAGTAACTAAAATGAGCTATGACACAAAAGGCTAGGACATGTAAACCTTAAGAACATATCTAGGTTATCTAAAGACAACCTTGTTAGAGGTTTACCTTCTGGTCCCTACAAGAAGGAAAGCCTATGCAGGGCTTGTCAACTAGGCAAGCAAACTAAAACTAGCTTCAAATCCATTAATAAAAGTGATTCACCTAGGATATTGTATCTGCTTCATGTGGATCTTTTTGGACCCATTGTAGTACAAAGCCTAGGAGGGAAGTCTTACACCTTAGTTATTGTTGATGATTTCTCCAGATTCAGTTGGGTAGCCTTCCTGAGAGCTAAGTTAGATACATTCAAAGTTCTTACAGATTTTCTCAGGACCATACAGATTGAGTTCTCTACTCATGTTGCATTGATCAGAAGTGATCATGGCACAGAGTTTGAGTCTCTTCTTATGCATGAGTTCTATGAGAAGGAAGGTATCAGGCAGTGCTTCTCAGCTCCTAGAACTCCCCAACAAAATGGGATTGCTGAAAGGAAAAATAGGACACTCATTGAAGCTGCAAGTACATTGTTAGCAGATGCTTACATGCCTCTATCCTTTTGGGCAGAAGCTGTAAACACAACTTACTATGTCCTGAACAGATGTCTTATACATAAACTAAGACATAAGACCCCCTATGAATTACTTAAAGAAAAGAAACCTAAAATCACTTATTTTAAGGTTTTTGGTTGCATATGTTACATCCACACTAATGACAAAAGATACATTAGAAAATTTGAGGCTAAGGCTGAAGAAGAGATTTTTCTAGGATATTCCCAAGTAAGCAAGGCCTATAGGGTTTTCAACAAATCATCCCTTAAAATTGAAGAATCTGTCCATGTGTCTTTTGATGAAGCTAACATGTATTATAAGGAGAAAGACATTTCTACCAATAGTCTTTTGCAGGTTTCACCACTGTGTGAGTCTATGGATGGACTAAACCTTACCCAAGAGGTTCCAACTCATCCTACTCCACAGGCTGCTGAAGATAGTGAAGAGGAAATCCAAGAGGAAGAAACTGAACTTCCATCAACAACCAGTACCATTCCTCAAGAGGAATTATTTACAGAAGCTGTTGCTCAACCAACTCCACAAATTGATCTTGTCACACTTAGAGATCACCCCAGATCTCAAGTGATTGGGGACATTTCAGTTGGTGTACAGACAAGACATCAGCTCAATCAAGACTTGATGCATGCCTGTTTTCTCTCTCAAATTGAACCTCTCACCATCCATGAAGCTGAGCAAGATCCCCACTGGATTCTTGCAACGCAAGAGGAACTAAATCAGTTTGAGAGATGTAGAGTTTGGGATTTGGTTCCAAGACCCCATAACTACCCAGTTATTGGAACCAAATGGGTCTATAGGAACAAATTAGATGCACAAGGGAACATAGTAAGGAACAAGGCTAGACTGGTTGCCCAAGGATATAAGCAAGAAGAAGGAATAGACTATGACCAAACCTTTGCCCCTTTTGCAAGGTTGGAGGCCATTAGAATATTCTTAGCCTATGCAGCATACAAAAAGTTCAAGATATTCCAGATGGATGTTAAGAGTGCATTTATGAATGGTGTACTTAAGGAAGATGTTTATGTAGAACAACCTCCAGGTTTTATCTCTCTAACTCAACCCTCTTATGTTTACAAATTGCATAAAGCTCTCTATGGTTTAAAGCAAGCTCCAAGAGCTTGGTATGAGACCCTAGCTAGCTTTCTTTTAGAGCATAAATTTATAAGAGGAACCATAGATAAAACTCTTTTCACTAGACATCATAAGGACCAAATCTTATTGGTACAAATATATGTGGATGACATTATTTTTGGGTCTACTGATCCCAAATTGTGCCAGAGGTTTGCTGACCTCATGCATTCCAAATTTGTGATGAGTAGCATGAGTGAGCTTTCCTACTTCCTTGGTCTCCAAGTGAAGCAGCTCCCTGATGGTATCTTCCTCTCCCAATCTATGTATGCTAAAGAGCTTATTAAAAAGTTTGGGATGGGTGATGACTCAGGAATGAAAACACCTATGACCACCAATGCTGTTGTAGATTCTGATGCAGCAGGGAAACCTGTAGATCAGAAACATTATCGGGCAATTGTTGGATCCCTATTATACTTAACAGGTAGCAGGCCTGACATAATGTTTGCCACATGCCTTTGTGCTAGATTCCAAGTGAATCGTAAAGAATATCATCTTATTTTTCTAAAAAGGATTTTGAGATATATAAAGAGTTGTCCTAGTTTAGGACTCTGGTATCCTGCAGAGTCAGAATTTGAGTTAACTCAATACTCAGATGCTGACTATGCTGGATGTAGAGTGGACAGGAAAAGTACCTCTGGAACTTGCCAGTTCCTGGGTATGAGACTTGTCTCTTGGTTTTGCAAAAAGCAGACATCTGTGTCTACATCAACTGCCGAGGCAGAGTATATGGCTGCTGGCAGCTGCTATTCACAGATGCTATGGATATAAAACCAACTCCTAGATTATGGTATCAACTTAAATAATTCAACCTTATTTTGTGATAATACAAGTGCTATTGCTATAGCTCAGAATCCAGTTCATCATTCTAGGACTAAATATATTGAAATAAGAAATCATTTCATTAGAGATAATGTGGACAAAAAGAAAATTAACTTGATCCACATTCCTACTGATCTACAGAGAGCAGATATCTTCACCATGCCTTTGGATGAGAAAACCCATCTGTTCTTTATAAATCAACTGAGAATGATTGATGGAGAAGAGTTAAATTAATTTCTGTCTGCATTCGACGAATTTTCCAGAGTTCGTCGAACGGAGTTCGACAAATTAGGGAAAGTTTGAGAGATTCTCGTCGATCGAAGATCGACGAATTCTCTGTGGGGAAACAATTTTCGTCGACCGGAGATCGACGAACCTTGCTTCAGAAACCATTTCGTCGAACGGAGTTTGACGAACTGTTTTCAATTCTTCTGAATGGGTTCGACGAACTACTCACCTGTAACTTATTTCGTCGATCTCAGTTCGAAGATCTGTCTCTTTTCGTGGAACGGAGCTTGTCGATTCATATTCTGAAAATCTTATATCTAGGTTTTCTTCGACCTCCGTCCCGCGCTTTCAGTTCCTTTGCTCTTGATCGTCGTTTTCTCTGTGATTATCTTTGTAGGTCATCAATGGCAATTCCTCCAGGAGCACTTGCGGCGATGAAGTTTGATGCAGCATTCTCCATGGACTTTGATTCCTTCCAACATTCCGATCCAATTTTTCTGTATATCCTTGAATTACTTGAAGAATTGCATCTCAAGGATTTCATGACATGCAACATCAAGCTACACTCAACCGAGATAAGAGAATGGGTGTACACTGCCATAGTTTCTGAAGACGGAAATCTGACAGGAAATATTGGAAACACTGTCGTTTCCCTGTCCCCAGTAGTACTCTCTGAAATTTTTGGACTGATCAATGGGGAAGACAACTTGGAAATGGACGCTGAGGAATATGCTGATATGTTGAAAGTCATGGGTTTCTCCGGCAACAACCCTAATAAGCTTCTGAAGAAACAACTGTCAGTCGCCTATCAATTTTTGGCTGACATTGTAGGGAAAATTCTGATGGGCAAGCACTCGGCACATGACTATATCACTCACCATGAATTCCTGATCATGTGCGTAGTGCTCAACAAGCGTCAGGTCGATTGGGGCATGGTTTTCTTTGACCTAATCAAGAAGAGAACTAGCAAGAAGGAAGTCTGCTACGGCAGAATCCTGGGGATTTTCCTCCAGGAAAAGGCCAGTGAATGTTTGGTCTCCCCGACCACATTCATCAATGCCAGCAAGCGCCTCACCTGTGCCTTGTTTGGCCGATGGGAGAGGACAATCACCAAACCCTCCAAGGGTTCCTCCTCCTCCATCAATCCTTCTGAGAGCACCAGGACCGTCAAGGTCACTCCCCACCCTAACACTGAAGAGGCCATTCCACCTACCAAATATCTTCCCACTCCTCCTGCACCTCAATTAACTCCACCTCAACATCAATCTCCACTGCCTGATCTTACACATATCCCTACACCTCCAGTTTCCCCCACTGAAACACATATTCCCTCACCTCCTCAATCCCCTCTTCCACCATACCTATCCACTATTCCATCCTACATCATACCCACTAAACCACAACCTGTTCTCCCTCCCTTATCCCCTCCACATATTCTTCCTTCCTCCTCTACTATTCTTTCTCCACTTATGGATTCTTCCACCATTCCCTCCATCATCTCTCTTCTAACTCCTCTTATTAAATCTCTCATCACAGAGGCCATTACACCTCTGGTGAATTCCATTGATTCTTTATCTGCCCAAATCTCAGCCCTCTCTGCTTCCCCCTCTTCATTCAGGGGCCTGGCTCCAGGTTCTCCTGAACCCAGGAAGGGGGAGATGCTCCATGATGAAGCTGGTGCAGCAGCTGTAGAAGTGAATACAGTTGATACAGATACAGATACTGCAGATACAGTTTTTGACACTACATATACAGTTAATACAATGCTTGATAATGCAGTTACAGATACATCAATTGATTTTACTCAATTCATGGACACTGACAGTAGCTTTGATGAGTCAGTAGATTCAATAACAACTGCTGGTGATTTTCTTATAAATCCCACAGTTAATTTATCTGAGATACTTCAGATCTTTGATCCTGTATATATGAAGCTTCCTTCAGTAGAGGTTGCTAAGCCATATTTGGCTATTGTCCAGTATACCTCTCCAGCAAGTCC
Source organism: Platanthera guangdongensis (assembly GCA_039583875.1). Classification (NCBI taxonomy): domain Eukaryota; kingdom Viridiplantae; phylum Streptophyta; class Magnoliopsida; order Asparagales; family Orchidaceae; genus Platanthera; species Platanthera guangdongensis. Next base: position 40,978,597 of record CM077165.1, on the reverse strand, counting down.
AGCAGTTGCCAGGCAACTTTGTGACACCTTTGCTGCTCCTACTGCTATTCCAACTCCTGTGTCTATTCCAGAAATCTGCCCTGTCACAGATTTTGTCATGGATGATTCTCCCATGCCTGATCTGGATGAGCTCATTCTGGCTGACATTGAAGAAGAGAACAAGGCAGCAACTGCAAGTTCTATCTCTACTGCTGTTGAACCCTCACCCTCTGAACCTTCTATCCCCCTCAAGAAAAACCTCTTATCATTCCTGATGCCACTCTGAGGAAGTTGAATGCTTTGTATGACAACCCTCAGAGTTCAGATTCTGATGATGATGAATCAGATGAGGAGGCTGCTAAAAAGAAAAAGAAGTTGCTCTCTAAGAAAAGGAAGGCTCCTCCTCCTCCTCCTGCTCCCAAGCCTAATCCCACTGCAGACACTTCATAATATATTCTGCACAATGTTGCTCCTTACAAAGGGATGCCTGCATGGATGTGGCTATCAAAGAACCAGCAAAAAGAGAGGAAGAGGAGTAGGAGATACTCTCCTCCCCCAGTTCATAGATACAGAAAGGATCCTCCTCCTCCTCCTCCAGCAGCAGGTGCCTCTGGCTCTAGGTCTCAGAGATCTACTCCTATTCAAACTTATCAGAGACAAACAGGGAGATCCTTTGGTGGCAGTCAGCCAAGGCCACCATCTTCAGGCAGACAACAACACCCTCAACAACAGCAGCAGCACCAGGAATCGAAGGAACATGAAGCTGAAAGGCCCTATTCCCCTCCTGAAGATCCAGAAACAGCCAACACAGCCAGAATGGCAAGGTTCCAAGAGATCATTGGCTTATCTCTAATCAATAAAGCTAAAGCTGAAGGCAAGGACACAACAGGCTTAACTACTATGTCTCAGTACAGGAGAGATGAACTAAAGAGATTTGGGAAAGCAAACAAGCTACTCAATGTTGATGAGTACATGCATCTTCACCCAGAAGCAGTTGTCCCCAGAGCCACTTCACTGAACATCATAGGGGCAGCTGACATGACTATGACCAAGGCTCAAGCTTCAGATCCCAATAGGGAAATCATTTTCAAGAAGCCAGGAGATAAAGCACCAGAAGTCAAGCCAAAACAGAAGAAATCAGAGAAGTAATTTTGTGTTTTCTTTTCATTTCTGCTTCTGTTTCAGTCTATATCTTGCATTAAAACAAAGCCAGTATGTATACATATATATCTGTTGCATGTGTTGTAAATTCTCTGCCAGATATATCTCTTAATTTTGCTTTGTTTTTCTGTTTGTTCTTTGCTTGGAGTTTCTGTTAGTGACCTCACCCAAATAGGGGGAGATTGTTGGATGCCTAGTAGATTTTGGCTAGGTTCACTGACTTAGGATATGACCCATCATGTATAGTCTGGGTCAAGTTTTTGTCTTAGAGTTTAGGACAGTCCTCTATCTCAACTTCAGATGGACCAACCTTCTTCAGGACCATCAGGAACTCAAGATTTATCAGTTTTTCAGACCAAGTGAAAAGAGTTCGACGATCGTCGAACTCAGCTCAACGAAGGAAGTTCTGCGCTCGACGATCGTAAGATAATTCACAGTGCTGAGATCGACAAATTATATTCTGAGCTCGACGAACTTGGACCTCAAGTTCACAGCTTCTCAGGTCGACGAATGCTAATCTCTACTCGACGATTTGTGTACTCAGAGAATCTGTGTCGACAATTAGGGCTTGTGTCGACACCATGCGATTTGTGTCGACACCAGGATTTCAGTCGACACCAGCTTATGTCGACACCAGAGGATTTGTGTCGACACCAAGATCAATCTGTCGACACCAATTTGTGTCGACACAGCATTTCAGCAGATGCAGAATATTTCGTCCAAGTCCAGAACTTTTCTCAGCTTGATGAATTTGGTTCTCTGCTCAACGAATAATGTTTATCTGATATTGAAGATTGTCTATTCAATAAATGAAGACTGTCAGCTTGACGAACTCAGCTCAGCTCGACGAACTCAGCTCAGCTCGACGAACTCAGCTTAGCTCGACGAACTCTTAACTCAGCTCGACGAATTATGTTCTTCGGTCGACGATTCCAGACTAGGTCTTCTTCCGTTCCCGTCTCATTCCATGGCGCTGATTCCTGGACAATTAATGGCAGTTCTTCACAGTATACAACCGTTAGGATACGCCGTTAATTCTGGATTATTACATGCCTTTTCCCCATGGAAACAATTGGGGAAATAATAAATTGCTGCTTCCTTTCCAGGCCGTCTGTCATTACTGCTCGATATTCAAAATTCGAATGTTTTCTATGACAGACAGAGACATACAGAAATAATCAGTAATACAAAGAATCACAACATGCAACAATAAGAAAAAGATAGACAGTGATTCAGACAACACAAGAAAAAGAATTCATTCTTGGCCCAGAGAGAAATTGATCTAGAAGAAGAAGAAGAAGAACATTACATCAATATCAAGAGTCTTCTTCATCTGCTTTTACTCAGGATAACTTCAAAAACAATACCTTCATATCAGTTACAAGAAGTTCTTGAAGACTTTCTCTGGACCTGGAATTCTAGGTCTTTGAAGACCTATCACCCTGAAGCAGTGCTCCAGCATTCTTCCTGATCCATTCTACATCTCAGGGGGAGCAAAGCTGCTAAAAAACATTCCACAAGTCTTCTCATTTGACTTGAGAAAGAGAAGACCTCATCACCCTCTCACTCCACCTATGTATAGGGTTTTAATTCCCTTCAAAATTATTCTGGTTGCAAGTCTCCCACCAAAAAACTTGAGGGTTTGGTTTTTGGGAACTTGATCAAAACCCCATTGGTGCCAGGACACCTGATCAACCCCTTCCTGTAGTGGATTCCTACCAGGGTGGTAGAAGAGTGGACTACCCAGATTTGGGGAACCACTATAAAATTCTTGTGTCGTCTAGTTGCTTTCTTTTCCTTTTGTTTTCTGGCCTTGCTCTGTGAATGTGCTGTGATTAGTCCATTGCTGCTTTTTGGTTTATTGTATTTGCTTCCCTGCACACACACAGACACACCTAAAATACAATAGCAGTTGTAAAAATTTTAAAATCACAATACACTCTATTCACCCCCCCCTCTAGAGTATATCAGATCTAGCTGCACTTTCACTTTTCCAAGAGCATTGGGGCCAAGGACTCTGTGAGATGCTTGTATCTACTGCATATAGACTTGTTTGGTCCTATGTATGTTTATAATCTAGGTAGGAAGGTCTATACCGTTGTTGTGGTTGATGACTATTCCAGGTTTACATGGGTGTTATTCCATAAAAGAAAGGATGAAACCCTTGAAATCTTCACAAATTTTTTCAGGCAAATTTAGAATGAACTTGCATGCTCCGTGGTCAGAATGAGAAGTGACCATGGAACTGAGTTTCAGTCTGCTTCTATGACTACATTCTGTGAAGAGCAAGGGATTCATCAAGAGTACTCCTCTCCAAGAACACCCCAGCAAAATGGGTTAGCTGAGAGGAAAAATAGGACTCTCATAGAAGCTGGGAGAACACTATTGAGTGACACTTCTCTCCATGAATATTTCTGGGCTAAGGCAGTTAATACTGCATGTCATGTGCTCAATAGGGCTTCTATCACCAAAGGCCATAAGAATACTCCCTATGAGATGTTGAAGGGCAGAAAACCAAATATATCCTAGTTCAGGATCTTTGGTTGCAAGTGTTTCATCCTGGACAATGGTAAGTCAAAAATTACTAAGTTTGCTGCCAAATCCCATGAGGGGATATTTTTGGGTACAACAATAATAGTAGGGCATATAGAGTCTATAACTTGACAAATCAAGTTGTAAAAGATTCTCTCCATATAGTGTTTGATGAGTCATGCATGATTGATAGTGAGCTATCAAGATCTTTGCCTAGCTCTGCAGGAATAGAAGTCATGATAAAAAGATCTTTATCAAAGATAAAGACCCAGCTTTGCAAGAAGATTATGGAGAGAGATGTTGTCTAGAGGAAGCACATGGCAGTCAAGCTAGAACTGAAGACCAACCTGCTGAAGAAAATGATAATCAGCAGGAAGCAGCTAGACTGCCCCTAACATTCAAATATCTTAGAGATCATCCTCCATAGCAGATAATAGGTGAGGCTAGCCAAGGTGTACAGACCTGAAGCAGGAGTCTCAATACAACACTTTATTCCAGCTTCCTGTCACAAGAAGAGCCCAAGAAATTTGAAGAAGCAAATCAAGACCAATTCTGGATTGGTGCAATGCAGGAAGAACTAAATCAGTTCAAAAGGTGCAAGGTCTGGAAGGTGGTTCCCAGACTAGATTGACATAATGTCATTGGAGTCAAGTGGATTTTCAGAAATAAACTTGATGAAAATGACATTGTAATCAAGAATAAAGCCAAACTGGTGGCCAAGGGGTATAGACAAGAAGAAGGAATTGATTATGATCAAACCTTTGCACCTATTGCAAGGTTGAAAGCAATCAGACTATTCCTTGCATTTGCAGACTTCCAAGGAATCAAGGTATTCCAAATGGATGTCATCAGCCTTCCTGAATGCAGACTTGAAGGAAGAGGTTTATGTAGAGCAGCCTCCAGGTTTTATTGATTCTAACTCTCCTACTACTGTATATAGACTTAAGAAAGCTCTTTACGGGCTCAAGCAAGCCCCTAGAGCATGGTATGAAACATTGTCTACCTTTCTCATTGAGAACAAATTCTCAAGGAGGAAGATAGACAAGACCCTATTCCTAAGGGAATCTAAGGGCATGATCATCCTAGTCCAGATTTATGTTGATGACATAATATTTGGCTCTACTGATGACAACCTCTGCAGAAAGTTTGCAAACTTATGCAGGGGAAGTTTGAGATGAGTTGTATGGTTGAATTGAAGTTTTCTTAGGAGTCCAAGTAAAACAGACTGATGATGGTCTATCCATGTCCCAGTCAAAATTCACTAGGGAGATAATCAAGCAATATGGTATGGAGAATGCTTCCACCATAAGAACTCCCATGAGCTCAAGTATGCTTATAGGCAAAGATGATCTAGGGAAGCCTGCTGATCAAACTCTATATAGAGGTATAGTTGGCACCTTTCGCTACCTCACAATAAGTAGGTGTGACATTATGTATGCAATATGTGTCTGTGCTAGGTATCAGGCCTGCCTAAAGAGTCTCACAATACTGCTGTGAAAAGAATCTTGAGATATCTTAAGAGCACCATAGATCTTTATCACAACCCGCATTTTTCACCGCCAATAAATGTATATCAGAGTAAGGGGAAAATGCACATCATGACGCCACGTCAGCAGGGGATAGCTTCGGACATTCAGGAAAAACTCCTATTTTTCATGAAGAAAGATTCTTTAAGTTATTTAGAGTTAAAGCCAATTTAAGTATATTAGTTAGCCGTATGCCTCGGCTGAGTGGCTCATCTACTTCACAAGAAAAGTAATTATGTGTGGTGAAAAATACTTTTTTTATTGGGTTAGGCATCCTATAAGAGCTTAGAGGTTCCAAAAGGACACCTCATGGCATGCAAGTTCTAAATTTATAGTAGTAATAAAAGTGGATTTGTACGGTCGTTAAATATAGTGATTTAATATTTTAAATTATGTAATGCATGCGGTAATAATAGTAATTTTTCTTTTATACTTGAAAATAACTACCATGCAATCCTAACATAAAACATCCCAAATAGCAAGTAGTCCACATCCACAGATAGAAAACGAAGCAGCTAGCAAGTATTCAAAAATAACAAACATGTGGGCGTCAACAAACTGACACGAACCCACATAAGAAAAGTATGTATGAACCAGAGAAGCAAGATAAACAACAAACTACCTCGCTATGCCGAGGCAACAACAACGACCAACACTGCCGCACAAGCACTCCAAAACCAGCACCAAAGATCAGCTACAACAATGGATCTGAGGCATTTTAAAAAAAGAACACCTCAGCAAAAAGTACAAGTGGTGGCAGAAAAGAATAAGCCAACATAAATAAAGGGTCAAATGGGGTACCAACCCAAGACCAATGGTACTGAAGTAGAGTACGAAAGTAAAGCATCAAACAGGAAAATAACACGTACATGAATCTTCACATATATCATAAATACATCGGATGTACAAGGCTATAAGGTGACAAACATGAGTAAAGTATAAGGAAAAAATTGCATAACCTTTATTAGGCACCTATGGTCGACTCTACCCAAAAACACGGGCGTGGTGGTCACTCAACTGGACACACCCTCACAATTATAATATCCGTCTGACTGTGGGGGAGACTCATACACTCCACCATACACCGCAGATGCCCAAAAACCTAGTAGACTTCCACGATGTACTAATAAAGGAAACAGACATTACGGAGGTGGTTGCATCCACTAACTCCCGCAATCAAGAAACCCACAAAAACAAACACACATATCTCGAGACTTGGAACATCGGATTCTACAAGATATTTCTAAATTCAAGACACGGTTGATCAACCATTAGAAACGATTTACAATCCTAGATAACTCTAACGCGTCCTACATAATCGTGAAGGGACGGTTAACATGAGCTAGATACAACCATATCATCAAAACATATATCACTTTACAAGGTTAGACTTAGAATAAACCTGATGGATATAGACAAAAGATTTAGGTAGCACTATACTCAACAAGAAATTTAGTATAATAACAATTAAATTAGAAGTTGTAACAGATCATGAAAATGAAGAGAAGAGGGGAGTAAAACCACCCCTTGCCTTGTTTTTACCGGAAAAGAATCCTCTGAATCACTCCACGTTGCATATCGGGGCAAAAGAACACAAGGGGAGTCGAAATCTAAACAAAAATGGCCGAAAAGAGGTTAGGGTTGAAAAACCCTAACAAAAAAACTGAAGAAATGGGAAAAGTTTTACCACGATGGCGTAGCTGTTGACGGGAGCTTTCCAGATCTACGATTGGTTCAAGATTTCAAGCAACGGAGCACCGTCGACGGCCACCAGAAGATTCACGAACGACTTCCTCTCTCTCGCCTATGCTTCTCTGGTTCGGTTCAGAATTTTGGAGAAGATAAAGTTTTTTTTCTAATCACCCTAAGCATAAGAGTATATATATATATGTATTTATAAAATTTCTTGTCTAAATAGAAAAAAAACGAACTATTTAAGGGCGGGTGCCCGGAAAACTGAAAAAAAGACTTAGGATGGCTTCAAATCGAAAGTGCCCAACATGAAAGTTGTACATCTCGTCAAGACGAATAAATTTCATGTTAACTATGTTTATATACGACACCGTTTTGACCCTTAAAAAGGCGCCCGAATGCAAACTATAACAGACTACATGAGAAGGGCTGCAGGCCACTCGAGAACAAGCTTAGGAGTACTCGAGAAGTAGAAAGCAGGCTACTTAAGTACTAAAATTTAGTACTCGAGAACAAGGAAGCATAACTCGAGAGGTTGGAAGGCAGCACTCGAGAGGTTGGAAGGAGGCACTCGACAGGTTGGAAGGTAGCACTCGAGTATTAGACATATCACTCGACAATTCTATTGCATGAACAGTGTTTTTTTATAAATATATCCAAAAAATTAAACTATATACATGAATAGTAAAAGACATTTTGAATAGTGATTTATTATTAAAATAATCATATTTATATATTTTGAATAAGGAAACACGAGTTTAAAACGGAGGCCCGAACGCGCGCCGAATCAAACGAAATTCAAACTGTACGCGAACACTGACGCTACGAACCCAACGGCGAAGTCAAAACCATAATCCGACGAGTCATTCTCAAGATATAAATTTTTAAAGTCTACGGCGAACATAAATTCTACAAAACGTCGGAAAAATCATCGAGACCCGAATATCGCTCAGATCGTGACGAAACTTGACGAGCAAGTCCAAAATTATACAACTTGAATTCCAAATGCAAAATTTTACCATTACAACAAGAATTCGGCCGACTAGACCACACAGGCGCGAAAATGCCTTAACGACATTGCACCGTAATGCCACGACATCATAAATATGATGATGCCCAATCAAATAAAATCATCAAAAAAAATCGGGGGCGTTACAGTCACTCCCCCTAAAAAGAAGTTTCGTCCCGAAACTTAACACAACTACAAAACAAAACAAAAAATGAGAAAATCAAACACAACAAAAATATAGAGACATACCAGAAACTAAGAGATGAGATGCGGATGAGATTCTCTCATCGCCGATTCCAATTCCCACGTCGCACTCTCAACGTCTTGATTTCTCCAAAGAATCTTGACCATAGGGATGGTTTTCCTCCGTAACACTGGATCTTGATATTCCAAAACACGGATAGTATCTTCCATATACGTAAGGTTAGGCTGAATCTGGGGCACCGAGTCGAGGACTTGATGATCATTACGAATACACTTTCGCAACTGGCTCACATGGAACACATCATGGACACCAGGGAAGGTAGCAGGCAACTCCAGCCTATAAGCTGAAACTCCGACGTGTTTAAGAATCTGAAAAGGTCTCACGTACCGGGGGTCTAACTTGTGGTTCCTTCCAAAGCTTTTTAACACCAGACATCGGAGAAACTTTCAGCAAAACAAAGTCACCAATAACGAGCTCTAGATCAACCCTTCATTGATTAGCACATTTCTCATAGCATTCTTGTGCTACACGGAGCTTTTCTTGAATATGAGTCACGCACAATTCATCTCTTCAAGGGCTTCCGGACCTAGTAATGGCCTCTCACCAACCTCGGCGCAAAACAAAGGCGTCCTACAACGCCTCCCGTACAAGGCTTCAAACGGGGCCATCTGCAGACTCTCTTGATAACTATTATTATAGGCAAATTCCATGAGTCTGAGGCATTCATCCCAAACACCACCATGATCCAATATGTAGCACCTGATCATATCTTCCACGATCTGATTAACTCGCTCTGTTTGACCATTTGCCTGTGGATGATAGGAGGTGGAATACCTTAAATCGGTACCCAACCCCTCCTGTAAGCTCTTCCAAAAATGAGACGTAAACCTAGATTCTCGATCCGACACGATACTGACAGGAACTCCATGCAATCTGATAAACTCTTCCAGGTATAATTCAGCTATTTTCTTTATAAAATATCCAATCTTAAAGGGGATGAAATGGGCACATTTAGTCAATCTATCTAATATCACCCAAACGGAGTCATGCCCATGGGGATATTTCGGTAGAACAGTAATAAAATCCATCGAAATACTCTCCCACTTCCAACTGAGATTATCAAGCGGTGTCAATTTACCTCCAGGCCTTCTATGGTCAGCCTTAACACGCTTATACGTAAGACATTCCGACACAATCTTCACGACATTATTCTTCATTCCTGACCACCAAACAATTTGCTTTAGATCCTAAACATTTTAGTGGAACCAGGATGCTAGGCTACACTGGAATCATGAGCTTCAGCACAGATCGTAGCCCGAATGTCACCAAAAGCGGGGAAGCAAAATCTACCCCGATACTTCAAGGTATCCAACTCATCAAAGGAGAAATCAGGTAGCTCTCCCTTCACAGTTCTATTTCAGAGGTCTAAAAAATCTGGATCATCCTTCTAATGTGCTCGAGTAAGGGAAATCCAAGAGGGTTCTTCTGCTTTTAAACTAATAGGCACAGTACTACCCCAACCTTAATGTCCATCAACAGGAATTCCTCCACCAAGGAATGTACAGTCAAATTGAAAATTTTGGCGGTCTTTCTACTCAAAGCATCGGCTACTACGTTAGCCTTTCCTGGATGATAGAGAATTTCCACTTCATAATCAGCTACATATTCTAACAACCGGCGCTGGCGTAGATTTACTTCCTTTTGAGTGAAGACGTACTTCAAACTCTTATGGTCCATATAGATCATGTACATCGTGCCATACAATAAGTGTCTCCAAAGCTTCAATGCATAAATTACGGCAGCAAACTCCAAATTTTGCATAGGATAGTTTCTTTCATAAATCTTCAATTGCCTTGACCCATACGCGATCACCTTTCCCTCTTCCATCAAAACACAACCAAGTCCAATGTGTGATGCATCCATATATACAACATACTCAAGTCCTTCAGTATGCAAGGTTAAAACTAGAGCAGTACACAATATCTTCATCAACTCTTGGAAGGCTTCTTCACACTTATCGCTCCAAATGAATGTGGTGTTCTTCTGAGTAAGTCTAGTTAGAGGGGCTAACAACACGGAAAATCCTTCCACCAATTTTCTATAATAGCCGGCCAGGCCTAAAAAGTTCCTAATCTCTTTAGGTGTAGAAGGCCTCTCCGATTCCATTACAGCTGTAATCTTGGTTGGGTCCACGAAAATACCGTCCTTGCTTACAACATGACCCAGAAAGGACACCTGAGGTAGCTAGAACTCACACTTGCTCAACTTCGCATATAACTTATGCTCCCTTAGGGTCGACAAAACTAAACACAAATGCTGAGCATGTTCCTCAACACTGCGGGAATACACCAAGACATCATCTATAAACACAATAACAAATCGGTCCAAGAAGTCCGAAACACCCTATTCATCAAATCCATGAAAGCAGAGGGTGCATTGGTCAAACCGAAAGACATCACCAAAAACTCATAATGTTCATGCCGTTAATGGAAAGCGGTTCGTGGAATATCAGCCTCACAAATTCTCAACTAGTGGTGGCCTGAACGAAGATTGATCTTTGAAAATACTGAACTACCACGCAACTAATCGAATAGATCATCGATCCTTGGCAAGGGATACCTATTCTTAATGGTTATTTTGTTCAATTCTCTATAATTGATGCATATCCTCATTGATCCATCTTTCTTCTTTACGAACAAAACTGGAGCACCCTACAGAGAAGAACTTGGTCTAATAAAACCACACCTTAGCAACTCATCGAGCTGAGTACACAACTCATCCAACTTCCACGGAGCCATACAATATGGTGCCTTAGCAATGGGAAAGTACCTGGCTCGAGGTCTATCACAAACTCCACCTCTCTCTCAGGAGGAAGTCCTGGAAGACTATCAGGAAAGACATCTAGAAACTCTCGCACCACCGAGACATCCTCAAGACGTGGCGTAACAAAATCTGTTTCCAAAGCAGAAATAGAAACTAAAAAGGCCTCGCAACCAGACTCTATAGCACGACAAGCACGTACTGCAGAAATGATAGGGGAAACCTTGTCCTCAAATCCATAGACGCTCATAGGTTGGCCGTTGTCTATCCTGAAATCCAGTCGCTTAGCCTTACACTGGATGACCGCATCATACTTGGACAGCCCGTCCATGCCCAAAATCACATCAAAATCAGCCAGATCCAAAATCATCAGATCTGCAAAGGCCAGAAAATTGTCAAGATAAATAGGGCATCTCAGAACTCCTTGATTAGATATCACTGAATCACCGGAGGGAAGTTTGACATTGAAGGAGTCTCCTAATTGATCCACATCCAGATGATGTTTATCTACAAACCTCCGGGCCACAAAGGAATGAGTGGCACCTGAATCGAAAAGAACGCGTGCCCACCTATTCTGCACCTTAAACTCCCCTAAAACCGTAGCATACATAACTAAACAAATGAAAACTATAACAAATATAGGAGAGTAAAAGTCAAGCTAGAATATAACCTGATATGACTTGGTTAGAGGTCTGAGCATCCTCTCTAGTCACCACATTTAGTTTTCCTTTTCCTTTGTCCTGGTTTGGTGGCGGCGGTAGAGCTCGAAGTGGGGCAGGTTGTAGTGCGGACTGAGCCTGGGGGCACGAAGACTTCTAGTGTCATTTCTGCCTGCACTTGAAGCAAATCCTTTCTTTTATCCAGCAACGACTCACATCATGCCCCATCTTTAAATAGAATGAGCACACCAGATCTCCCTTGGGTGTGCCTTGGATGGCGAGCACCCGCTGCTGCTTCTGAGTAGCAGTCCCCTTGAAATACCTCTCGTAAGGGTGGTCAGGTCAACCACAGAAGCTGCATATTTCCCCGCTTCTCTTCTTCAATGAATGGCCAGATGCCCTAGAGCTTCCATCTTCAACACCTTTGGTCTTCTCTTTTCTCACTGCATCACCTCGGTTCTTGGTGTTTTCAATCACCTCCACTTTGAGTGCGGCTTACACTGCCATAACATAACTGTCAGCTCTATAAGCGCATGCCCACTGCTGGACATCACTTCATAGTCCACCCAGGAAACACTTCACTCTACCCTCCTCAGAAGCTACCAAATCAGGAGCAAACCTGCTCAATTTACTAAACTCAATCTCATATTTGCTCACTGTGAGCTGTCTCTACTTTAGATGCAGGAAGTTATTCATCAGACGGTCTTGCTCGACCGAGGGTAGAAACTTTTTTAGCAACATCTTCTTAAAAGATTCCCAAGAATAGCTTTCCTTGAGACTCTCCCTTTCCCGAATCCACCATCTCTTTGACAGACCTTTTAGATGATAGGCTGCAATCATTACCTTCTAGGATTCTAGAATCCCTGAATACAAAAAAAATCTCCTCGATAGAGATGATACAATCATCTAAAATCATAATGTTGGCACTCCCGTCATAGGTGGGAGGTCTCAGCCGTTGGAAGTGCGATATGAAATTAATTTCTGGTGGTATCGCCATCGGGGGCACCAGAGGAGCAGGGGTATCAGGCACGGCATGGCCCAAGGCAGGATCTTGCACTAAAGGTTGTTGTGCGGGAGAGGCAGATAGCAAAGACTGAATTTGCGATTGCATCACAACTAATTATCTCGACAGAGCCTCATTGCTCTGACGTAGACCCTCGATAATCGCATCACTTTGCGCTCCTGACGACTCACCCTCCGACTAGGGAGTCGACCTTGTCCCAATACGCTTTGGTGGCATTTCTTAAAATGCAAATGAACAACTCTTCAAAATCCTAGATTACAATTAGGCAACATAACTAGTTTAGACCATACTTAAAAGACACTTACTTATGCTGCAACTTACTCTGGGATTTTATAATGATGATATGTCCTACATAGGATGATATCCTCTCATCCTATTAACTTTTGTGCCTATGATATGAATGCATGGATTCTTTAGTCTTATTTAAAATCATGTGTGTACATGTGTCATCATGTAAACCTTAACTTAGCACACGTGTTTTTGCGGTGATATGCTATGTATGCAGTGTTATGCATCCTAAAAAGGCCTTAATGCATGTTATGAGTGGCGTACATATGAAATGTTATGCATCCCATACTACATAACATCGCATGCAATAAGAAAAGAAAACGTGCTAATGGGAACTCATGTGATGGTGGTTATGCATCTCATACTACATAACCATCACATGTTGCCACCTATGGTAGATCGATATACAAACACATATTATGCATCCAATACTACATAATATGCCCTGTATACTTCTTATCATGTTATGAGTGTAGTGACTATGTTTCGGCTAAGACGTACTGATGACACATCGGTGTGTGTTTGAATATGACTAAGCAACTAATACTAGTAAGGGAAGGTTGCCCGACCAATTGTCAAGCAACATCCCTCTGATACGAACTGTCACAACCCGCATTTTTCACCGCCAATAAAGGTATATCAGAGTAAGGGAAAAATGCACGTCGTGATGCCACGTCAGCAGGGGATAGCTGCGGACGCTCAGGCAAAACTCCTATTTACCATGAAGAAAGATTTTTTAAGTTATTTAGAGTTAAAGCCAATTTAAGTATAGTAGTTAGCCGTATCCCTCGGCTGCGTGGCTCATCTAGACCACAAGAAAAGTAATTATGCGCGGCGGAAAATACTTCTTTTATCGGGTTAGACATCCTATAAGAGCTTAAAGGTTCCAAAAGGACACCTCACGGTATGCAAGTTCTAAATTTATAATAGTAATAAAAGTGAATTTGTACGGTCGTTAAATATAGTGATTTAATATTTTAAATTATGCAATGCATGCAGTAATAATAGTAATTTTTCTTTTATACTTGAAAATAACTATCATGCAATCCTAACATAAAACATCCCAGAGAGCAAGTAATCCACATCCACAAAAAGAAAACGAAGCATCTAGCAAGTATCCAAAAATAACAAACCTACGAGCGTCAACAAACTGCCACGAACCCACATAAGAAAAGTACGTCTGAACCAGAGAAACAAGATAAACAACAAACTACCTCGCTATGCCGAGGCAACAACAATGGCCAACATTGCCGCACAAGAACTCCAAAACCAGCACCGAAGAATCAGCTACAGCTCTGGACCTGAGGCATTCCAAAGACAGAACACCTCAGCAAGAAAGTACAAGTGGTGGCAGAAAAAAATAAGCCAACATAAATAAAGGGTCAAATGGGGTACCAACCCAAGACCAAAAGTACTGAAGTAGAGTATGAAAGTAAAACATCAAACAGGAAAAGAACACTTACATGAATCGTCACGTACATCATAAATACACCAGATGAACAAGGCTATAAGGTGACAAACATGAGTAAAACGTAAGAAAGAAATTGCATAACCTTTATTAGGAACCTGTGGTCGACTCTACCCAAAAACACGGGCCAGGTGGTCACTCAACTAGACACACCCTCACGAATATAATATCCATCTAACTGCGGGGGAGACTCATAGACTACACCATACAATGCACACGCCCAAAAACCTGGTAGACTTCGACGATGTACTAATAAAGGAAACAAACATTGCGGAGGTAGTTGCGTCCACTAACTCCAACAATCAAGAAACCCACAAAAACAAACACACATATCTTGAGACTTGGCATATCGGATTCTACTAGACATTTCTAAATTAAATATGTGGTTGATCAACCTTTAGGAACGATTTACAATGCTAGATAACTCTAACGCGTCCTACATAATCATTAAGGGACGGTTAATATGAGCAATATACAACCATATCATCAAAACATATATCACTTTACTAGATTAGACTTAGAATAAACCTGGTGGATATAAACAAAAAATTTAGGCAGCACTATACTCAATAAGAAATTTAGGATAATAACAATGAAATTAGAAGTTGCAATAGATCATGAAAATGAGAGAAGAGGGGAGTAAAAACACCACTTGCCTTGGTTTTACCAGAAAAAAATCCTCTGAATCACTCCACGTCGCAGATCGGGGCAAAAGAACACAGGGGGAGTCAAAATCTAAACAAAAATGGCTGAAAAGAGGTTAGGGCTGAAAAACCCTAACGAGAAAACTCAAGAAATGAAAAAAGTTTTACCACGATGGCGTAGCTCTTGACGAGAGATTTCTTGATCTACAATTGGTTCAAGATTTCGAGCACCGGAGCACCGTCGGTGGACACCGGAAGATTCACGAACGGCTTCCTCTCTCTCGCCTACGCCTCTCTGGTTCGGTTCAGAATTTTGGAGAAGATAAAGTTTTTATTTCTAATTACCCTAAGCATAAGAGCATTTATATATGTATTTATAAAATTTCTTATCTAAATAGAAAAAAAGACTATTTACGAGCGAGTGTGCGGAAAACGGAAATAGAGGCTTAGGATGGCTTCAAATCAAAAAGTGTCAAACATGAAAGTTGTAGATCTCGTCGAGAGAACAAATTTCATGTTAACTATGTTTTTATACGACACCGTTTTGACCCTTAAAAAGGCGCCCGAACGTAAACTGGAACGGACTACTCGAGAAGGGCTGCAGGCCACACCAGAACAAGATTAACAATACTCGAGAAGTAGAAAGCAGGCTACTCGAGTACTAAAATTTAGTACTCGAGAACAAGGAAGCAGAACTCGAGATGTTGGAAGGCAGCACTCGAGAGGTTGGAAGGCAACACTCGAGAGGATGGAAGGCAGCACTGGAGAGGTTGGAAGGCACCACTCGAGTATTAGACAGATCACTCGACAATTCTATTGCATGAATAGTGCTTTTTTATAAATATATCCAAAAAATTAAACTATATACATGAATATTAAAAGACATTTTTGAATAGTGTTTTATTGTTAAAATAATCATATTTATATATTTTGAATAAGGAAACGGGAGTTTAAAACGGAGGCCCGAACGCGCGCCGAATCAAACGAAATTTGCACAGTATGCAAACACTGACGCTACAAACCCAACGACGAAGTCAAAACCAGAATCCGACGAGCCATTCTCGAGATATAAATCTTCAAAGTCTATGGCGAACATAAATTATACAAAACTTCGGAAAAATCGCCGAGACCCAAATATCGCTTGGATCGTGACGAAACATGACGAGCAAGTCCAAAATTATACAACTTGAATTCCAAATGCAAAATTTTCCCATTACAACAAGAATTCTGCCGACTCGACCCCACGGAAGCGAAAATGCCTTAACGACATTGCATCGTCAACTCGACGTTAAAAGTAACACCACGACGTCATAAATATGACGATGCCCATTCAAATAAAATCATCGAAAAAAATCGGGGGCGTTACAATCTTGGCCTATGGTACCCCATGGGGGAATTTGAACTAACTGTCTCTTCAGATGAAGATTTTGCAGGCTGCAAGGAGGACAGGAAGAGCACTTCAGGCTCCTGTCAATTTCTAGGTGGAAGGCTTGTCTCTTAGAGCAGTAAAAAGCAGACAAGTGTTACAATCTCAACTGCAGAGTCTGAGTATATTTTAGTTGGAAGCTACTGTGCTCAGTTGCTGTGGATTCAACATCAACTTCAGGACTACAATGTTCAGATAAGTAGAACTGCACTTTTTTGTGATTATACTAGTGCAATTTTTATAGCTATGATTCTTGTCTCCCATACCAGGATTAAGCATATAGAAATTAGGTATCATTTCATTAGAGAACATGTGGAAAGGGAAGACATCTCACTTGAGTCTGTATCCACAGACAAGCAAGTGGCTGATATCTTAACTAAGCCACTAGATGAAGCTAAGTTCAACACCTTCAAATTTGAATTGGGCATGTTGAATCTTGTGTAGCTTCAATTCTCTCTTCTACCATATGCTGCATTGTTTATTTTGCAGGTAGAACAAGTTCTTCCTCCAGATACTGAAGATGGTGTGCAACTGTTGAGGGGGAGCTAGCCCAACAACTGAGATAGATAGGTGGAGAACAACCCATCAGTATGCTCCCTATTGTAGAAATCAAAAAGTGGGAGGAAAGAAGTCAAGGGCTGAGAAGTACAACCAAGTGGAACAGTAAGGATGGCAACATGCCAGGGGGAGTTAGTAATTCTCCACAGGCTGGAGAAATGGTAACACTTCTCCACTCTACTACAGTTAAATTTTATTATGATGAAATGTTGTGTTGTCAATGACGTGTATTGTTTTGACTTCTTCAAATAGGTGGAGATTTTTGGGTATATTGATCCCAATTTCCCAGATTTGTAAGAAGTCAAATAGGTCAATGACATACACATATAATGTATTTGATGTGTGCTCTTGTTCTTGCATGTAGGTAGTCCATGATTGGACAGGTGAAGAAAAATGAGTTGGGCAGTAAACTCAAATTTCATCGAGCTTAGCTCGAAGTTCGTCGAACTCAAGTTATAGTTCGTCGAGCTCAGCTCAACGCTTGACAAGCTAAATCAAGAGAAAAATTGGCTACGACAAAAAGCACTGAGACCGCTGAGAAAATCATAGTTCGTTGAGCTCAGTTTACACTTCGTCGAGCTCAGGTTGCATTTTATCAAGCTCAACTCAATGCTCGTTAAGTTGAAGCCAGAGAAAAATTGACTAAGGCAAAAAGCGCTGAGACCGCTGAGAAGATTAGAGTTTTTCGAGCTCAGCACACAGATCATCGAACGTAGCTAAAGCCAGAAAATCTGTCTAAGGGAAAAAGCATTGAGACCGCTGAGAAGAAGGTGTTGAGACCACTAAGACATATAAGAAGAAAGCATTGAGGCCACTGAGACAGCTGAGAAAACTAGATGGATTTCTCTAAGTCCAGAAGCGTTGAGTGAAGCAGATTCACTCAATGCTTCTAATGAAGAAGGAAGCACTGAGACTGTTAAGAGGAAAACTGCTGAGACAGTAAAGTACAAAAACTGTTGAGACAGCAGATAAGAAGTATGTGCTGAAACAAAGGCTTGCCTCAGCTGATAATGAAAAACCACTGAGACTGCTGAGACAAAACCGCTGAGATAGTTAAGTGCAAAAACCATTGAGACAGTAGATAAGAAGAAAGCATTGAGAAAAAGGCTTGTCTCAGCTGATAATGAAAAACTGCTGAAACCGCTGAGACAAAACCGCTGAGACAAAGCCAGGAAAATTCTAAGTCCAGAAACGTTGAGAGACAAGAGAGATGGCATTGAGTGACTTAACATCACTCAATACTTCATGGTCTTCTGGAATATTTTCGAAATCCAGATGTCGATGACCACTGCTGACATCATCAAAGTCAAAATTATAGGAAGCCATTGCCAGAAAATCAACTGTGGCGCTGAAAGTCATTTTGTCCTTTTCTAATGGAGTTGGCGCTCACCAATCCTTGGTGTGCCCAAATACTATTATGCCATTGAATCAAATCAACACATATAAAAGTGGAAACAGAAAAAAGATTAGGGTTAGCTAACACAGAAGAAGAAAAATTGAAAAGAGCCAGCTGGACATTTTCTTCCGATTAAGCCTGAAAGCTAAAGTCCAGCCAAGATAGCCTTAAGGCAAAGAAGGATAGCTGAAGCACTTCAAAGCTCAGCAAATTTGTTCTCAATAGAACAGTTAGCTGATTCATCTCATCAGCAAGGTGGAAGCGTCTCATCTGTACAGTAGTAATAAGTGATAGCTATAGAAGAAGGCTGATTCCTTCTACTGTAATTGAGCTGGACTGAAATCTGCTCAGTCCAGCAAAGTTGACTCAGAGATATTTCTCTGAGTCATTTGTTTTACTTTCTTCAACTTATTGTATTAATTTCCTATAGGATTCAGTATATCTAAATCTAAGTGTAGGGCACTTTGTGCCTGAGGTAGGTGACAAGTTTGTCACTGAGGTAGGATCCAAGTGAGGATCTGAGCTGCTGGGCTTAAGTGCTTGAGGCAGGAGAGTGTTGCTCTCTGAGGTAGGATCCATGTGTTGATCTGGGGTAGGGCTGTCCTCCCATCCTGAGTGTAGGGCCTTGTGCCTGAAGTAGGTGACTGAAGAGTCATTGAGTTATAGGTGACAAGTTTGTCACTGAGATTGTAGGCCATGCCGGAGGCTGAGCTGTAGGTACCTGAAAGGGTACTAAGTTGTTGGAGTGTTGCAGCACTTTGAGAGTACGGCTCTGTGCCTAAAGATGTAGGGCTAAAGAGCCTGAGTGTAGGCCCTAGAAATAAGGTTGAGGTAGGTGATCAGTGGATCACTGAGCTGTAGGAGTTCTGCAGAGCTCTGAGGTAGGAACCCTTGTGGTTCTGAGTTGGATTCTGAGAAGAATCTGTGTGTTAGGCTGAGAGCTAGAGGTGTAAGCTCTGAGGAGCATAAGTGGAGGAGTTTGTGCCGAGTTCAACAAATAAGTTGGATATGTGGGAGGGAAAGTGGATGTACCCAATTAGGGAACCACTATAAATCCCGAGGTTTGCTGTGTGTGCTTGTTTTTCATTGTGATTTCAGGATTTAAGGACAAACTTTAGATAGAACAAGTTGAAAACAACAAAAGATTTATTAAAAGCTCAAAGACCTATTCACCCCCCTCTAGGTGATTAGCTAACTTAAAGTTAAATTACTTTCAGCAAGGTATCCGGAGGGAGCTTACTTGTGCACATACTCCAAAAAAAGGGAGTAGCGGAGAGGAAGATCTGTCATTTGACGGAAACCTACAAATGCTGGTTTCATGCAAAAGGAATTCCGAGGTCCTTTTGGGCTAAAGGAATGGCCTGCGCAACCTATTTTATCAATCAGATGCCTCTGAGTTCGATTAACATGAAGTCTCTTCATGAGCTGATGTTCAAGGAAAATCCCAATGTTGAACACCTTCGGGTGTTTAGATCAACTTGCTACGTACACGTCCTGGATGCTTTGAGGACCAAGTTTGATGCAAAGGCGAGGAAGCTTGTCTTCGTGGGCTATGATGAGCTGATTAAGGAATGGAAGTGTATGGATCCTGCGACGAAGAGGTTTCTTGTATCAAAAGACATTGTCTTTGATGAACTACATCATATGGAGGTAGCTCTGTGGACCTGCAGGAGAGCAAGTATAATTATAGGCAGGTGGAAGCTGCTAAGAATCTTTTGGTGGAGCTGTCGGTGTCACCCAGAGCTCTAGGTGTTTCAAGCTCCGAGGCAGAGACTTCTGGTTCAGGAAGCAGGGGGCATTGCTCTAAGTTTGTCCGAGAATGGAGCTACTGCAGAAGGCGTAGCCGAGGTGGTCAGTAATGGTCCGACCCTTCGGAGATCGAAGAGTACCGTTAAACCACCAACTCGTTACAACGAAGGAAACATGGTGAGCTTTGTCTCCTGTTTCTTCGCAGACCCCCTGAATGAGCGAGAGCCTTCAAAGTTTGAAGATGCCAATAGAGTCAAGAATTGGGATGACACTATGGATGAGTAGATGGAAGCCCTCAGAAGGAACGAGACTTGGGACACTGTGTGTAAGGTCATTGACGTTACTCCTGTGACGTGTAAGTGGGTGTACAATCTAAAGAAGAAGGCTGATGGAAGTATCAAAAGATACAAAGCTCGTCTGGTTGATCATGGGTTCTCCCAACAGTACGACAAAGACTTATGAAGAGATGTTTAGTCCAGTTGCCAAGATGACTTCAGTGCGGGTGGTGATCGCATTGGCTGCTTGCCAAGGATGGAAGATTTGGCAACTTGATGTAAAGAATGTTTTCATTACGGGGAGATAGATAAAGACATCTTCATGATTCAACCACCAGGTTATATAACTAAAGATCATTTGGACTATGTCTGTAAGCTTCAGAAGGCTCTTTTTGGGTTGAAGCAAGCTCCACGAGCATGGTATGAGAAGATCGTAGAATACCTCGAGTTCTGCAGATACTTTACCTCTGATTTAGATTCAAGCTTGTTCATAAAGAAGTAGAGGGAACTTCATGTCTTGGTGCTGTTGTACGTGGATGACATGATTGTTACAGGGAACTCTGAGGAGGAGGTAGCTAGCTAGGCTCAGTGCCCAGCTAGCTATTCGGTTCGAGATGAAGGATTTGGGTGAGCTCCACCACTTACTCGGACTCGAGGTTGAGAGGAAGAAGAGAGTGATACTCGTCTCTCAAAGGGGCTATGTTGAGCAGATCATTCATCGATTCAGATTTAGGGAGGAAAAGAGTAGCTCTACTACTCTAGATTGTGGCCTGAAGCTTCGATGAAATGAGGGGAGGATTCTTCCTGATCCCTTGGTGTTTCCGAGCTCTGGTTTGGAGCTTGATTTACCTGACGATTATTAAACCAGACATTACTTATTTTATAGGCCAAGTTAGTCGTTATATGGCGGAACTAAGGAAACCTCATCTGGTAGCGTCAAAGAATATTCTGAAGTATGTGAAGACTACTTATGATATGGGACTCCTTTATAGGAGGGACATAGGCTTTTATCTGCATGGCTACACTGATGCTGATTATGACGGAGACTCAGACGATTGAAAGTCGACGTCTGGTAATGTTTTCACCTGTAGATCAGCAGGTATTTCATGGTGTAGTAAAAAGCAGGACTCGGTGTCCGTCTCTACTACGAAAGAGGAGTACAAGGCTTCGACTTTGACAGCTCGGGAAGCCATCTGGATGAGGAGACTAGTAGAGGACGTCCATGAAGAAGTGCAATGTCCAACTCGGCTTCGTGGTGACTACGAGAGTGACCTGATGTCACAACCCGCATTTTCTCAACGAAGAAATCGTATCAGAGCAAGAGAAAACACGTGTCGTGATGCCACGTCGTGCAGGGGATAACTGCACACGCTCAGGAAAAACTCCAGACCTTAGATTTTAAGGAAAATCATTGATTAAATGTGAAAGAAAATCAGTTAAGTTGAATGGACGTATCCCTCGGCACGGTGGATCAGCTAGTCCACAGTTAAAATTATATTTATACGCAGCAGAAAATACTTTGGTTCAATTAAGTTGACACCCTAAATGAGCATAAGAGTCCCCGGGGACGACTCATGGTATGCACGACTCTAAGGTGAATATAGTATGTATGAAAGATAGTGTTTTACGCTGAGGAAAAAAAAATAATGTCTTTGTTTTAGAAACATGTTATGCATGAGGTACATATAATAATACTTTTTAGGTTTTAAAATATCTAACATGCAACCTAGCATAAATCCTTCTCAGAAGTAGGTAACCAACCATAAAATAGGCAAAAACAGCAGTTTAAGTTCATACCCAGCATCGCAAGAAGCCACCAGTGGGCGCCAACAACCTGACAAGAACCCATTGGTGAGTATGTATGTCTATACAGAAAGGTAAAGAACTACCTCACAAATAGGGATTAGCTATCTCAGCTACCCAAGAGGCCACCAACAAGCCCCTCCAAAAGAACTAGCAGCTGAACTGGCTACAACCTGGACCTGAGGCATTCAAGAAAAGAACACCTCAGCAAGGAAATAATCAAAAGGTAAATAGAGCGATAGATTAATGAGCAATAAGAAGAAGAGGGTTTACCAACCCGGCAACAAACTGCTATAAGCAAAAGAAAAGGGGTGACAGTAAGAAGAGAGTACTGTCTAGAGCACAGCAGAGCACACCAAGTGCGAACAATAAAACCATTATGCCCTACCAAAAGAGTCTGCAACAGCAACAAGACATATACATATATGCCAAAAGAAAAGAAAGCATAAGCAGGAAAGGGACTAACAGTCCTAACACGTGGGCAAGTGGCAGTGGTCAAAACATGGATCTGAATACATAACCAAAATCAGATCCAAAAAGGGCTAAGGGGTCAAACAGTGGCAGCTTTAGGGTCCCACACACACCAACCCGAACCGGGGCAAAAGGCGGCGGCCACAGCTCTCCAAATAAAACCACCCCTCCAGAGGCCACCAAAACTCCACCACCTGCCACAACCCAAGAGTCGGCATGCAGAAACTAGCCGAACACCCAATGCCCCCCCTAAAGAAAAAGTCACACTAACAATCCTAAGAAACACACGAACCCAAGGCAAAAATGTCGGGTCCAACCGACGCGGCCTTGCACGCCTAACCCGAACCAACCCCGAGTCTTTCTGAACCCAAAACAAGCGCAGCACCAAGTGTCGACACGATATGTCGACACCGCGACAAGCCGGTGTCGACAAAAGGTGTCGGCACCACTGCGGCTGGTGTCGACACCAAGTGTCGACACCACTGCTGCAGGTGTCGACACCAAGTGTCGACACCACAGCTGCTGGTGTCGACACCAAGTGTCGACACCTCTGCTGCTGGTGTCGACACCAAGTGTCGACACCTCTGCTGCTGGTGTCGACACCAAGTGTCGACACCACAGCTGCTGGTGTCGACACCAAGTGTCGACACCTCTGCTGCTGGTGTCGACACCAAGTGTCGACACCACAGCTGCTGGTGTCGACACCAAGTGTCGACACCTCTGCTGCTGGTGTCGACACCAAGTGTCGACACCACAGCTGCTGGTGTCGACACCAAGTGTCTACAATAAGTGTCGACACCACTGCTGGCCGGTGTCGACACAAAGGTGTCGACACCCCGACTGGCCACCGGCGCCAAACCCAGCAAACAACCAAAACGAGAACGAGGCCTCACTCTAGAGTTCCATCATCCATCGGCAATAGCAACTTCTCGACCTGAACCGAACCAAATCAGTCCCTAATAAACACAATCCCTCAGGAAATCTGAGATTTAACGGGAACTTTTCTACACTAACCACGGTATGATCGGGAACGAACCCTAATGTACACTTAAGATCTAAGCAGGAAAGAGATAAAATTTAAACAAAAGAAGACAAAGATCAACTATGGCAAGAATGAGGGAATATCACTTGCCACAATACCAGAAAAACTTGGTCGGCGGCCTCCCCCACTCTCAGATCTAGCCGCAGAGCAGCAAGCTGAGGAGCAGAAAGAATGCAGATCCAGGCGAGAGCAGTCCAGATCCACTCTCGAAATCGAATTTTGACCACTAAATCTCCAGGAATCGGCGTCCGAAGGCTAGGGTAGTCCGGCGGTTCTATTCCTCTCGCACAGGCGGCGGCTTCTTCCAGAAAGAGAAAATGAAAAGAGGCAAAGAACTGAGCCCTAATTTCTAACCTAAGGCTATGTATATAAGCATCTGTTTAATAATAAACAATCAATACATATTAATTACTTACACGCAATATCAAAACAACACAAGACCCGAAACATCTCGGAAAATGACGAAATTCATATCGCAGCTAAAAAACCACGCTACGAACACAACTGCGAAGTCGGAATTAGCATTGCCGAACAAAACCCGGGATATCACCACCCGAAGCCAAAACACAAGCATTCCCTAAGAGGCCCAACCGAGTCATCAAACGGACTCCGGCTAGCTGGGGAATCTTGCTAACAGGCTACAAACAGGCTACAAACAGGCTATACAGGGAACCCTAAGAGCTAAGACCACGCTCTACAACGGCAAAGAGCCGGAAATACGCCATTGTAACGCCCGCCAAAGATCAAACAAAACACGGAAAAACCGGGGGCGTTACAACCACTCCCCCTAAAAGAAAGTTTCGCTTCGAAACTTTACTCAAAACACTCCTATAAATAAGGAGAGAGAAAGTGCCAGGAAAGGGATATATAATAAAACAGAGCATACCATGCACAAGATCAGGGAAACAGATGAGGGTGAGCATCCATCATAGCCGACTCCAACTCCCAAGTCGCGCTTTCCACATCCTAATTCCTCCATAAAACTTTAACCATAGGAATAGTCTTCATCCGCAACGCCCGAACTTGAGAATCCAAAATGCGAACAGGCACCTCCACATAAGAAAGATTTGGCTCCAACTGAGGCACAGAATCCAACACCTGCCTGCCATTTACCACACATTTCCGCAGCTGACTGACGTGAAAGACATCATGCACGCTAGGGAAATTTGCGGGCAAAGCCAGCCAGTAGGCTGATACCCCAATCCGCTCAACGATCGGAAACGGCCCCACGTACCTCGGGTCCAACTTCCTATTCTTGCCAAACCGCTTGACTCCAATCAATGGGGAGACCTTTAAGAACACTGAGTCCCCCACAACAAATTCCAAGTCCGATCTACGCCGATTGGCGTTCTTCTCATATCTCTCCTAGGCTATCCGAAGCTTTTCCCGAATAAGCTTCACAGCGGTTTCCATCTCCTCGAGCGCTTCTGGACCCAACAAAGGTCCCTCGCCAAGCTCAGCCCAAAATAAGGGAGTCCTGCAGCGCCTCCCATACAAAGCTTCAAAAGGAGCCATTTGCAGGCTTTCTTGATAACTGTTGTTATATGCGAATTCCATAAGCCGCAAGCGCTCGTCCCACGCTCCTCCGTGGTCCAGAATATAGCACTGGATCATATCTTCCACAATCTGATTTACTCGCTCCGTCTGACCATTTGTCTGCGGATGATAAGCCGTGGAATATCTCAAATCTGTACCCAACCACTCTTGAAGGCTCTTCCAAAAATGAGACGTGAACCTGGAGTCTCGATCTGATATGATACTTACGGGTACACCATGCAATCTGACAACCTCTGCCAGATACAGCTCGGCTATCTTCCTCATCGGATAATCGATCTTAAATGGTACGAAATGAGCGCTCTTCGTCAATCTGTCTACGATTACCCAGACTGAAACATGCCCCTTAGGATATCTCGGTAAGCCGGTAATGAAATCCATCGAGATACTCTCCCACTTCCACATCGGAATCTCCAAGGGAGTCAGCTTGCCACCAGGCCTCCCATGGTCGGCTTTCACACGCCTGCAAGTGAAACACTCTGAAACAAATCTGGCTATGTCCTTCTTCATCCCGTACCACCAGGCAATCTGTTTTAAATCATGATACATCTTGGTCGACCCTGGATGGTAGGCGACACTAGATCCGTGGGCTCCTCTGCACACCAAATCCCGGATATCTCCAACTGCGGGGATGCAAAACCTGCCACGATACTTCAAGGTACCCGCATCATCTATAGAGAAATCTGGTAATTCACCTTTTTCAGCTCGAAGATACAAATGCAGAAGATCGGGATCGTCATTCTGATGCAGTCTCGTAAGCGCAATCCACGAAGGTTCTGCCACTGCCAAGCTACTATGCGAATCACAGCTTCCCACAGAAATGTCCATCAAAAGAAACTCTTCCACTAGACGCTCGGCGGAAAGATTAAAAATCTTACCTGACTTCCGACTTAGGGCATCGGCCACCACATTTGCCTTGCCCGGATGATACTGAATTTCAACATCATAGTCGGCCACGTACTCCAACCACCGCCGCTGGCGCAGATTCAATTCTTTCTGAGTGAAGACATACTTCAAACTCTTATGATCCGAGAAAATCTTGCACTGCGTGCCATATACCAAATGCCTCCACAATTTCAGTACATAGATCACAGCTGCAAACTCCAGGTCATGCGTAGGGTAATTCCTCTCGTGAGTCTTTAGCTGCCTCGACCCGTACGCAATCACCTTCCCTCCCTGCATCAAAACGCAGCCCAGTCCGACATGCGACACATCCACATATATATCATACTCACTACCCTACGTAGGCAAAGACAAAATTGGAGCTGAACATAGCCTTCTTTTTAGTTCCTCAAAAGCCTTCTCACACTTACCATCCCATATAAAGGCAACATTATTCTGCGTCAACTTGGTCAACGGCGCGGACAAGGTAGAGAAGCCTTCTACAAATCTTCTATAATAACCAGCCAGACCGAAGAAGCTTCTGATCTCTTTGGGAGTAACAGGTCTCGCCCATTCCTTAACAGCAACGATCTTTTCTGGGTCCACTGATATTCCCTCCTTATTAATCACGTGGCCTAGAAAAGAAACTTGAGGCAACCAAAATTCACATTTGCTCAACTTGGCGTATAGCTTATGGTATCTCAGAGTCGCCAAGACCAGTCGAAAGTGTCGATCATGCTCCTCCGCATCTTTAGAATACACCAAAACATCGTCTATAAAGTCAATCACAAACTTATCTAGAAAATCCTTGAAAACTCTATTCATCAAATCCATAAAGGCTGAGGGCGCATTAGTCAAACCAAATGACATAACCAAAAACTCAAAATGCCCATGACGAGAGCGGAACGCCGTCCGCGGAACATCTGACTCCCGAATCCTCAACTGGTGATAGCCCGAACGAAGATCTATCTTGGAAAACACGGCACTACCACGCAGTTGGTCAAACAAATCGCCGATTCGCGGCAAAGGGTACCTGTTCTTAATAGTAACCTTGTTCAGCTCTCTATAGTCGATGCATAACCTCATCGACCCATCCTTCTTTTTAACGAACAGCACTGACGCACCCCAAGGCGAAGTACTCGGCCTTATAAAGCCTTTTGCCAACAACTCATCCAGCTGAATTCGCAACTCTTCCAGCTCTCGCGGGGCCATCCGGTACGGCGCTTTTACAATAGGACGCGTGCCTGGCTCCAAATCTATGGCAAACTCGACATCTCGATCGGGTGGAAGACCGGGAAGATCGTCAGGAAACACATCAGAGAAGTCACACACCACAGGAATCTCTTCCAAGCGGGGCAAACTAACAATCGTCCCTACCAGAGAGACCACACAAGCAAAACAGCCAGAATCAAGCAACTTCCGAGCACGCACCGGAGAAATGACTGGAGACTCCTGGAGGTAATACCCATAAACGCTCCCTGACTGACCGTTGTCTTTGACGAAGTCCAAGCGCTTACCCTTGCACTGGATCACAGCATCGTACCTTGACAACCAGTCCATGCCCAAAATAACATCGAAGTCCCCCAGGTCAATCACCTTCAGATCTGCCTTGGCTAGAAAATCTCCCAACAAAATCGGACAATCGAGGACACCCAGGTCCGTAACCACAGAGTCACCGGAGGGGAACTTAATGCAGAAGGCACCACCAACACGATCTAGGCCCAAACTGAACCGCTCCACGAAGGCTCTAGCCACAAACGAGTGGGTAGTGCCGGAATCGAAGAGAACGCGCGCCCAGCGGTTCTTTACCTTAAATCGTCCTACGAATTGCACACGCATCTAAGGCAACAAGCACTAAAACGAAAACTACAACCAAAAAGGGAACGTAACGAGACGACTGGCGAGGAGTCGAACCTGAGATAACCTGGGTCGAGGTCTTCGCTTCGTCTGCCGAAAGCACATTCAGCTTCCCCTTTCCTTTATCCATTTGCTGAGGCGGTGGCAAAGCCTGGAGGGGAACTGGCTGCAGAATAGGCTGGGTCTGAGTGCACCTTGTCTTGAGATGACCCTTCTGGCCGCACTGAAAACAGACCTTATCTTTTAATCAATAACGGGCAGCCTCATGCCCCTTCCTTCCACACAAGGCACACACCAAGTCTCCCCTGGATACACCCTGAATCGCGTGCACCTGTTCCTTCTTCTGCGCTCCCAACCTTTTGAAACACTTCTCAAAGGGGTGGCCTGGCCGGCCATAAAAGCTACAAATCTCTTTGATCTTCTTTCTCGAGACAGCATCAGGTTCCTGAGGGCTCTTCCCTCCATCGGACTTCCGCTTATCCTTCCTTAACTGCTGGCCTCTATTCTTGACATTCTCAATGGCCTCGACTCTCAAGGCAGCTTCAACCACACTGGCATAACTGACTGCTCCATAGGCATTCGCTAACTGTTGAATGTCGCTTCTTAGTCCACCCAGAAATCGCTTAACTCGGTCTACCTCAACACTCACCAGACCCGGAGCAAACCGACTCAACTTACTAAACTCAATCTCATACTCACTAACCGTGAGTTTCCTCTGCTTTAAATGAAGAAAGTCATTCATTAGCCGGTCCCACTCGACTGAAGGCAGAAACTAACTTAACAACATCACCTTAAATGACTCCCAAGTGCAACCTGCCACTAAGCTCTCTTTCTCCCTCAGCAACCAATTCTTTGCTAAGCCCTTGAGCTGGTAGGCAGCGAGAATCACTCTCTGATCGTCCGTAATCCCTGAGTAAGAGAACATCTCCTCAATGGTAATCAGCCAGTCATCCAAAATCATGAAATCTGCCTGCCCATCATAGGTAGGGGGTCTCAGCCGCTGAAACTGGGATATGAACGCCATCTTCGGGGGCACCACAACCAAAGGCACGGGAGGAGTAGGAGGGGTAGGAACAGCTACCCCCTCAGCGGGGTCCTGAGCTCTCGGGGTCTGTCCCGCCACCACTGCTACAAGGGACTGAATTTGATCCTGCATAGCCACTACCTGCCTCGATAACGCCTCATTACTCTACCGCAGGCTTTCTACCAACGCGTCGCTCTGCTCTCCTTACGTCTCACCCTCGGATTGGGGGGTCGATCTCGTCGCAGGACGTCTCGCCATCCTAAAATCGCACAAGCTTTAGACAAAACCTAGCCCATCAGCTAGAACAAAACTACCCGGTACGGACAAACACACTTAAATATGAACTTCAACTGCAAAACTTGCTCTGGGAGTTGTTTTTACCATGATGATGTTATGCTTAACCTAAGATGGTTCACCACCATCATACTAACTCAGGTGCCTAAACCATGAATGCATGTATTTGTATTCTTTTTGACTCAAAACCATGTGTGTACATATGTCATCTTGCAAATCTTTAGCTTGGCACATTGTGCTTATGAAATGTTATGCTATGCATGATGTGCTATGCATTATAAAAAGGCCTTAGTGCATGCCATGGGCGCCGTACACATGAAAATGTTATGCATCCCATACTACATAACATTCCCATGCAACGAAAAAAGAAAACGTGCTAGCCGCATTCATGTGGTGAGGTTATGCATCCCAAACTACATAACCCTCACATGTTGCCTCTTATGGTGGATCCATATACAAACACATATTATGCATCCCATACTACATAATATGCCCTGTATACTTCTTTATGCTCATGAGTGTAGTGTTCGTGCTTCGGCCAACACGTGCTGATGATATATCGGTGTTTGTATGGTATGACGCTAACCACTAATGTAGACAAGGGAAAGGTTGCCCAACCATTTGTCAAGCAACCTCCCTCTGATACCAACTGTCACAACCCGCATTTTCTCAACGAAGAAATCGTATCAGAGCAAGAGAAAACACGTGCCGTGATGCCACGTCGTGCAGGGGATAACTGCACACGCTCAGGCAAAACTCCAGACCTTAGATTTTAAGGAAAATCGTTGATTAAATGTGAAAGAAAATCAGTTAAGTTGAATGGTCGTATCCCTCAGCACGGTGGATCAGCTAGTCCACAGTTAAAATTATATTTATACGCAGCAGAAAATACTTTGGTTCAATTAAGTTGACACCCTAAATGAGCATAAGAGTCCCCGGGGGACGACTCATGGTATGCAGGACTCTAAGGTGAATATAGTATGTATGAAAGATAGTGTTTTACGCTGAGGAAAAAAAATAGTGTCTTTGTTTTAGAAACATGTTATGCATGAGGTACATATAATAATACTTTTTAGGTTTTAAAATATCTAACATGCAACCTAGCATAAATCCTTCCCAGAAGCAGGTAACCAACAATAAAATAGGAAAAAACAGCAGTTTAAGTTCATACCCAGCATCGCAAGAAGCCACCAGTGGGCGCCAACAACCTGACACGAACCCACTGGTGAGTATGTATGTCTATACAGAAAGGTAAAAAACTACCTCACAAAACGGGGATCAGCTATCTCAGCTACCCAAGAGGCCACCAACAAGCCCCTCCAAAAGAACTAGCCGCTGAACTGGCTACAACCTGGACCTGAGGCATTCAAGAAAAGAACACCTCAGCAAGGAAATAATCAAAAGGTAAATAGAGCAATAAATTAATGAGCAATAAGAAGAAGAGGGTTTACCAACCCGGCAACAAACTACTATAAGAAAAAGAAAAGGGGTGACAGTAAGAAGAGAGTACTGTCTAGAGCACAGCAGAGCACACCAAGTGCGAGCAATAAAACCATTATGCCCTACCAAAAGAGTCTGCAACAACAACAAGACATATACATATATTCCAAAAGAAAAGAAAGCATAAGCAGGAATGAGACTAACAGTCCTAACACATGGGCAAGTGGCAGTGGTCAAAAAATGGATCTGAATACATAACCAAAATCAGATCCAAAAAGGGCTAAGGGGTCAAACAGTGGCAGCTTTAGGGTCCCACACACACCAACCCAAACCGGGGCAATAGGCGGTGGCCACAGCTCTCCACATAAAACCACCCCTCCAGAGGCCACCAAAACTCCACCACCTGCCACAACCCAAGAGTCGGCATGCAGAAACTAGCCGAACACTCAATGCCCCCCTAGGGAAAAAGTCACACTAACAATCCTAAGAAACACACGAACCCAAGGCAAAAACGTCGGGTCCAACCGACGCGGCCTTGCACGCCTAACCCGAACCAACCCCGAGTCTTTCTGACCCCAAAACAAGCGCAACACCCAGTGTCGACACGATATGTCGACACCACGACAAGCCGATGTCGACACAAGGTGTCGGCACCACTGCGGCTGGTGTCGACACCAAGTGTCGACACCACTGCTGCTGGTGTCGACACCAAGTGTCGACACCACAGCTGCTGGTGTCGACACCAAGTGTCGACACCTCTGCTGCTGGTGTCGAAACTTGGTGTCGACACCACAGTTGCTGGTATCGACACCAAGTGTCGACACCTCTGCTGCTGGTGTCGACACCAAGTGTCGACACCACAGCTGCTGGTGTCGACACCTCTGCAGCTGGTGTTGACACCAAGTGTCGACACCACAGCTGCTGGTGTCGACACCACTGCTGGCCGGTGTCGACACAAAGGTGTCGATACCCCGACTGGCCACCGGCGCCAAACCCAGCAAACAACCAAAACGAGAACGAGGCCTCACTCTAGAGTTCCATCATCCATCGACAATAGCAACTTCTCGACCTGAACCGAACCAAATCTGTCCCTAATAAACACAATCCCTCAGGAAATCTGAGATTTAACGGGAACTTTTCTAAGCTAACCACGATATGATCGGGAACGAACCCTAACGTACACCTAAGATCTAAGCAGGAAAGAGATAAAATTTAAACAAAAGAAGACAAAGATCAACTATGGCAAGGATGAGGGAACATCACTTGCCTCAAAACCAGAAAAACTTGGTCGGCGGCCTCCCCCACTCTCGGATCTAGCTGCAGAGCAGCAAGCTGAGGAGCAGAAAGAATGCAGATCCAGGCGAGAGCAGTCCAGATCCACTCTCAAAATCGAATTTCGACCACTAAATCTCCAGGAATCGGCGTCCGAAGGCTAGGGTAGTCCGACGGTTCTCTTCCTCTCCCACAGGCGGGGGCTTCTTCCAGAAAGAGAAAATGAAAAGAGGCAAAGAACTGAGCCCTAATTTCTAACCTAAGGCTATGTATATAAGCATCAGTTTAATAATAAACAATCAATACATATTAATTACTTACACACAATATCAAAACAACACGAGACCCGAAACATCTCGGAAAATGATGAAATTCATATCGCAACTAAAAACCCACGCTACGAACACAACTGCGAAGTCGAAATTAGCATTCGCCAAACAAAACCCGGGATATCACCACCCGAAGCCAAAACACAAGCATTCTCTAAGAGGCCCAACCGAGTCATCAAACGGAATCCAGCTAGCTGGGGAATCTTGCTAACAGGCTACAAACAGGCTACACAGGGAACCCTAAGAGCTAAGACCACGCTCTACAACGGCAAAGAGCCGGAAATACGCCATCATAACGCCCGCGAAAGATCAAACAAAACAAGGAAAAATTAGGGGTGTTACACCTGAAACTAGTTAATAATCCAGTTTATCACGCACGTTCCAATCATATAGAGATTGAGTACCACTTCATTCGAGAGAAGTTGTTGGAGGGGTCTCTTATGGTTGAGCATGTGGGGAGTGAGGACAACATCACAGATATCTTCACTAAGCTGCTTTTGAAGGGGCCATTTGAATGGTTACAGGGACTGCTGGATTTGGTCACACTTCTCACTCCAAGGGGGGGGGTGTTGAAAAGGTTGAAGTGAAAGTGGGTGTTGATCAGGAAGACCGCGCGGCCTGGGCGGACAGTCTTGTAGACTGGTGATACAGCCTGAGCGGTCTGGAGTTGCGGCTTAGTGGTGTGTCCTTCGTGGTAGTCGTGCTGATAGGTTGAATATCCATGGTCTGGTCGGACTAGATTGGAGCTGGTAGACTGGGTGGACTATTGTTCGTGTCTACGGATCTCGCGCTAGAGGTTTTCTGGTTGGGGACTTGGTCATGATTTGTGATAAGTTCAGATTGATCGCGGTGTCCACAATGTCCACTGGTTTACCAGGTGGTCTGTGTCGTTGGTTATGAACATTATTGTTGTGGGCTGGTACGGTATCTGCAGGGATGCAAACTGTCTTCGATCTCGCCTTCTTTGATGACAGGAGGATAGTCTAGTGTCCAGCCTTATCTATGCGGACTGGGCGGACTGCTCTGTGCTAGCTGCGGGCTGGGGTGGTGTTTCTATCTACTAGGGAGGTGACCACACTCTTCTCCACGCCCATAAATTGGACCCCCCACTATGACATCATAATTCTGAACGAAGAGTAAGTTAAACGTGGGTTAATTGTTGCGGCCTCGGATTTGCTATCCGCATGATTTGAAAAGAATAACTAGGTTGCTGTTTGCAGGTTGTGCGGCTAGCATTGAGAAGCCAGGATTTTGGTGCTGACTGCGGTCAAGGATCAATAGAGCTTGCGGTTATCAATCATTGGTTTGCAGTAGATCGCGGTTGCAGCCAGCCTGTCTTCTCTCCTCCAGCTTTCCCAGTTAAATAACTTGACTGCCTGTCTCGGCAGTCCGTCTTTCAGTTCGACAACGCTTTATTCGCAGACTCTAACAGTTATTCGACTTATGCGGTTAGGCGGCTTGTAGAGAGCAGACAAAGGTGTTCAGTAGAATAACGTGTTGTAAGTGGTCTACACAGACTCTGTAGTTCAGTTCAGTGCAGCAAAAGCTTGGCGGTCTTGGCGGTCTCTGAGCTAGTCCGCCTGACTTGTTCTTGATTTGTTTGTATGCTCTTTCTTTGTACATCGGTGAATCATGTCTCGACATGTATGTCCTACCTTGTAAAGAAGATTGTTGATAATACAAGACTTGTTTGTTGCCTTCTATTATTTCTGATTTATTAAACTTAGTTTATGGTTAAGTGTTCCTGTGCCTGGTTCCCATTTTCCGCTTGATCAAGGTGTCATCTTGATGGCTTTGAAAGTTTTACTTGGTATCAGAACTATCTCCCTGTTCATCTTGAGGAATTTTAATAGTAGTATCAATGCTAATGAAATATGAGTCTATGGGGTCGCACATAAGAGTATTGAAGAAGTTGGAAAGGTTTGTGTTGGCATTGCTCATATGTGATATGAGGGAAAGGCCAAGCCTATGAGATTCTAGATTTGGAGGTGGATCAACCCATAACCTATATTGTGAATATAGATGACCAGGTATATCATCGAGACATGTCTTGTCGTTTTGAGGACTGTTGTATATGAATTCGTTGAATGACATAAAGTAAATTCGTCAAATTGCCTCTTGTTGTTCTGACGAATCGGGAGCGATTCGTCAAAATGTTTCTTTTTATTTTGATGAATTGGACTTAGATTTGTCGAATGATCTCTTGATGTTTGGACGAATTTGTTCTGTCTGAATTTGTCGTATGTTTATGTATCACTTAGACGAATGGTCTTTGATTCCTCAGATGTTTACGTATCATTTCGACGAATGGTCTTTGATTCGTTGGGTATATTCGTGTCATTTCGATGAATAGTCTTTGATCCTGGTATGATTCTTTTAAGTTCAATTTCGGCCTGGTCTGCAAATAACTACAGTTTTCGGTTTGGTGTATAAATAAATGAGATAAATGTTATCTCCTATGCTTGACCTAATCGATCGAGATCGTTTGTGTGACAGCTTCTTCCTCCTGACGGAATAGTTCTGCAACCTTGAAGTCGTAGCCGCTGCTCCGTGCCGCCGACCATTCCAACCCATTACCGTCGCCATAAATTGTTTCCTAAGCTTCGTCTTCATCACCGTCGTCTCTCTATTAACGGATCTAGCAATCCGTGGAGACGTTAAGGGAATTCAATCTTCCATCTTAGATCTTGTGTGACAAGAGTTTAAAGGTTCTTCTTGCTCATATGGATACCTATATAGGCGTTGATATACTTATACGCTCAAAACTCCCGCCGCAAGTGTTCGTTGGACTTCCTTGAATCATCTTGGTTGAGTAGTGACTCA
This sequence comes from Platanthera guangdongensis, assembly GCA_039583875.1. Lineage (NCBI taxonomy): Eukaryota > Viridiplantae > Streptophyta > Magnoliopsida > Asparagales > Orchidaceae > Platanthera > Platanthera guangdongensis. The sequence continues at coordinate 40,943,395 of CM077165.1, read as the reverse complement.
ATCCCGCTAAGTTATACTTTTATTTAAAGTTGTTTTACTTTTTGATCAATGATCATCGTAAAATCCATTTCTCTTTGGGTTTTCTCGAATCCTTATTCCGCTGTGCACATGTGGTGTGGATTCAAAGAAACCCAACATCAAGTCTAAAACATAAGATGATAAAGAGCCGGGAGTAAGAAAAGACTCTGATGCAATAGCATGCACAACCCTGTTAATCGATCGTCAAACAAAAACAAACGAAATAGAAAAAATCAAGGAAATCAGACGCAAAATGTCGAGAATGATAGGGAGTTCAAAAGAGAAAGGTGCCGCCAAAGAATATAAGGAGTGGATAAGCGTAGCACAGTCCCCCTCCACCACCACAGATTGCCACCCAAACTCCATTGCCAGCTCAAGAGCCACACGTGTCACAAGAGCTTCATCCACCATAGCATGTGACAAAAGATGTCAAACTCCGGATCGCCATGCCATACAATAGACCGAAGAATCTTGAGCAATCACACATGCACCAAGCAAAGAAGGCCCAACCCAGATCCTCCCATCAAAATTAATCTTTACTGAGCCGCAAGGCGGAGGAGACGAAGCAACAGAGCAACCCGGCGGTGAGTCCCCTAACACCTCCGGAGGTGCAACGATCATCGAACGAATAAAGGATAATGTATCCTCCAAGGGCTATAATACACCCTCCCATAACATATGGTTACGATGCCACTACAGAGCCCATCAAGCCGTAGCAAATATAGTGAACCTATGTGAGTACAAGGAATCATGTACATTTTGCAACCACTCCAAGCTCGACCCCAACAAACTAATAGAGGCATTGTTAGGAAGCATCAACGTAGGCCATATCAGATCCACCAAGGGGCTTCTACCAAAGGCGTGATGAAAGTCCTCTTCAGGATAGCCACATAAAGGATAGTCGTCGACTAAGCAGCGACGATGAACAAGAAAAGAGCTCGTTAGTAGGATTTCCTGCCACAACCGCCAGGGAAATGTATGGACCTTAGGCAAAACATGTGCCCGTCAAATGAAATTCCACGATGGCGGCAAGGAGTAGGACAATCCCCTCCCCCCAGGAAAAGCACACAAAGTGCCAATTGGTAGGCACACCACACAAAAAATACCATTAAGAGATCATCCGACTTCGCGGTCTGCTTAAGTTGATTGGGAAGAATTGTCGTCACATCATCTGTCAAAAATAAAGTCTAGATGTCCGAAACTTCCCACTCCCGGCAGTCGGGTCTAAATAGTTTGCATACCAGTTGGGGAACAACACCGATTTGCCTGGGGGTCTGTATCCAAAAAGTGGTTGGCTGAGGAATCCAACGATCATGCCAAATGTGAATGTTCGTCCCCATCCCAACCGATAGTCGAGAGCCAGCAACAATCAGGGGCCGGACAACACAAAAATTACACCAATAGAAGGAGGGACGACTACCAGTACATTCATAAAGAGATCTCCATATGGGTAATAACGCGCTCGAAAGAGCCGAGCAACCAAGGAATCGTGTCGCGTGATGAGGTTCAAACCCGTTTTGCTAGAAGGGATGAGTTGAAAGCATCGAAGTGGCGAAAGCCCAAACTGCCCACCGATTTTGATTGACACCAGGAACGTCAAGATTCCCCCCACCCGCCCCGACGCCCACTCTCATTCCACCAAAAAGAGGAAATAAGGTACTCCATCTCCCGCAAGATCCAGCGTAGAATTCGAAAGAAGCTCATAACCAAAGTAGGGATGGCAGTCAATACTCCCTTAATAAGAATTGCACGGCCCGCCTGTGAGAGAAGACATATTTTCCACCCCTAAAGATGTTGTCAAACCATTTCCAAAAGATATTTAAAACAACCGTAGCAAGAGCACCCAATCATATCCGGGATGCCCAAGTAAGTCTCATGTCGGGTACACCGGGTCACCCCCAAGATGGCCGAAATATCATCCGCAACCTCCGCAGGAGCAGCACAACTAAAAACAATTGTCGACTTCTCCAAATTTATCATAAGCCCTGACGACCGAGAGAAAGAGCCCAAAATCCTGGATATAGCCAAAGCCGCCCCTATCCACACGAGCAAAAACCAACGTGTTGTCGACAAGGAACAAATGAGAGATCCACAGGGCAAGTGGGCACACAGTCAATCCCCGCAAGGTACCAACCATTCAGCCCGCTCAATCCATCTGCTAAAAAATTAAGAGCACATCAGAAATATATAAGGAGAGAGTGGGTCGGCCTGCCGAATCCCCCAACTGGGATGAAGGTTCCCAAACATCCCCCATTAAGGGTGAAAGAATATCTAGCCGAGGTGACACAGCACATGATAAGAGCGATAAAACTATCACGAACCCCCCAAACAAGAGGGAAATTTTTTTGGTATGTGTAGCGTTCCTTCCTCTAAGAACGCCTTTAAATTAATATTATGCGGACCCCACCTAATTTTCACTTTCCCGCTATTGAGCTGCAGAACTCTCTTCTTCTTTCTGCATTGATGCTAGGTTTTTTCTTCTTCCGACCTACACTTTCATCTCCTCCGCCCTTTATCTCTTCCCCCGCCGCCCGTCGCCTCCTCTCCAGGCCTCGTCGCCTTCGCCAACATCTGTTTACGTATTATCTTTAAGTTCAATGGGTTTTCCGAGCTTTCTTGCCTGCAGTAACATCCCTTTGGAGTAGGGATCCATGGAGAAGGGGAGTACACAAATGGGGTTCAACAGTGATAATATGTTCAACATTGAACATACGACTGTACATACAGCTATATATTGAACATAAAATACAGTTGGACTACTACTAAAAGTTAAATACAGTTGTCTATAATACTATATGCAAATACAATCTTATATTACACCTGTAATACAGTTGTATTTCACTATATGCAAATACAGTCCTACAATATACCTGGAATACAGTTGTATATAACATTATATGCAAATACAGTCTTATATTATACCTGAAATACAGTTGTATTTCACACAATATGCAAATACAGTCCTACAATATACTTGGAATACAGTTGTATATAACACTATATAAAAATACAGTCCTATATTATACCTGAAATACAGTTGTATTTCACACTATATGCAAACACAGTCCTACAATATATATGGAATACAATTATATATAAAATTGTATGCAAATACAGTCATATATTATACCTGAAATACAGTTCTATATACAATTGCTCTAACTTGAGATGAGGCCATCGTTGATGGAAAAAAAGTCATACCTGGTTCTTCTCAAGCCGTCGATGCCGCCAACGAGAAAATGCGCCTGGAAATCTGTTGGAGATCGCGAGTGCGAGGAGAAGAAGAGTTGGCCGTTGGTGACACCTACATTAACAGGTACGTTTCACCGGAGTTCGCATCGCAAGAAATATGCTGGAAATCTGAATAAGGAGGAAGAAATCTGCCTGGAAATCGCCTAGGTTACGTTAGGGAAGAAGAGGGAAACCCAAAAAATGAAGTGGACCCGCGTTTTTTGAAAATGGTATTTAAAGGCGTTCCTAGAGGAAGGAACGCTACACATACCAAACAATTTCCAACAAGAGAGACCACATTCCAAAAAAGTCACTCCACCACGACCAGTTCTTGCCGGCGTTCACGACCCCTCCTTCTCCGGCCGGCCGTAGCCCGCTCGTCTCAACGTCGATGTCATAATATGCCGGTGTCGATGGAAATGGGGGATATACCGGTGGAGAAGACGCACTGGCTTCCTGGCCAGCCGGCCGTAGCCCTCTCGTCTCGCCATTGATGTCGTAATACTCCAGCATAGATGCAAATAAGGGATATACCGGTGGAGAAGACGCGTTGGCTTCCTCACCGGCTGGTCGTAGCCCGCTCGTCTCACCGTCAATGCCACGGGCTTGGAGGATAATACGTCGGCATCGCGTGACCTCTAGAAACAGGAAAAACCGGAGCTCCTGCGTTAAGTTTCGTCCCGCAGATTTTTGAGTTATGATAAAACGTAGGGCGATTGGAACGGAAGAGGAAAACCAAATGGTTTTTCCATCGGGTTACGTTTCAATAGGACGAAACGACGATAAAAACTAAAACAAATGAAGCCCTAATCTAAATGGATGGTGGTTGTTTCTAATCAGAGTTCCTTAGTTTTGATTTCTTTACGGAATGAGATGGTGTTGATATACAACCCTATTTTTCTATTCTCTCTAAATTGTCTTCTTTTGCTTCATTTATCTTCCCCTTTTGGTGGTCATTTATCAACCCTTTTGATTGATTGTATATTCTCTGCCCTGTTATATATCTCATCCACCTCTGGGGAGTTGCCTGGTCATTGAAAATATTCTTAGGTAGCTATTAGTTCTCTTTGGTGGCCTGCAAGTTTTTGGTGGGGTGCTATCAATGCAATATTACTTTGCTGCTAATACGTTTATAGTTTTCTTGTTGGTTTTTTGATCCCAAGCTAGCCCTCTTGATTATTGTGGTTATCATGTGGTTTTGGGTTCCCAGGTGGCATCGTTATTTGCTAGAGATTGGTTTCAGTTGGTTCGCAATTTCTTGGCTCGGTTTGGTCCTGCTATGCTGGAATATGTGGGTTTTTGTCATGCTGGAATTTGGTCCATTGCTTTGGATCACAAAGCTTTGGGTTGTCTAGCCTGTTGTTACCTTTTAATAAATCTAAGGCCAATGATAGTTTCTTCGTTTCTTATGAGGTTTTTGCATGTTGGCCAATTGGGTTTGAGAGTGCAAAAACTCGACCCGAGCACCTGCAAATTAATTTATCAAGAGTATCTGCGCGAACGTTTTAGCGGATAAAAATACATAAGCAAAAATAAATAGAGACAACACACAAACAATATTTAACGTGAGAACTCATTTGGATGAAAACCACGGGATGATCGGAATCCAACTTGAAAAACATCTACTAAAACGTGTACAAAAACACAGAAATTTGCAGGCTTTCCCTCCTCGATTCACAAAGGATCTTCATCATGTTGCTACACAAATTATAATTAATTAAATGCAAGATACCATTAGAAGTAAATGGAGGATAAAAGAAATCATCTCTGCTGAGCCTCCTCGAATTCTTGCAATGACGGTGGATCTAATTTGTGTAGCAAGACTACGTCAACATCGTTGAACGATGTCAGAACAAACACAACGACAAAGGCGGTGGCTTCCGAACAACGTGGCGGTGGTGATGACGACATTCCAATAATGCGGCATTGGCCTCCAAGTGATGGCAGAGGTACACTCTCCTTCCTCATGCATGCTAAGAGTACCAATGCATGCTAAGAGTACCATGACATGCGTTATATTAGGGCGAGCTCACACGATTGCGTACATAAGACTGTCAACTGCAGAAGCATAAGGGGCCTTCTACATCTCTTTCTCCTCAGGTGTGCTCCGGTACTGGTCAGTGGTAAAGTCTGAAGTGGGCAGCAAGCGTCATGCTCATCTTCTTCATTTGATCCATATTGAATCACTGTAGCATCTTCTTGATATCTCTCTCCTGGGATACCCATAGTAACTTGGAGTCTCTATCTCACATAATATGCATCCCAAGGATGGTCTTTGTAGCTCTCAAGTCCATCATTTTAAATTTGGAGCTCAACTGCCGCTTCAACTCAGCAATGCACACAGTGCTTCTCCTGACTATCAACATGTTATTGACATATTGGAGTAGAATAATAAAATCATCTGGAGGAAAATGCTTCACAAATACGTAGTGATAAATGGTGGTCCTCCTGAAGTCAATCTCTCTCATAAAAGCATCGAACATCTTACGCCACTGTAGCGGGGCGTGCTTCAGGCCATATAAGCTTTTCTTTAATTGATAGACTAATCTCTCCTTCTTTTTTACAATGAAACCCTCAAGCTGCTCCATATATATCTCATCTTCATGATTTCCAAGTTGAAAGATAGTCCTGATATCTGCTCGATCTGCAGGTCTAGTCTCATAGCAAGGCCAAGAATAACCCGGATATACAATATCTTCACAATAGGATAGAAGTTCTCATCAAAATCAAATCCAAGTTTCTGATTAAAACCCTTCACCACAACTCTGGTGTTCTATCTGAGTGGTTTTGAATGGCCTCCCTGCTTAATTTACTAAAAAAATCCAAATATTTATTAGAGCGTTTTTGCCCTTAGGCACTCTTACCAAATCATAAGTGTGTTTTTCATGTAGGGATAATTTACCCTCTTATATAAAAATCATCTATTCATTCTTGTCCGATCTCTACACTACTTCATCAAAGCACTCATGCTCTACCACATCAAAAGAATATACTCGGAAGTAGAATATCTTGAAAATAAGTGTCTGACTCAATCATACCTCCACAGAGTAAGCTTAAATACTGTAATAGGTTCATCATCAGTGATGTCCTCTATAGGGTCACCATCAGTAGTGTCCTCATGATCTAGAGGTGGCTTAGTGCCCTATAACCTATCAAATAACAGCCTGTCTGGGCAGGACTAGTGCTTAAAATAGTAAATTACAGTAAAAGATCACGCTCAAAAACATCGCGTATCCAATGATATTGCATATTAATATGCTTGGACCTCGAGTTAAATGTGGGGTTCTTCCTCGAGTGAATTGCGCTACGAATATCACATAGAAGTGTGTAGCGCTTCTGAGTGAAACTCAACTTCTTGATGAAACACTTCCTCCAAAGAAGCTCTTTTCTCTCTTTAGTAACCACAATAAAATCGACATCATAGTCGATAGTGCGACACAATTTTGTAATCTCGATTACTATGAAATAGCTCCCCAACAAATAAAATTAAGTACCAAGAGGTTGATCGTCTGGAGACTAAATATCCAATCATTCCAGCATCAGTATAGCCTAGAAGCTCTGGCCCACAGTCTCCAAACTTCAACATCAAGTCTAACGTCCCATGTAGGTACCTCAAAATCCATTTCACTACATTCCAATGTTCTCTCTGTTGGGTTTCTCTATGGGGATGGCACAACGCTTGTGCACGCAGCGGAAGAATAAAAACATCAAGAAAACCCAAAAGAAATGGGATCGGGCCTTGATAGTTGAATCAGGAAGTTAACATACAACTATGCAAAATTACCTCGGTGGCGTTGAGTCACAACTCAACGGAGATGCTCCAAACTTTGTATTCTTGCTGGTGGCGAGTTGTACGTGGAATAATGTCCACGTTTCTCCAGAAGTCCACACGAGCAGGAGAACACCGATCTTTCCGTCGCACGGAAAATCGGGAAGGATGAAGACCGCACCTTGCTATTCCACGGACTGCTAGGTCCGCGCCAGGAAAAGCAACACCAACGACGATCTCCGGAGAGGAGGAGGTCGACGGAGCGAACACGACGGCGGCGGAACACTTCCGTCGGCGGCGAGATTCGGGATCGGCGGAACCAGCGGAATGGCGGAACGCTTCCGTCGATTTCGATTCGATCAGCCAAGGATAGATCTATCCCGAAAAACCCTAAGTATTCTATTTATACCTAAAGTATAAAATAGACTTAGGTGTGTCGCTATCCGCAGACCACCCAAGAATAAGGGTTCCAGAATCGGCGAGAATCACCAGCCGATCGGTGAGAATCGATCGTCGAGAATCACTAAGGATCGGCGAGTATCGGCTAGGATCAGCGAGAACCAGTCAGCGAGAATCGGTCGGCGAGAATCACCAGCAGATTCGGCGAGAATCTATCGGCGAGAATTCCCGATGATTCACGTCGAATCGTAGGTTGACGATTCTTGTCGATCGTCGAGAATCACCGACGATACACGTCGAACAGGGTCGACGATTCTCGTCGATCGACGAGAATCAGAGTACACTACTCGACGATTCTCGTCGATCGGCGAGAATCCGAGCACCAATCCACCAAGGCAACACTTTGCCCAACCCGACTCTCCTTTAAGGCAACACTTTGCCCATAACCCCATTCAGGTCAGTGATTGGTAACCTTTACCAACACAGTCAATCATCCAACTTCTCCACATCTCTTATGTGCGACCCTGCAGGCTCATATCGCGTTGGCAGTGAGATTACATGTTTGATCACTTCCAGATCACCATGGTAACTCCAACAGACTCCCACTTGATCTTGAAAGTATCAAACCAAAAACCTCACAAACAATGCGCGGCATCTAGCAATGCATCATTTCTCCCCAAGCAATAAGAGTTTATAACTCATAAGCCTTTATGACCAATGTACTAGCGTTGTCTTTGTCCCTTTGTCCCTTACATCCGGAAAGAACTAGAGGCATGTACCGTGTCACCCTCGTAATAGCTCAATCCAAGTTTCTTGATCCAGGACGGACTTCCAGAGAATGGTGAGTCCAATATCACATATTGACTCAACCAAGTATGACCATGCATTTCTCAGTCCAGTTCCATCAAGGGGCCCATGGATGCAACTCCTGTCATACAGGAGGACAAATTCCATATCTGCTCACACACAAACACCCAAATGATTCGTAACATGCCCAACAACCACCCTTATCATCAACCTTTCTCAAGGAAGACTTTAGATGGCATCAAAGCACGCTCTTCCTCACTTGATGAATGCTGTGACTTCAGGTCAAAGGACCACAACACCATTATCAATTGAGACCTACTCGTGACACGATTGGATGACAATCCACAGAGCAGTCTCAGGTTGGGTCTGTCCAGTACAACTTGTTCACTAACAAGTACCCAGGTGATGACTTGATATCACAATATCATGACCTGTGAGAACCGGTCATCAGTCAACGCGCGTGCTAGCCTTCATGTACCATCATCACCCTTAGATTCTATGATGATTCTCGACCAGGGACCTTTTAAGAATGAAGCTTCAAATAAATCATGGGCTCTCACATTCAAGTCACGTACTTGATGTCCCATGGAAGCGAACATTCTAAGGGTATCTATTATGTTAACATTTAACTATCATATAGAAAAACTCATAATAAAAGAATTTGCCATTAATTGTAAAAGAAAAATTAGGTACAATGTTCATCATATGAACAAATAACCAACAAAATACAAGATTAGATGCAACCCATAAGATTCTCGCTAGAGTTGATCATTTAGGTATCGTATACCCATCGATCTAGTATGACCATCATGCTTTCTCTGCGCAAGAGGCTTTGTCAGTGGATCCATAATATTCTCCTCAGTCGGCACTCTGCAAATGTTCACATCTCCTCGTTCGACAATCTCACGAATAAGATGAAACCGCCGAAGTATGTGCTTGGAGCGCTGATGGGATCTAGGTTCCTTAGATTGTGCAATTGCACCATTGTTATCACAGTAGAGAACTACGAGACCAACAATGCTAGGAACTACATCAAGCTCGCCGATGAATTTCCTAATCCATACAGCCTCCTTCGCCGCATTAGCTGCGGTGATATACTCGGCCTCTGTTGTAGAATCAGCAACTGTCTCTTGCTTGGAACTCTTCCAGCTCACAGCTCCTCCATTCAGGCAAAACACAAAACCTGACTGAGACTTGGAGTCATCTCTATTAGTTTGGAAGCTAGCATCCGTGTAACCACTTACAACGAGCTCTTCCTCTCCACCATACACCAAGAACACATCCTTAGTCCTTCTCAAGTACTTCAGGACATTCTTGACTGCAATCCAGTGACACTCACCGGGGTCTGACTGATACCTGCTAGTCATGCTCAAAGCAAAGGAGACATCAGGTCGAGTACATAACATCGCGTACATGATTGATCCAATTGCCGAAGCATATGGAATCAACTTCATGCGGTCCTTATCTTCACAAGACTTTGGACACTGGTCCTTAGAGAGATTCACACCATGAGACATGGTCAAAAATCCTTTCTTGGACTCAAGCATGTTGAACCGCTTCAACACCTTTTCGATGTACGTACTCTGGGTCAAACCCAGCAACTTCTTCGATCTATCTCTATAGATCTTAATACCAAGTATATAAGTCGCTTCACCCAAATCCTTCATTGAAAAGCAGTTCCCTAGGTTGTTTTTAATAACTTTCAGGGTAGGAATGTCATTCCCAATCAACAGTATGTCATCTACATACAATATCAGGAAGACAACAATGCTCCCACTGATTCGCTTGTAAACACAAGGCTCATCTTCATTCTTGATGAAACCAAACTCTTTGATTTTCTCATCAAAACGAAGATTCCAACTTCGAGAGGCCTGTTTCAGTCCATAGATGGACTTATTCAGCTTGCATATTTTAGTGGCTTCATTTGGGGATACAAAACACTCGGGTTGTGTCATATACACTTCCTCAAGGAGGTTTCCATTAAGGAAAGTCGTTTTGACATCCATCTGCCAGATCTTGTAGTCATAATATGCAGCAATAGCAAGCAATATCCTTATGGACTTTACCATAACAACAAGGGAAAAAGTCTCATCATAGTCAATACCATGAATTTGCTTGAAACCCTTAGCCACCAGTCGCCCTTTGAATGTCTGTACATTCCCATCCATGTCAGTCTTCTTTTTGAAGACCCACTTGAACCCTATGGGTCGTACCCCTTCAGGTGGTTCCACCAAGTTCCAAACTTGGTTTGCATACATGGAGTCCATTTCGGATTTCATAGCCTCAAGTCATTTGTCGGAGTCCGGTCCATTCATAGCCTCTTGGTAAGTTGCTGGCTCATCATCATGATTCATAAGCAACACATTACCTATTTGAGACACGAGAAATCCATATCTCTCCGTCTCAAACCTCAGTCTACCAGATCTACGTAGGACTTGTGTTCCCTGAGCAGGTTCTCTAGCTACAACATCTTGTAGTCCTGACTCAGAATCCAATTCCGGTTCATTCACTACATGTGGTTCTTGAACTTCTTCAAGCTCTACCTTTTCAGTCTTTCTTGATAAGAACTCTTTCTCCAAGAAAACACCAGTCCTTGCGACAAACACTTTGCCCTCAGACGGTAGGTAAAAGTAATACCCTTTCGTTTCCTTAGGATATCCCACCAGATAACATTTATCCGATTTGGGTTCCAACTTGTCAGGCATTTGACGTCTCACGTATGCCTCACAGCCCCAAATTTTAATGAACAACATACTAGGACGCTTCCCAGTCCATATCTCATATGGTGTCTTCAGAACCGTTTTCGTTGGAGCGCGATTCAATGTCATTGCAGCAGTCTCTAAAGTAAAACCCCAAAAGGAAACAGGCAAGTTTGCATGACTCATCATCGAACGTACCATGTCTAACAGAGTATGATTTCTCCTCTCAGACACACCATTATGTTGTGGTGTTCTAGGTGGAGTGAGCTGTGATACAATACCACACTCTTTCAGATTATCACGGAACTCATGACTTAGGTATTCGCCACCTCGATCAGATCGGAGTGCTTTAACCCTTTTACCCAACTGTTTTTCTACTTCATTCTTGAACTCTTTAAACTTTTCAAAGGTCTCGAATTTGCACTTCATAAGATACACATATCCGTATCTACTGAAATCATCAGTAAATGTAACAAAGTAGAAATACCCACCTCTAGCCATGGAACTCATGGGTCTGCATACATCACTATGTATAACACCCAAGAGATCCTCAGCTCTCTCAGTATAACCAGTGAAAGGAGCTTTAGTCATTTTGCCTAACAAACAAGATTCGCATCGCTCAAATGATTCATAATCAAATGAGTCCAAAAGTCCATCTTTATGGAGCTTGGATATGCGCTTCTCATTGATATGGCCCAAACGACAATGCCAGAGAAACGTAGGGTTCGAGTCATTTGTTCTTAGTCTTTTATTATTTTCTACATTACAGATCAGATGGTCCAAGTTCAAAACATAAAGACCATTAAACAATTGGGCTACAACATAACAAACATCATTCTTAAATATAGAACAACAGTTGTTCTTAATTATAAAAGAAAATCCAATCATGTCCAAACATGAAATAGATATAATGTTTCTAGTTATGGCCGGAACAAAATAACAGTTATCTAGTTCTATTACAAGCCCACTGGGCAAAGAAAGACGGTAAACCCCTACGGCTACAGCAGCAACTCTTGCTCCATTGCCGACACGGAGGTCCACCTCCCCTTTACTCAGCAATCTTCTCCTTCCCAGTTCCTGCACATTTGTGCAAATGTGAGAACCACATCCGGTATCCAATACCCAAGATGAAGGAGCAGAAAGGTTTATCTCTATAACGTAAACATTTGAAGCAGAAGTCATACCTCCCTTCAGTTTCTGCAGACCTTCAATGTATGAAGGACAGTTCCTCCTCCAATGACCAGCCTTGCCACAGTGGTGGCATTTCCCTTCCTTCACAGTGCTTTTCTTTTTCATCAGTGCTGAAGACTTGGGCTCAAGGTATGACTTAGGTCCCACCTTCGTCTTCTTAGAGCCCTTGCCCTTGCCCTTGCCCTTATACACCATCAGTATGGGGCTGGCAGGCTTGTCCTTCTTCATGTTGATTTCGGCAGTTCTCAACATGCCTAGGAGTTCGGGCAGTGTCTTGTCTATTTCATTCATGTTGTAGTTCAAGACGAACTGCTCATAACTGTCCGGCAACGATTGCAGGATCAGATCCGTGGCCAACTCTTGACCAAGAGGAAAACCCAGCCTTTCAAGGTTCTCTATATACCCAATCATCTTGAGTACGTGAGTCCCTACTGAGTCTCGAACTCCCATCTTGCACTGAAATAACGCTTTTGTGATGTCGAACCTCTCTTGACGAGCCTGCCCTTGAAACATTTTCTTGAGATGCTCGTCAATCTCCTTGCACCCCATGTTCTCATGTTACTTCTGAAGATCAGAGTTCATAGTGGCAAGCATAAGGCATTCGACATCTAAAGCATCATCAATATACTTCTTATAAGTATCCTTCTCAGCACGGGAAGAGTTCCCGGTCGGCACCTCGGGGACTTCTTCTTCCAAGACATAGAGCTTTCGCTCTTGCCTGAGAACAATTCTCAGGTTCCTATACCAGTCCATGTAATTTGTCCCACTGAGCTTATCCTTCTCAAGGATGGCTCTCAGAGACAATGTGGAGTGTGAAACACTTGCCATGGAATTCTACAAGAATTTTATGCAGAATAAAATCAGTACCAAAATTTCAAATACAATTTATTTTAATTTGGACTTCAATTAAAACACTCCTACTATTTTATTCGAAATGATAGCCCTCACTAATAATTCGGAGAGTTCATGCGAGCTACTCTCTTAGTGGACAAGATCCGTATTTCACCAACACAATGAGTCAGCTTTGGCTTTCCTCTCACGATGCGGTTATTTAGGTAGGCAACGCTTGCCAATTGCATCCTCATGCAATTCTTGTATGGTTGGTGAATAACTCCTTACTCACATTCATCATATGGTGCATGCCAACCCTATGCCTCTAGGCACTCAACCTTTGAGGTCACCTAGTTAAGCTGGACCCGATGTCGATAGTGGGATATCATAATTATCCGCTCGCACCCTTACCAAGATAGATTAATGCACCTTGCTTTGGCAAGCCCACACTTCATCGATCGAGGCAGGAAGAGTGTCATCCATTGGAAGGCATCCGAACACTTAATATTTGATGAAGGGATTTTAATTATAGGTTAACAGTTAACCATGATCAACATTTGATCAATGTGCACATCCAAAGAAAAACAATATCTAAACCACATGCATCCCTTATGTGCACATCCTGACACCATCAACAATTGATAGAAGGAAGGGCTATATCTGAACATCCGGAAATTTCCAAATCCTCAGATTTACATGCATTGGATAAAGGCAAAGACAACTCAACTTAAGGCAGTAGACAAGCTCATCTCTCCAAGTTGGATTCAAAATCCAAAACAAACTCGAGGGATGGTTACTGCTAAGGAGACTACAATTTCTAACAATTAGAAATTCACACGAAATTCCAGAAGTTCTTGGCGGGGTACCAAGACTAAATCTAGACATTCAGAACACTTCTAAATCCCTAGGTTTACACGCACTGGAATAACAAAACTTCCAATACAACAATCATGGCCGGAACCTGCCTCTTATACCACTGTTGGGTTTCTCTATGAGGATGGCACAACGCTTGAGCACGCAGCGGAAGAATAAAAACATCAAGAAAACCCAAAAGAAATGGGATCGAGCCATGATAGTTGAATCAGGAAGTTAACATACAACTATACAAAATTACCTCGGTGGCGTTGAGTCACAACTCAACGGAGATGCTCCAAACTTTGTATTCTTGCTGGTGGCGAGTTGTACGTGGAATAATGTCCACGTTTCTGCAGAAGTCCACACGAGCGGGAGAACACCGATCTTTCCATCGCACGGAAAATCGGGAAGGATGAAGACCGCACCTTGCTATTCCACGGACTGCTAGGTCCGCGCCCGGAAAAGCAACACCAGCAACGATCGCCGGAGAGGAGGAGTTCGACGGAGTGAACACGGCGGAGGCGGAACACTTCCGTCGGCGGCGAGATTCGGGATCGGCGGAACGAGCGGAATGGCGGAACGCTTCCGTCGATTTCGATTCGATCAGCCAAGGATAGATCTATCCCGAAAAACCCTAAGTATTCTATTTATACCTAAAGTATAAAATAGACTTAGGTGTGTCGCTATCCGCAGACCACCCAAGAATAAGGGTTCCAGAATCGGCGAGAATCACCAGCCGATCGGTGAGAATCGATCGTCGAGAATCACTAAGGATCGGCGAGTATCGGCTAGGATCGGCGAGAACCAGTCAGCGAGAATCGGTCGGCGAGAATCACCAGCAGATTCGGCGAGAATCAATCGGCGAGAATGCCCGATAATTCATGTCGAATCGTAGGTTGACGATTCTCATCGATCGTCGAGAATCACCGACGATACACGTCGAACAGGGTCGACGATTCTCGTCGATCGGCGAGAATCAGAGTACACTACTCGACGATTCTCGTCGATCGGCGAGAATTCGAGCACCAATCCACCAAGGCAACACTTTGCCCAACCCGACTCTCCTTTAAGGCAACACTTTGCCCATAACCCCATTCAGGTCAGTGATTGGTAATCTTTACCAACACAGTCAATCATCCAACTTCTCCACATCTCTTATGTGCGACCCTGCAGGCTCATATCGCGTTGGCAGTGAGATTACATGTTTGATCACTTCCAGATCACCATGGTAACTCCAACACTCTCCACGTATTGTAGAGAGACATGCTAAGAGTACCAATGATGTGCGTTATATAAGGGCGATCTCCACGATTGCGTACATAAGACTGTCAACTGTAGAAGCATAAGGGGCTTTCTACATCTCTTTCTCCTCAGGTTTGCTCGGGTACTGGTCAGTGGTAAAGTCCTATTATCCCTAACTCAACTCTTGTTATACCTAATTAAGGCTGAACCTATCAAGTAACAACCTATCTGGGCATGACCAGTGCTTAAAATAGTAAATTGCATTAAAAGATCACTCTCCAAAACATCGCGTATCCAATGATATTGCATATTAATATGCTTGGCCCTCGAGTGAAATGTGGGGTTCTTCCTCAAGTGAATTGCGCTCTGACTATAACATAGAAGTGTGTAGCGCTTCTGAGTGAAACTCAACTTCTTGATGAAACATTTCATCCAAAGAAGCTCTTTTCTTGCTTTAGTAATAGCAATAAAATCGACATCGTAGTCGATAGTGCGACACAATTCTATAATCTCGATTGCTATGAAATAGCTCTCAAACAAATAAAATTAAGTACCAAGAGGTTGATCTTCTGGAGACCAAATCTCCAATCATATCAGCATCATTATAGCCCAAAAGCTTTGGCCCACTGTCTCCAAACTTCAACATCAAGTCTAACGTCCCATGTAGGTACCTTAAAATCCATTTCACTACATTCCAATGTTCTCTCCGAGGATTGTAGAGAAACATGCTAAGAGTACCTATGATGTGCGTTATATCAGGGCGAGCTCACACGATTATGTTCATAAGACTGTCAACTGTAGAAGCATAAGGGGCCTTCTACTTCTCTTTCTCCTCAGATGTGCTCGGGTACTGGTCAGTGGTAAAGTCTGAAGTGAGCAGCAAGCGGCTTGCTCATCTTCTTCATTTGATCCATATTCAATCACGGTAGCATCTTCTTGATATCTCTCTCCTAGGATACCCAAGGTAACTTGGATTCTCTATCTCATATAATATGCATCCAGGGATGTTCTTTGCAACTCTCAAGTCCTTCATTTTAAATTTGGAGCTTAACTGCCGCTTCATCTCAGCAATGCACACAGTGCTTCTCCTGACTATCAACATGTTTTTGACATATTGGAGTAGAATAACAAAATCATCTGGATCAAAATGCTTCACAAATATGCAGTGATAAATGGTGTTCCTCCTGAAGTCAATCTTTCTCAGAAAAGCATCGAACTTCTTATGCCACTGCCGCGGGGCGTGCTTCAGGCCATATAAGCTTTTCTTTAATCGATATACTAATCTCTCCTTATTTTTTACAATGAAACCCTCAAGCCGCTCCATATATATATCTCCTCCTCACGGTTGCCAAGTTGAAATATAGTCTTGATATCTGCTCGATCTGCAGGTCTAGCCTCATAGCAAGGCCAAGAATAACCCGGATGTAAAATATCTTCACAATAGGATAGAAGTTCTCATCAAAATCAAATCCAAGTTTCTCATTAAAACCCTTCACCACTAATCTGGTCTTCTATCTGAGTTGTTTTGAATGGCCTTCCAGCTTAATTTACTCAAAAAAATCCACTGATTCTTCAGAGCTTTTTGCCAATAGGCAATCTTACCAAATCATAAGTGTGTTTCTCATGTAGGGATAAATTCTCTTCCTATATAGCAACCATCTATTATTTCTTATCCGAGCTCTACACTACCTCATCAAAGCGCTCAGGCTCTCCCACATCAAAAGAATATACTCGAAAGTAGAATATGTTGAAAATAAGTGTCTGACTCAATCATACCTCCACAGAGTAAGCTTAAATACTGGTGTAGGTTCATCATCAGTGATGTCCTCTATAGGGTCACCATCAGTAGTGTCCTCATGATCTAGAGGTGGCTTAGTGCCCTGTATCTGACCAGGCACAACAGCCTCCTTAGTGTTATCACCTCCAGTCGTAGGAAACTCTACATCAGTGCGAATGTCAACCCTATCAATCTTTTCTGGATCAACCATAATCTGATCCTCAGTAAATATAGTACCGCGACTGTGGCACATTTATTCTCAATTGGATCAAAGAACATGTAGCCAAACTCGTCGCTGCATCCATATCCCAAAGAGATACATTGTCGGGTCTTAGAAACCAATTTTGATCTTTTGTCCTTCGGGATGTGCACAAAGGCTTTACAATCAAAGACCCCCAAGTGAATATGTGAAGGGTGATGATGCTATATTTTGACTAAAATATGTGTATCATAATTATTATATTTTAATATAAATTATATATTTTTTCTCTTAATTTGATATTATATAGTTTATTATTTTTCTTTTTATATAATTCACACTATTTGTAAGCTCCCTCCCCTTATCAAGGAGGTAACCTGTTCTTATGCACATAACCACCACCTTATGGTGACACTAACATAAAGGTTAGTCACCACCGCACGACATCGAACCTGGAGGCTAGTACAATCATTTTACCTTGTAGGCCAAATCATGAATATAAGTAAAACTAAAAAGTATGTCAAGTCCACATCACAGATATATCATATAAATAATGAAAAGCTGTCCAACAATGAGTACAAAGAGAGTAAAAGGCATATTCCCGGTATATGCCAAAATGAATAAATCTCTCTCACACACACACTAAGTGGAAGCGGAAACTAAAACACCCGGCATCACCTGATGCTGAGCTGTAGTAATTGTATGCGGTATTTGCTCCTCACATCATGCCACCCATCCTGTTGGCCGTGCCGTGCTGGTGCTACATCCTCACCTCACCCCTGTGACTCATAGACATCGTGCAGGAGGACAAAAGCAGAGGACAACAAGGGGTAGAAACATAAGAGAAGGTGACGGTAGAACTAATCTGTCATGAGTGAGCATCTAACAATATTTACATTAATATACTAGCAGTTATATATGAGAAGTACAAAAAGTGAAGAAGTATAACAAAATAATAGTAATAAAATGAGCAGTATGTAATATAAACAATGTAGTAAGGTAAACAACTACTACTAAGCTACCATCAAAAGAGTAGCTTAACTTATAAGAATGTCCATACAAACTTATAAGTTAAGTTTTTCAGAGAATATAGCTATCATATAAAAGAGCTCATACTAATTTACATGATAAGGATCTGCATTATGAAAGTTCTAAGAATGTATGTATGTTATGATGTGTTATGCATGCTATGATTCATACAAGTGCAACTCTCCCACACGACTATGTGATCACAGTCCTTTAGTTCCCACTTTTGGAGTTAGCTAAACTCTCTAGTACGACCACTGTGGCTACGACAACAGTGGAGCAGGCGTTTCCACTCCTAGGCGGGGATACACACTTCTAGTCCTAAACCTCTAGAGTCTCTGCGTACTATTTGCTGGTTATCCCACTAGTATTTTTGGTCGAGTGTGTGTTTTCAGGGATCATCCTCCAAAATGCAGTATAAAATAACTTACTGGCCCCTCAAACCCTCCCACATCGCTAGAGTCAACGTATTACCATCGGTGTGACAACTGGCCCAATAACGAATGATCCGCCAATGATTTGTTACTATGCACATGCAAGTTATTTCAGCCCGATCCTCCAGTTCGTAGGACTAACAGATCCTGGAGTCTACCTCTCGGGCCTCCAGCTCGCAGGACTAACCCGTCCTGATATTAAACTCCCGAGTCTCCTATTCGCAGGACTATCCTATCCTATATCCCTCCAACCATACACAGGTGAGATTACTACATTGTTCCTTCAACCTAACCTATTAAAGTACTCTTGTCTATCTTTTAGATGTACTTAGAGACCTAAGGTTAATCCTGGACTTCCTGAGGTCTATCCGATGAAGGGCTCGCAGCGGTACTAGGGAGTACGATGGGCTGAATCCCAAATCCCCCTTTTTAGGACACTTATTTTTATAGGCGACCAACTGTTTTTAATAGCCCACTCTCATTGTTAATCTTGAGTAAATCTAGTGGCTTATGATATCTATAGGAGAATTACGATCCTTCTTTGAACTACGGTCTAGTTATTTTCTTAGGTGCTTATGCATACTCATGCTAAATACTAAGTGGTGACATAACTTAGAATTCTAACCAGATTTTCAAGGTCTTCGAAACATTTCTTTAAATCAGTTGGATTCCACTACCCTAAATGTCATACCGAGCACATGTAAGATCCCTTTTTTGCAAAACCGATAGGGTCTTATGACCAGAATCGGTGCTTTGCGGTGGCACTAACACACCCGGGAAGGTCGTCACTACAAAACGATGATTCTGTCGACCATACTGATCTCAAAAGAGAAGAGTAAGTACAAAGAGTAAAGTAAAGCTCAAATACTGGTCCACCAGAAATTACATGAATATAAAATAAATCCCCACCAAGGGAGAGTCCACAGTAACGATAAATCAAAGTACTAATTAGAGGGCTCCTACCCGATACATCATGATCCTCACAACAAGTCACTCAACGCAGAAGTAAATCTATAGTAACTACTAATGATCCGGACTCACTGTCCCTGCGGCCTAAACTCCCGTACCAGTCTGTCCCGTCTCCAAGCACACCAACCTTTGGGCCTGCATCTCCAGGATCGGCTCCACGATCCCCTAAAATGATTTGGTTAATGACCATTACTCAAAAAGACTAAGTCCTATCATCCCCCACCCCTTCCCCAGTGGCTGCTAGGCACCGAGCGAGGAGAAGGAAGGGGAAGGTATTTAAGGTGGAGAGTAACAAAAGTAAGCAGGTGATGACAGAACTAGTCTATCATGAGAAAGTACAAGCAAGCAAATAGTTGGTAAGCAATATGAGAATACACATGAACAAGGTGAGCAAGTAAAAGTACAAGAAGGTAAAATAAGTAAGTAACCATGACCTATGGGAATGCCCATACAAACCTATAGACAAAAGGCTCGTTTTGCAAGGCCTAATGCATAAAGAGTCTCATACCAATTTATACAATATGTGTCAAGGGTTATATGTAATGATTATGCTATGTCATGCAAGTATGATATGATAAGAACATTCAAGTGCAACACACACACACACACACACACCTGATTCTGTGCACACAGACCTTTAGTTCCCACTTTTTGGAGCCTAACATCCCAGGATACCTCCATAGTGGCAAACATAAGCGGTGGGTTGGGCCTTGCCCACCTCTAAATCGGTATCAACACTACCTGTCAGACCTATCATACGCCTCAACGCTGATGCACTAAGCGGAGCTCCTACATACTCTTGCCGGCTGGTGCACCAGACTTTATTTGCCTAAGTGCTAAACCACACTTGCTGAGTCAACGCATTGGTGTCGGTACGACAACCCTCCAAAACCGAAGACCCACGACCTTATATTTTATGCACATGCAATATTAATGTATTTTCCCACCGAGCCAAAGCTCCCCGAGCTATCCCATCCGTCACAAAATATCTTCTGAGCCATCAGCTCGCCTGGCTAACCTGCCTATCACCAAAAACACCGAGCCGACCGCTCGTGAGACTGAACCTATGTAACGTCCCGAATCGCTCTAGGCCCCTAGTGTGTGTGTTTTGAGTCAGGAGGGTTGACTCAAGTCCTGAGAAGTGCAGGGAATTGGGCTGCACTTGTGGAGAAGTGGAGAAATCAGTGCAGAGTGACACGGGAGATGACACGGGTAGTGACACGGCTGTGTCCCTACCCGTGTGCGTCGAGTTGAGCTCGACGAGCCGTGTCGACATCGTCGAGAATCGTCGAGAATCGTCGAGCGGGGAACACGGGTAGTGACACGGGCGTGTCCCTACCCGTGTGCGTCGAGTTGAGCTCGACGAGCCATGTCGAGATCGTCGAGAATCGTCGAGATGCGTCGAGCGGGGAACACGGGTAGTGACACGGGCGTGTCCCTACCCGTGTGCGTCGAGTTGAGCTCGACGAGAAGTGTCGAGATGCAACCCGAGAAGTACACGGCCAATGACACGGCCAGGCACACGGCCGTGTCATGTGAACACGGGTCGGGACACGGGCGTGTCCCTACCCGTGTCAAACATTGAACCGACATGGAAACCGCCACGGCCGTTTCGCGGAAGCTGGACACGGGTACGGACACGGCCGTGTCCCTACCCGTATCATATTTTGTTTATAAGGGGCAGAGGAAACCCTAGCCATTTTCACTCTCATTTCACCCCCTTTCTCCTGTGAGAACTCCTGGTGAGAGGAAAACCGCTGGAGCAAGTTCTACCGGAGGAGATTCGCCATCGCCGTGAAAGAGAAGATGCCGCCAAGGAGAACTACGAGATCCATGGCTAGAAATGGTGGTACCGCTGGAGCCAATGTGAGTTTCCTACCCTCTCCCTTGGTGCTAGATCCTAGATATTTAGGAGAGACATCGGTTCAAGAGAGCTTGATGGAGAGGAGAAGATTTCTAGGTTTGGCCATGCTAGGATTTGAATCCTAGATTATTAGATCTCTTCAACCCTTCCCCTTTTCTTCAATATGACAATGGGTGGATGGTCTCGTGAGGAGTTTATGGCCTTTGAGGTTGAATAAGGGAGGAGAATATTTCTGGAAAATTTAGGAACGATCGCCTTGAGGAGGAAGACGAAACGATTCCGTTCATTTTCCTTTAAGATGCGCGCAGAATCTGTATTCTGCGCGCAGCGATCTTCTAGGCCATTTTCATGTAGGATATGGGCCGATCTGGGCTTTTGGCTAAACACGAAAGTTGTAGCCCTTGGAAATACCTTTCCAACGAGTGGTTGCACGACTTCAGGTGATGTCTGTGGCCCCAGGAAAACCTAATCGAGTTTGCTGTCCGGCAGTTCCTGTACACAGAAACTGTGTTCTGTATGCAGCAGACTTCAAGTCCGATTTCAGATAGGATAACGTCAAATTTGGGTTGAGGTCTGAATACAAGAGTTGTAGACCTCGGAAATACCTTTCCATCAAGGGGTTACACAACTTCACCGGATTCCTGTAGCCTCGAGAATCTCCGGTTGAAGTTGCTGTCCAGACTATTCCTGCACTTAAAAATCCGGGTTTATAACATTTGGATTTGGATTCGGAGAAACTAATATCACAGGTAACCCTGAGGCCTGGATAAACTCTTATGAATAATTAATTCAGTTGCATAAATGATGAAGATTATTAGTCGGATTCCATGTGATCGAATTGTAAGATAGTATACTTGAATGGTTTGACTTGATAGAAGTTAGTAGATTTTTATACATGTGCATCTTGATATATTGTGTTGAAATCACCTGATATGACATATAGAAGGATAACTCATGGCCATGTGAATGTTGAATAGTGGATTGAATTTGGTAGTCCAATACTTAGAGCGTCGCCTTCCTATGGGTAGTATTGTGTAAGTTTGTAAGTGCGGTGTTGACCGCCACTTGTTTTGGGTTGTGTTGAGATAAGGTGTGGATGGATGGTTGGGTTGTATCTTCGTGCTCACTCCGAGGCCCCTTCCATGATATGTTGATGTGATATTTGCATGTGGTGTGAGTCGACACGCGGTGTCGTAATCCTGGGTTAAGGATAGTGTGGCAGGTCTACGGACTCGCCAGTCGTCACACCGACGGGAGTTGGCAGTTAGACTTGGTCGGTTTGGGCTGTGTCCTCGGTGTTCACGTCCCGAGGCCCCTCCGACCATGTGAACGGTTGGGCTGTGTCCTCGTGCTTTCTTCCGAGGCCCCTTCCGGGTCACGCAAGGCCAGTTCGGGCTGTGTTCTTGGTGCACATCTACCCAAGACCTCGCTGGGCCATAGTAGGCATGGGCTCCGCTGTTGTGTTCTTAGCGTTGAGGCGTACGGAGGCCTAGGTGAAGTAGTGTGATACCCGCCTAGTAGTAGAAGTGCCCGTTCTACTGTCACCGCCTGGCCACGGCGGCTGATGCCTGAGAGGTTAGCTACCTGCTCGAAAAGTGGGAACTACAGTCTGTGTCGACATAGCAATTGCATGGGTGTGCATGGGTGAGTCATTGCATAGCATTCATAGCATTTCATATCATTGCACCACAAGATCCTCATCGTATAAGTTTGTATGGGCACTCTTATACGATGAGTTACTTTTATGTAACCCGATCCTTAACTTATAAGTTTGTATGGGCATTCTTATAAGTTAAGTTACTTTCCTGCTGTTACTTATACTTGCTAGTTTAGTGTAGCTCTTACTTAAATGCTGATTATGATGTTGTTACTCTTACATTACCTTGCCACCTGCTTGTACTTCCTTTACTTGCATACTTATTATATACTATACTCTTGTTCCTTTTCTCCGCCCGGTGCCGAGGAGTCGCCGGGGGAGCGGATGTGAAACCACTTAGTCGTTTCGACTAACGGTTGCTACGTCTTCCTTTTTAGGAGGTCACGCCGCAGGTAGAGCAGCCGCAGACTACGCAGCAGGACAGCCAGGCCAGGACGACAGGGCCTGATGCGATGGTGCCGTCGATACCGTCTGTTACAGATGTTAGTGTTTTGATTACTCTGATGTAGCCCGTTTGGGCAATGTTTAGCTGTACTCTGATATATTGTAGAAGCATGTTTTAGCTTCTCATTATTGATGTATTTGGACTGTATAACTTAGTGTGGATTTTGACTTCTGGATGCTTATTTATTTGGTTGGGTTGGCATGATTTATTGATATTGTTGTAGCCGGCGGAATAGGCGTCTTGTGGTACAGGTTAGCCCGTGTGCTAATGCTACCGCAAGGCGGCTGTTCCGGGCATAAGACTCCCCCTTCGTGCCGTGTTTTGGGATCCGGGGAGGGGGGGTCTTACAAATGGTATCAGTTTGCCACGATCCTCAACTAAGAAGTCATTCAACAATGGTGCCACCCACGTTTGGTTAGTCCGTTTGGGGACAAACTGACTTAGCGGAAGCAGTGGTGTGCCCATATGTAATTCACATTAAGTTTGTCCAACTTTGACCCTACGATTAGCCAACCTGACCTTAGGTACATACCTTTATACGTCGATCTTCCAAGTTTGGACGACCCCAAGTATGTAAAACTATGGTATAAAGTCTTGCGAGATCCCCTCGGGCAAGCACTTTTGTTTATAGCGGATTTTGAATCTAACGGAGAAAATAGGCATGGCAGATTTCCTAGGGCAACCACTTTTGTTTATAGGAGATTTGTGCTTGGTGGAGATAATGGATATGGTAAAGTGGTTGGGAGCGGGTCTTTTGGGTGTTCAGACAAGCGTTAAGAGACTCGCTGAAGGAGTGTACGAAGTGGGACCCAACTCAAGGACGAGGACTACGAGGAAGAAATTAAGCATTCGTCCTTAGTCTGCCTAAGTTTTTCTAGGAATTTGGCTTGAGCATTCACAATCTTGATACTAAGGCGTAATGGTTAGTGAGAAACCGGCCTACACTCTATTCGATACCGGTGCCTCACACACCTTTGTGTCCGTGGATTTCATAAAAGACGTGGGGGATGTTCAGTACTTCACGGGAATAGCCCGACGTGTACGCCTTCCGGATGGCTCGGAGATGATCGCAACCGCCAAGTGCGAGTTGGAGTTATTTATTGATGGGAAGGCCTTTGATGCACCGGCCACGGTTTTGAGAATGTCGGAGTTCGACATCATTTTGGGCATGGCATGGCTGGATTGGCACTTCGCGAGGATCGACTGTGCGGAGAAGCGGATCTATTTGAGGCATGGAGACTCTGACGTCATCTTCCAAGGTATTGGCTTCGCGCCCCGCATGATGTTATCTTCCGTCCAGGTTGAAAAAGCTCATATGAAGGGGGACGAGGTCTTCATGATCTGGTTCGAGTTGAAGGAAGAAGCGTTGGAATTAAAGGATGTACGGGTTGTGCGGGATTTTCCCGAGGTATTTCCTGAGAAGCTACCAGGATTACCACCGCATAGAGAGGTCGATTTCCAGATTAATTTAGTACCAGGTGCCAAGCCTGTATCTAAGACTCCGTACAGAATGGCCCCGAAAGAACTCGCGGAGTTTAGAGTTCAACTACAAGAACTAGTAGATTCAGGGTTCGTTCGCCCCAGTTCATCACCATGGGGTGCCCCCGTGTTGTTCGTAAAGAAGAAGGATGGAACCCTGCGATTGTGCATAGATTATCGGGAACTCAATCGATTAACGGTGCGGAACACTTATCCGCTACCTCGGATCGACGAGTTGTTCGATCAATTAGTGGGAGCACATTGGTTCTCTAAACTAGACTTGCGCTCCGGATACTATCAGTTGAGGATACAAGAGGGGGATATTCAGAAAACAGGCTTCAGTTCGAGATATGGTTTGTATGAGTTCACAGTAATGCCGTTTGGGCTCACGAATGCACCTTCGGCATTCATGAGCCTGATGAACAAGGTGTTTGAACCATACTTGGACATCTTCGTCATCGTTTTCATCGACGACATCTTAGTCTACTCAAAGACGGAGGAGGAACATGTCGAGCACCTGACCCTAGTTTTGAAGAAATTGAAGGAGCACGCCTTGTATGCCAAGTTTAGCAAGTGTGAATTCTGGCTTAAGGAGGTTGCCTTCTTGGGGCATGTGATCAGGGGAGCAGGATTAGCTGTGGATCCAGCTAAGGTGCGGGCCGTGAAGGAGTGGTCGCCCTTGAAGTCGGCGGCCGATGTACGAAGCTTTCTTGGACTTGCTGGGTACTACCGCAAGTTCGTGAAAGGATTTTCCAAGATTGCCCTTCCCCTTACTTCCTTGACGAAGAAGGGTGTACCATTTGAGTGGACACCTCAATGTGAGGCGGCGTTTCAAGAATTGAAAGATAGGCTTACCTCCGCCACCATCCTTGCACTACCGTTTGGGAAGGAAGGATTCCAAGTTTACACGGACGCATCATACCAAGGGATGGGAGCGGTGCTGATGCAGCACGGGCATGTGATCGCTTATGCTTCAAGACAGTTAAAGAAACATGAAATCAATTACCCGGTTCATGATTTGGAGTTGGGAGCAGTGGTGTTCGCTTTGAAGGTCTGGAGACATTATTTATATGGCGTGCACTGCGAGATCTTTTCCGATCACAAAAACTTGAAGTATGTTCACACTCAGAAGGAGTTGAACCTGAGACAACGGCGGTGGTTGGAATTTCTATGCGACTATGAGTTCACCATGAACTAGCACCCCGGGAAAGCGAACTCGGTAGCCGATGCCTTGAGTAGAAAAGTGCCAGGCTCTAGCCCAGAGTCTCGGCTGATGAGTATGGAGTTGGCTCGGATGATCGAGGAGATGGAAATTACTCTAGTATTCAAGGATCCTTCGGCAGAGTATGCGGGGTATTTGGCCAACATGAGCATAGTTTGTGATATCCGAGATCGGATTCGGGTGGAGCAAGGAATGGATGCGGCCTTGGCCCCGGCAATCAAGGCAATTGAAGATGGGACCACCGATGAGTACACACTCAAAGACGGCCTTATTCATTTTCGTGGCCGACTCTATATTCCCAAGGGCGGCAAAATTCGGGAGGATATATTGAGAGAGGCGCATTCCTCTCAATATTCAGTGCATCCGGGTATTGCTAAGATGTATGCCGGACTGCGGAAGACCATGTGTTGGCCGGGAATGAAGAAGGATGTTCGCTACTATGTTACACATTGCGAAGCTTGCCAAAGAGTGAAGGCTGAATGCAGGAGTCCCGGTGGTTTGTTGCAGTCGCTGCCCATCCCCGAATGGAAGTTCGAGGATATCTCCATGGACTTTGTTCATGGGTTACCTCGTTCCCGCTCCGGGAATGATTCGGTGTGGGTTATTGTGGATCGACTAACAAAGGTGGCCCGGTTCATTCCAATGAAGAAGGAAGCACACGTGGATGTTTTGGTACGCCTTTTTGTGGAGCAATTCGTACGGTATCATGGCGTGCCCAAGACAATTGTTTCGGATAGGGATGGTCAGTTTACATCCAATGAGTGGAAGGCGGTACAGGCGTATTTAGGCTCACGCCTAACCTTTAGTACCGCATTTCATCCACAGACTGACAGGCAGTCTGAAAGGACCATCAGGACACTGGAAGATTTATTGAGGTTATGCGTGCTGGACAGAGGAGAGCCATGGGAAAGGCTCTTGCCCCTTGTGGAATTCTCCTATAATAGCCATCAGGCGAGCATCGGCATGGCGCCCCATGAAGCCCTTTACGGAAGAAGGTGCAGGACTCCCTTGTCTTGGGTGCAAGATGAAGATCCGAAGGCATTGGGAAACGAATACATAGATGATACTGATGCGGCGGTCAGATTGATACGGGATCGCATGTTGGAGGCTCAAAGTCGACAGGCGAAATATTACAATAAAAAGCACCGGATGGTGGAGTTCCAGGTGGGCGAAAAAGTGTTCCTTAAGATTCGGCCGATGCATGGAGTGTCACGGGTGCGGGGAGTGAAAAAGCTCAGCCCGAGGTATGTTGGGCCTTATATTATACTAGAAAGGATCGGCCCGTTGGCCTACCGGTTGGAGTTACCACCAGAACTAGAAAATCTCCACGACGTGTTCCATGTGTCGTCGCTTCGAAAAGCACTGTTGCGGCCCGACCAGTATATTCCCACTACTGATGGTGCAGTGGCATCAGATAGGTCTGTGCGACTAGAGCCGGTGCGGATTGTTGACAGCGAGACAAGAACCTTGCGCCGCAAAAGCGTACCCTTAGTGAAGGTGCTATGGATGAATCATGGGAAGGAGGAGTACACCTGAGAGCCTATGGATTTGATGCAGCAACGCTACCCGGAGTTGTTTGCCCAATGTAATCTTATTTAAAAACATATGATAAATTTCCTGTTAAGCTTTTCGCCACACAGCCTAAGCCTGATTTCGGGGACGAAATCTTTTATTTTGTTTATAGGATTTGTAACGTCCCGAATCGCTCTAGGCCCCTAGTGTGTGTGTTTTGAGTCAGGAGGGTTGACTCAAGTCCTGAGAAGTGCAGGGAATTGGGCTGCACTTGTGGAGAAGTGGAGAAATCAGTGCAGAGTGACACGGGAGATGACACGGGTAGTGACACGGCCGTGTCCATACCCGTGTGCGTCGAGTTGAGCTTGACGAGCCGTGTCGAGATCGTCGAGAATCGTCGAGAATCGTCGAGCGGGGAACACGGGTAGTGACACGGGCGTGTCCCTACCCGTGTGCGTCGAGTTGAGCTCGACGAGCCGTGTCGAGATCGTCGAGAATCGTCGAGATGCGTCGAGCGGGGAACACGGGTAGTGACACGGGCGTGTCCCTACCCGTGTGCGTCGAGTTGAGCTCGACGAGAAGTGTCGAGATGCAACCCGAGAAGTACACGGCCAATGACACGGCCAGGCACACGGCCGTGTCATGTGAACACGGGTCGGGACACGGGCGTGTCCCTACCCGTGTCAAACATTGAACCGACATGGAAACCGCCACGGCCGTTTCGCGGAAGCTGGACACGGGTACGGACACGGCCGTGTCCCTACCCGTGTCATATTTTGCTTATAAGGGGCAGAGGAAACCCTAGCCGTTTTCACTCTCATTTCACCCCCTTTCTCCTGTGAGAACTCCTGGTGAGAGGAAAACCGCTGGAGCAAGTTCTACCGGAGGAGATTCGTCATCGCCGTGAAAGAGAAGATGCCGCCAAGGAGAACTACGAGATCCATGGCTAGAAATGGTGGTACCGCTGGAGCCAATGTGAGTTTCCTACCCTCTCCCTTGGTGCTAGATCCTAGATATTTAGGAGAGACATCGGTTCAAGAGAGCTTGATAGAGAGGAGAAGATTTCTAGGTTTGGCCATGCTAGGATTTGAATCCTAGATTTTTAGATCTCTTCAACCCTTCCCCTTTTCTTCAATATGACGATGGGTGGATGGTCTCGTGAGGAGTTTATGGCCTTTGAGGTTGAATAAGGGAGGAGAATATTTCTGGAAAATTTAGGAACGATCGCCTTGAGGAGAAAGACGAACCGATGCCGTTCATTTTCCTTTAAGATGCGCGCAGAATCTGTATTCTGCGCGCAGCGATCTTCTAGGCCATTTTCATGTAGGATATGGGCAGATCTGGGCTTTTGGCTAAACACAAAAGTTGTAGCACTTGGAAATACCTTTCCAACGAGTGGTTGCACGACTTCAGGTGATGTCTGTGGCCCCGGGAAAACCTAATCGAGTTTGCTGTCCGGCAGTTCCTGTACACAGAAACTGTGTTCTGTATGCAGCAGACTTCAAGTCCGATTTCAGATAGGATAACGTCAAATCTGGGTTGAGGTCTGAATACGAGAGTTGTAGATCTCGGAAATACCTTTCCATCAAGGGGTTACACAACTTCACCGGATTCCTGTAGCCTCGGGAATCTCCGGTTGAAGTTGCTGTCCAGACTATTCCTGCACTTAAAAATCCGGGTTTATAACATTTGGATTTGGATTCGGAGAAACTAATATCACAGGTAACCCTGAGGCTTGGATAAACTCTTATGAATAATTAATTCAGTTGCATAAATGATGAAGATTATTAGTCGGATTCCATGTGATCGAATTGTAAGATAGTATACTTGAATGGTTTGACTTGATAGAAGTTAGTAGATTTTTATACATGTGCATCTTGATATATTGTGTTGAAATCACCTGATATGACATATAGAAGGATAACTCATGGCCATGTGAATGTTGAATAGTGGATTGAATTTGGTAGTCCAATACTTAGAGCGTCGCCTTCCTATGGGTAGTATTGTGTAAGTTTGTAAGTGCGGTGTTGACCGCCACTTGTTTTGGGTTGTGTTGAGATAAGGTGTGGATGGATGGTTGGGTTGTGTCCTCGTGCTCACTCCGAGGCCCCTTCCATGATATGTTGATGTGATATTTGCATGTGGTGTGAGTCGACACGCGGTGTCGTAATCCTGGGTTAAGGATAGTGTGGCAGGTCTACAGACTCGCCAGTCGTCACACCGACGGGAGTTGGCAGTTAGACTTGGTCGGTTTGGGCTGTGTCCTCGGTGTTCATGTCCCGAGGCCCCTCCGACCATGTGAACGGTTGGGCTGTGTCCTCGTGCTTTCTTCCGAGGCCCCTTCCGGGTCACGCAAGGCCAGTTCGGGCTGTGTTCTTGGTGCACATCTACCCAAGACCCCGCTGGGCCATAGTACGCATGGGCTCCCCTGTTGTGTTCTTAGCGTTGAGGCGTACGGAGGCCTAGGTGAAGTAGTGTGATACCCGCCTAGTAGTAGAAGTGCCCGTTCTACTATCACCGCCTGGCCACGGCGGCTGATGCCTGAGAGGTTAGCTACCTGCTCGAAAAGTGGGAACTACAGTCTGTGTCGACATAGCAATTGCATGGGTGTGCATGGGTGAGTCATTTCATAGCATTCATAGCATTTCATATCATTGCACCACAAGATCCTCATCGTATAAGTTTGTATGGGCACTCTTATACGATGAGTTACTTTTATGTAACCCGATCCTTAACTTATAAGTTTGTATGGGCATTCTTATAAGTTAACTTACTTTCCTGCTGTTACTTATACTTGCTAGTTTAGTGTAGCTCTTACTTAAATGCTGATTATGATGTTGTTACTCTTACATTACCTTGCCACCTGCTTGTACTTCCTTTACTTGCATACTTATTATATACTATACTCTTGTTCCTTTTCTCCGCCCGGTGCCGAGGAGTCGCCAGGGGAGCGGATGTGAAACCACTTAGTCGTTTCGACTAACGGTTGCTACGTCTTCCTTTTTAGGAGGTCACGCCGCAGGTAGAGCAGCCGCAGACTACGCAGCAGGACAGCCAGGCCAGGACGACAGGGCCTGATGCGACGGTGCCGTCGATACCGTCTGTTACAGATGTTAGTGTTTTGATTACTCTGATGTAGCCCGTTTGGGCAATGTTTAGCTGTACTCTGATATATTGTAGAAGCATGTTTTAGCTTCTCATTATTGATGTATTTGGACTGTATAACTTAGTGTGGATTTTGACTTCTGGATGCTTATTTATTTGGTTGGGTTGGCATGATTTATTGATATTGTTGTAGCCGGCGGAATAGGCGTCTTGTGGTACAGGTTAGCCCGTGTGCTAATGCTACCGCAAGGCGGCTGTTCCGGGCATAAGACTCCCCCTTCGTGCCGTGTTTTGGGATCCGGGGAGGGGGGGTCTTACAACCTAACTCCCACAACACCGGGGAGTGTGAGTTTAAGTGTAATCCTAGAGTATTTCTAATTACTCTTGTATTACATTTAGTCTTACGGCTTACATTAACCTTGCACTGCCCAAGAAATTCCCTATGAAGGGCTCTCGAGGGCACTAGGAGCTACGATGGGCTAAAGCCCACAGATCCCTTTCGCAAGGTACTTATTATTATTGGTATATACCCATAGCCAATCACATTTAAAGTTATACTTAATCTAACCATAGCATATTTTGACTCTGTTTCCCTCCACAGGAAGGATGATGTTTCGTCGATCCTGAGCTTCATTTAACTCTAGTCAACCTGATACTTCCACATCATGACTCCTAATGATGAACTTATTTTCACTTCACTAAAATTAGTAAACTATTAACCCTAACTCCCTATGTCCATTCCACATGTTATCACAATTTCCAAAATTTTACTATATGCAGACCAATCTAAGTTATATGATGTACATGACAGGAGGTACTCCAAATTTTCATCCAAAAGCCCTAAGATAATTATTGGGGGTCTATCATGACACATTTCGCCTACATCCAGAAAGTTATAATTTTCCTAATTAATTGGCATTTATTAAATTTTTTCAAAAATTAGGCAATGAGTAATTTTGAACATGAAGTACAAGATTTCCTTAAGTTATGGCCACCCAAAATTTTTCAACACTACATGATAGCAAAATATCAATTATTACCAAATTTCATAGATTTTCATAAAAGTAATAACCTCTGAATTATTAATTCAAGTAATTCAAATAATTAGAGGTAATGAAGGGAGTACCACAATTCATAGTTGATAAATTATATAAAAATTAACAGAGATTTATTATGATCATATAACATTACTGACTAAGTTTCATGCAATTTCATGGTCAGAGAGCTATATCGAAAAATAGCTCAAATAAATCTATGATAGTGCACTTTGTGAAGAAATAGTCTTGTAAACGCATCCAAATAACACGTAATAATTTTCTAAGCTTTATTATTCATTAAAAAGTTCTCTGGCCAAGTAACACATTTTCAAGTAAATTATAGTATTTATTATCTATTTATCAAAATAAGGTGCACTAATTCACTTTACACATGAGTACTAAGAGAATATGCCCAATTATTTCAAATAATTTATTTGTGCATAAAAATGGTATTTTAATAACTTTACCAGAGTTTTATATCATTCTAAGAAAATTAAACCATAGTTACTTCAATATCATCAAAAGGGGCAAGGTGAATGTTATATCTACAAGTATGAGCTACTGTTATCTAAATATTCTATAATAAATTTCAGAGGTTGATATTACAATAAAATTACCCCTACCAAAATCTCATGAAGATCCAAAGTCATAAGACCCCGAAATTATTTCATAAGGTGTATATACCTAAATAATTTCCAAGTGATTAAAGTGGGTTGCATATGTCGAAACACCACCAAATTACTTCCTAGGGCATTTCACTACCCAAAGTTCACATGGACTAAGCACCAAGTCCATACAATGGCATATCACCTCATGTCCTTCACAAACCCCAAAGTTCTACCTAAGGGTGTGAACTCGGGTCCTAGGGCAAATCCACCCTAATCCACCCCAAACTCCATGTGATAGTGTTTATTGTCATAATAAATCAGTGACCCAAGTTTTAACCTCTATTGAGGTGATTTGGTCACTCAATAACCATAAGGGACACTTTGACCTAAATAACCCTCTTATGCCTAGGCTAGGGTTTACCAAATTCCAAACTAAATCATCTTCAAATGGGATGAAATTTTATACAGAGTCCTATATTGACCCCAAAGACCACTCACCAAAATTTGGGAGGATTTGGAGGT
The DNA here is from genome assembly GCA_039583875.1 of Platanthera guangdongensis. Classification (NCBI taxonomy): domain Eukaryota; kingdom Viridiplantae; phylum Streptophyta; class Magnoliopsida; order Asparagales; family Orchidaceae; genus Platanthera; species Platanthera guangdongensis. The sequence continues at coordinate 40,910,497 of CM077165.1, read as the reverse complement.
AATTACACCCTTTAATTAAAGCTTACATAAAAAATTAATTGATTTCCAAAACTTAGGAAAGTTTTTTCCAAAAATTTCCACTTTTGGATATGTTATAAAACTAGATATTAATGACTCATGCTCCAAGTTTCAAGTAATTTGGAGTTAAGGATTGATGGGGGCACCCTAAACAATCTCTGATCAACCCTATTTATAAACCTCACCAAAATGAGTGATGTGGCCTGATCGGAACTCTAAATTGGTTCAAATCAGTTTTAAAATAAACTAGGCTCATAGGCCTACAAGTTTCATGTTGACCACTTTTTCTGAAAAGGCATCTACGTATTTTTTTAATTTAAATTCCAAAACAGGTGAATTTATGTGATAGAAATGTACATAAATCAAATTTAATATATTAGATCTGCACGGATCTTAAAGCATGATCGGGAGGCGGCTGGCTTTCTTCTTCCTCCAGCCAACTACCCAGATCTGCCCGACCTGGAGCCAACTCCAGCCCTAATTCCTGGACCTCTGGCCACCTCCCCGGCCAACCACCACCGCCACCACCTCCGTTGAGATGAGGGCTATTGACCGGAGGTGGTTTGGCCGCTGGAGACAGCAGATTCCGACGAAACCGACACCTTCATTTTCATGGAAAAACTGTGGAAAAATTCCACCCTATTGGGCACAATTGAGCCCGATTCTTTTCCCTAAAGATTCCTAAGATCTAACCCATGAAGGAGTAGAGGAGGACCTGGTTTTTGGCTTGAATGCGTGTGCTTTACCTCCTCACCATTTCCAGTCATCGAGCTTTGGCACTTCTGCAACCTCTACACCAACCTCAATGGAATTGAAAAGGAATCGTGGGAAATGCTTGCCCTTGCTCTGGTGAAGGTCCTTAAAGAGTAAATTGAGGAGAGGAGCCTTGTAACTCCTCAATTTTGCAAAAGTCCATTAATTGCCATAAACTCCACTTTTCGGTTTAAGCCAAATTAAGGGGGCTGAGCCACCCCAATGGCCAGCCACCTCCTGAAAGCTTCTCCTCTCCCTCAGAGTTGTAAAAGACCCATAAAAGTTGGGGTTATGGAGCCTCCAAGGCCATGATGGCCATTAAGCCCTAATTTTCACTCTCGTCCAAATTTGGGGAAACTCCCACTCTATGTCTCCTAGTCACCAATATCTGAAATTGGTGTGCCACAAAGGTGCCTCTCCACCTCCTAGACCGATGGGCCACACTAATTTCAGTTTAGAACACTTGGATTGGGCTAGGTTAGCCCAAATTGACAAAATTGAGATATGAGTTCAGTTTGTCCAAATTAGCCACTTAGTTGACTTAGGCAAGGGGCTTTTGGGGCCATTGGGTCCCTCATGATGCCAAGAGACTAAGGGTGAGGTCATTTGACACTTAGGTGGTCAATTGACCCAAATTGAGCTAAGTTGACTTCTTTAGGCTTAAGGTTGACCTTGGTCAACTTGGCCTCTTTTGTTGACTCCAATTGGTCTATATGGCTCTAATGGATCCTCTAATGGGTTAGAGATGTTGTGGTGGGGTCATGGAGTCATGGTGATGCCCTATGGTCATCCCTAAGCTAGTAATTGGTGTTCTACTATTTGTAGACCAAGGTGGTTCACACCCTAATTCCCATGTTCTCCCAAACCCTTTAGTGCTTCCCATGGTTTTGTCATGACCTAGTCATGACAAAACTATCCTAGGTGGTTCACACCCTAATTCCCATGCTCTGCTCCTAAAGTGGTAGTCTTCCAGCTTAGTGCATCCGCCACCACATTCACCTTTCCCGGGTGATAGTGCATCATGTACTCATAATCAGATAAAAACTCCACCCATCGCCTCTGGCGGATTTTCAGCTCCTTCTGCGTGTCAACTTATTTGAGATTCTTGTGATCCGAAAATATGTCGCAGTGCACACCATAAAGATAATGCCGCCGAATCTTCAGAGCGAACACCACTGCTCCCATATCCAAGTCATGTACATGGTAGTTCTGCTCATGCTTCTTCAGCTGGTGGGAGGCATATGCTATCACAAGCCCATGCTGCATCAGTACAACACCCATCCCCTGAAACGACGCATCAGTGTACACCTGGAAGCCCTCCTTCCTAGACGGAAGAGCGAGGATAGGGAACAACATAAGCCAACCCTTCAACTCCTGGAAGGCCGCTTCACACCGCGGCGTCCAAACGAACGGAGTGTCCTTCGTCATGGAAGTGAGTGGAAGGGCTATCTGATAGAATCCTTGAACAAACTTCCGGTAATACTCGGCCAATCCTAGAAAAATTCGGACATCCGTCACCGTCTTCAACTGAGGCCACTCTCGTACTGCCTGAATCTTCGTGGGATCCACTGCCAGTCCTTCTCCACTGACAATGTCGCCTAAAAATGCTACCTCCATCATCCAAAACTGGCACTTGCTAAACTTGGCATACAACCGATGCTCCCTGAGCTACTCCAGAGTCAAGGCTAGATGTTGTGCTTGCTCTTCCTTCATCCTCAAATAAATGGGGATGTCATCTATGAATACAATGACAAACCTGTCGAGGTATGGCTCGAACACTCGGTTCATCAAGCTCATGAAAGGTGATGGCGCATTCGTGAGCCCAAAGGGCATCATGATAAACTCATACAAGCCATATCTGCTGCTAAATGCCGTCTTCAGGACGTCTTCTTCTTAAATTTGTAACTAATAGCATCCCGACCTCAGATCTAGCTTCGAGAACTAATGTTCTCCCTCTATCTGATCAAAAAACTCATCGATTCTTGGCAGTGAATATGTGTTCTAAACTATCAACCAGTTTAGTGCATGATAGTCGATGCACAACCTGAGGGTCCCATCCTTCGTCTTCACAAACAAAACCGGAGCTCCCCAAGGCGAGGAACTTGGCCTAACAAATCCAGCCTTCACCAGCTCCTGCAGCTGACTTGTGAACTCCACCAGCTCCTTCGAAGCCATCTGATAGGGAGCCCTAGACACTGGTATAGCTCCCGACACCAACTGGATCTGAAAAATCCTTCTCTAGGTGCGGCGACAATCCAGGTTACTTCTCTGGAAACACATCCACAAAGTCCCACACCACCGATATATCGACAACCATTGTCTTGACCTCTACCATCTCGAATAACACCTGATAAACCTCATCTCCCTGAATGTGGGCCTTGACGGCCTGAATAGACAAGAGAAAAGGGCCGGAAATTGGGTTAATACCTTCGAAGGTCGCGAAGCTGCCGTCAAAACTAAGTACAACCTTCCTTGCCGGGCAATCTATCTAGGCATGGTTCCAAGTAATCCATGTCATGCCCAGAACCAGGTTGAAGTCCGAGATCATCAAGACCGTCATCGGGGCCTCGAGTGTCAGACCATCAAGAGTCACCTTCAGGAGGCACTTTATAGTAGCTGAGACCTCCATCCCATTGGGGAGACGTACCCTCCTGACGATAACCGAATAATGTCTTACTCCCTCCAGTCCCTTTACGAACTACTCAGAGACGAAGTCGTGCGATGCCCCAATATCCACCAAGGTAAGGGCAGGTTTGTCGCATACTATAACTATTCCTTTTTATTTAAGTATGTTTAGGTAACTGAGCATATGGTTTTCTTTCCTAGTATGCTACTGTTGTTTGTTGTTTCTAAAATTCCAAAGATAAATAACAACATTAAAATTACTAGCATACCTTCAATCACCCTGCCCGGCTGCAAAGGTGGAGCAAAGTCTAGAGCATACACCTGCTCCCTCTCTCTCCTTCGATCTCCGCCATGGAAACCACATCCTCTTCCACGGCCTCGGCCTACAAACTGCTGAGTGGGTGGGGTAGCCTGTGGTGCTGGTACAGGTGCCCTTCTCATGGGGCAATTTCTTCGGATGTGCCCTACCTGATGACAATTGTAGCACTCGGGCTTGGGAAGTGCCACACCTCCGGGCATCCGTATCTCCTGCATCTAAAGAGGTTGAGGGGCCAATACCACTGGCTCCCTCTACTCCTGCCTCACCTCTTGTCGGTGTTGGTCCTCTGCCATTCACTCATCAGAAAAGCGGCCCCTCTGCTGATCATTCCTGCCTCCCCGACCGTGATCCTTAGTTGGCCTCTTCCGGCCTCGAGCAGTATGCAAATCAGTGATGAGTACAATTTATATAGGGTTTTTCGGACTCATCTAGGCTTATTTTCATGCTTGTGCACTAGTATTTCAATAGGAATTGTCACATATTTGATTAGGGTCTCACTTAGCCATTGTGCACTGTTTCAGCCCATTTTGGTTTGTGAAGTTCACCGAGATGTCGGTGGTATGTACTGGGGTACTCCCCGTGCGGCTTTAGATATTCTTTGCTGTATATTTGGTGCTGGGAGCTTTTGGTCCAGCTTTGATTTTGCTGTGCAGGTAGTGCGTTTTCCCCAAGATAGGAATTCTGATTTGTGGAAAATGCACGGTCGTTCATTTCTTTAGCGCACATGTTTTGCCCGATCGTGCATTTTGTTGAGCTGGAGAAGAGTCGAGTAGAGCTCGACAAATATCGTCGAGCTGAGCTCGATGATATTCATGCACGGTTAACATATGGTTTCTTCGAAACCATGCGTGAAAGAAACACACGTTTTCCTGTAGCTACCTTGATTTATTGTGCACTGTGGTTAATCGTGTGATTTGCTCACACACGGGTAGAAGTGCCCGTGTACAAGTAAAATGCACGGTTCCACCTGCTTGCCGGAAATTTTTGCTTTCTGTTGTTACCCGTGTGTTTTCCTTCATGCACGGGCGGAAGCGTCCATGCGCGAGGAAAAACGCGGGTCAACGCTTTTTCTTCTACAAGCTTGTTCTAGAATCTAATATCGCACGGTTAACAGATGGTCGTGCGCCAAACCGTGCATGACCATTATTTCTGACCTCTCTATTTAAGCCGCAGGTCTCATTCGCCTAGAGGATCCAGTTTGCCATTTCCGCTCATTTGAGTGGGAAAACCTTCCTCCGAGCATTTTCTTATCTCTCCTCCTTGGAGAGCTCGTCCGGCCACTGTTCTCCCTCCAAAAGCTCTCAATAGCTTCATCTTCGGCCGCCATCATCTTCTCCAACCTCAATCCCCATTTTAAGCCTTAGGTGTTGCATACGTGGAGTTCTCCGGTCATGTTTAACCCGACGACTATTCATTAAGAAGACGGGCTATTAGAAGGAAGCGACAGCCCTTCTCAACCCCGGACGACATCTGTAGACCGAGCGCGGACAAGGCCCGATAACCCTTGACTCCGGCCACGAATCTCGGAAAGACTTCATGCATTTGGTTGTATCTCTCCCCCTTCTATTATAGTAACTTTGCTCTTGATTGCTTGGTGGTTGGATTGATGAGAAAGAAGTTGATTTATTAATGATTTCAGCATGTCTATGTGTTGACATATTTTAGTTTTTGATTGTGTTGGTGTGCTTCCATCCTTTGTGTTATAAATGTGATAACGTCATCCTACCAAACGTTAGGAGCGTGTGTGGCGAAGAGGTAACTGCGACCCTCAATGGTTTGTCCATCCTCCTTATTACTTACTTGAGTAATCTACCCAAGCGATGCAATGAAGGTGACCTGCATTAGTTTTTTTGGTGTTAAAATTAGGAAACCAAAAATCAAAATCCTTTGTTACGTTGGCCCTTGTAATTCATCTTTCAATAACGAAGTCACATTCCCTACCTGCACTCCTCGAGAGATCGATATACGGGGATTCAACTCCTCAAATTTATTACTTGAATACGACCGGTACACTTGCCGAAAGTTCCATCAATCAGCCTCCATCCTCTTTACCATCTCTAGAATCCGAGGTAAGGGCCCGTAGGACACAAAGAGGAGAGCCTGTCTCAGATCATCTCGAAGGCCCTTATAGAATCTCTTGGTATACCCCGCATCATCCAGCTGATAGGAGTCCACAAACCGGGCTAAGTGAGTGAACTCCCGGTGGCACTCTAGCACCGTCCTGTTGCCCTGCCTCAGCTGTAGGAACCTGTCTTGCAGCTCGTCTCTTGCCGACTGTGGGACAAAGTGCTGCAACAGTGTAGCCCTGAAATCCCACCAAGTGATGTCAGCTGTAACACCCCAAATCCCAATTTACGTTTAGGTTGGGTGACTAAGCCTAGGACACGGTCGTGTCCCAGGGCGTGTCATGCTCGGGTTGAGCATCCTATCGAGTGCTCTATGAGATTCACTCGAGAAAGATCTCGGGTGGAAACATGCCCTGAGATACGGGCATGTTAGAGGGTGTGTCCCCCTCTGTTCGACAAACTGCGCTCGACGATCATCAAGCAGTCAGTTGAGTTCAGTACACGGCCTGTGACACGGGCGTATCATAGGCTCGTGTTCTTCTCGGGATCATCCGGGGATGTGTGTGTTGGTGGACAAGGGTGTGTCATGGGATACACATCTTATGAAACGGGCGTGTCATAGGCCGTATCCCGCTCGGGTTGCTTTGGTGGTGTGCTGTTTGAGGTACATGGCTCCAAGACACGAGCGTCTTGGATGTGATGCAGTCGTGTAGGATGTGATACGGGCATTCACATGGCCGTGTAATGTTCTGGATTGAGTCGGTTGTGTGCCGCTTAAGGGATACGGCCTGTGACACGGGTGTGTTACAGGGAGTGTCAGGCCGTGTTTATCCTATTTCTGGGTAAATCAAGGCCATTCATTTCCTTCTTCCTGGATCCAAGGGCCCAGGCCATTTCCTGCTCCTTAAAAGGCTAAGAGGATAAGATAACCTTCATTCCCATCTTAGCCATAAGAGAAGGGGAGAGAGAGAGAGGAAGGAAGGGGGAAAGGAAGCCGGCTGCCGGAGGAGCTTCGGAGTGCTGAATCGTGAGCCGAGTGCGGATTCGTGGAGGCAAAGCTATGGCGGTGATTTCCATCCGGCAAATTGATGGCTCCAAAGCGATCGTCAAGGGTAATGATCTCCTTCTTGGACAATCAAAGTCCTTTCTTTATGCATCTGCATGGATTCCTCCACCAAGAGGTGGAAAGCGTAAGTGATTCCTCGGTTGAGTCTGCATCTAGAGCCGGAAGTGTGTCGTACGGCATAAGAATGCTATGTGAAGCCCATCCAGACCATTAGCCTACATCGGTGATGGTGGTATTGTGCACCGGAGAAGACTCCGTGTATTGGCTGGATGCTTGTGAATTATGAATTCTTGAAAAGCTTGTATGTGCCCTGGCTTGGGTGTGTTGAACTAGATGGATTGGAAAGCGGCTCTACGAGGGCAGTGTGGTGGATGGTCGAATGGTGGCAAGGCTTGCTGCAACACAATGGTGGGTCGATCTGAATATTTGTGGGAGATCGATTGGTGGTAAGGCTTGTTGCACCACAATGGTGGGTCGATCGGAATGCTTGCGGGAGATTGATTGGTGGTAGGACTTGCTGCACCACAGTGGTGGGTCGATCTCAGTGCTGGTGGGAGGTTAATTGGTGGCTTGGCATACTGCACCATAATGGTGGGTCGATCTAAATGCTCGAGTTTGCCGTGAGGTTAGTACCTATGAGTGGGATGGACGGAATGTCGCTAGTATGCGTATTGGTGGACTAGGATCCGCAAACCAACATGTTAAAAACCTCTGCTCGGTGGTGGTGCTAAGGAGTCCGGCCCACCTTAATGTGCCGTGAGTGCACGGAGCATCTGGTGGAAATGGGCGCTTGTGAGATTGTGTAATACTTGTTATGTTATAGCTGCGATGCATACAGGGAAGGAACCACTGCCCCAGGTAAGGGGTAGGGTTGTTATAATTAGTCAGCTAATGTTGACCGTTGCTTTGTGTACCGCTCTTGGGGTGGATGTTGAATTGCAGGTGTTGATGGGTTGGATTGAATTGAGCAGAATGAAGCCTTACTGGTTAAAGGCCCTTGAAGTCCGTGTGAATAACTCTTGGATTTCATGTGTGGCCGGCCTGCGTGCCGATGTATGAAGTTGTATGTTTGTAAAGAGCAACTTGTAAGGCCTTAAGGCCGTGAGCGTGTGTGTGTTGTATACATTCCTGGTTTATATATAAATGTGGAGTTTATATATTTAGTGGACATTGATGTGGTTGAGTTCTTACAACTTAAAATGCTGCGCTAGAATGCTCTGAGTTAGGACACGAGTAGAACGTGATTTGATATTCACACGTAATTTCGCCGTTTATCTGTGAAATATGGCGTGGTGCCCTGGCCGGACCCACCGTTATATTCCATGTGATAAATGGAGGCATTACAAAGTGGTATCAGAGTCAGGTTTGAGATTTTTGGGAGGGAGAACATAATTGAACTCAAGAATGTCCACTACGAATGTCATACATGCACGTGAGGAGCATGAGCGTGTAGTTTCTGTATGTTTATTGTTATGGACTGGACGTAACTGGTGTTTTGTACCTTGATAGGTGATGATGAGTGGTGCTAGGCAGTCTAAGCGCCAGCATTCTGATGAGTGTGCGGCACCGGTTGAAGCGCCTACACCTCCCTCGGCAGAGACCATACATATGGTGACGGAAACGTTTCTCGCAGTGTTACACGTACAGCCTACTAGGCAAGCAAGGCCTGTAGGGGTGTCGTATGGCATGGTGCAAGGAAAGAGCGTGTTGAAGCTGTAGTGGAGGAGCAAGCAACTGATGAGCAAATGAAGCGGTTTATGGAGTTTCATCCACCTATGTTTGCAGGGACGGGTTTCCCAACGCAGGTGGAAGATTGGCTTGCACGAGTAAGGAGGATTCTGACAGCAATCAGGATGGCGGAGGCGCAAAAAGTTACTTTAGCCACTTTTATGTTGGAAGGAGATGCGAGGCTTTGGTGGGATGAAGTGGAAGTGCACTACTTGGCAGGTCAAGGACTGGAAGAGATGTCGGTCGAAGAATTCTCACGATTGTTTCTGCCCAAGTATTTGCCAATGTCGCAGCGGATTGCTATGGAGAATGAGTTTCAACATCTAGTGTAGGGTGAGAGTGATATTGATACATACCTGCGTGAGTTTACTCGACTGGGCCGCTATGCAGGGTCTACCTTCGTTGAGGAAGCGCGAAAGACAAATCGATTTTATGAGGGACTGCGTGATGAGCTGAGGTTGGCACTCCCAAGTTCGGTGAACCAAGGATTCCAAGCGTTGGTAGATTCAGCCCGTGCGCTGGAAAATGATTTAAAACGGGTACAGGATAAGAAGAACCTGGCGGTGGAAAAGTCGGAATTCAAAGTTCCATAGTCGGAACAATCGGAGTTTATGAAACGAGATAAGAAAAGTTTCAAGCCTGCCGAACCAACTTCGTCGACTGTTTCTTTGGGAGCAACATATGGGCAAGGATGTGTTGAGACACGCACATGTTTTACATGCGGGAAGCAGGGACATATAGCCCGTCATTGTTGGAGCGGCCCTCCAAGGTGTGAAAAGATGACATGTGCGTCTTATGATGAGAAGGGTAATGCAGTGGCCGAGTCATCTGCATCCCGGACGCAACTGCCAGTATATAATCCCAGCGTGTAAGAGCTGCAAAGCTCAGTCGATGAAGTACAGCCTCGAGTGTTTTGTTTGGAACTCTAAGAGGCTATCAAACGACTTATGAAAGATGATGCAGGTGAGCGGAAAGAATAGAAAAGTGACCGGTATGACTTCAGTGATGTGATTAAATGTTGTATAATGTGATGTTACGATGAAATGGTTGTGCACACCTTGTGTTCTCGAGGTGATTGATCGATCAAGGTGTATATAATGACTATGTGAATATATGGCTGGAGATATGGTGGATATAAGTCTATGATGTTTGTTATGGATGTCTATATGTATGTGTTTGTTTTCTGTGATGTCATGGGGCGAGACAAGCTGCGGCCTCTGAACTCTAACTCGGATCATTTTGCGCCGGAACGATATGGTTATGTTGATGTCTCGCTGGGATAAATTTTGGGACAAAATTCTTTTGAAGGAGGGGAGTGTTGTAACACCCCAAATCCCAATTTGGGTTCAGGTTGGGTGATATGGCCTGGGACACGGGAATGTCCCAGGGCGTGTTGTGCTCGGGTTAAGCAACCTCTCGAGTGCTCGACGAGATGCACTCGAGAAAGTTCTTGAAAGGGAACACACCCTGAGACACGGGTGTGTCCCCCTCTGTTCGACGAACTGTGCTCGACGATCGTCAAGCGGTTAGTTGAGTTGAGTACGCGGCCTGTGACACGGGCATGTCACAGGGCCGTGTTCTTCGCTGGATCAGCCGGGTATGCATGTGTTGGTGGACACGGTTGTGTCCTGGGACACATGGACTATGATACGGGCATGTCATAGGACGTGTCCCGCTCACGTTGGTTTGGTGGTATGCTGTTTGAGGTATACGGCTCCTAGACAAGGGTGTGTCAGACGTGACACGGGCGTGTAGGATGTGACACGGGCATGTCACATGGTCGTGTACAGTTCTGGATTGAGAAGGTTGTGTGCCGCTTAAGGGACATGTCCTGTGACACGGATGTGTAACAGGGCGTGTCAGGCCATATTCAGCCTATTTCTGGGAAAATCAAGGCCATTCATTTCCTTCTTCCTGGATCCAAGGGCCCATGCCCTTCCCTGCTCCTTAAAAGGCTGAGAGGAGAAGATAACCTTCATTCCCATCTTAGCCATAAGAGAAGGAGAGAGAGAGAGGAAGAAAGGGGGAAAGGAAGTCGACTGCCGGAGGAGCTTCAGAGTGCTGAATCATGAGCCGAGTGCTGACTCGTGGAGGCAAAGCTGTGGCTGTGATTTCCATCCAGCTAATTCATGGCTACAAAGCGATCGTCAAGGGTAACAATCTCCTTCTTGGACAATCGAAGTCCTTTCTTTATGCATCTGCATGAAATCCTCCACCAAGAGGTAGAAAGCATAAGTGATTCCTCGGTTGAGTCTGCATCTAGAGCCGAAAGTGTGTAGTACGACATATGCATACTGTGTGAAGCCCATCCAGACCGTTAGCCTGTATTGGTGATGGTGGTATTGTGCACCGGAGAAGTCTCCGTGTATTGGCTGGATGCTTGTAAATTATGAATTCTTGAAAAGCTTGTATGTGCCCTGGCTTGGGTGTGTTGAACTGGATGGATTGGAAAGCAGCTCTGCGAGGGCTGTGTGCTGAATGGTTGATTGGTGGCAAGGCTTGCTGCACCACAATGGTGGGTCAATCTGAATGCTTGTGGGAGATCGATTGGTGGTAAAGCTTGATGCACCACAATGGTGGGTCGATCGGAATGCTTGTGGGAGATTAATTGGTTGTAGGACTTACTGCACCATAGTGGTGGGTCGATCTCAGTGCTGGTGGGAGGTCGATTGGTGGCTCGGCTTACTGCGCCACCATGGTGGGTCGATCTAAATGCTCGAGTTTTCGGTGAGGTTAGTACCTCTGAGTGGGATGGACAGAATGTCGCCAGTATGCGTATTGGTGGACTAGGACCGGCAAACCAACATGTTAAAAAACTCTGCTCGGTGGTGGTCTCGGTCAGTATCTCAAACATGATATCAAGCGACTCTTTTGTCTGCACGGCCGACTCCGTCCCAATGTAAAGGGGGAAAGGAAGTCGACTGCCGAAGGAGCTTCAGAGTGTTGAATCATGAGCCGAGTGCTGACTCGTGGAGGCAAAGCTGTGGCTGTGATTTCCATCCAGCTAATTCATGGCTACAAAGCGATCGTCAAGGGTAACAATCTCCTTCTTGGACAATCGAAGTCCTTTCTTTATGCATCTGCATGAAATCCTCCACCAAGAGGTAGAAAGCATAAGTGATTCCTCGGTTGAGTCTGCATCTAGAGCCGAAAGTGTGTAGTACGACATAAGCATACTGTGTGAAGCCCATCCAGACCGTTAGCCTGTATTGGTGATGGTGGTATTGTGCACCGGAGAAGTCTCCGTGTATTGGCTGGATGCTTGTAAATTATGAATTCTTGAAAAGCTTGTATGTGCCCTGGCTTGGGTGTGTTGAACTGGATGGATTGGAAAGCAGCTCTGCGAGGGCTGTGTGGTGGATGGTTGATTGGTGGCAAGGCTTGCTGCACCACAATGGTGGGTCAATCTGAATGCTTGTGGGAGATCGATTGGTGGTAAAGCTTGATGCACCACAATGGTGGGTCGATCAGAATGCTTGTGGGAGATTGATTGGTTGTAGGACTTACTGCACCATAGTGGTGGGTCGATCTCAGTGCTGGTGGGAGGTCGATTGGTGGCTCGGCTTACTGCGCCACCATGGTGGGTCGATCTAAATGCTCGAGTTTGCCGTGAGGCTAGTACCTCTGAGTGGGATGGACAGAATGTCGCCAGTATGCGTATTGGTGGACTAGGACCGGCAAACCAACATGTTAAAAAACTCTACTCGGTGGTGGTCTCGGTCAGTATCTCAAACATGATATCAAGCGACTCTTTTCTCTGCACGGCCGACTCCGTCCCAATGTAAATTGGGGGAGAGAGTCCTTGGAAGATGCTCAACCAATTTGCCCCCAAGTTCCTCTGCGGAGCCAAAGCCTGCTGGGCCCTGAATGACTCCAGAATCGTCGTCAAAGTCTGCCCCACCTCCAACTTTAGAAACAGAGTGGGAGCCTGTGGAGTTGGTGCAACATTCAGAGTTTGCAGAGCTCTGCCATGTGGTGTAGGATATGCCAGGGGCTGCATAATAAAGGCATATTGTAAGAAACTTTACCCAAACCTAGTTAGAAGTGGACATTTACATGTGATCCCCCATATGGGGACACCATAGCTTCCGCAGCTTAGTTTTTCCCCAAACTAAACTCGAGCAAGGGTGACCCAGGGTTAGTGGACTTCTACTCTTCCGATCGAAGTTTCCCTCTGATACCAGTTTGTAAGACCCCATTTTTTTTGCAAAATCAACCGGGTCTTATGCCTAGAACCGCCACTTTGCGGTGACACCAACACACCCGAGAAGGTCATCACTACAAAAATCTAATCCTTCCGGCCATACCGATCGCAGAAGAGAAGAGTAAGTACAAAGAGTAAAGTAAAACTCAAATACTGGTCCACCAGAAATAATATGAATATAAAATAAACGCACACGAAGGGAGAGTCTAGAGTAACGATAAATCAAAGTACTAATAAGTGGGCTCCTACCCGATACATCATGATCCTCACAACAAGTCACTCAACGCGGAAGTAAATCTATAGTAACTACTAATGATCCGGACTCACTGTCCCCGCGGCCTGAACTCCCGTACTAGACTGTCCCGTCTCCAAGCACACCAACCTCTGGGGCTGCATCTCCAGGTTTGGCTCCACGATCCCCTAAAATGATTTGGTCGATGACCATTAGTCAAAAAGACTAAGTCCTATCATCCCCCACCCCTCCCCCAGTAGCTGCTAGGCACCGAGCGAGGAGAAGGAAGGGGAAAGTATTTAAGGTGAAGAGTAACAAAAGTAAGCAGGTGATGACAGAACTAGTCTATCATGAGCATAAAATCACAGAAAGTACAAGCAAGCAAATTGTTGGTAAGTAATGTGAGAATACACATGAACAAGGTGAGCAAGTAAAAGTACAAGAAGGTAAAATAAGTAAGTAACCATGACCTATGGGAATGCCCATACAAACCTATAGACCAAAGGCTCGTTTTGCAAGGCCTAATGCATAAAGAGTCCCATACCAATTTATACAATATGTGTCAAGGGTTATATGCAATGATTATGCTATGTCATGCAAGTATGGTATGATAAGAACATGCAAGTGCAACACACACACACCCGACTCTGTGTACACAGACCTTTAGTTTCCCCTTTTTGGAGCCTAACATCCGAGGATACCTCCATAGTGGCAAACGAAAGCAGTGGGTTGGGCCTTACCCATCTCTAAACCGGTATCAACACTACCAGTCAGACCTATCGTATGTCTCAATGCTGGTGCAATAAGCAGAGCTCCTGCGTACTCTAGCAGGCTGGTGCACCGAGATTTATTTGGCTAACTACTAAACCACACTTGCCGAGTCAACGTATTGGTCTCGGTACGACGACCCTCCAAAAACGAAGACCCACCACCTTATATTTTATACACATGCAATATTAATGTATTTTCCCACCGAATTAAAGCTCTCCGGACTATCCCATCCATCACAAAATATCTTTCGAGTCATCGGCTCGCTGGGCTAACCTGCCCATCACCAAGACCACAGAGGCTACCGCTCATGTGACCCAACCTTACTCCCACAACACCGTAGAGTGTGAGTGTAAGTGTAATTCTAGAGTATTTCTAATTACTCTTGTATTCCATTTAGTCTTACGGCTTAGGTTAACCTTGGAATGCCCAAGGCATTTCCTGTGAAGGGCTCTCGAGGGCACAAGGAGCTACGATAGGCCGAAGCCCAAAGCTCCTTTCGCAAGGTACTTATAATTATTGGTATCTACCCATAGCCAACCGCATTTAAAGTTATACTTAATCTAACCCTAGCATATTTTGACTCTCTTTCCCTCCATAGGAAGGACGATGTTTCATTGATCCCGGACGCCATTTAACACTACTCAACCCGATACTCCACATCATAACTCCTAATGATGGACTCATTTTCACTTCACCAAAATCACTAAACTATTAACCCTAACTCCCTATGTCCATTCCACATGTTATCACAATTTCTGCAGTTTTACTATATGCAGACAAATCTAAGCTATATGATGTACATGACAGGAGGTACTCCAAATTTTCATCCAAAAGCCCTAAGATAATTATTGGGGGTCTATCATGACATATTTCGCCTAAATCAAGAAACTTGTAATTTTCCTAATTAATTTGGCATTTATTAAATTTCCCAAAAATTAGGCCATAAGTAATTTTGAACATGAAGTACTAGATTTTTTTAAGTTATGGCCACCCAAAAGTTATGACCACTATATGATAGCAATATATTAGTGAATACCAAATTTCACAGATTTGTATAAATGTAATAACCTCTAAATAATTAATTAATGTAATTCTAATAATTAGAGGTAATGAAGGGAATACCACAATTTATAGTCCAAAATTATATAATAATTACCAAAGCTTTATTATGATCATAAAATATTACTTACAAAGTTTCATGCAATTCCATGGTCAGTGAGCTATATGAGAAAATAGCTCAAATAAATCCATGATAGTGCATTTTGTGAAGAAACATTTTTGTAAACTCATCCAAATAACATGTAATAATTTTATAAGCTTTATTATGCCCTAAAACGTTCTCTCACCAAGTAACACAAGTTTCCAGTAATATATAGTATTTATTATCTATTTATCAATATAAGGTGCACTAGTTCACTTTACACATGAAGTATTAAGAGAAAATGCTCAATTATTCCAAATAATTTATCTGTGCCTACAAATGGTATTTGATTAACTTTGCCAGAGTTTCATATCATTTTAAGACAATTAGACCCACAGTTACTTCAATATCATTAAAACTGGCAAGGTGAAGGTTATATCTACAAGTATGAACTACTCTTATCTAAACTTCCTATAATAAATTTCAGAGGTTGATATTACAATAAAATTACCCCTACCAAAATATCATGAAGATCCAAAGTCAAAGAACCCCTTAATTATTCCATAAGGTGTATAGACCTAAATAATTTCCAAGTGATTAAAGTGTGGTGCATGTGTCAAAATACCACCAAATTCCTTCCTAGGGCAAATCCACCCTAATATCACATGGACTATGCACCAAGTCCATACGAGGACATATCACCCCATGTCCTTCACAAACTCCAAAAGTACAACCTAAGGGTATGAACTAGGGTCCTAGGGCAAATCCATCCTAATCCACCCCAAACTCCATGTGAAGGTGTTAATTGTCATAATAAATCAGTGGCCCAATTTTCAACCTCTATTGAGGTGATTTGGTCACTCAATACCCACAAGGGACACTTTGACCTAAATAGCCTTCTTAGGTCTAGGCTACGGTTTAGCAAATTCGAAACCAAATCATCTCCAAATGGGATGAAATTTTATACAGAGTACTATATTGACCCCAAGGACCACTCACCAAATTTTGGGAGGATTTGGAGGAAATTAGACCCTTTAATTAAACCTTACATGAAAAATGAAGTGATTTCCAGAACTTAGGAAAAACTTTTTCCAAAAATTCCCACTTTTGGATATGTTATAGATCTAGATATGAATGACTCATGCTCCAAATTTCAAGTCATTTGGATGCCAGGATTGAGGAGAGGAGGCTTGTAACTCCTCAATTTTGCAAAACTCCATTAATGGCCATAAACTCCACTTTTCGGTTTCAGCCAAATTAAGGAGGCTGAGCCACCCCAATGGCCGACAACCTCCTGAAAGCTTCTCCTCTCCCTCAGAGGAGTAAAAGCGCAATAAAAGTGGGGGTTATGGAGACTCCAAGGAGATGATGGCCATTAAGCCCTAGTTTTCTCTCTCCTCTAAATTTGGGGAAACTCCCATTCTCTCTCTCCTAGTCACCAATATTTGAAATTGTTGGGCCCAAAAGGTGCCTCTCCACCACCTAGACCAATGGGCCACACTAGTTTGGGCTTAGCCCACTTGGATTGGGCTAGGTTAGCCCAAATTGACCAAATTGAGCTATAGGTTAAATTTGTCCAAATTAGCCACTTGGGTGACTTAGACATGGGGATTTTGGGGCCATTGGGTCCTCCATGATGACAAGAGACTAAAGGTGAGGTCATTTGACACTTTGGTGGTCAATTGACCCAAATTGAGCTAAGTTGATTTCCGTAGGCTTAAGGTTAACCTTGGTCAACTTTGCGTCTTTTGTTTACTCCAATTTGTCTCTATGTCTCTAATGGACCCTTTAATGGGTTAGAGATGTTGTGGTGGGTCATGGATTCATGGTGAAGCCCTGTGGTCATCCCTAAGCTAGTAATTGGAATTCTACTATTTGCAGACCAAGGTGGTTCACACCCTAATTCCCATATTCTCCCAAACCCTTTAGTGCTTGGCACGGTTTTGTCATGACCCAGTCATGATAAAACTATCCTAGGGGTTTAGAAGTCTGAGGGATATTGTAACGCCCCGAAACTCAAAAGAGTGACGGGAGGCATTCTGGGCCAAATTTGCAATTTGGCAAGAGATACACGTCCTGGGACACAGGCGTGTCCCAGGGCGTGTCGTGTTGGGTTCAACGATTTGGCCGAGAGGTTGACGAAATTGGGTTCGACGATCGTCGAGCAGCAAACACGGCCCTGGAAACGGGCGTGTCCCAGGGCGTGTCTGGGTAGTTCAAAGTTCTGGCAAATCGATCCGGCAGAAATCTGGGTTCGACGATCGTCGAGCAGCGGTCGACGATCTGGTCATAATGCTGCGGTCGACGATCTATCGATATTCTGGGTTCGACGATCGGGCCGTGTGTTCGACGATCGGGCCGTGAGTTCGACGATCGTGTCGTGGGTTCGACGATCGGGCCAGCGATCTCCGTTCGACGATCGGGCCGTGCGTTCGATGATTTGGCCAGAGTTTTCCGCTCGACGATCTGGTAGCGGTCGACGATCTTGGTTCGACGATCGTCGAGCGCGAGGCGGATTGTGGCTTGTTTGACTCGGTTGATGCAGAGTGTCGACGCAGGGGTTTTTGGCGGGAGTTGACTAAATGTTCCGACATTGTTTTGAAGCAGAAGTGTCCTGCTCCTATTGGTGTACTGTGTGGTGCTTAGCCCCATTTGTCCAGGTCAGACCTGGATCGTATCCGTGCATCCCTTTTTGTGGGATCTGAAGGCTGTGGTTATCCCGAAAGGGTTATACTGGAGAGAAGGGTTTCAAGACCATTATTTTCTGCCGTAAGTTCTCTGTCTAAATCCTAGAGAGAGGGGAGAGCAAAGGAGGAAGAAGAAGTCTAGATCCAGTCTTTGGAGGAGTTTTAGAGCTCCAAATCGCGAGCCGACTTCGGATCTATGAAGGCAAGGAGATTGCGGTGCTTTTCATCTGCTTACATTTCCATGGCGCCAAGGAAGAACGCTAGGGTAACGATTCTCTATTTGAGCATGTGAAGCTCTACTTATTTTGCATAGGAAGCCCGCTCTCGTGAGTATGCAGTGAGTTTGTGGCGTTCCTTCGGGTAGATATGTAAATTCCCCGTTGTGTAGAGTCCGTAATCGAGAACGGATATAGCCATGATGTGTGAAGCCTACTCGGACATGTTGGTCTGGATCGGTGATGTTGCATTGCATAAATGCCGGAGAAGACTCCGTGCGAATGTTTATTTTTCGGGTTTTCTACGTGTTAGATTGCAACATGGAGCCTTGGGGATTAACTCCAAGGTGCACCCAGAAAACTGGGCGGATGCGTGATTCTACCGTTTTGGTGGCCTGGGAGCCAACTTGTACATAACTGGGTTATGTAATATTGTGCGTTCGATTCATGGGCTTCGGGGAAACTTAACTCGTGCCGATGATTTTAAAGTGTCATGGCAAGTGAGCAACGGGTTGAGTGGAACCGTTCCTGCTCTATGCTGTTCGGTTTTTAAGGCTTACCGAGGGCATAGATGTCGGGTCTTTGGCTGTCGATGATTTTAAGTGTCATGAATACTGCTTATAGGCTGTTGATGATTTTAAGTGTCATAACTTCTGCCTAAAAGACTCAAATACTAACGTGTGGTGTCGTCCAAGTGGCGGTGGTGGGACCGCAGTTTTGACCAGGTTCAACGAGAATGTGCCCTAAATGCACGGGGTGTGCGGCCGTGCGAGCCTATGCTTGTGATGTAGTGACATTACTTTACTGCTTGGTTATGCTAATTAAATATAGGGAAGGAGCATCGCCGCCCCGAATTGGGGGCGGGATCGTTATAATTTGGTTAGCATTGCTGACCGTTGCTTTTGTTTGCCACCGTGCGGTGGTTTGTTTCTTGCAGGTGCTGCTGGACCAAGCGGTCAATAGCGGGCTAAAGCCCAAATTGCGAAGTCGGCCCTCGAAGGCCTAATTGGAGTGTTTACTTGCTTTTGTTCATGTATGACCGACCTGCGTGCCGTGGTATGGAAAACATGTAATATGCGTAAACCATTTGTAAGGGCTTAAGGCCAGTACTTGTGTATGTACTTCATTCTTTTTTTGGCTTGTTAGTGGACATTCATGCTTGTTGCTGGGTTCTTTTAATTGCAACTATTAAACTGCTTCCGCCAGAATGCTCTGTGTAGGACGTTGTGATTGGTTCGATGGTTTTCATTGAGTAACCACCCGGTCTGTCTGTGGTATATGAACTCGGGCCCCGGCCGGACCTACTGCTATGTGCTATGCAACGGATAGGGGGTGTTACAATTTGGTATCAGAATACTGGTTTCGGTCAGGCTTAAATGAATTCATGGGTGAATTCTTTTTAAGGGGTGGTGAGCACATGTGTGTGCGTCATCGTTATAACAACAAAATAACCCATGAATGTCCACTTAGGAATGAAAATACACGTGTTTGAGGAACCTGCGTGTTCCTATAATTGAATTTTGCAATTTTGTTTGGTCGCTTAATGCTGTTTTGTACAACTATAGGTGACTAGAGGCGGTGCTGGGCCGCCAGAATATCCAGTTTCTGAGGAGTATAGTGCGCCCGGTGAGGTGTTTGAGACCCCTCCTTCATCTGAAACCGTAAAAAGGATCGTTGAAGCGGTGTTCGCTGTGACAAGTGCACAGTATGGAAGAAATGTACAACCCTGTGCCCCTGTTGTGGCTTCAATGCCGGGTGGCGTGATGGAGCAGATGACTTTTGGTAGACCATCGAGGAAGCAGCTGAATATGCGTTTAGTGCATGCAGCTCACTCAGTTGATGAATATTTGCAAGCATTTCTTATGGTAAGCCGCTACCCATGCTTTGAGTTGGAGAGTGAGCAGTCTATCGTTGATAGATTTTATAATGGTCTGCGTGGCAAGATGTGAATCCTACTGCTAGGACCAAAGTTATTGGGACTCCGAGCCGTGGTGGAGTCGGCTAGATCTTTGGAGGCAGACTTGAGGAAGACTCACCCGATGATAGCGACCATGGTGTCGAACTATGCAAGCCCCATAAGAGCTGCATTCAGCAGAATGCTGGAGAAAGGGGATACGACATCGACTAGCAAAGCTACATACACTTGTCATACTTGTGGAAAGAAAGGCCACTTTGCCCGAGAGTGTCAGAATGGTGCTCAGAAGGCTAAGAAAGATATGTCAGGAGCAGTTGAGGACTTTAGTGCAAAGGAAACGACATTCAAAATGCCGAACACCTCAAAGTCTGGATATCGTAGGTGGTATAAGAAGGCTAGGACTTTGAGTCTAGTCCCTCCTTTCGGTGCTTCGGGGGCATCTACAGGCCAAAGCCCGGGCACATGCTTTAATTGTGGAAAGTCGGGGCACTTTTCCCGAGATTGCTGGAACGGACGTCCCAAGTTCGAGAAGGAGCACGCTGTCATGATAACAGGTATGGCTTAAAGTTATAGCAGTTTAGCTTTAAATATTTGTTGCCCTTGTGCATGATAGCTTAGAACTGTTTGTGCTAAGCTTTGTTCTGATTTTTTGATTATTCGGAGAGAGAACCATTCGTTTAGGGAGCTCACATTTCCTTTTGACCAAAGGATTTGTATTGCGCATCAGAGTACCTCCTTTGATGGCGCTCAATGCGTGCCAGTAGAATCTGTTGCATTTAGGTGCGAATTGGGAGTCAAGACTTTGACTTATAAGCGTCGTTACTACCGCTAGGAGAGCTTGACGTAATCTTTGGTATGGACTGGCTCTCGGAGCAGCGAGCCTATATTGATTGCGGTAGTAAGGAAGTCAAGTTGGGAGCAGGTCCTGAGACGACTTTCACGGGCTTGAAGGGGTCAAGCAAGACTTTGATGTCTACTCTTCAGGTGGTGAAGGCGGTTCGTGCCGGTGCAGAACTGTTCTTTACACTAGTGGAGGTTGCAATTCCTAAGCCCGCATTGGACAGTACTTCAGTGGTATCGGAGTACCCTGATGTGTTCCCTAACGATCTTCCTGGAGCCACGCCACAACGGGAGATAGATTTTACGATAGATCTCGTACCAGGTGCAAACCCTGTGTCACGCTCTCCATATCGGCTAGCGCCTAAGGAAATGGGGGAGCTGAATGTTCAACTGCAAGAGTTGTTGGAGCAAGGGTATGTGCGTCCAAGTTCTTCTCCTTGGAGCGCGCCGGTCCTCTTTGTTAAGAAGAAGGGGGAAGCTTGAGGTTATGTATTGATTATCGGGAGCTCAACAAGTTGACGGAAAAGAACAAGTACCCGATCCCCCGGATTGATGATCTATTCGATCAGTTAGTCGGGTCGACGGTGTACTCAAAGTTGGACCTCAAGTCCGGGTATTATCAACTGAGGATAAATGAGACTGATATCCCTAAGATAGCGTTCAGTACAAGATACAGACATTATGGGTTTACGGTCATGCCGTTTGGGCTGACAAATGCGCCATCAGTGTTCATGGATTTGATGAACAGGACCTTCAGGGAGTACATGGACCATTTTATGATCGTCTTCATCGATGATATTTTGGTGTACTCGCAGAGTGAGGAAGATCACTTCAGGCATCTTCATTTGGTTTTGGAGATGCTAAGGAGGAATCAATTATACGCCAAGTTCTCGAAGTGCAAGTTTTGGTCGTCCTCAGTTGCGTTCCTCGGTCATATAGTGAGTGGGGAAGGTATTGCAGTGGATCCGACGAAGATTGTTGCGATACGGGAGTGGCCCGAGCTTTCTACGGTAGCGGAAGTCCGGAGCTTTCTGGGGCTTGCCGGCTATTATAGGCGCTTCGTAGAGAACTTCTCGCGGATAGCGTTACCTCTCACTACTTTGACGAGGAAGGAGCAGAAGTTCGTTTGGACGCCAAAGTGCGCGCGAGCTTTTGAGGAGTTGAAGTGTCGGTTGACCACGTCGCCTGTGTTGAGTTCGCCGAGTGGGACCGAAGGTTATGAGATTTATAGCGATGCTTCAAACAGTGGTTTGGGTTGTGTGCTGTTACAACATGGAAGCGTTATAGCATATGGCTCGAGACAGTTGAAGGTGCACGAGAGGAACTATCCGGTCCATGACTCGGAGTTAGCTGCCGTGATTTTTACCTTGAAGCTGTGGAGGCATTATTTATACGGTGTGAAGATTGATATCTACACCGATCACAAGAGCCTGAAGTATTTGATTGATCAGAAAGATCTGAATATGTGACATTGTAGATGGATTGAGTTCCTGGGGGACTATACATTCAAGATCCACTACGTGCCTGGTAAAGGTAATGCGGTTGCGGATGCGTTGAGTCGCCGGGCCCCAGCTCAAGCCAATTGGCTGTCGATCCATGACTAGCGGTTGGTTCGGGAGTTGGAGGCGTCGGAGATTGTTTGTGTAGATAAGCAGTCAAGTGCTGAAGCACTCTTGAATTGGACTGAAGTTTAATATGACCTGGCTGATATGATTCGACAGGCTTTGGATTTGGAAGACCACATGAAGCAACTCATGATAGAGGCTCTGGATGGGTCAAATTCCCAATATGAAGTTGTGGATGGATTGCTTTGGAAAGACGGTCGTCTTTGCGTCCCAAGCGTGGGCAGTTTGCGGGTGGATTTGTTGTACGAGGCGCACCATACCAAGTACTCGATTTACCCGGGGAGCACAAAGATGTACCACGATGTTAAGAAACTGTTCTGGTGCCCGGGATTTAAGAAGGATGTGGCGCTCTATGTGGCGAAGTGCCAAACTTGCGCCTTGGTGAAGGTGGAGTGCCAAAAGCCGGGAGGATTTCTGAAGCCCTTGCCTATTCCGGAGTGGAAATTCGACGACATCACTATGGACTTTGTGCATGGGTTGCCAAGGTCGCAAAAGGGGAACAACGTCATCTGGGTAGTCGTAGATCGGCTAACGAAGGTGTCGCAATTCATCCCGCATAGGAAGGATGATCCGGTGGAGAATTTGGCAAAGTTGTATGTGGATAATATAGTGCGGCTCCATGGTGTGCCCCACAGCATCATGAGTGACCGAGATGGACGGTTCACGTCCAATGATTGGAGTCTTGTGCAGCAAATGTTGGGAACAAAGCTGAGTTTTAGCACAACCTTCCATCCACAGACGGATGGGCAGACCGAGAGGGCCAATAGAACTATGGAATACATGATCTGCATGTGTGTATTGGACTTTGGAAAGCAATGAGAAGACCATCTTTATTTGTTGGAATTTGCGTACAACAATAGCTACCGGCCGAGTATTCAAATGGCGCCCTTCGAGGCCCTTTATGGTAGAAGATGTCGCACGCCGTTGTCCTGGTTGGAAACGGGTGAGTCAAAGTTGTACAAATGTGTAGAGGTGGAAGATGCTACTTCTTTGGTGCGAACCGTTCGCGAGAGATTGCTTATCGCTCAGGGCCGACAAGTGAAATACTATAATTCCAAGCACAGGAACGTGGATTTCGCTGTGGGCGATTGGGTGTACTTAAAGATCAAACCGTTCAAGGGTGGCTCGTGGGTGCGGCGCTTGAAAAAGCTAAGCCCGAGGTACATTGGGCCATTTGAGGTTCTGTAGCGGATTAGCGAAGCGGCTTATCAGTTGAAGTTAGCTGTGGAGCTCAGTGGTCTACATGATGTATTCCATATATCGGTGCTACGGAAGGCGGTGTAAGAGCCTTCGCAAGTGATCGCGGTTGATCAAATGCCGGTGGATAGTGTGTTGACGACAAAGGTCAAGCCCTTGCGGATTGAGGACTCAGAGGTCAAGCGGCTACGCAATAAAGAGATCAGGATGGTCAAGGTCCGTTGGGACAATTGCGGCCGAGAAGAGCGTCTTGGGAACGAGAGCAGACCATGCTTGATGAGTATCCGGAGTTGTTCCGCTCAGGTACAATTTAATTTTGTACTTATCTTTCCTTTATGTAATTTCGTGGACGAAATTCTTTTAAGAGGGAGAGAGTTGTAACGCCCCGAAACTCAAAAGAGCGACGGGAGGCGTTCCGGGCCAAATTTGGAATTTGGCAGGAGGTACACGGCCTGGGACACTGGCGTGTCCCAAGGAGTGTCGTGTTGGGTTCGATGATTTGGCCGAGAGGTCGATGAAATTGGGTTCGACGATCATCGAGCAGTTAACACGGCCTTGGACACGGGCGTTTCCCAGGGCGTGTCAGGGTAGTTTAAAGTTCTGGCAAATCGATCAGGCAGAAATCTGGGTTCGACGATCGTCGAGCAGCGGTCGACAATCTGGTCACAATGCTGCGGTTGACGATCTGTCGATATTCTGGGTTCTACGATCGGGCCGTGGGTTCGACGATCGGGCCTTGGGTTCGACGATCGGGCCGTGAGTTTGAGGATCGGGTCATGGGTTCGACGATCGGGCCAGCGATCTCCGTTCGACGATCGGGTCGTGCGTTCGACGATTTGGCCAGAGTTTTCCGGTCGACGATCTGGCAGCGGTCGACGATCTTGGTTCGACGATCGTCGAGCGCGGGGCGGATTGTCTCTTGTTTGACTTGGTCGACGCGGAGTGTCGACGCAGGGGTTTTTGGCGGGAGTTGACTAAATGTCCCGACACTATTTTGACGTGGACGTGTCCTGCTGCTATTGGTGTACTGTGCGGTGCTTAGCCCTATTTGTCCAGGTCATACCTGGATCGTATCCGTGCATCCCTTTTGTGGGATCCGACGACTGTGGTTATACTGAAAAGGTTATACCCGAGAGAAGGGTTTCAAAACCATTATTTTCTGCCTTAAGTTCTCTGTCTAAATCCTAGAGAGGGGAGAGCAAAGGAGGAAGAAGAAGTCTAGATCGAGTCTTTGGAGGAGTTTTAGAGCTCCAAATCGCGAGCCGACTTTGGATCTACGAAGGCAAGGAGATTGCGGTGCTTTTCATCCGCTTACATTTCCATGGCGCCAAGGAAGAACGCTAGGGTAACGATTCTCTACTTGAGCATGTGAAGTTCTACTTCTTTTGCATAGGAAGCCTGCTCTCGCGAGTATGCAGTGAGTTTGAGGCGTTCCTTCGGGTAAATATGTAAAGTCCCTGTTGTGTAGAGTCCGTAATCGAGAACGGATATAGGCATGCTGTGTGAAGCCTACCCGAACATGTTGGTCTGGATCGGTGATGTTGCATTGCATAAATGCCGGAGAATACTCCGTGCGAATGTTTGTTTTTCGGGTTTTCTACGCGGTAGATTGCAACAGGGAGCCTTGGGGATTAACTCCAAGGTGCACCCGGAAAACTGGTCGGATGCGTGATTCTGCCGTTTTGGTGGCCTAGGAGCCAACTTGTACATAACTGGGTTATGTAATATTGTACGTTCGATTCACGGGCTTCAGGGAAACTTAACTCGTGCCGATGAATTTAAAGTGTTGTGGCAAGTGAGCAACGGGTTTAGTGGAACCGTTCCTGCTCTATGCTGTTCGGTTTTTAAGGCCTACCGAGGGCATAGAGGTTGGGTCTTTGGCTGTTGATGATTTTAAGTGTCATGACTACTGCTTATAGGATGTTGATGATTTTAAGTGTCATACCTTCTGCCTAAAAGATTCAAATGCTCAGGTGTGGTGCCATCCAAGTGGCGGTGGTGGGACCGCGGTTTTGACCGGGTTCACCGAGAATGTGCCCTGAGTGTACGGGGTGTGTGGCCGTGCGAGCCTACGCCTATGATGTAGTGACATTACTTTCTGCTTGGTTATGCTAATAAAATGCAGGGAAGGAGCATCGCCGCCCCGAATTGGGGGCGGGATCGTTATAATTTGGTCAGCATTGCTGACCGTTGCTTTTGTTTGCCACCCTGCGGTGGTTTGTTGCTTGTAGGTGCTGCTGGACCAACCAGTCAATAGCGGGCTAAATCCCAAATTGCGAAGCCGGCCCTCGAAGGCCTAATTGGAGTGTTTACTTGCTTTTGTTCATGTATGACCGACCTGCGTGCCGTGGTATGGAAAACATGTAATATGAGTAAACTATTTGTAAGGCCTTAAGGCCAATACTTATGTATGTACTTCATTCTTTTTTTGGCTTGTTAGTGGACATTCATGCTTGTTGCTGGGTTCTTTTAATTGCAACTATTAAACTGCTTCCGCTACAATGCTCTGTGTAGGACGTTGTTATTGGTTGGATGGTTTCCATTGAGTAACCACCCGGTCTGTCTGTGGTATATGGCGTCGCGCCCCGGCCGGACCTACTGCTATATGCTATGCGACGGATAGGGGGTGTTACAGATGTTACAGCCCACCCTTATGCATCTATTGCATGGATGGTGCGAACTCGAAAGCCCCGTAAGTGTGGTGAAACCTACTTGTTGATCTTCATTAACTAAAAACACTCCTAATGATGCACCAAGACTTTATTCATGATTCTAGGTGGTTTGGTGACACTTTCATATGTTTTGAATGACCTGACACTATATGTCACTTTTGCTAAATACAACCCATGGTCTGTCGTTAGCTCATGTGAGGTGACTTCCAATTCCTCGAGTCTAAGGCCTCCAAATTTTTTTCATTGCTTAATAATATGGTAAATAGTGGCATATCAGAAATCCATAATTTTTCTAATTATTTTGGGCCATAATTAAAATTATTAAATCATGTGATCTAAGTCACATTGAACATGAACTACCAAAACCTGAGGTCCTCATGGTCTAATTAATTTGTTTGGTGTTAATATTGGTACAAAAGATAAGTGTGCAAAATTTCTTAATTTTTCAGAGTGATTTGACCCATGTTTTCTTTTTATGAATATTATTACAAAATTATCTATTTTCAAAGGAAGTACCCAAAATAATGCACCAATAATTCAGAGAACATTTGTAGATGATACTTCTAGCATGGTAGTGGACTAAAGATATTTCCATAATTTTCCATGGAGGTTTGAATTATGACTTTAATAATCTAAGAAATTTACAAAAATGTCACTAATCACAAAAGCATCATTTTTATTCATCTAAAAATGTTAATAAAATTTACAGAGGTCTATAGTACTGAAATAAAGCTCTAGTAAATATTTAATTTTTTCAAAGACTTATAATTCACATTTCTAACTAATAGTATTTAAGGCCATAAACGTAATTAGTACTAGATTCCACATGAATTAAATTCCAAAATCCCCATAAATTTTCCAGAGAGATAAAATAATATTTTGGGGCTTGAGTCAAAGATTTTGAATTTTCCAGGATAATATGCCCTAATTACCCATCATGATATAAAAATGTGCCAAATTTAAAATAAATTGAAACTATAAGGTTTTGATCCCAAAAATCCTATCTTCTCCATGGAAGATTGTTGAAACTGGAAATTGGCTTCTGTGGAGTCCGATCCATTGGAGAAGGGGTGATAACATACTTACTTTGCCTAGCATGCTTGGCTGACCGAAAACTTGTAACTTGAAACTGACCCAAGCCTCCAGCACGGAGGTCCCACCACACACCCGAAAGATCTTAGAGCACTTCCCCTGCTTAGCTTGTGCTGAGCTAAGGGCACCTCAGAAAGCACTTCAAGGTAAGAGAGTAAGAGAACTAGAAAGTTTGCCTTCTGAGGGACCCCTTGGGCCTATTTATAATTTTAAAACCTGGCCTGCAAATAGCATAACTCCGCTGTTCAGAATGGTTATATGTAACCAAAACTGATCTGGCAACAATCAAACTCTACTATTTTGGAAGGCTATTTGCAGCCCTGCAAGAGAATCCAGGTAATTATACCTCTGTGCCCAACTGGGCGAGTTACCCATGAAGATGCCACTCGCCTAAAGGGGTGAGTGTGGGGTAAGTCAGGCACTCGCCTTGCCACACCCGATTATGGGTGAATGCGGGATCTAAAGGCCACTCGCCTAGTACTTGAGAGACTATTCACGCATTCTTCGGGTGATAGCCACCACGTCTGCTGTGGGGGGGAGCCCTTTCACCCTCCTTTGGCAAAAGCTATTCTGGAAGGGTCTCACTCTCCTTCTTGAGCCAAGATCAGAAGGTGTCGACAGAATCGGCCTCATTCAATGCAAAGAGTGAAAGGTGTTGATAGAACACGCCTCACTCAACGCCCAAAGAAGAAGGCATCAATAGAGCATGCCTCACTTAATGCCAAGAGCAGAAGGCATCGATAGAGCGTGCCTCACTCAATGCCAATAGCAGAAGGCATCGACAGGGCAAACTTCACTCAATGCCACGATCAAAGAGCATCGACAGGGCACTCCTCACTCAAATCTAAGAACAGAAGTCATCTACAGGGCATGCCTCACTCAACGCCAAGGAACTGGCTCATGCGGCTTGCTCGACGAATATTGAATTGCACATGTTACTGGGCGAGTGGTCCTTAGAGCTTCCACTCGCATTGGCTGGCGAATACTCGATGGGGTTAGCACTCGCAACATCTAGATGACCTGGAGTGAGTGCGGGCCTGGCCTGCTCCACTCGCCATGCACGCCTTACCCCAATCTGGGCGAGCCGAGCTGCACCAATGCACTCGCACCCCCTGACCAACCTGTCTGAGATTCGATCTGCGCCACGTAACAGGGCCAGCTCCGGTCAATCCTGCTCGCCAGATATGGGCTGTACATTGATGTATTTAATCTTCAAAAAACCCTTAGCCAAAGTTTCATTGACATGCAATGAGACACATGGGCATAATTCCTCATTTCCACCTTTTTGTTATTGACACACCATACACATATATTCCTTCACCATAAAAGTTGGATCCTCTAACATGCAAGGGTTAAACTGACTCTAAATTTTTACTAGGGCACAAAAATAATATTAGAGTCAGGCAACCAAAATTTGGGGGTAATTTGGAGTTGTATAAATCCATAAATCACATTTATTTGATAAATTAAATTATGAACTAAAACTATAGAGAAATATTATCCCAAAATTCTGATTTTGGGGAACATGCTAGATCTTGTATGTATACATGCATGGTCCAAATTTCATTGCATGTGGAGTTAAAACATATCATATCTAATAATTTTACTTTCTGACTTAGGCTACGAGTAGTCCTAGGGGAATAGCCCTATAAGGAATTATGATTCTCCAAATGGCTTGATTAAGGTTCCTAATTAAAGAAAAAACTAAGAGCTACAACTTTAATGTTGGAGAAGTTTTCTAAATCTGCACCTAAAGGGTCTAAAATTAACATGTAATGTACTATAAATAATGTGATAGAAATCAAATAAGGCTATAGTTTAATATTCATCAAAATGAAGGGCATCCAGTTGTCTTCCTCCTCTAGTCGACGGTTCAGATCGAACTGTGTTGTAGCACCTTGATCTCCAATTTTCCTGGCCATCCGTCCACCTCCCCGGCCGCCCCACCACCACCACCACCTCTGTATTAGAACATGAGGCACCCTTAAAGGGGGTGGGGGGGGGGGGGTAAATAAGGTTTAACAATATTTATATATATATTTTTTCACTTAATTTTTTGTTTGAACAAATAATTGCAGAAACAAAAACTTGTTGAAAATTCTGAAGTGAAAGTGGGTGCATGGAGGACTTAGGCAACCTATCCGCGCGGACTACGTGGACAGGGTTGGCGTACAACCAGGTCGGCAGGGCAGTTACAGACTGGTTGTTCTGTGGCGGCCTAGGCAGTCTGTTAGTGCGGACTATGCGTAGAATATCATCGGTTTACCTGGTCGGCTTATGCTCTGCAAGCAGTTGGATCCCAGAAGGTAACCAGGCAGATTGTGTCTCTATCCATAGAGTCCAGCAAGAAGCAGATTGAAGGAATGGAGCTCGGCAGACCGGCTTGGCAGAAGCCTTGGTATTGCTCTAGAGAAGCGGCAAGTGAAAGCCGCGGAGATCGCCAGTTAGTGCGGATAGGTGCTGGAGGTCACCGGGGTTGGCAGGACTTGTTCCAGTGTCCGCCAGTATGTGCGGACTAGCCCTTGTGTCTAGTGGTGTGGACTTGGTTTGTTCTGAACCAAGTCCAGTTTGGCTCCATCCGGGTAGATATCGTAGTGAAGCACGTACTGCTTCTCGGTCCGCCGAGCTCGGCAGAAGTGTCGTGTGCCTTGTTTGCGAGATTGGAGATAGCGAACTGGAGATTGCGTCCGCAAGTGCATGAGGACTGGAGCTGGTCCGCTTAGTCCGAAGCTGCCTTGCTAGCATAGTCGTGGACTCAGGATTTGCGGATTGGAGTAGTCTACAGGATATGCAGACTGGAGCAGTCTGCGGGATATGCGAACTGGAGGTGTCCGCAGTATAAGCAGACTAGAGATGTGTCCGCTGAGTCCGGCAATTGCCTTGGTGGCGAGGTTGTGGGCTCGGGATAAGCGGACTGGAGCTGTGTCTACGGATAGGCATACAGTTGCTTGTAGAGTCTGACTATGGCAGTCTTGGCTTGGCCTTTGATGACAAGGTGGACTGGAGATGTGCCGGCCTTAGTGAAGCTATGGCGGACTGGCTATCCTGCACAGGCAGCAACACACTGGTGTTTATCCGTGGTTTTGCGGACACATGTTCTTACTGCGGGATATGGCGGTTGATCTTATCGGCTAGGCGGTGACAACACTCCTCATCGTGCCTATAAATAGAACCCATGTCACATCAGGAAAGAGAACTAAGAGACCGAATGAATAGTAAGTGAGCCCGCGATCAGTTGCTGCGGACTGACTTATGGTATCCCGCGGGTTGATTAAGTTGACCGGTTTGTGTTGTGCAGGTTGTGAGGATAGTGCTAGAAAGCAAGGACTTAGCTCTGATTGCTATCAGGGCAGTGTGGATTCTGCGGTTAAGCAACATGTGGTAAACAGCAGGTCACGGACAGTGACCAGACGGTCTTATCTTTAGCAACTTGGTTCGAGGTACAATAAGTCGCTGCTTCAGGCGGACTGTTCAATTCAGCATCGCAGCTTTGCGGTCTGGCGACTAGGCAACCTCACAATTAGGCGGCTTGCAGATCGGCAGTTAGAGCTTAGTATTGGAATAAGGGGCAGTCGATGCGGCTTGGGTTGCGATCTGGATACCTGGCGAATTGTGCGGACTCCATAGCAGTAGATGAGAGGCTACATGTTTGAGTCCGCGCGGCTTGTGTTGACTTGTCTTTATAATTGTCTCTGCTCTCCTTGTGGTGGATTTGGTGAATCATGTCTCGCCATGTATGTCTCACTTTGTAAAGAAGATTGATGTTATCAATAAAGACTCTTGTTCCTGCATGTGTTTCTACTTGTGACTAACATTAGTTGAGATAACCCCTGCTCACTCCAAGGTCCGGGAAAATTCAACAAAACTAATTTTTCATAATCAAGAATAAACACTTAGAAACATATAAGAACAGAAATGATAATATTTTATTTCAAAAGTGATCAAAAAGAATACAATATACCTCTATAAAGCTATAGATTAACGCTATGAAAAATGTAATTTACTTTTGATTTCACTAGTCATTCTACAAGAATCGGCAGGCTAAAGTGTATCGCTTCCTAGATCTTACTACTAGCCTCCCGTAGTTCTAATAATGATCTAGTCACTGCACACAAAGCGACGATAATTTCCTAAGCTGCACAAGGACCTAGACGCCTCACACAAGGTGGTAATTCTCTCCTAAGCCACACAAGGACTTAGAAGCCATGCACAGGGTGAAGATTTCCTCTATCAATTATAAATAAGAAAGTAAGAATTACACATCAAATTTTAGAATGAAAACTCTCCCAAAATATAGCACTGAAGATGCCAACAAATCCTTGCCAAGGTTGCTTCAGATGCAGTGTATAAATCGTCACTCTTTCACGCTTGAACCTTCTTGGGATAATGAGTTTTCTGGTTGCTGTAGTTCTCCGGAACAGTTGCATGAGAATGAACACTCCAACTTATATAATTTATAATCTCCATAAAAAAATGAGTTGCTTTTATATTTTTGCAATATTGCCTAGAGACATTGGATATCGCTAGTCGACGATATCTTCTCCAACTGCCATGTGTCCCACATATTCCTGATATTCACATAACAGATCGATCACGGACAATGGTGGGCTATCGCCTGACGATATCGATATCGCCGGGCGACATCGAGTGTAACTGCATGCTGCATGGAGGTAATGCTGTAACTATTCAAGCACTATCGCCTAGTGGTGATACTGGATATCTCCTGGTGATATCTCCTTAGCTCCTCTGTTCAAACCTGAATCCAAGCCCAAATTACATTATTATTAGACCTGTGATATCTGTGCATCATAAACACCAAATGATCAAATACAACCGAGATTTGTTATTAGCAAACCAAGAAGCGTGAAACACATGCTCCAGCAATCTCCCCTTCTTGATAATTACAAATCCACTTAGAAAGAAATCATGAATGACCTATAGAGTGTTAGAAAATATGATTAGCAAGACTAAGCATTTATATGTGCACACTCTCCTCTTTGGATGTACTTCCCCTACATGTGTACTCCCCCTACATGTGTACTCCCCCTAAATCGAACCATTGAATTTTAAGTTTTTTTTATAAAATTAATGTAACCTAATGAAGTAATCTGAATGAATGATTTCTCATAAAATTCTCTCCCTTTTGGTATTATCAAAAGAAATAATAGAGTGGTTGTGGAAGCAAAATAGGAAAAACCACAAATTAAAAATCATGTGGAGAGCATGTGAACCAATATATAGTAATGATGAAAGTGAGTGAACACATAATATTGGCAAATTCATCCAATAATATGATAGACGCATACTCTAGTGAAGATAATTTAGAATTATTTGCAGTCCAATTCTCATGAGAAAATGTTAGAGATGATAATGTCGTGTATAGTGAGAGTTAGATGAAAAATTCATATGTATAACTCTAAAAGTAAATGAACAAGTAAAATGTTAAAAAACAACATAACATAGAAATATACACAACTAGTCGTACATGTACCCAAGAATTTAGTGCACAAATATTAAATAAATAGCCATATAAAGTTTTCACAAGACACTTTACAATTCTTTCCAAGGTGCTCAACCTCATAGTGCTTATGAAGACTTATCAAGAGGGTAAGTAGTGCTTAGTGGAGGTTACTTGTCAGCTCCCTCTTTTTATAAACACAACAACTAGACTTATGTTGAATGAATAATATTCTTTTTTTACTCTGAACCATAATTTTCTCATATTTGGCGTGACAAAGTACTCTGAAATCACTTGTGTGGCAATATAGGATAATCAATGATGAGTTGTGCAAAGTAAACATGGATAATGTAATGGTTTCAAAATTAAATTATAGTGGTTATGGTAGAACATCCATAATTCATATATGTATTAAAGGTAACTTCATATGAAGAGTTTCACAAATGTGTGTGTGAGTGCATTATCATAACTAAAATATTTTTCATGCTTAGAGACATGCGTAAACAATTTCATAAGTATATTACACTAAGAGTGTTGTATATAAAAATGATATTCAAAGTTTGAACAATTGAACAATGTTTGAACTACTCCATATAAATGGCTATACATTGTACAATGCCTAAACACGAGAAATGAAGACTATTATGCAGGCATAAGAATATTTGGGTCAAAAAATAACACAATAGAAAATCTTGGATATCACCAGATGATATTGGATATCGCCGATCGGCGATAGCGCAGAATTATAAAAACAGCCAGATTCGCAGTCAAAGCACTATTTGGAAGATATTTTCCTGAAGCACTCGAGTGAAAACCCGTCCTGACACCGACGAAATCTCCAAACAAAGGTAAGATGATTGAAATTTTTTTCTCCTTTCTTTAGGATTTTTGATTGAAATGTATATAGGGAAGATTTCATGAAATTTGAGTTGAGAAATTTTAGTTTTGTTTGTTGTTTTGCTAGGATTTGGGATAAACCTAAAGCATGGAATTTTTGAGAGAATGGATCTTAGATCCTAGAGATTGATGAAGTGTAAATATATATCTAGGATTTTTGAGTAACCTAAACTCAGATCTAGAAGATTCTCCAAACAAAATCCATGGTTTTAGGGAAGAAGATGATGAATTGTGCTTTTGAGATTTTTCTTGAATTTGTTTAGGTAAATCGGGAAGAACCAATTTTTTTCAGATCTTTTATGTAGGGATGTTGAATATTGAAATTGTATTTCCAAAACCAACTTATGTCGATTTTCGATATCGCCCAACAACAGTGAGTGTCGCCCGACAATATTGGCAGGGTATGTTATTTAACAGTTTCTTACTTTTTGCAAATATGACTTCAAGCTCTAAGGCTAGGAGAAGCACTAGAAGTGAGACTCATTCAACATACCAGACATATCCAGGAATCGAGAATGCAAACATTGGTGTTGGAAAAGTGATAGAGTTCGACCTAGTTCACCACACACACATGCATGATCTTCTTGCAATGGCAGGTATAATGTTTGTCATAATACCAGACACGTTTTCTTCAATGTTGAATAGGGAGTTTTATAATCACTTAAAGGACCCTAATTTCACTGAATTGAACGGTGGAGTGTGATCTCGAGTTCAAGGAAAAATAGTAGAGATAATGCACTATGACTGAAGAGAAAAATTAGGCTTAATTGAGCGCGAACACATTTTGGATGTTGTGGAGAATTATAGAAAGGACAGGGATTGGACTTTATTGAATATGGTTTTACATGGAAATTCCATGAAACACTTAATCTAGTCCACGGCTACGCTCGCCCCAGATGCATGATTAGTGCAAGACATTTTGAGGCATATGATCTTGCTCAAGTCCAGGGATACGAGAAAGATAACAGCTCAATTGAGCTACGTCACTTATATGATCTTAGAGAGGGAGCCTTTTGACATGATAGATTTTATTTTATCTATAGTACGGTACACATTTAGACTTAAGAATCCAATGTGGAAGAATCTTAACACTCTACGGATGGGGGCAGTAATCCAACATATCTTATACAAGAAGTACAGTTGGATTGACCATGAATTCTATTTTTATGATTGCAAGCCTTCTATATTCTCTACGTGTGGTATACACACTAGTGGTCATTCATCACGAGCTAGTTCCACACGTAGTAGTGAACCTGCATTGACGATAAGAAACCCAACACTCTTAAGAGGTGGATCACTATGTGAAGGATTGGACGACTTGCGAGAGTCGTTCGAGGAACACAAAAGAGAAGTGAAGGAACATCACACATGAATGCAAAATTTTATTAAATTTCTGACTAAGAGCCTCAAACTAAAACCAACTCCAGCTGAGGAGGCAGAATGGGAGAATATGATAGTGGATCTCCCATGACAGTCTTTGTACCAACCTCATTGGACACGAAGCAGCGGTCAAAGCTCCATTGTAGAACAGGAGGATACAAGTGCTTGGAATAGTAGAAATTTCTGAGCTTCATACATAAAAAGGATTCTGAAGATATCGCGGGGTGACAGCAAGTAACGTCAGGCGATAGTACTTTTCAGTTTACTTTCTATTTTCTATGAGCATTAAGTATTGTAATATTTTTAGAGAACTTTATTGTGTGTACTATTATGGATAATGTTTCAAACATTATAAATTTAATATAGTTGTTATGTTAATATAATTATAAATTTTTGTGTTGTCATTAAATTTTGTTTTTTTGTTTAATTATTATGTCAATTCATTAGCTTGATATGTCCAGGATTCCAAACTCTAATCTCAGTAAAGAAAACGGGACTCTGTAAGTGGTTTTGTGAAAATATAGGCAAGCTGTGAATCTGTTTCTATAAAATCAACGTTTACTGTATTTTGTTTAATGTGGTCTCTAATGAAATGATAGCGTACATCTATATGTTTATACCTAGATTGATGAACTAGATTGTTGGTTAAATCAATTGCACTTTTGTTATCACATTTTAGTTCAACGATGTCGTAGTATATTCCAAAGTCTTCTAAGGTTTGTTTCATCCACAGAGCTTGTGCACAACAACTACCTAGTGTAATATATTTGGCCTCGGTGGTAGATAGGGCAACCAAACTCTATTTCCTACTCGACCATGAAATGAGTGATGACCTTAGAAAGTGACAAGTGCCACTTGAGCTCTTATGATCTAATGAACAACCAACATAATCAGAATCTGAATAACCATGTAAAATAAAATTATCATTCTATGGATACCACAAATATAGCTTAGATGTACCAATAAGATATCTAAAAATGAGTTTTACCACTTTTAAATGTGATTTTTGGGGATTAGCCTAGAATCTAGCACATAAATATACTGCAAACATAATATCAAGTCTAGATGCGGTTAAATACAAAAGTGATCCTATCATCTCTCTATATAATGTTTGATCTATAAAAATTCCACTTTCATCTTTTTCTAACTTCAAAGGGACACTCATAGGGGTATTAGCTTGTTTTAGATTTTCAAATCCAAATCTTTTTAAAACATCATGAATATATTTGAAATCTAAAAAAAATAAGTGTTTTCTCCTGCCATGGTCATTTCAAATTTATTTTTCATAATTTCTACCACAATATCACATATCTCTCATTAGTGGATCCAAAAATAATGTAATCAACATATATTTGTAAAACTATTATATCATCATGAACATGTTTAATGAGAAGTGTACAATCTGCATTACTCATTTTGTAATCATTCTTTAATAAATACATAGTCAATCTATCATACTATGCTCGGAGTGCCTGTTTTAAACCATAAAAGGCATTTTCTAATTCAAAAACATGTTTAGGAAAATTATCATCAACAATGCTTGGAGGTTGTTCTACATAAACCTCTTCCTTAATATACTCGTTAAGAAAAGCAGTTTTTACATCCATTTGAAATAGTTTAAATCTTTTAAAGATAACAAATGCAAGAAAAATTCTAACTGCTTCTAAACATGCTACGGGTGCAAATAATTCATCAAAATCTATTCCTTCAATTTTTGAATATCCTTTTGCTACTAGCCTAGCTTTGTTTCTAGTGACCATAGATTCACTATCCATTTTATTTTTAAAGATTCACTTTACACCTACAACATGATGATTTGAAGGTCTTTCAGCTAATTTCCAAACCTTATTACATTTAAATTGACTAAGCTTTTCATTCATAGCTAAAAATTAAGAACCATTATTTAAAGTAATTTGCACATCTTTTGGTTCTATATAAGAAATAAAACATAGGTTTGAAAATAAATCATATAAAGAGGAACGAATACTTACCCCTCTTGACGGTTCTAATATAAACAAATCTTGTGTATGATCTTTTGAAAATCTCAGTTCACTTAGAGGCACATATTCAACCACCTCTTCTTCTTCTGGTTCTTCTTTATCTTCTATTTCATCTCATAGTACTTCATCATCATCCGAACTTGGTAGAGGAAAGGGCTCTTCATCATGAACTGTATTGTTAGTTTCTATACAAGAGAGAAGTTCATCAAATTTAACATTAATTGATTTTTCAACTATTTTTGTCGCCTTATTATAAACTCTATAAGATTTACTAGTTGAAGAATAACCAATAAATAAGCCTTCATCACATTTTCATCAAGTTTTCCTAAAGTGTCTTTAGTGTTCAAAATGAAACATTTATATCCAAAAACTTTAAAATAAGATACATTTGGTTTCTTTTGAAAATATAATTCATAAGGTGTTAATTTCAAGAAAAGTCGAATCATAACACGATTAATAACATAGCATGAAGTACTTATAGCTTCAGCCCAAAATGATGTGGGTAATTTGTATTCAGATAACATAGTACGAGCTAGTTCTTAAAGAGTTCTACTTTTCCTCTCTACCACCCCATTTTGTTATGATGTGCGAGGAGCGAAAAATTCATGCTTAATTCCTAACTCAGTACAAAAAGATACAAATTTATCATTATCAAATTCACCTCAATGATCTGAACGAATGCATTTTATTTTAAAATCAAGTTCATTTTGAATGCGTATACACAATTTAGAAAATTATAAGAATGCACCAGATGTTGACAATAAGAAAATTGTCAAACAAAAACGAGAATAATAATCAATCAAAACAAACGTGTATTTTTCACCTTGTAGACTTTGTGTAGTAATTGGACCAAACAAATCCAAATGAATCAACTGTAAAGGTCTAGTAGTAGAAATAACATTTTTGGTTTTGAACGAAAACTTTGAAAATTTACCTTTTTGATATGGTGAACATAAAGAAGATAAATTTTTACGGAAAATAGGTAAACCACTAATTAATTTATCTCATGACAATTTTAAGATTAACTTGGAACTTGAATGTCCAAGTCGCCTATGTCATAAATATAACTCTTCATTTTTAAACATAAAGCACTTTAATGATGAATGTGATAAATCATTAAATTTTATCATGTAAATATTTTGATATCTAGGAGCAGTAAGAACAATATCATTGGTTTTGGAATCAAAAATTTTACAAAGGTTTGAAGACGAGTCAAATAATACATTTAAACCAATATCCCATAATTGACTTATAGAAATTAAGTTATATTTTAAACCTTTCACATACAAAACATTTGGTATAGTAAAGGAATTATTATCTACTACTCCAATACTGATAATCCTTCCTTTCACATTGTCGCCAAAAGTAAC
Organism: Platanthera guangdongensis; assembly: GCA_039583875.1. Classification (NCBI taxonomy): domain Eukaryota; kingdom Viridiplantae; phylum Streptophyta; class Magnoliopsida; order Asparagales; family Orchidaceae; genus Platanthera; species Platanthera guangdongensis. The sequence goes on along the minus strand of CM077165.1, from coordinate 40,872,226 downwards.
TACTCCTCCTTTCTTCATCTCCACGCTAAGGAACTTTGATTTGTTGCCCATCATGTTCTTAGAACATCCTGAGTCCAAGTACCACACATATTCCTATTCCTTATCCTGCCAACACACCTAAAAAGAGGATGAGAGTGAAGATCTGATTACCTAAGTGGTTCCTCACATAGTGTAGGTGGAAGCCTTAGGTACCCAATCTTGTTTAACAGAACAATGTCCTGTCTTCCTACAAGTGTGAGTGGCGTGACCAAACTTGTTACATTTGGCACACATGTTAAAGGAAGTTGAAGGATTTTTCAGAAGAACTTGTGAATTATTGCTGGAAGTAGCAGTGACAGTAGTTTTATTATTTTTATTTGAAAAAAGCGAGTTTTTGAACTTTTTGCTATCGCCGGCGATTGTGGGTATCGACGGGCGATAGTGTCTAGAAGTGTATCCGAGTCCAAATTTTGCCGAACCATAGCATTGGTTTGCCAAAATCATGTTCAGTGATTTTCGGCCCACTCCAAACATTTTAGTGACCACTTCTAAATCGTGAACTCGGGATTTCAAGGAGGTATTTTCAGCAACTATTGTACCGCATCAGTTTGCAAAATATTTCTTACTCCCTTCTACTTGGGATTGAGAGAATTTTAGAGATCTTTCTAAGATCACCTTTTCCCTTGTAATAGAATCAACATGAGACTGGGACTTAGAAAGATCCTTTTCAAGTTCTAGTATCCTTGTTAAAGAGGGACAATCCTCTTGATAAGTCACTTTCTCCTTCCCAAGTATTTTTAATTCATTGGTTAATTTTTTATTTTCTTTTAAAAAAAAAACATTTATTTCAGATTTAAGCACTTTAATTTCATTTAAGCTTTTATCTAAATATTTATAAGTTCTTATAAATTCTGAATATAAATCATCATATGTTTCAGAAGTTACCTCAAAGTCGCTATGGACACAGCTCTCTTCATCAGATGATGAAATGCTCTTTCCCATCAAGCACATGTTAGCCTCCTCGTCAGTTTTTGAACTTGATCCTCTAGACTCCTCAGACATGACATCATCCCAGGTTTCAGATGAACTTTCTTCTTATCCTTCTTCTTGTGTCTCTTCTCTTTCAGCTATGTTAGATATTTTGGGCACTTGCTCCTGATATATCCGATTTTTCTGCAATCGTAACACTCAGGTAGTGGACGCTTTTCATCATCCTCTCCATCATCTTTAGTTTTCCTTTCTTGTTGAAAAACTTCATGAAAGAATTTCTTCTTCCAGAATTTCTCATAAACTTTCTGAAACTCTTAACGAACATGCTTTCTTCACTTTCTTCCTCATCCTCATCAGACTCATTCTCAGCATCCTTCTTGGACTTCAATGCCAATGCTTTCTTTCTCGGCTCCACATTGTACTCTTGTTGTTGAATCCTCAGTTCCACTTCATATGTTTTCAGGTTTCCTATAAGATTCTAAATTTGAACAGTCTTTAGATCGTGTGGCTCCGAGATGGCGGTCACTTTTGGATTGAACTTCGGGGGAAGCGATCTAAGAATATTCCTTTCTAAATCTCTGTTTGTGAAACTTTTCCAAGAATCTTCGAGTCATTCATGATTTTTTTGAACCTCGTATACATGGAGTCTACATCTTCATCGACCTCCATCTTGAACTTTTAAAATTCAGACTCTAATTGGAAAAGCTTTGAGTCCTTCACCTACGATGTACCTTCAAGTGTAACTTCAAGTAAATTCCAAATATCATAGCAGATTCACAAGCACATACATGATTAAATTCAATTCTATCTAATGCGTAGAATAAAGCGTTCATTGCCTTAGCGTTATTTTTACATCGAAGCTTATCAGTTTCATCCCATTTGTCTTTGGGTTTTTCCATGCTAACACTTCCAACTACTATTTTAGGTGGAGTGTAGCATGTTTCTATCATGCCCCATACTTCGATATCTAAAGCAATTAGAAGGCATCGCATTCGAGCCATCCAATAGTTATAATCTGTGTTAGTGAATAAGGAATGTCTACTTATCCCTTGCCCCTCAGAAAACACGTGATTGTTTTGTGCCATTACTTTCGGTGGTGAAACCAATTTGGAGTAACCTCCTCTGATACCAATTGTTGGATTGTGAGGCTCCTTTAGAGTGGGGTGAATAAGGGTTAACAATATTTATATATTTTTTTCACTTAATTTTTGCTTGAAGAAATAATTGCAGAAACAAAAACTAATTTTTCATAATCAAGAATAAACACTTAGAAACATATAAGAACAGAAATGATAATATTTTATTTCAAAAGTGATCAAACAAAAAATAGTACATCTCTATAAAGCTATAGATTAATGCTATGAAAAATATAATCTACTTTTGATTTCGCCTGTCCTTCTACAAGAACCGGCAGGCTAAAACGTATCTCTCCCTAGATCTTGCTACTAGCCTCCCCTAGATCTAACAACGATTTAGTCTTTGCACACAAGGCAGCGATAATTCCCTAAGTCGCACAAGGACCTAGACGCCACGTACAAGGTGGTGAATCTCTCCTAAGACACGCAAGGAATTAGACGCCACATACAATGTGATGATTTCCTCTATCAATTATAAATAATAAAGTAAGAATTACACAGTAAATTTCAGAATGAATACTCCCTAAAAATGTAGCCTTGAAGATGCTGATGAATCCTTGCTAACGTTGCTTCAGATGTAGTGTACGAATCGTCACTCTTTCGGGATTGAACCTTCTTGGGATAATGGAGATTTCTTGTTGCTGGAGCTCTCGGGAACAGTTGCACGGGAATGAACACTCCGACTTCTATAATTCGTAATCTCCACAGAAAAATGAGTTGCTTTTATATTTTTGCGATATAGCCTTGCGACACTGGATATCGACAACCTGTGATATCTTCTTCGGCTGCAACATGTCCCATATATTCCCTATTTTGCATAACAGATCGATCACTACCAATCGTGGGATATCGTTTGGCGATATTAATGTCGCTGGGTGACATCGAGTGTAACTGTACACCGTGTGGAGGTAAAGTTGTAACTGTTCAAGCACTTTCTCCTAGTGGCGATACTAGATATCGCCTGACAATATCACCTTAGCTCCTCTGTTCAAACCCAAATCCAAGCCCAAATGACATTAGTGTTAGACCTGTGATATCTGAACATCATAAACACCCAATGATCAGATAAAACTGAGATTTGTTATTAGCAAACCAAGAAGTGTGTAACTCATACTCCAACACTCTGTTGAGGTGGGGGCTAGCGTTTTGATGTGACTTGGCCGTTGGAGGCATCGGTTTCCGGCATACCCGAGCACCTTCAAGGACATGAATTTTCTTGATTTGCTCTCATAGGAATGGGATCAATTGAGCATGATATCTCTCCTAATTGATCTAAGAAGCTAGCACAGAGGGAGAGGATGAGAAACAGACCTATAAATGCGCTTGGCGGCGAGTGTAGTGGTGGTGAGCCATGACCGACTTCTCCTCCGCCGAGCTTGCTCCCGGACTCGTTTCTCCACCTTATGCCATGAACAAGATGAAAGTGCAAGCTAGATATGATATACTCTAGAGGGGGGGGTGAATAGAGTATGGTGCTTAAAAACTTTTTACAATAGTTATTATAATCTGAGTGAACAGGGAAGCAAATATTAAATCTAAACACAGCAGCTATCTAATCACAATCTACAAAAGAAACTAATCACAGATCACAGCTAGAAACAAAAATAAAAATAAGCAACTAGAAGACACAAGGAGCTATAGTGGTTCCCCTAAACTTGGGTACATCCACTCTTCTACCACCCTAGGTAGGAATCCACTGCAGGATGAGTTGATCAGGTGTCCTGGGCACCAATGAGCTTTTGATAAGGTGCTCAAAAACCAAATCAGATTTTTTGATCAGATGTCTTACCACCAATGAGCTTTTGATAAGGTGCTCAAAAACCACACACAAACTTTTGAAGGGAGTTTGAAAAACAATTTACAGAGGTGGGGATGAGAGAGTGATGGAAGTCTTCTCTTTCTCAAAGCAACTGAGAAGACTATGTGGATATGATGTTGTCAAAGCTCCCCCTGAGATCTGTAGTTGATCAGGAAATGAAGCTTTGCTGTAGGGTGATAGGCCTTCAGAAATTTGATCTCCAGTAATTGATGATTTCAGCAACAGCTGAAATGTGAGGTGTCTGGAGTCTTGAATGATGATGGCCTTGAACACTTGAATCAAAAGAGATCTGAAGGTTTCAGTTGGTTGATCTCCTTTTGGTGATGGTGTTCTTGTGAATTCTTTGAGACAGAGAATGTCTACAGCTCTTTCTTTTTCTCTTGAGTGATTGTTGTTAAGAAAGAGATGTTGTTCCAGAGAAAAGTTGTAGCAGATAATATTTTTTTTTGTTCTTCTTGTTCACGCTCTTCTTCTTGATTTTCTTCTTGTTTTTGAGAGATTTAAAAATCTTGTCTTTGATTCCTTTTGTTATGAATAGAAATGATCCTCTGTCAAGAATAGCCGTTGGCCTGTCATAAATTGACTTCCTTAATTGCAATTGTCTTCTGGGGGAAGTCCAAAGAAACATTCCTTGATAATTCCTTGAAACTTGATCCAGAATAAATGAAAACGGCCACAAGATCTTATAAATTAATTGCTGACAATAACTCCTTAACTGCTCTGAATTTGAATCTTGAAAGTCATTTAACTCTTCAGAAAAACGTCGAACTGAGCTCTACTATCGTTGAACTGAGCTCAGCGATTTGGACTTAGACAGCAACAGAGATCGTCGATCTGAGCTCAACTATCGTCGAACTGAGCTCAGAGATAGAGAATCAATACTGGAGTCAAGATCGTCGAACTGAGCTCGAAGATCGTCGAATGGAGTTCGATGATTTGTAGAAGTTGAGCTCAGCGATCGTCGAATGGAGTTCGACGATCCGTCGAAGTGAGCTCAACGATCATCGATTGGAGTTCGACGATTCGTCGTACTGAGCTCGACGAAATTACTTAGTCTCCAAACTGAAAAACCTTGGTCTTGAGGGCATCTTCCAAACCTAACTACTAACCCTTAGACTCAATTCTAATTGACCTTTAGATCTATACAATGAGGTCAAAAACAGGTTTCCTAAAGACATAGTGATCCTGACCCAAATTAGTAATAGGGTGTTCCAACAATCTCCCCCTATTTGGGTTAGGATTACTATTTACAGAAATTAAAATAAAAGCAACAATATACAAAGCAAAAATGAAATAAACAAGACATGCAGAATCACAGATATATCTCAGACAGATCAAAAATCAGAATAATTGTCACCTTACAGAATTATTCCTTCTCCTTGCTCTTTATAAGTTTAGTTTCTCTATTGGGGTTAAGAGCTTCCTTTTTGGATCTTCTGTCATCAGTTGCACCTAGAGATGTTTGTTGTTTAGGCCTTGGTACCACAGCTTCAGGGTGCAGCTCCATGTATCTTTCAGAATCAAAAACTTTGCTGGAGGCATATCTTTCAAGTTCTTTCTTTCTTTGTTCTGACAATGTAGTGATGCTGGAGGTGTCTCTGCCTTGTTCTCTGGCTTTCTTGATCTGATCCAGGGCAGCTAATTCTTTCATCCTAGCAGTCCATGCAGTAGGATTATTTTCTGGATCCTCAAAGGGCACTGGAGGTTCATATCTGTTGGAAGGATTATTTGGAGGAGCTCTGGATGAGACTAACTCTTTCAACTTGTAGGGAAAAGGACCTGAAGTAGTGTCAGATGAAGCCTGTCCTTCCCTTGAGTATGGATGTTGCCTTGAATAGCCTTTAGAGTAAACTTGGAATTCCCTCTGGTTTCCTCTATAACTTCCTCTCCTTGATTGAGAACCTCTGGACTGGCTTCAACTATATTGAGATCTTGCATGAGGCTGATAGGGGGTTTGGCTTTTAGTAGAAGGATGAGCAGCTGAGCTTCCACCTGCACCTGCATCAGGAGGAGGTGGTGGAGGAGGATGAGGATGATGAAACTGAGAAGATCCTTTCTCATATTTCCTCTTCTTCTTCATAGCTTTCAATTGGTTCTTGGAATATTGCATCCAATGTTCAGTAATGGGGCAGTCATGAAGAATATAATAAGGTATGTCATTTGTATCTTTGACTTTGGCTGGGGGAACTCTTTTCATAGCTTTGCTTCTTTCTTTTCTTTTCCTTGCTATGGTAGCTGAGGAATCATCAAAATCAGTCCTATATTCATCACTTTCAGAGCTTTGCTCATCATATAAAGCATCAATCTTTTTCAGATAATCTTTCTGAAGTTGGGTTGGAGCAGATGAAACAACAGTTGTAGCAGCAGCAGATACAATAAATATAGTACTGGCAAAAGTTGTAGCAGCAGTAGTAGTAACAGCAGATACAGAACTTTCTGGAGCAATACTTTCAGAAGATATAGCAGCAGTAGTGACAGCAGCAGCTGGGGTAGCAACAGATTCAGAGAAAACTATTTCAGAAACACTTCTTTCAGAGATAATAGTTTCAGCATCAGCAATAGCAGCAGTAATAACATCAGCAATATCAGTAGGCTCAAAATCATATGCCTCTGTCTACATATCCTCAGGAACTGGAACATCAGCCACATCAGAACTAACAGAAACAACAACATTATCGACAGCAGGAGTAGCAGCAGTAAGATCACTGAAAATAGAAGGCTCAGCATTATATAGGGAGGTTATATAGGAGCTTATTAAGCTGGAATCACAGCTGGAGAAGGGCACAATGGCCTTGGAGAGATCTTCAGAGGGCTGGACTGCATTACTCACTGGAAGACAGCTGAAATAGACTGAGTCAAAATCTGATAAGAGTGACCTGAGGTCCATTGAGAAGACAGCAACTTGAGGTGGTGTTGAAACTGGAGCTTGAGTTGAAGAGACAGTAGCAGAAGCAACAGGCACTGAAGAAATGGCAGCAGCAGGCAATCTCACCACTTCATGAGGCATCAACCCCTGCCTAGATTCAGAGATAGCTGGATCAAGGCACCCAAATGAAGGGATTGCCTGAGGAGGAAAGATGGAGGAGAGCCTGGTAGATAAGTCTGTAACTGACTTGAAGAGTGGAGCCAAGGAGGTCTCCAACAGAAGTGATAGCCTGGGAGCTATCAGCTCATATAGTTTGTCAGCTAAGGCTGGAATATCTATATGCTCAATAGGGACTTGAGCAGAGGTAGAGAAGGATGGTGGAGCAACTGGAGATGTTGGTGGAGATCTGGTGGATGGTAGAAGTGAAGGTTGAGGTATTGGGATTGTTGAAATGGAAGAAAGTGGAATGGAGATAGAAGGTGTGAAGGAGGGTTGATCAATGATATCTTGCAGAAGTTGTTGATATGATGTGGATGAGGAGGGTAGATCAGGAGGGGATGAAGGTGAATCATCCATGAAGGAATCATCTAGAAGATTGAATGATGGAATGTTGGATGATGTGTCAATATCTGGGTGAGGGTAGTGATGTAATGGGTGGAAGATTTCTTCTGTGAGAGTAGGAATTGGAGATGGAATTGATGTAGGAGAGGGGCTAGAAATAATGATGGTGGATGAGGTTTGAATGGTGGAGGTGACTGGAGGAGATGAAATAGGAGGAGGAATAGAAGCAGCAGGCAAGTCATCTGCAGGGGCAGAGACTTGAGGGGAAGAGACTAAAAGAGTCCTTGTGCCTGAAGTTGTGCTTGCAGAGGGCCTGCCGGGCTTCACTATCTGCCTGTCCATTTGCCAAAGAGGGCACAAGACAACCTCTTAGAAGCATTGATGTGCATCACAGAGGAGAGTAGCAGGGCAGGGCATCTGTTTTGGAGAAACAGCCCTAGGATCCTTCCAAAATTTACAAAGTTCTTATTGATCTTCTTTTTAATCAAGTCAAAGAAAATCTCTCCACAGTTTAACTGTTTCTTATCCACAATGGCTCCAATCAAGCACAGCTGATACCTGGATATGGTATCATGTGCTGAATGCTTGGCCAACAGAACTTTTCCCACTACATCAGCCAAAAACCTGTATTCCACAGCTAAGTTCTTTTTCAGTAGCTTGCTAGGGTTCGCATTAGAATGACCCATTCTTGCAAGTAATTCAGAAAATTCTTCTCCAGATAACTCAGCAGAATCTCTTCCAGAATTTATTTGAAAAACCTCTGTCAGAATGGTAGGTGTCAGAGGTACCTGAGTTCCAGAAATTGAACCAACCACTGTGTTTTGGTCCTGATTGTGAGCAGTATACACCCACTCCTTAATTTCATCTGCAGGCAGTTTGATTCTTGTGGACATGATGATGACTAACTTCTACTCCTTGAACAGTTCCAGAATGTCTTGGAAAATCTGATCACTGGTGTTGAACGAATCCATGTCTATATCAAATCCAGCATCAAACTTCATTGCGGCTAGAACGGCAACTGAGACGGCCATTGTTACCTGCAAAAATCAATAAACAAAACGACCAAGTGTAGAGATGTTTGGAGGGAAAGAGCAAATTTGTGCAGAGAGATTGAGAGCGCAAAAGGAGAACGACGACCGAAAAATGAATTTTATATTAGGGTTCAACGCAGAAAAGGAAAGATCGTTGAACTCAGTTCGATGATCGGGGCTACTACAGGAATCTGAAGGGTCTTCAATATCGTCGATCTCCGTTCGACGATATTGGAGAGCGTTGAGCTCTGTTTGACGATAGTTCAGAGAACAAAATCGTCGAGCACCGTTCGACGATCGTTGACCTGAAAGATAGTTGAACACTATCTGAGAAGCGCTGAACTCAGGTCGACGATTTCGAAAAGCGTCGATCTCCGTTCGACGATATGGGGGAAAATCGTCGAGCGCAGTTCAGAGACCAGAAATACACTATAGATACTAGAAAAATCAAGATGTTTGCCTAGTCTTGGTCAATTTTTAAAGTTTTAAAATCTTGGAACTTATTTTAGACTTCCTCCATCTAACATTCCTAACTGATTTAGGAAGAAGGTATGTTTCTTTTCATCCAAAGGTTTGGTGAAAATATCTCCCCTTTGCAAATCAGTTGGGATATATTGAAGTTCAATTTTATTCTTCTCAACATTATCCCTTAAAAAGTGATGCCTAATTTCTATGTGTTTTGTCCTACTATGGAGGACTGGATTTTGAGCTATTGAAATAGCACTGGTGTTATCACAAAATATTTTTGACTTCTCTAAGTTGTAGCCATAGTCTAGGAGTTGGTTTTGAATCCACAATATTTGTGAACAACTGCCTACAGCCATATATTCAGCTTCAGCAGTTGAAGTGGACACAGAAGTTTGTTTCTTGCAAAACCAAGAGACAAGTCTGTCACCAAGAAACTGGCAAGTTCCACTGGTGCTTTTCCTGTCAATTCTGCATCCAGCATAATCAGCATCAGAAAATCCAGTTAATTCAAATGCTGAATCTTTTGGATACCAGAGACCTAGATTTGGATAACTTTTAACATACCTGAGAATCCTTTTTACTAATGTTAGGTGTGACTCTCTAGGGCTCACTTGGAACCTAGCACATATGCATGTAGCAAACATTATGTCAGGTCTACTAGCTGTAAGGTACAGTAAAGAGCCAATCATTGCTCTATATGTTGTCTGATCAACATATTTCCCATGTTCATCAGCATCCAATATAACATTGGTAGGCATAGGTGTTTTCATACAAGATGCTTCAGACATACAAAATTTATTAACCAATTCTTTAGCATACTTGGTTTGAGAAATGAATATGCCTTCAGCATGTTGTTTGACTTGCAATCCTAGAAAGAAGGATAGCTCACCCATGCTACTCATTTCAAATTTTGAATGCATTAGGTTGGAGAACCTTCGGCACAAATTTGAATCAGTAGAACCAAAGATAATATCATCTACATAAATCTGTACTAGTAGGGTATGCGACTTATGGGTTCTAATAAAAATAGTTTGGTCTAATCTACCCCTTATAAATTCATTTTCTAGAAGGAAGCATGCTAGGGTCTCATACCATGCTCTAGGAGCTTGCTTGAGACCATATAATGCTTTGTTCAACTTAAAAACATAATCAGGATGAGTTGGAGAGATAAAAATTGGAGGTTGTCTGACATAGACTTCTTCTTTGATGTCTCCATTTAGAAATGCACTCTTTATATCCATCTGATATACCTTGAAGCCTTTGTGTGCTGCATAAGCTAAGAAGATTCTGATGGCTTCCAATCTTGCAACTGGTGCAAAAGTCTGGTCATAATCTATGCCTTCTTCTTGAGAATATCCTTGAGCAACTAGCCTTGCCTTGTTCCTTACAATTACTCCTTGATCATCCAATTTGTTTCTGAACACCCACTTTGTTCCAACAATGGAGTGATCCTTAGGCTTTGGTACTAGTTCCCAAACTTTGTTCCTTTCAAATTGATGCAACTCTTCTTGCATTGCAATGATCCAGTGTGGATCTTGCTCTGCATCTTGAATGGATTGAGGTTAAATTTGAGATAGGAAGCAAGTGTGCAACAGGTTTTGGTTGACCTGATTTCTGGTTTGCACACCAGCTGAGATGTCTTCAATTACTTGGGAAATTGGATGGTCTCTTGATGTTACTAAATCAATAGGGGGTGTTGATTGTTCACCAACCTGTGTTGTTGTTTCCTATTGTGGTACAACAACTGGCTCTTCAAGTTGTTTCTCTTCAATATGTTGAATGCTTTCTTTATCTTCACTGCTTTCCTCGTTTTGAATAATCTGTAACCTGTTCAAATCTTCAGCAAGAGAATGTACCTGCAAGGGTTCTATGGTAGAAGTATTCTTCTCCTTGAAAGACATGTTAGATTCATCAAATGATATGTGAACAGATTCTTCAATTTTAAGAGATGATTTATTATATACCCTATAAGCCTTACTAATCATGGAGTATCCCAGAAACACTCCTTCATCAGCTTTAGCTTGAAACTTTGCTAAGTACTTCTTGTTATTATTATGTATATAACAAATACAACCAAAAATTCTAAAATAATCAACTTTAGGTTTCTTCCCTTTGAGTAATTCATAGGGAGTCTTGCCCTTTAGTTTATGTATTAAACTTCTATTCAGCACATAGTTGGAGGTGTTCACTGCCTTTGCCCAAAAAGATAGAGGAAGGTGAGCATCTGACAATAATGTAGTGGTAGATTCAATAAGGGTTCTATTTTTCCTTTCAGCTACCCCATTTTGTTGAGGAGTTCTAGGAGCTGAGAAAGTATGTCTGATCCCTTCACTCTGACAGAACTCTTGCATAAAAAGAGAATCAAACTCTGTCCCATGATCACTTCTGATCAGGGCAATCTGAGTATTGAACTCAATCTGTATGCATTTGAGAAACTCTGTCAAACACTTAAAGTTATTAGACTTCTTCCTCAGAAAGAACACCCATGTGAATCTAGAGAAGTCATCTACAACTACTAAAGTGTAAGATTTCCCTCCTAAGCTTTGTACTGTAATGGGTCCAAAAAGATCCATGTGTAACTGATACAATATCCTAGGTGAATCACTCTTATTAAGTGACTTGAAACTGTTTTTAGTTTGCTTGCCTAATTGACAAGCCCTGCAGAGTCCTTCCTTCTTGTAGGGGCTAGAAGGTAGTCCTCTAACAAGGTTGTCCTTAGATAGCCTAGCAATGGTTCTAAGGTTTAAATGTCCTAGTCTCTTATGCCATAAAAAATTAGGTCTGTTGGAACACCCTATTACTAATTTGGGCCAGGATCAATATATCTCTAGTAAACCTGTTTTTGACCTCCTATATAGATCTAAAGGTCAATTAGAATTGAGTATAAGGGTTAGAAGTTAGGTTTGGAAGTTGGCCTCAAGACCAAGGTTTTTCAGTTTGGAGACTAAGTCATTTCGTCGAGCTTAGTACGACGAATCGTCGAACTCCAATCGACGATCGCCTCGCTCAACTTCGACGTATCGTCGAACTCCATTTGACAATCAATGAGCTCAACTTCAACAAATCGTCGAACTGCATTCGACGATCTTCGAGCTCAGTTCGACGATCTTGACTGCAGTATTGATTCTCTATCTCTGAGCTCAGTTCGACGATAGTTGAGCTCAGATCGACGATCTCTGTTGCTGTCGAAGTCCAAATCGCTGAGCTCAGTTCGTCGATAGTAGAGCTCAGTTCGACGTTTTTCTGAAGAGTTAAAAGATTTTCAAGATTCAAAATTCAGAACAGTTAAGGAGTTATTCTCAGCAATTAATTCAGAAGATCTTGTAGCCGTTTTCATTTATTCTGGACTAAGTTTCAAGGGATTATCAAGGAATGTTTCTTTGGACTTTCCCCCAGAAGACAATTGCAATTAAGGAAGTCATTTAATGACAGGCTAACGACTATTCTTGACAGAGGATCATTTTCTATTCAGAACCAGGGAATAAAACACAAGATTTTTGAATCTCTCAGAGCACAGATAAGCAGAACAAGAAGAAGAACAAAAAACATTCTCTGGAACAACATCTTTCTCAACACCAACTGTTCACAAGAAAAAAAAAGAGCTGTAGACATTCTCTGTCTAAAAGATCATACAAGAACACACAACCAAAAGGAGATCAACCATCTGAAATCTTCAGATCTCTTTTGATTCAAGTGTTCAAGGCCAACATCATTCAAGACTCCAGACACCTAAAATTTCAGCTGTTGCTAAAATCATCAATTGCTGGAGATCAAATTTCTGAAGGCCTATCACCCTACAACAAAGCTTCATTTCCTGAACATCTCAAGAACTCATGGGGAGCTTTGACAACATCAATATCCACATAGTCTTCTCAGCTGCTTTGAGAAAGAGAAGACTTCCATAACTCTCTCATCCCCATCTCTGTAAAGGGTTTTTCAAACTCCCTTCAAAAGTTTGTGCTTGGTTTTTGAGCACCTTATCAAAAGCTCATTGGTGGCAAGAAACCTGATCAAAAAATCTGATTTGGTTTTTGAGCACCTTATCAAAAGCTCATTGGTGCCCAGGACACCTTATCAACTCATCCTGCAGTGGATTCCTACCTAGGGTGGTAGAAGAGTGGATGTACCCAAGTTTAGGGGAACCACTATAGCTCCTTGTGTCTTCTGGCTTGCTTGTCTTTATTTTTGTTTCTGGCTGTGATTGATCTGTGATTAGTTAGGATCTGTGATTAGTTTCTTTTGTAGATTGTGATTAGATAGGTTCTGTACTATTTGCTTCCCTGTTCACTCAGATTACAACAACTGTTGTAAAAAGTTTTTAAGCACCATACTCTATTCACCCCCCCTCTAGATTATATCAGATCTGGCTTGCACATTCAATTGGTATCAGAGCGAGGTTGGTTAAATATACCACACCTTGGTGGTTGCACAGGCTAACACCTGAACCCAAAGATTCCTAGTCAGATCTATTTTCTTTTGATTTTATTATTAGATTTTGTTTTCACAAATCATGGCCCAAAACAAAGATTATGCTAGCACCAGACCTCCAATGTGCAATCTATCTAAGTTTGCACTTTGGAAAGCAAGGATTAGATTATACATGAATTCTATTGACGAAGACATTTTTAATTCTGTTTTGATAGTTTGTCCAAGACCTCCAGAGAACACAAGTACAAATGCTGTTCCACCTCCATCAGGAACAGATGCTGATATCAAGAAGTGGAAGGTAGCTGATGCAAAGGCTATGGACATCTTAGCCCAGACTATGTCTGATGACATTTTTCAAAAGGTGGTTGAATGTAATTCAGCAAAGGAAATCTGGGATAAGCTCACTGAAATAGTCTCAGGATCAACTGATGAAAGAAAGGATAGGAGATCCCACCTCATATCCCAATATGAGAATTTCAAGAAGGGAGAAGCTGAGTCAGTTGGAGATATGTACAATAGACTCAGTTTGATAGTTAATGAACTGAAGACTCTGGATAAGGAGATCTCACTGACTGAACTTAATGACAAAATCCTAATGTGCTTCCCAAGCACTTGGGACTGAAGGATCTAGCCAATCAAAGATGCCAGAAGTCTGAATGAGATCACCACAGAAGCTCTTTTGGGCAAGATCAAGTCTTATGAGCTGCTAATTAAGAACAGAGAAGAAGAGCAGAAGGCTGCCTCACCAGCCACAAGGAAAGAAAAGACAATAGCTTTTAAAGCCACTGAAGAACAGCCTGAAGACAAAGTCACCGGCAATGATGAGCTGCTCAGTTTATTGGCCAAAAGATTTTAAAAAATGGCCAGAAAGGACTTCAGAAGGAGATTATACAAAGAGCATGATAAACCAAGGTATGATAAGTCAAATAATAAAGAAATTGCTTGCTTTGGTTGCAGGAAACCAGGGCACATTGTGCCTGACTGTCCAGAAAACAAAAACAAGGACAGAAGGGACAAGAAAGAAAGAAGGAAAGACAAAGACTTCAAGAAGAATAGCAATGGCAAACCCTCCTCAAGCAAGAATAAACACACAAGGAAGGGATTTATTGCTGAATCCTGAAGTGAGACTGAAGTGGAATCAGAAGCTTCATCCAGCTCAAGTGATGATGAAGATGATGCTGAAGAGAAGGAGTTCTGCATGATGGCAATCAATGCCTCTAAACACAATTCAAATGCAGAAGAGTCAGAGTCAGACTCAGAGACTCAACTTGGAGAGGACCAGGTAATTAGTTCTTTTGATTTCAATTCAGAGGACTTTAAGTATGAGTTTAAAGCATTATGTTTAGACTTACTAAAATCTGAGAAGGAAATTATTTCTCTCAGAAATCAATTATCTGAACATAGTATCTTAAAGTCAGAAAACCTCAAACTCTCTAAGGAGTTGGAGTGCTGTAGGGAGCTGATAGCTTCACTGAAAGGTGAGCTATCAGAGGCCAAGAAGCTTGAAGAATCCCTTAATGGGAAAAGTATCAAGCTGATGGACATCACTAGAACAGTGAACTCCAGATTCAATAGTACACTGGGCTTGGGTGCTTCATCCAGCCAACCTATAGTTCTAACAACCCCAATCAAGTTTATTTCTGATAAAGGGAAGGGAGTCGTAGAGGTAGCTAGGAAAAATTCTGATCTGCCCAAGAAAACCAAATTCCTGCAGAAATCGTCGAACGGAGCTCGACGATCACCGAACGTAGATCGACGATCTCAGGCAAAATCGTCGAACTCAGTTCGACGATCTCTAATTCCTGAATTCTGCCACAGTCGACCGTCGAACGGAGCTCGACGATCTGACCCAAGATCGTCGAACGCAGCTCCACGATCGTCGAACAGAGATCAGAGCTCTGGAAATTTTTTCAAGGGCAAATCAAAATCCAATCCTAGGGGTCCTTCATCCCAAAGCTTTAACCCTTATAATGAATGGATAATACCTCCAAGGAGATATCATCCTGAAGGTTATAAGAGCCAACCTGGGATGTCTTTTATTTCTGAGTTTAAAGGTTATCAACCTAGGCCCAAGGTAAACTGGGTCAAAAACAAGTGAATTATTTTATGTGCACTTGAAGACCTATCCAACATCAAACCAACAATGGTACTTGGATAGTGGGTGCTCAAAGCACATGACTGGAAACAAGGACAACCTCACATCCTTTAAAGCCAAGCTTTGACCCAAAGTCATATTTGGTGATTCAAACTTTCGGCAAACTAAAGGATATGGTGCAATCCAGATTGGGATAGTGACATTCAAGAAGGTAGCCTATGTGGAAGGACTGAAACACAATTTGATCAGCATCAGTCAGCTATGTGATGGAGGCTACTAGGTGACTTTCAGAAAAGCTTTATGCAAGATCAAGTTAGAGGACAACACAACTGTGTTGACAGGTAAAAGGAAAGGTAACATCTACTTAGTAGATTTTCTTTCAACAGATGTAGACATTTGCCTGTTTAATTCTGTTTGTAGACCTAATGTTTTATGGCATAAGAGACTAGGACATTTAAACCTTAGAACCATTGCTAGGCTATCCAAGGACAACCTTGTTAGAGGACTACCTTCTGGCCCCTACAAGAAGGAAGGACTCTGCAGGGCTTGTCAATTATGCAAGCAAACTAAAAATAGTTTCAAGTCACTTAATAAGAGTGATTTACCTAGGATTTTGTATCTATTACACATGGATCTTTTTGTACCAATCACAGTACAAAGCTTAGGAGGGAAATCTTACACTTTAGTAGTTGTAGATGACTTCTCTAGATTCACATGGGTGTTCTTTCTGAGGAAGAAGTCTGATAACTTTAAGTGTTTGACAGAGTTTCTCAAATGTATACAGATTTAGTTCAATACTCAAATTGCCCTGATCAGAAGTGATCATGGGACAAAGTTTGATTCTCTTCTTATGCAAGAGTTCTGTCAGAGTGAAGGGATCAGGCATACTTTCTCATCTCCTAGAACTCCTCAACAAAATGGGGTAGCTGAAAGGAAAAATAGAACCCTTATTGAATCTGCCACTACATTGTTGTCAGATGCTCACCTTCCTCTATCCTTTTGGACAGAGGCAGTGAACACCTCCAACTATGTGCTGAATAGAAGTTTAATACATAAACTAAAGGGCAAGAGTCCTTATGAATTACTCAAGGGGAATAAACCTAATGTTGATTATTTTAGAATTTTTGGTTGCATTTGTTATATACACAATAATGACAAGAGATATTTAGCAAAATTTCAAGCTAGAGCTGATGAAGAAGTGTTTCTAGGATACTCCATGGTCAGTAAGGCTTATAGGGTATATAATAAATCATCTCTTAAAATTGAGGAATCTGTTCACATATCATTTGATGAATCTAACATGTCTTTCAAGGAGAAGAACACTTCTACCATAGAACCTTTGCAGGTACATTCTCTTGCTGAAGATTTGAACAGGTTACAGATTACTCAAAAAGAGGAAAGTAGTGAAGATGAAGAAAGCATTCAACAAATTGAAGAGAAACAACTTGAAGAGCCAGTTGTTGTAGCACAAGAGGAAACAACAACACAGGTTGGTGAACAATCAACACCCCCTATTGATTTAGTAACATCAAGAGACCATCCAATTTCCCAAGTAATTGGAGACATCTCAGCTGGTGTGCAAACCAGAAATCAGGTCAACCAAAACATGTTGCACACTTGCTTCCTATCTCAAATTGAACCTCAATCCATTCAAGATGCAGAGCAAGATCCACACTGGATCATTGCAATGCCACAAGAGTTGCATCAATTTGAAAGGAACAAAGTTTGGGAACTAGTGCCAAAGCCTAAGGATCACCCATTGTTGGAACAAAGTGGGTGTTCAGAAAGAAATTGGATGATCAAGGAGTAATTGTAAGGAACAAGGCAAGGATAGTTGCTCAAGGATACTCACAAGAAGAAGGCATAGACTATGACCAAACTTTTGCACCAGTTGCAAGATTGGAAGTCATCAGATTCTTCTTAGCTTATGCATCACACAAAGGCTTCAAGGTATATCAAATGGATGTAAAGAGTGCATTTCTAAATGGAGACATCAAAGAAGAAGTCTATGTCAGACAACCTCCAGGTTTTATCTCTCCAACCCATCCTGATTATGTTTTTAAGTTGAACAAAGCATTATATGGTCTTAAGCAAGCTCCTAGAGTATGGTATTAAACCCTAGCATGTTTACTTCTGAAAAATGGATTTATAAGGGGTAGAGTAGACCAAACTCTTTTCATTAGAACCCATAAGTCCCATACCCTACTAGTACAGATTTATGTAGATGATATTATTTTTGGTTCTACTGATTCAAATTTGTGTCGAAGGTTCTCCAGCCTAATGCATTCTAAATTTGAAATGAGTAGCATGGGTGAGCTATCCTTCTTTCTAGGATTGCAAGTCAAACAACATGCTGAAGGCATCTTTATTTCTCAAACCAAGTATGCAAATGAATTGGTTAAGAAATTTGGTATGTCTGAAGCATCTTGTATGAAAACACATATGCCTACTAATGCTGTACTGGATGCTGATGAACATGGGAAACCTATTGACCAGACAATATATAGAGTAATGATTGGCTCTTTACTGTACCTTACAACTAGTAGACCTGATATAATGTTTGCTACATGCATATGTGCTAGATTCCAAGTGAGCCCTAGAGAGTCACACCTAACATTAGTAAAAAGGATTCTCAGGTATGTTAATAGTTATCCAAATCTAGGTCTCTGGTATCCAAAAGATTCAGCATTTGACTTGACTGGATTTTCTGATGCTGATTATGCTGGATGCAGAATTGACAAGAAAAGTACCAGTGGAACTTGTCAGTTTCTTGGTGACAGACTTGTCTCTTGGTTTTGCAAGAAACAAACATCTGTGTCAACTTCAACTGCTGAAGCTGAATATATGGCTGCAGGTAGTTGTTGTTCACAAATATTGTGGATTCAAAACCAACTCCTAGACTATGGCTACAACTTAGAGAAGTCTAAAATATTTTGTGATAACACCAGTGCTATTTCTATAGCTTAAAATCCAGTCCTCCATAGTAGGACAAAACATATAGAAATTAGACATCACTTCTTAAGGGATAATGTTGAGAAGAATAAAATTGAACTTTAATATATCCCAACTGATTTGCAAAGGGGAGATATTTTCACCAAACCCTTGGATGAAAAGAAACACACCTTCTTCCTAAATCAGTTAGGAATGTTAGATGGAGGAAGTCTATAATAATGTCCAAGATTTAAAAACTCTAAAAATAACCAAGACTAGGCAAACATCTTGATTTTTCTAAGTGTCTGAGTGTATTTCTGGTGTCTGAACTGCGCTCGACGATTTTCCCCCAGATCGTCAAACGGAGATCGATGCTTTCCGAAAACGTCGACCAGAGTTCAGCACTTCTCAGATAGTGTCCAACTATCTCTTTCGGTCAACGATCGTCGAACGGCGCTCGACGATTTTATTCTTTGAACTATCGTCGAACGGAGCTCGACGCTCTCCAATATCGTTGCACGGAGATCGACGATATTGAAGACCTTTCGGATTCCTTTAGAAGACCCGATCGTCGAACTGAGTTCAACGATCTTTCCTTTTTTGCGTCGAACCCTAATATAAAATTAATTTTTCGGCCGTCGTTCTCCTTTTGCGCTTTCAATCTCTCTGCAAAAATCTCTCTTTCCCTCCAAACACCTCTACACTTGGTCGTTTTGTTTGTTGATTTTTGTAGGTAACCATGGCCGTCTCTATTGCTGTTCTAGCTGCAATGAAATTCGATGCTGGATTTGATATAGACATGGAGTCCTTCAACACCAGTGATCAGGCTTTTCAAGACATTCTAGAACTGTTCAAGGAGCAGAAGCTTGTTGCTATCATGACTATAAGAATCAAATTGGCTGCTGATGAGATCAAGGAGTTGGTCTATACTGCCTACAACCAGGACCAAAACACAGTGGTTGGTTCCATTTCTGGAACCCAGGTACCTTTGACTCCTGCTATTCTGACAGAGGTTTTTGAATTAAGTTCTGGAAGAGATTCTGCTGAGTTATTTGGAGAGGAATTTTCTGATTTACTTGCAAGAATGGGTCATTCTGATGCTAACCCTAGCAAGCTGCTGAAAAAGAACTTAGCTGTGGAATATAGATTTTTGGCTGATGTAGTGGGCAAGGTTTTGTTGGCCAAGCATTCAGCACATGATACTATCTACAGGTATCAGCTGTGCTTGATGGGAGCCATTGTGGATAAGAAACAGTTGAACTGGGGAGAGGTCTTCTTTGACCTGATTAAGAAGAAAATCAACAAGAACTTTGTTAATTATGGAAGGATCCTAGGGCTCTTTCTTCACAATAGATGCCCTGTCCTGCTAGTCTCCTCTAGGATGCACATCAATGATTCAAAGAGGCTATCCTGTGCCCTCTTTGGCAAATGGGACAGGCAGATAGTAAAGCACAGCAGGCCCTCTACAAGCACAACTTCAGGCACAAGGACTCCTGCAGTCTCTTCCCCTCAAGTCTCTGCCCCTGCAGATGACTTTCCTGCTGCTTCTCCTCCTCCTCCTCCTATTCCATCTCCACCAGTACCCTCCACCATTCCAATCTCATCCACCATCATTATTTCCAGCCCATCTACAACATCAATTCAATCTCCAATTCTCACTCTTCCAATACCAGAAGAAATCTTCCATCCATTACACCACTACCCTCAACCAGACATTGACACATCATCCAACATTCCATCATTCAATCTTCTTGATGATTACTTCATGGATGATTCACCTTCATCCCCTCCTGATCTACCCTCCTCATCCACCTCATATCAACAACTTCTACAAGACATCATTGATCAACCCTCCTTCATACCTTCTATCTCCATACCACTTTCTTCCATTTGCACAATCCCCACACCTCAACCTGCACTTCCCCCATACACCAGCTCTCCACCACCATCACCAGTTGCTCCACCATCCTTCCCTACCTCTGCTCAAGTCCCTGCTGAGCAAGTAGATATTCCTGCCTTAGTTGACAAAATATATGAGCTGATAGCCCCCAGGCTCTCACTCATGTTGGAGACCTCCTTGGCTCCACTGCTAAAGTTAGTTGCAGACTTATCTGCCAGGCTCTCCTCCATCTTTCCTCCTCAGGCAATCCCATCATTTGGGTGCCTTGATCCAGCTCTCTCTGAATCCAGGCAGGGGGAGATGCCTCATGAAGATGTGAGTTTGCCTACTGCTGCTGCTGCTGCTGATGTTACCCCAACTCAAGCTCCAGTTTCATCACAACTAGTTGCAGTCTTCTCAGTGGACCTCAGGTCCTTATTATCAAATTTTGATTCAGTGTATTTCAGCTATCTTCCAGTAAGCACTGCAGTCCAGCCCTCAGAGGATCTCTCCAAGGCCATTGTGCCCTTCTCAAGCTGTGATTCCAGCTTTGTTAGCTCCTATATATCCTCCATATATACTGCTGAGCCTTCTGGTTCCAGTGATGCTGCTGCTACTCCTGCTGAAAATATTGTTGTTGTTTCTGTTGCTGCTGCTGTCAGTGATGATGCTGCTGATGTTCCAGTTTCTGAGGATATGCAGACAGAGGCATATGACTTTGAGCCTACTGTTATTGCTGATGTTATTCCTGCTGTTATTACTGATGCTGAGGTTCTTGTATCTGAAAGTATTTTCTCTGAATCTGTTGCTGCTCCAGTTACTGCTGATATTACTGCTGCTATATCTTCTAAGAGTGTTGCTCCTGAAACTTCTGTATCTGTTGTTACTACTGCTACTGCTACAACTTCTGTTGTTACTAGTGTTGTATTTGCTGCTGCTACAACTGATGTTTTATCTGCTCCAACCCAACTTCAAAACGATTATATGAAACAGATTGATGCTTTATATGATGAGCAAAGCTCTGAAAGTGATGAATATAGGACTGATTCTGATGATTCCTCTGCCACCATAGCCAGGAAAAGAAAGGCAAGGAGCAAAGCTATGATAAGGGTGCCTCCAGCCAAAGTAAAGGATACTAATGATATTCCTTATTACATTCTTCATGACTGCCCCATTACTGAACATTGGATGCAGTATTCCAAGAACCAATTGAAAGCCATGAAGAAGAAAAGGAAATATGAGAAAGGATCTTCTCAGTTTCATCATCCTCATCGTCCTCTACCCCCTCCTCCTGATGTAGGTGCAGGTGGAAGCTCAGCTACTCATCCTTCTGCTAAAAGCCAAACCCCCTATCAGCCTCATGCAAGATCTCAATATAGGGGAAGCCAGTCCAGAGGTTCTCAATCAAGAAGAGGAAATTATAGAGGAAGCCAAAGGGAATTCCAAGTCTACTCCAAAGGCTATTCAAGGCAACATCCATACTCTAGGGAAGGATAAGATTCATCAGATACAACCTCAGGTCCTTTTCCCTATAAGTTGAAAGAAGTAGTCTCATCCAGAGCTCCTCTAGATAATCCTTCCAATAGATATGAGCCTCCAGTGCCCTTTGAAGATCCAGAAAATAACCCTACTGCATGGACTGCCAGGATAAAAGAGTTAGCTGCCTTGGATCAAATCAAGAAAGCCAGAGAGCAAGGCAAGGACACCTCAAGCATTTGTACAATGTCTGAACAAAGAAAGAAGGAACTTGAAAGATATGCCTCCAGCAAATTCTTTGATTCTGAAAGATATATGGAGCTGCATCCTGAAGCTGTGGTACCAAGGCCTAAACAACAAACTTCTTTAGGTGTAGCTGATGACAGAAGGTCAAAGAAAGAAGCTCTTGATCCTAATAGAGAAATCAAACTTATAAAGTGCAAGGAGAAAGAATAATTCTGTAAGGTGACAATCATTCTGATTTCTGATTTCTGTCTGAGATAATATATCTGTGATTCTGCTATGTTGTTGTTTATTGTTGCTTTGTATGTTGTTCTTTAATATTTCCAAGTTCTGTAAATAGTAATCCTAACCCAAATAGGGGGAGATTGTTAGAACACCCTATTGCTAATTTGGGTCAGGATCACTATGTCTCTAGGAAACCAATTTTTGACCTCATGTATAGATCTAAAGGTCAATTAGAATTGAGTCTAAGGGTTAGTAGTTAGGTTTGGAAGCTGCCCTCAAGACCAAGGTTTTTCAGTTTGGAGACTAAGTCATTTCGTCGAGCTCAGTACGACGAATCGTCGAACTCCAATTGACGATCGTCTAGCTCAACTTCGACGGATCGTCGAACTCCATTCGACGATCGCTGAGCTCAACTTCAACAAATCGTCGAACTCCATTCGACGATCTTCAAGCTCAGTTCGACGATCTTGACTCCAGTATTGATTCTTTATCTCTGAGCTCAGTTCGACGATAGTTGAGCTCAGATCGACGATCTCTGTTGCTGTCGAAGTCCAAATCGCTGAGCTCAGTTCGTCGATAGTAGAGCTCAGTTCGACGTTTTTCTGAAGAGTTAAAAGATTTTCAAGATTCAAAATTCAGAACAGTTAAGGAGTTATTCTCAGCAATTAATTCAGAAGATCTTGTAGCCATTTTCATTTATTTTGGACCAAGTTTCAAGGGATTATCAAGGAATGCTTCTTTGGACTTTCTCCTAGAAGACAATTGCAATTAAGGAAGTCATTTATTGACATGCTAACGGCTATTCTTGACAGAGGATCATTTTCTATTCAGAACCAGGGAATAAAACACAAGATTTTTGAATCTCTCAGAGCACAGATAAGCAGAACAAGAAGAAGAACAAAAAACATTCTCTGGAACAACATCTTTCTCAACACCAACTATTCACAAGAAAAAAAAAGAGCTGTAGACATTCTCTGTCTAAAAGATCATACAAGAACACACAACCAAAAGAAGATCAACCATCTGAAATCTTCAGATCTCTTTTGATTCAAGTGTTCAAGGCCAACATCATTCAAGACTCCAGACACCTAACATTTCAGCTGTTGCTGAAATCATCAATTGCTGGAGATCAAATTTCTGAAGGCCTATCACCCTACAGCAAAGCTTCATTTCCTGAACATCTCAAGAACTCATGGGGAGCTTTGACAACATCAATATCCACATAGTCTTCTCAGCTGCTTTGAGAAAGAGAAGACTTCCATAACTCTCTCATCCCCATCTCTGTAAAGGGTTTTTCAAACTCCCTTCAAAAGTTTGTGCTTGGTTTTTGAGCACCTTATCAAAAGCTCATTGGTGGCAAGACACTTGATCAAAAAATTTGATTTGGTTTTTGAGCACCTTATCAAAAGCTCATTGGTGCCCAGGACACCTGATCAACTCATCCTGCAGTGGATTCCTCCCTAGGATGGTAGAAGAGTGGATATACCCAAGTTTAGGGGAACCACTATAGCTCCTTGTGTCTTCCGGCTTGCTTATCTTTATTTTTGTTTCTGGCTGTGATTGATCTGTGATTAGTTAGAATCTGTGATCAGTTTTTTTTATAGATTGTGATTAGATAGGTTCTGTACTATTTTCTTCCCTGTTCACTCAGATTACAACAACTGTTGTAAAAAGTTTTTAAGCACCACACTCTATTCACCCCCCTCTAGAGTATATCAGATCTGGATTGCACTTTCAAGGTCTACAAACAGAATTAAACAGGCAAATATCTACATCTGTTGAAAGAAAATCTACTAAGTAAATGTTACCTTTCCTTTTACTTGTCAACACAGTTGTGTTGTCCTCTGACTTGATCTTGCATAAGGCTTTGCTGAAAGTCACCTGGTAGCCTTCATCACATAGCTGACTGCTGCTGATCAAATTGTGCTTCAGTCCTTCCACATAGGCTAACTTCTTGAATGTCACTGTCCCAATTTGGACTGCACCATATCCTTTAGTTTGCCCAAAGTTTGAATCACCAAATATCACTTTGGGTCCAAGCTTGGCTTAAAAGGATATGAGGTTGTCCTTGTTTCCTGTCATGTGCTTTGAGCATCCACTATCCAAGTACCATTGTTGGTTTGATGTTGGATAGGTCTTCACCTGCACATAAAATAATTCACTTGTTTTTGACCCAGTTTACCTTGGGCCTAGGTTGATAACCTTTAAATTCAGAAATAAAAGACATCCCAGGTTGACTCTTATAACCATCAGGATGATATCTCCTTGGAGGTATTATCCATTCAGTATAAGCATTAAATCTTTGCGATGAAGGACCCCTAGGATTGGATTTTGATTTGCCCTTGAAGGAATTTCCAGAGCTCTGATCTCTGTTCGACGATCGTGGAGCTGCGTTCGATGATCTTGGGTCAGATCGTCGAGCTCTGTTCGACGGTCGACTGTGGCAGAGTTCAGGAATTAGAGATCGTCGACCTGAGTTCGACGATTTTCCCTGAGATCGTCGATCTGCATTCAGCGATCGTCGAGCTGTGTTCGACGATTTCTGCTGGAACTTGGTTTTCTTAGGCAGATCAGAATTTTTCCTAGCTACCTCTACAACTCCCTTCCCTTTATCAGAAATAAACTTAATTGGGGTTGTTAGAACTATAGGTTGGCTGGATGAAGCACCCAAGTCCAGTGTACTATTGAATCTGGAGTTCACTGTGCTTGTGATGTCCATCAGCTTGATACTTCTCCAATTAAGGGATTCTTCAAGCTTTTTGGCCTCTGATAGCTCACCTTTTAGTGAAGCTATCTACTCCCTACAGTACCCCAACTCCTTAGAGAGTTTGAGGTTTTCTGACTTTAAGATACTATGTTCAGACAATTGATTTCTGAGAGAGATAATTTCCTTCTCAGATTTTAATAAGTCTAAACATAATGCTTTAAACTCAGACTTAAAGTCCTCTGAATTGAAATCAAAAGAACTAATTACCTGGTCCTCTTCAAGTTGAGTCTCTGAGTCTGACTCTGACTCTTCTGCATCTGAATTGTGTTGAGAGGCATTGATTGCCATCATGCAGGACTCCTTCTCTTCAGCATCATCTTCATCATCACTGGAGATGGATGAAGCTTCTGATTCCTCTTCAGTTTCACTCCAGGATTCAGCAACAAATCCCTTCCTTGTGTGCTTGTTCTTGCTTGAGGAGGGTTTGTCATTGCCATTTTTCTTGAAGTCCTTGTCCTTTCTTCTTTCTTTCTTGTCCCTTTTGTCCTTATTTTTGTTCTCTGGACAGTCAGGTACAATGTGCCCTGGTTTCCTGCAATCAAAGCAAACAATTTCTTTATTATTTAATCTATCATACCTTGGCTTGTCATGCTCTTTGTATGACCTCTTCCTGAAGTCCTTCCTGGCCATCTTGTAAAATCTTTTGGCCAAAAGACTAAGTAGCTCATCATTGCCTGTGACTTTATCTTCAGGCTGATCTTCAGTGGCTTTAAAAGCTATTGTCTTTTCCTTTCTTGTGGCTGGTGAGGCATCATTCTGCTCTTCTTCTCTATTTTTGATGAGCAGCTCATAAGATTTGAGCTTGCCCAAAAGAGCTTCTGTTGTAATCTCATTTAGACTTCTGGCATCCTTGATTGTCCAGATCCTTGAGTCCCAAGTGCTTGGGAAGCACATTAGGATTTTATCATTTAGTTCAGTCAGTGAGATCTCTTTATCCAAAGTCTTGAGTTCATTGACTATCAGACTGAGCCTGTTATACATTTCAGCTACTGACTCAGCTTCTCCTTTCTTGAAGTTCTAATATTGGGATTTGAGGTGAGATCTCCTATCCTTTCTTTCATCAGCTGATCCTGAGACTATTTCAGAGAGCTTATCCCAGATTTCCTTTGCTGAATTGCATTCAGCCACCTTTTGAAAAATGTCATCAGACATAGTCTGGGCTAAGATGTTCATAGCCTTTGTATCTGCTACCTTCCACTTCTTGATATCAACATCTGTTCCTGATGGAGGTGGAACAGAATTTGTGCTTGTGTTCTCTAGAGGTCTTGGACAAACTGTCAAAACAGAATTAAAAAATGTCCTCGTCAATAGAATTCATGTAGAGTCTAATCCTTGCTTTCCAAAGTACAAACTTAGACAGATTGCACACTGGAGGTCTGGTGCTAGCATAATCTTTGTTTTGGGTCATGATTTGTGAAGAAATAATTCTAATAACAAAATCTAAAAAAGCAGATCTAACTAGTGATCTTTGGGTTCAGGTGTTAGCATGTGAAACCACTGAGATGTGGAATTTTTAACCAACCTCCATCTAATACCAATTGAAAGTGCAAGCTAGATCTGATATACTCTACAGGGTGGGGGGGTGAATAGAGTATGGTGCTTAAAAACTTTTTACAACAGTTGTTGTAATCTAAGTGAACAGGGAAGCAAATATTAAATCTAAACACAGCAGTTATCTAATCACAATCTACAAAAGAAACTAATCACAGATCACAGCCAGAAACAAAAATAAAAACAAACAACCAGAAGACACAAGAAGCTATAGTGGTTCCCCTAAACTTGGGTACATCCACTCTTCTACCACCCTAGGTAGGAATCCACTGCAGGATGAGTTGATCAGGTGTCCTGGGTACCAATGAGCTTTTGATAAGGTGCTCAAAAATCAAATCAGATTTTTTGATCAGGTGTCTTGCCACCAATGAGCTTTTGATAAGGTGCTCAAAAACCACACAAACTTTTGAAGGGAGTTTGAAAAACCCTTTATAGAGGTGGGGATGAGAGAGTGATGGAAGTCTTCTCTTTCTCAAAGCAGCTGAGAAGACTATGTGGATATCATGTTGTCAAAGCTCCCCCTGAGATCTGTAGTTGATCAGGAAATGAAGCTTTGTTGTAGGGTGATAGGCCTTCAGAAATTTGATCTCCAGCAATTGATGATTTCAGCAACAGCTGAAATGTGAGGTGTCTGGAGTCTTGAATGATGATGGCCTTGAACACTTGAATCAAAAGAAATCTGAAGATTTCAGTTGGTTGATCTCCTTTTGGTGATGGTGTTCTTGTGAATTCTTTGAGACAGAGAATGTCTACAGCTCTTTTTTTTCTCTTGAGTGATTGTTGTTAAGAAAGAGATGTTGTTCCAGAGAAAAGTTGTAGCAGATAATATTTTTTTTTGTTCTTCTTGTTCACGCTCTTCTTCTTGATTTTCTTCTTGTTTTTGAGAGATTCAAAAATCTTGTCTTTGATTCCTTTTGTTCTGAATAGAAATGATCCTCTGTCAAGAATAGTCGTTGGCCTGTCATAAATTGACTTCCTTAATTGCAATTGTCTTCTGGGGGAAAGTCCAAAGAAACATTCCTTGATAATTCCTTGAAACTTGATCCAGAATAAATGAAAACGGCTACAAGATCTTCTGAATTAATTGCTGATAATAACTCCTTAACTGTTCTGAATTTGAATCTTGAAAGTCATTTAACTCTTCAGAAAAACGTCGAACTGAGCTCAGCGATTTGGACTTAGACAACAACAGAGATCGTCGATCTGAGCTCAACTATCGTCGAACTAAGCTCAGAGATAGAGAATCAATACTGGAGTCAAGATCGTTGAACTGAGCTCGAAGATCGTCGAATGGAGTTCGACGATTTGTAGAAGTTGAGCTCAGCGATTGTCGAATGGAGTTCGACGATCCGTCGAAGTGAGCTCAACGATCGTCGATTGGAGTTCAACGATTTGTCGTACTGAGCTCGACGAAATGACTTAGTCTCCAAACTGAAAAACCTTGGTCTTGAGGGCAGCTTCCAAACCTAACTACTAACCCTTAGAATCAATACTAATTGACCTTCAGATCTATACAATGAGGTCAAAAACAGGTTTCCTAAAGACATAGTGATCCTGACCCAAATTAGTAATAGGGTGCTCCAACACAAGATATCAAATTCCACTCCTCTCAGTGCTCTTATGCAATGATGGTGTTGGTTTAGGCTAATATGGGTTGTATACAAAGTTGCGATTATGGGTAGTTCGGCCATGAACTTTGGTTGCTCCTCCTTGCTATCATGTGTCCACCACCCCCTAAATTCTACTGGAATGAGCTGGGGAGCTTAGTGGAGATGTTGGTAAGAGAGGAGGAGGACCAAGTGTCCTTCAATCCTCAATTCCCTCTTTGTCTATATTCCAAATTATGGGAAATGATCACTTTGCCCCCATGTATGCCTCCACATGTCAAATTCAGTGAGTAAGGGAGGTAATCATGCTTATGGGCTGTAGGATGGCTGATCATGGGGCCTTGGCCCATTGGAATTGGGCTTGGATCTTAATTCCTCCTTTAGGGATGATTATGGGGCCTTGATCAATTTGATGAGTGGGCTGACCCCACTTGATGGTCATGAACCCTATGACACCACCCAATTATGGGTTTGGCCATGGAGATGCCCAACTTGGGCTAAGTGGACCTATGTAAGTGATTTTGACCAAATTAGTGTTAGGGTTGACTTTGAACAAATTGGACCAATGCATGACCAAGTGATGGTGGTTTATGGTCAAATACAGTCCAATTAGGGTTTGTATTTTAGTGATGCGGTCAAATTGGGCATGTGATGCTCAATTGAGCCACTTAGGGTTGAATTGACCCATGTTGATCCTAAGGATGGTTTGGTCAAATTGGCCAATTTAGTGACCCTATTATAAGGCTTCTAGGTCACTTAGGTTTCTCTTAGGGTTAGAGACATGGTGGTGAGATCAACTTGTACTTGTGGGTCCCAATATATGCTAGTTGACCAAAGTTAACTTAAACACTATAGTTGTCCCACCCTAACCCTTGGGTCCTAAGGTTACTATCTAGCCTAACCCACCACACTCACCACATGTCCTACCCTAATGTGTATGATAAGGGGTCTATAAGAACATGGGGATGTTACAAATGCCAATCAATAAAAGAATATTTTTTCCCCGAAATTCAAGTTCAAGTCTACGGGGTTCTAAGCATATGAGATCAAGAAACTTTTCAAAGATTTTTTATAAAGTACTTGTGGGGTAGAGCCCCGAATATTATTCCCGCATCAGGTCCATCGGCTCCCAGGTGTACTCCTCCCGTCCGTAGTTGGACCACAACGCCTTGAATAAAGGAACCTTCTTACTCTGCAGAACTCGAACTGTCGTGTCATCAATCCAGATCGGCTCCAAATAAACTGACCGATCAGATGTTACTGGGCTTGCTGTAGCTATGATATACTACATTGTTCGAAGTAATGCACTCCAAAGCGATGAGATGTGGAAGAGATCATGGAGGCTCTCTAACTATGGGGGCAGCTCCAATCGGTAATCCAAAGGACCGATCCGCTCCAGGTTCATGTATCACCCCATAAAATGAGGGCTGAGCTTCTTGTGCCTCCGCACTCGTGAAACTCCGTGCACCAGACATATTTCAAGAAGACACTATATCCCACTTGGAACTCCACCTTCTGCTGTCTTGCATCGTAATACTTGGCCTGCCTGCTTTGTGTCTCTAGCATCCGGTCCCTGATCTGGCATATGTTCGCGTTAGTATCTTTAATATAATCTGATCCGAGTGCCCTAAGATCCTCATCCTAGACCCAAGATAGCGGCATTCGACACTTCCTCCTATACAGGGCCTCATGCGGTGCCATCCCAATGAATGTCTGGTGGCTATTGTTATAGGAGAACTTGCTCAATGGCAACGACCTTTCCTAGGGCTTTCCTGTATCCAAGATGCACAATCGAAGTAGGTCTTCCATGGTTCATATGGTCCACTTTGTCTGACTGTCGGTTTAGGGGTAGAAGGCGGTGCTGAAAGTAATCCAAGAACCCAAGTATGCCTGTATTGCTCTCCACTGCCTAGATGTGAACAGACCATCACGATCAGAGACAATTGATCTTAGCACACCATGATATCTGACCATTTGCTCCACAAAAAGCCTCACCAAAACTGGAACAGGAGTGTCCTTCTTGATTGGAATGAATCGTGCCACCTTGGTCAGTCTATCGATAATGACCCAAATAGAATCATGTCTAGCATGGGAGCGAGGCAAACCATGCACAAAATCCATGACTACGTCCTCGAACTTTCACTCTGGTAATGCCAAAGGTTGTAGTAGTCCTCCCGGGAACTTACACTCTGCCTTCACCTGCTAGCAGGTCTCGTAATGTGTCACAAATGATATAATATCCATATTCATCCCGGGTTAGTACAGGTCCCTCCGTAGGTCTGCTATCATCTTGGTGATCCTGAGGTGTGCTGAGTACTGAGTGTTGGGTTCCTACCTAAGTATGTCCTCCCAGATCCCACCTCCTACACTTATATAGATGCGGCCACGGAAATGAACAAGGTCATCACACAGTGTATAATCCTCGGACTTACCCCCATACAGGTCTCTAAATATGGGCTCCAAAGGTGCATCACATCTCTGCTGTGCCCGGATACGAACTCGTATGTCTCAAATAATGCTCAGGGAGGCTGAGTACTCCCTATAACCATCTGGCTCTACTCTGGAAACCATTGAAATGTGAATATCTTCCTTCATCTATACCAGTTGCATGGCCATCACTCAGTGCTCCGGTCCAGTAGTGCCGACTCTCCTTCTCATGGCATCTGCCACTGAGTTCGCCTTCCTTGGGTAATAGTGCCTGGTATAGTCGTAGTCACATAAAAACTCTAGCCATCTCCTCTGTCGCAGGTTCAGATCCTTCTGTGTATCAATATATTTGAGTTTCTTGTGATCCGAGAAGATATCATAATGAACCACATACAAAAATTGTCTCAGTATCTTCAAGGCAAACACTACTGCCTCGAGCTCTAAGTCATACACTTGGTTGTTTTGCTCGTGTTTCTTCAGTTGCCTTGAAGAATATGCTATCACATGACCGTGTTGCATCAGAACTGCAACCATCCCCTGGTATGATGTGTCTGTGTAGATGTAAAATCCTTCCTTCCTAGATGGAAGTGCAAAGATTGGGGAAGAGGTGTGCCGGTCCTTCAACTCCTAAAATACTGCCTCACATATCACTGTCTAAGTGAATATTGCATCCTTCTTCGTCAAGGATGTAGCGGGAAGTGCTATCCTCAAGAACCCCTCCACGAATTTGCGATTGTAGCCTTCTAATCATAAGAAGCTATGGATATCTGAGGCTGACTTCGGTCGTGGCCAATCTCTCATAGCTTGCACCTTGGACGGGTCCACAGCCAACCTGGCCCCACTGATGATATGCCCCAAAAATTCTACATCATACAGCCAGAACTGACACTTGGAGAACTTGGCACACATCTAATGCTCTCTCAACTTTCCCAACACCAGTGCCAAGTACTGGGAATGCTCCTCCTTTGTCCTGGTGTAGATCAAGATGTCGTCAATGAAGACTATGACAAATCTGTCTAAATAGGGCTTAAACACATGGTCCATCAGACTCATGAATGCGGAGGGAGCATTCATAAGGCTGAAGGGCTTCACTGCAAACTTTTAGAGCCCGTATCGCAAACTGAACGCTGTCTTCGGATTGTCCTCCTCCCGGATCCGCAACAGTTAGTATACGGATCACAAGTCAAGATTGGAGAAACAAAAGGCCCCCTGCAGTTATTCAAAAAACTCATCAATCCTAGATAGTGGATAAGTGTTCCTCTCCGTCAATCGGTTCAGCTCCCGATAGTCAATGTAGAGTCGTAGCGACCCGTCCTTCTTAACAAACAAAACTGGGGCTCCCATGGTGATGAACTCGGCTGGACAAAGCCTACCACCACAAGCTCCTACAACTGAGTCATGAACTTCGCTAACTCCTTAGGTGCCATTCTGTAGGGTATACGAGCCACAGGACTAGCTCCTGACACCAACTGGATCCAAAAATCCATATCTCAAGTGGGAGGTAATACGAGCAATTTCTCCGAGTATATATCAAAGAAATCCTGCACTATCGGGAAATCAGCAATGGAGGCTTTTTCTTTCGCCATATCGAAGCAGATCAGGTACATCTCATCTCCCTGCTCATGAGCTTTGACAGCCTGTACAGACGATAACAAAATACGGGAGACAGGTCTAATACCTTCGATGACAATCTCTGAATCTCCATGTCATAATGTGATCCTTCTCGTCGGGCAATCGATCCGGGCATAGTTCCAGTGTAACCATATCATGCCCAGAATCAAATCAAAATCTTGCATCTTCAAAATCGTCGCCAGCTCCTCGAATTACTTCCCTCCAATATCTGCATCCATGTTGCACTTGGCTGTGGATAGAAGCTCTGATTTATCTGGTAGACGCACCAACCTAGTTGTGCCTGTGAAGCGGTGTACGCCTTGTAGTCTCTCCAGGAAGTCTTTGGATATGAATGAGTGTGATGCACCCATATTAAACAAGGTTTGGGAAGACTTGCCCCTAATAAAGACTATACCTAATGGTTTTGTTTTATTATATCATGTTGTTGTTCTACTAAGGGTTGTAAGGTACTACAATTGAAGATTAAAATTACAATAAAATTTTAGTACTTGTGATGACTTCCCCAGGGTTTCTTGGCTCAGCAAGATCCAATGCATACATCTGTTCTGGCCTCCGACCTCTACTGTAAGGACCTTGACACCGTCCTTGTCCTCAGCCTCATCCTCGCTGTGTTGGAGGGGCTGGTGGTGCTGGAGGAGGTGGATGAAATTGTTGATGGCAATCAACTCTAATGTGTCCTGGCTGGTGGCACCCAAAGCAAATCACCTGTCGGTGACCATGATCATCTTGTCTCCTCGGCTCATGGATTTGCAATGGTGGAGGAGCTAATACTGCAGGAGGCCTCTACTCCTGTCAGAAGTTAAGGTGATGACGTCCTCAACCTCTCATGTGGCTAATAATCCTGCCCCGCTATCAGCCCCTGCTGCTCTCTTTAAAAGGTGTCTCATCTAGAGGTATCTTCTCTCCATTCTATGTAACATCCCTATCCGTCACTTAGAATATAACAGATGGTTTGGCTGGGTCCCGATGTCATATACTACAAACAGTCAAATGAGTTACTAATGGAAACAATAATCTATGTGCATGCATCCTAACACAGAGTGCATTGTAGAGGAATAATTAAAGGTTAACAGGAACCCAACCAATTGAATACCCACTAACATAAAAATAGGAATGATAAACTAAATACACAAATAGACTTGGTCTTAAGGCCATACAATGTTCAACTCAAATTAAAATGTCTTGCATACATCGGCACGCAGGCCGGCGACACATGAACAATACAGTAAACATGTAATCCGCTTTGGCATTCAAGGGCCAGCTTAACAATCCTGGGTTGTAGTCCACTATTTTCCACTTGGCTCGGCAGCACCTGCATGAAACATTCTACCATACATTGACAAACAATAGCAACAGTCAGCATTAGCCGACCAAATTATAACGACCCCACCCCTAACTCGGGGTGGCGGTGCTCCTTCCCTGCAGGCAATAGTATAATTAAATATTGGTATCCAGAAAGTGCAACTTAAGAACCATTCACCACAGATGTTGGCATTGTCGGTCACACGCCCAATGCACTCGAGGCATATTATCGGTGTACCGGAATTCCCAGGGTCCCACCACAGTTCTTAGCGACGGTTAGCATACTTGAGCAATTTTTAGTCTTCTAGGGCCAAATCCAAAGACTCACCTCTATGGCTGCGACTAGTCACGTTGATACCTCAGATTCACTCACTGACTAAATCCAAGTCGAACGACATAGGGCTAGGTACAGTTCAGCTCTTTATCGTTGCTCAAATCACAAGAGCAACAAGCCACGATGCAGGTCAGCCTCCCCTTTCCCATTCACAATCATACATAACTCTGTTATGTTCTAAGGCTGGCTCTCACGGCCACCTTAGCTAGGCCACACAGGATCTTAGCTCTCACATGCTGGCCCCCAGGTCTTCAAGAGACAGGACTTAGAAAATGGCCACCAGTTCACCATGTGACATGCCTCACAATCAATACAACACTCATTGGGAGCTATCACCGGCAGTGGTGCTACCATCGCACAGTAGAGGACAGACAATCAATTCTTCTCCCATTTTGGGTGTTTTTTTGGAGTTTACCCCCAGTACTCTCAACACAGCCATCTACACACCCCGCGGCTCCAAAATCTATGATATTAACATGGACTCTTCTTTGGTATATAAAACATACAATCATAACCAATCCAGACCAACCTGTCTGGATGGGCTTCACACAACATGCATATTTCGTAATTCGATTCCGAATCTAAATGCAAAACTAATGGTGATATATAGATCTACTCGTCAGGAGAACTTCTTCCACGTGTTCGTGGAGTGTCTTCCCTTAAATTACAACACGAAGGACTTCAAATGTCCAAGGAAGAGGATCGTTACCATAAACGTTCTTTTTGGCGCCATAGAAGAGATTCTAGCTCGACGAAAATGACCGTTTCGGCTTTGCCTCCTTAGATCCGAACTCTCCTCGCGAATCCGAGCTCCGAATCTCAAATGGTGGAGAGATCTTCTCTCTTAGGCGCTGCTTCTCCCCCTCCAAACGTTCAGCCCCAATTTCTCAAACTTCAAAAGAAATGAGGAGAAAACGGCTAGACCAACACTAAAAACCGAGCTACTGTCATGCTGTTACTAAATACCACCACACAGTACTGTTAATCAATGCCTCGTTTCATATGCCACAGCCCAGGCCCTCCAACCACAGGCTGACATGAGGACACGATGTTACAGCTTCGCTAATGCCGCACGATAGGATGCTAACGCCTCGCGATAGCTGGGGGTGATTACAACATGATCGCTCCTACTACTTCCATGGGATAGCTACTACCGCCGCGTGGTAGAAACCAGAGAGCTCTGCCACATAAATTTCCCAAGCTACTGCGTGCGGTATCACTACCGCCGGGCGATAACTTCCCAAGAGCCCCGAAAATTAATTGGCCAACGCCACGCAATAACAACCTACAACCGCGCGGTAGACTATGCGTCGAGTCAACCTGCCTCACTCGACGCTGTCGATGCCTGACGCTATCGCCGCGCTATAGCGTTTACGCCACGTGGTACCTTCTTTTTCTGCCTACGAAAACTTGGGGCGTTACAAATCTCCCCCCACTAAAAGAATTTCGTCCTGAAATTACAAATTGCTGGAAACGTAAGAGTATCAATACTACGAAAGTATAATTCAAACGAAAAGCTTGGGGAACTCCTCCTTCATGGTTTGTTCATGCTCTCATGATAACTCCTCATGACCACCGTTATCCCAAAGGACCTTGACCATCCTGATAGATTTCTTGCGAAGTTTCTTGACTTCCGAGTCTTCAACACGAATAGCCTTGACCTTCATTTTAAATCGACCATCAATCAATACGTAATCTACCGCAAGCACCTGCGTAGGCTCTTGCACCGCCTTCCGCAACACAGATATGTGGAATACGTCATGCAGACCACTAAGCTCTG
Source organism: Platanthera guangdongensis (assembly GCA_039583875.1). Classification (NCBI taxonomy): domain Eukaryota; kingdom Viridiplantae; phylum Streptophyta; class Magnoliopsida; order Asparagales; family Orchidaceae; genus Platanthera; species Platanthera guangdongensis. The sequence goes on along the minus strand of CM077165.1, from coordinate 40,836,699 downwards.
TTGAAAGCTTCAATCGATAGGAGGCTTCACCAACCCGCTCCAAAACCTCAAACGGCCCAAGGTATCTCGGACTTAGCTTTTTCAATCGTCGTATCCTTGACACGCCCTTGAATGGTTTGATCTTCAGGTTAACCCAATCGCCCACGGCGAACTCAACATTTTTGCACTTGGCGTTGAAATATTTAGCCTGTCTATCCTGTGTAATCACCAGCCGCTCTCTGATTGTCCATACAATTGAAGTAGCAACCTCAACTTCCTTCCGCTTATATAACTTTGAATCGCCCATATACAACCATGACAACGAGATATGACACTTTCTACCATAAATGGCCTCGAAGGGCATCATTTTAATGCTTGCCTTATAGCTGTTGTTGTAAGCAAATTCGATCATATACAAGTGATCCTCCCACTTTTTCCCGAAGTTTAGTGTGCACATCTGAAGCATGTCATCCATCGTCCTGCATACCCTCTCGGTCTGACCATCTGTCTGCAGATGAAAGGTCATACTGAACATTAGTTTGGTACCCAACAGTTGATGTATTAGCCTCCAATCATTAGACGTGAAATGCCCATATCGGTCACTCATGAAGCTGTGGGGCACACCGTGCAGTCGAACAATATTATCCACATATAATTTTGCCAGTTTCTCAACCGATTCGTCCTTCTTATTCGGGATGAAGTACGACACTTTTGTCAAACGATCAACAATCATCAAGATGGTGTCATTTCCCTTCTATGATCTTAACAACCCGTGCATGAAATCCATAGATATATCGTCGAACTTCCTTTCAGGTATAGGCAAAGACTTTAAAAAACCACCGGTCTTCTGACATTCAGCCTTCACCAGACACAAGTCTGAAACTTTGCTACATATAGTGCTATGCCTTTCTTCAGTCTTGGCCACCAGAATAGCTTTTTCATGTCTTTATACATTGTCATGCTTCCTGGATGAATCAACTACTTTGTATAATGACCCTCATAAATTAATTCTTCCCATATTTTACCTACCTTTGGGATGCACAAACGACTGTTCTTCCACATTAGCCCATTATCAATCGTAAACTGGGCATTTGACCCTTCCAAAGACTCATCCATGTAGTGTTTCATGCTGTCGTCCAAATCTAAATACCGCCGAATCCGATCGGCAAAGTCATATTGTAACTCTATTCAATTCAATCGTGCTTTAGCACTCGACCTAATATCAACACAAGAGATCTCTAAGGCCTCCAAATCTCGAACGAGACGTTCGTCATGCATCAATAACCAATTGGCATGTGCGGGAGCTCCGCGACTTAACGCATCTGCAACAACAATACCATTTCCAAGGAAATAATGTATCTTGAAGGTTTAGTCCCCGAGGAACTCTATCAACCTTTGTTGATGCATATTTTACTGCTTCTAATCCAATAGATACTTTAAGCTCTTATGATCTCTGTAAATGTCGACCTTCACTCCTTACAGATATTGCCTCCAGAGCTTAATCGCGAATATCACGGCCGCCATATCCAAGTCATGGACCTTATAATTCCTCTCATGCACCTTCAACTACTATGAACCATAAGCTAGTACACTCCCATACTATAACAAAATGCATCCTATGCCACTACCTGAAGCGTCGATGTAGATCTCAAAGCCTTCTGTCCCATATGGCGGGCATAGAATAAACATCATGGTTAGATGGCTTTTCAATTCTTCGGAGGCTTGCGTGCACATTGGCAACCAAACAAACTTTTGATCCTTCCTTGTCAGGGTCATGAGGGGTATAGCTATCCGAGAGTAGTTCTCCACGAAGAGCCTGTAGTAGCCGGCAAGTCCCAGAAAACTCCGGACTACCGCTATAGAAAATAACACAGGCCACTTCTGTATCACAGCAAACTTTGTCAGATCCACCACGATTGCCTCACAACTGATAATATGACCAAGGAACACCACAGAAAATAGCGAAAACTCACATTTAGAGAACTTGGCGTACAACGTATTACTCCTCAAGGTCTTTAGAACAATATATTAGTGCTCTAAGTGATCATCCTTGGACTTAGAGTACACCAGCATATCATCGATAAACACAATCACAAACCGATCCAAATACTCCTTGAACGTCCTGTTCATTAAGACCATAAACACGGATGGAGCATTTGTCACCCCGAAAGGCATGACAGTGAACTAATAATGCCCATATCATGTACAAAACGTTATCTTGGGAATATCACTTTCCCTGATTCTCAAGTCATAATATCCAGACTTCAAATCTAGCTTCGAATACATAGTCGACCCGACTAGCTGGTCAAATAGATCATCGATCCTCGAAATCAGGTACTGGTTCTTCTTTATTAGTTTATTCAATTCCTGATAATGGATACACAGCCACAGACTTTCACCCATATTTTTCACGAAGAGGATCGAGGCGCTCCAGGGTGACGAACTTAGACGCACAAACCCCTGCTCTATCAACTCTTGAAGTTGCGCCTTCAATTCTGCCATCTCTCTCGGTGTTAAGTGGTAAGAAGACCATGACAACGGCTTGGCACCTGACACCAACTCAATGGTGAACTCAATCTCTCTCTGAGGTGGGGCTCCAGGGAGATCTTTGGGAAATACATCAGCAAACTCTGACACCACCAGGATACTAACTAAACCAGGCTTCTTTTCCTCAAATAGGGTGAAGAACAACTCCACCCCCTTAAGAACTACTTTAACTACTTGGAGAACAAACATCAACATTTTGCTCGATCCATTCAGACCAGATAAAGTAGTCTCTTGGCTTATTTTCAACCCTAATTTGTCAGTCTTCATACTATAATCGATGAACGCACGTTGCTCAGAGAGTCAATCTATGCCAAAGATTACGTCGAACTATACTATTGGCAGTAGTGATGCTTCCAAGTCAAAAGTTTGACTTCTGATCAGTGCTTTAACGCAACAGACTCTATCCGTTTGCATCGAACACCCATTAGATAGTAGCACATCCAATTTATCCTTAGCCATGGAAGAGGGCACTTTGATACGTGACACGAAGTCCTCAGATAGGAAAGAGTGTGAAGCTCTTGTATCAAACAGTGCTCGAGCTGGACAGTCCATAATCGTGACAAAGCCTAAAACACGATAGTCATACGACGAAACTATAAGGCTCAAGGTATGCAAAGTATTACGCCTAATCTCTAACAAATACCTGTCACCATATCGCCTTGCTTGATGGCCTCCTGCTAGCCAAGCTGGTAGACTATTGGTTGGGCTGGAGCTTGAAGGGATGCGATTGACTCCACCGCCTTCCATTTTTCAGCATATGATACTACTGCCTTCTTCTCTGATTTTCCACTCCAACAGTCATGAGCTATATGTCTCGGTTTTTAACAGTTATAACAAAGAGTTGGGCCTGCTCGCACACACGATTCTCCAGTAGTAACCGATAAATTAGTCGGTCCAGAAGTCTTGGGCTTCTTGTGCCACTTTTGATGCCCAAACTTCGACGAACTTGGAACTTTAAAGTCTGACCTCTTCACCGTCGAGTCCTTCTTTCCTTGAAAACTCTTCATATCCTTCTCTAGAGATCGGGCTGTATTGACAATTATTAGAAAGCCCTGCATCATAGGACCTAAGAGTAGAAATCTCAGCTCGTCACACTGTCCTTTGTAGAACTGGTTGATCTTGCACTCCTCATTAGTGAAAGTAGAGCCAACATACAACCCCAATCTCATGAACTCATGTAGGTGGTCGTCCACACTACACTCACCTTGAGTCAGTATCTAGAACTGATTCTCCAAAGCTATTTTCTGCGCTGATGGTATGAACAGTGTTAGAAATAATCTCGAGAACTCCATCAAGATATCAGAGAGTTTCCTCCCAGAGAAGTGATGCAGCTCTAACTCATCCTACCATAACCTTGCTTCATTATCCAGAAAGAAAGTGTCTATTGTAACCTTCTGCCACTCCTAGGTCTCTGTTGTATACATGACTCTCCTAACCCTAGAAATCCATTCCTTAGCTTGCGTTTGGGTCTCAGTCCCTAAAAACACTGGTGGACTAAAGCTCATCACGTGCTTTAGCTATTTTTTGTTGCTCTCCTCTATACTACGGGTTCTGTCGCTACTTGATTTGCCACTACATGTTCCACTATGCCAAGCTATGCATGACCTAATCTAGAACCAAGAGGTTGCACTTGTCTCCCTGGTTGGGCAATGATCATAGCGAACACCTCTTCAACTACCATACGAATGATTTCAGCAGAAGGAGGGGTCGCAGGCGCATCATTGGGCACACTACTCTCCATAGAGTGCTGACGTTGTGACAGCTCTACACCACTCCTAAGAACACGCGGGTTCCTCAAACATTTGTATTTGTATTCCTAAGTGGACATTCATGGGTTCTTTTATGTTATAATAGTAACTCACATACATATGCTCACCACCCCTTAAAAGAATTCACCCACAAATTCAAATAAGAAAGATCGACACCAGAGTCTAATACCAACTTTGTAACATCCTCGTTCGTCATATAGCATATAATAGAAAGTCTGGCTTGGGCCTAACTCCATATACAACGATCAGTCAAAGGAGTTACTAATGGAAACCATAAATTATATACATGCATCATAACACAGATTGCATTTTAGCGGAATAATTTAAAGGTTAACAGGAACCAAACCAATTGAATATCCACAAACATAAAAGTAGGAATGATAAACCAAATACACAAATAGATTTGGCCGTAAGGCCTTACAATGTTCAACTCAAATTAAAATGTCTTGTATACATCGGCATGCAGGTCGTCCACACATGAACAATACAGTAAACGAGTAATTCGCTTTGGCCTTCAAGTGCCAGCTTAGCAATCCTGGGCTCCAGCCCGCTATTTCCTGTTTTGCTCGGCTACACCTGTATGAAATATTCCACCACACGGTGGTAAACAATAACAACAGTCAGCATTAGTTGACCAAATTATAATGACGCCACCCCTCACTCGGGGTGGCTGTGCTTCTTCCCTGCAAGCATCAGTATAATCAAATATTGGTATCTAGAACGTGCAACTTAAGCACCATTCACCACATACGTTGGCACTGTCGGCCACATTCCCAGTGCACTTAGGGTATAATATCGGTGTACCAAAATTCCTAGGGTCCCACCGCCATTCTCATTGATGGCTAGCATACTTAAGCATTTTCTAGTCTTCTAGGGTCGAAGCCAAATACTCGACTCTATGGCTATGACTTGTCACGGTGATCCACCGAATTAACTCACTGACTCAATCCAAGTCGAATGACATAGGGCTAGGTACAGTTCAGCTCTTTCCCGTTGCTCAAATCACCGTGTGCAATTAGCTATGATGAAGGTCAGCCTCCCGTTTCCCATTCACAATCTTGCATAACTCAATTATGTTCCACGTCTAGCTCTCACGACCACCTAGGCTAGGCCACATAGGCTCTTAGATCTCACATATTGGCCCCCAGGTATTCAAGAGATAGGCCTCAACAAATGACCACCAGCTCTCCATGAGATAGGCCTCACAATCAATACAATGCTCACTGGGAGCAATCGCTCGCGGTAGCGCTACCGCCATGCAGTATAGGACAAACTATCGATTCTTCCCCAATTCAGGTGTTTTCCTGGAGTTTACCACCAGTACTGTCAATGCAGCTGTGTCCTTTTCTGGATCTGTCCAGGGTAGTGCGGCCTGGTGAACATGGGCACGCCCTCTGACACGCCCCTGCCACTCCCTGAAGTATTACTATAGATCTCATATCCGTCGGTACCACCTGTGATGTCAACACGGGCACCATTGTCAACCGACTCTTTAGCTCTCCAAAAGCTCGCGTGCACTCCGACATCCAAACAACCTTGTGATCCTTTCACGTCAGCATGGTCAGAGGCAAAGCAATCCGCGAGAAGTGGGAGGAGCATCGGTGATGCTGTGATCTTTGCATTGAAGTTATGGTGGCATTATCTCTATGGCGGCGGTGATCTTTGCACTGACGTTATGGCGGTATTATCTCTATAGTGTAAAAGTGTCGTCCCCTATTTGCAGTCCTGATTAATCTTTTGAAGTTAGTCGTTATACAATTGACTGTTAACTACATTATATTAGCAATCCACACTAAGCACAATCTTGATTTATACAATTGACTGTTAATCGATTAGTTCACTAAAAGAGCTCCATTGAATGAATCATGATAATGCTCAGCTTGATGTGGGATTGCTAATATATTTTCTCCCACTAGTGTGCAGTAAGTCAAGAGTCAGTATAAAATTCATTTCAGACAATATTCTATATATATATATATATATTTATTATTTAAAATAATATGTCTATTTGAAAGCACACTAAGTAAAAAAATATGAACCATTGGATAAAGATATTTCAACAAATGACCGTTGGATTAATCGAGAGCTAAAGAGTCATTTGACCACGACATTATCTCGAAAAAATGATTTTTTTGATATATTATATATCAAAGCTGAAAAAGCATATTTTTAGCCCGCTCGGCTTACTCAACAATTCTTAGGATCATTTCAGTCCCATCAAATGATCATATGTGGACACACGGGATGTGAATGCATCAGTTCAATTTGGCTCTCAATGCCTATAATATTAACATAGTTCGACAATCGAGAGAATGATTACCGTGTGTACGAATGATCACACACGTCGATCATTCTCGATCACTTGAGCTGGATCTTTGACGGCTTTCCGAAGCACAGAGATGTAAAACACATCTTGTAATCCACCCAAGTCGCTGAAAGAGCTAGCTGATATGCGCTTCCCCAATTCGCTCCACCACTTCAAATGGACCAGGATATCTCGGACTCAACTTTTTCAGACGCCAAATCCTGGACACGCCTTTGAAGGGTTTGATCTTCAAATATACCCAATCTCCCACTGCAAACTCCACGTTCCGGTGCTTGGCGTTGTAGTACTTTGCTTGTCGATCCTGGGATATCAGTAGCCGCTCTCGAATAGCGCGTATCATCGAGTTAGCTTCATCGACCTCTTTAGGACTATACAATTTGGATTTGCATGCTTCCGCCCAAGCTAACAGTGTCCCGCACTTCCGACCATATAAAGCTTCAAACGGTGCCATACCGATGCTTGCTTGGCAGCTGTTGTTGTAGGCAAATTCCACCATATAGAGATGATCTTCCCATCTCTTACCAAATTCCAGGGCACACAATTGGAGCATATACTCCATGGTCCTATTGGTCCTCTCAGTTTGGCCATCTGTTTGGGGATGAAAGGCCATACTGAACGTCAAATTTGTGCTCAACAGCTGATGGACTAGCCTCCAGTTATTTGTTGTAAATCGCCCATCACGATCACTTACGATGCTACGAGGAACACTGTGTAGCCGTACGATCTGCTCAACATAGAGCTTTGCCAAACTGTCCACTGAATCGTCCCGTTTGTTCGGAAGGAAGTGCGCCACTTTCGTCAATCGGTCTAAAATCACCCAGATTGGATCATTTCCACTTTGAGATCTCGGCAACCCGTGCACAAAATCCATGAAAATATCCTCGAACTTCCATTCTGGAATCGACAACGACTTCAAGAAACCGCCAGGCTTCTGGCATTCCGCCTTCATCAAAGCACAAGTTTGGCATTTAGCCACATAATGAGCGATATCTTTCTTGAGTCTTGGCCACCAGAACAGCTTCTTCATGTCCCTGAACATCTTTGTGCTCCCGGGGTGAATTGAGTACTTCGAAAGGTGAGCTTCGTACATCAACTCTTCTCGAACCTTACCCATACTCGGGATGCACAGCCGGCCCTCTTTTCGCAAAAGTCCGTCATCCCAGGAGAACTGGCCATTCAACCCATCTTTTGCATAGCGTTGGAGACTTTCATCCAGCTCCGTTGCTCGTCAAATCCTGTCTGGCAGGTCATAGTGTACCTCCGTCCAATTCAAACATGCATCGGCTGTGGAATTCTTATCAACACAAGAAATCTCTAATGCTTCCAACTCCTGGATCAGACGATCATCATGCATCTGCAACCAATTTTCCCTCGATGGAGTCCTCCGACTCAAGGCCTCAGCAACAACGTTTCCCTACCCGGGAGTACAATGAATCTCAAAGGTATAGTCCCCAAGGAACTCTAGCCACCTTCGTTGTCGCATATTCAGATCCTTCTACTCCAAAAAGTACTTTAGGCTCTTGTGGTCCGTATAAATATCCACTTTTACGCCATAGAGATAATGCCGCCATAACTTCAGTGCAAAGATCACCGCCGCCAATTCCAAATCTTGGACGAGATAATTTCTCTCATGCATTGTCAACTGGCATGAGCCATAAGAAATTACTTTCCCAAATTACAGAAGAACGCAGCCTAAGCCTCTCCCTGAAGCATCACTATAGATCTCATATCCATCGGTACCACATGGCGATGTCAACATAGGTGTCGTGGTCAACCGACTCTTTAGCTCTCCAAAAGCTCGCGCGCACTCCAGTGTCCAAATGAACTTCTGATCCTTTCGCGTCAGTGTGGTCAGAGGCAAACCAATCCGCGAGAAGTTTTCAACAAAGCGTCTGTAGTAGCCTGCTAGTCCAAGGAAACCCCTGACTTCGGCCACCGAAGACAACACCGGCCACTTCTGAATGAGCCTTATCTTTGATGGATCCACTACTATGCCCTTTCCAATTACCACATGGCCAAGAAAAGCCACTGACGACAACCAAAACTCGCACTTCGAGAACTTGGCATAGAGCTTATTCCTTCGCAAGGTGTGCAACACCAATCGCAAGTGGTTTGCATGATCATCTTCAGATTGCTAATGTAAAGTGTGTGATCGGATTGGGACTCGGGGAAGCTTGACCCACGCAGAAGGCTTAAATTAACATTGCGGTGTGAGCAATGGGTTAGGTAGAATCGTACCCGCTCTATGTCATTCTGTTAGAGAGAGCTAAGGTACGTGGTACTCGCCATTAGCATAGATGGAGGGTCTTAGGAAAAGGCAAGAAAGACCATAATGCTCACGAGGATTTGCCGTTCAATGGGCGGTGGTGAGACCGCAGACTTTGACCGGGTTCACCGAGAATGTGCTCTGAGAGCACGGGGTGTGTGGCCGTGCGAGCATATGTTTGTGATGATGTGAAATTTCTCTATTATATGGTTATACTAATAAAGTGCAGGAAAGGAGCATCGCTGCCCCGAGTTTAGGGGTGAGATCGTTATAATTTGATCAGCTTAGCTGACCATTGCTTTTGTTTGCCACCGCTCGGTGGATTGTTGCTTGCAGGTGTTGCAGAGCCGAGTGATATCAGAAGTTTCTCATCCTAACAGGCGGCAAAGTCACGGGTTGATATCAGAGTTGCTCATCCTAACTCGTAGCATTCTAGCGGAAGCTTATAACAGAAAAACTGAACTCCAACCATGAATGTCCCCTAATATAAACACCCACATTTATATAGGAATGTACATCAAATACAATAGCATTTGACCTTATGGCCTTATAGTTGCTATTTACAAAAGTGGCATACAAACATCGGCGCGCAGGCCGGCCACACATGAACAACACACAATATTTTTCAGCTTAGCCTTCAAGGGCTAGGAGCAGCAGCAGCAGCAGAGACATCAGCCTTTATATGTCCCGCTCGGCTCTCCAGCACCGATACAAGGACAGCCCACCCAATGGTGGTAAACAAGGCAACGGTCGGCATTTAACTGACCAATTTATAACGACCCTACCCCTTTCCCGGGGCAGTGGTATTCCTTCCCTTCATGCATAACAATTCATATGAAGATATATACATATCACATATAGATCACTCCGTAAGACTTTTACACATTTTCTAATTTCTTTTCCTTCAATGATTAACAAATGTGTTTTCACCTATAGGTGACGCGGAGTGGTGCTGGGCAGTCGGAGCCCCATCGTTCTATTGAGAGTACGGCACCAGCTGAGATGTCTATACCTCCCCCTTCTGCAGAAATTGTCCGCCTAGTTGATGAAGCCTTGTTTGTGATGATCCAAGCACAACCTACTGGGCAGGCACAAGGGCAGGCGCAGCCGGCATTGAGGCTAAAACAGGTTGCGACAAGGCCAGAACCTGTTGCGGCTGTGGATCCACGAGCAGCTGAGAGGCAGTTGAAGCAGTTCATGAGCTTCAATCCGCCGACGTTTACGATTGTGTGATCCCATACGCAGGAGGAGTACTGGTTCTCGCGCGTCAAGCATATCTTGACGGTGATCAGGACAAAGGAAGATCAGAAGGTCACCTTGGCCACCTTCTTGTTGGAAGATGAGGCCGGACTTTGGTGGTATGATATTGAGTTACACCACTTAGTGGGCAGGCCGTTAACACAAGTGTCAATTGAGGAGTTTTCGCACCTATTCCTGGCAAAGCACCTACCAGCGGCACAATGCATTGCCATGGAAAATGAGTTCCAATGGCTAACACAAGGAGAAGGTAGTGTGGAGACGTACCTGCATGAGTTCACACTGTTGGGACGGTATGCGGGCTCTATATTCCCTGATGAGCAGTGGAAGACCAATAGGTTCTATAAAGGATTGCAGGACAAATTGCAATTTCTGCTATCAAGCTCAGTGAACCAAGGGTTCCAGGCATTGGTTGATACTGCATGCGTGCTGGAGAAAGAAATGAAGAGGGTACAAGGGAAGCGGCCTTTGGATGTGACAAAGCCAGAGTTCAAGGAGCCACGACTTGGGAAATCGTATTATAAAAAGGAATGGGGTAAGAGGTCCAAGTATTTTGGAAAAGCTCCTTCTACGGTTGTATTGGGTGCAATGTCGGGGTCCACTTCGAGGTCGGATACTCGTACTTGCTTTACTTGTAGGCGAGTGGGGCATATAGCCCGCGATTGTCGGGTTGGTCCGCCAAAGGGAGAAAAGAAGGCGGGAGCGTCTTATGCTGAGAAGGGAAAGGAAGTGGTGGAGTCCTCTACATCCCAGGCGCAACCCCGAGTCTACAACCTTGGCCTGTGATGCATTTGAACAGCAAGTGTACCGGTCGTACAAGTAATAGAAAATGGGATGTTACCAAGTATTGATCTCTTCACGGAACACAGTAAGGGGGGAGTTAATATCGAGGAGGACTTGAGATTGAAGTCCTTTGGTCGGAGATAACTAAGGGGGGCTTTGGTATGTTTTGGAAAAGGAAAATAAAACACTATCAACTACTCTTATGCAACGCCGCAATGTGATGCTTCGCCAGGCGGGATGGAAGACTACACGGGTCTCTATGCACCGAATCGCTGGTAGGATGGATGAGTATTCAAGCGTAATTATCAGAATTTGAGGGTCGTAAGCACCTCTTCGATGTGCACGCTTCTAGCAATTGCTAGAACGATAAGAACAGATGGATGGTGGATGGAAGGATTACACAACTCAAGCAACTTAAGCATAATCAATACAAGTTCACATAGACATGAAACTAATAATGTTTACAACTAAGAGCACATCATCAATATAAATGAAGTTTTAACACCAATATTCAACAAGAAAACAAGAACAAAGTAAGAGATCAACCGAATCTGAAGGCTCGTCGAGGGGTCGCAGAAGGAATCGACCGGTTGTCAATCTGCGTCCAAGCTCGGTCCTCAAGTACGTCCGGGGTAGAGGAGGCTGTCACTAACTCCCAATGAACCCGTCTTCTTCGTGTCACGATCCGAAAGAAAGTTGCAAGCTTTCCTTTGCTTGTTGGCTATGGCATCAAACCATGAAATGGAGCTCAAGATATGATGGAGAAGGCCGAGAGCAAGCACCGGCAAGGTTTAGGCTTCGCGAGCATGGCTGGAGCTTCTCCCCTTGGTGGAAGATGAAGGGTGGAGGTGGAGCGGCAGAGTTTCGCCCTAAAAATGCGGAGGAAAATGGTTGGAATCGAGTCCCTTTGAAAACTGGAAAATCTACGCTTAAATAGAAAAAGATCAGAAAATTGGTCACGCACGGTCTATCACACGACCGTGCGTGAACCGTGCGATATTCGCGCGCAGATAATGATCGAGGAAGAAGAAGAGTTGACCTGTGCGTTTTACTCACGCACGGGCGATTCCGCCCGTGCGTGAAGGAAATCTCACGGGTAAACACAAAGCGCAGGAATGCAGGAGAAAAAAGTGGAACCGTGCATTTTACTCACGCACAGGCGTTGTTGCCCGTGCGTGAAGGAACACACGATTAACCACAGATCACTGGAAAGCTTGTCAAAAGGTGCAGGCTGTGCGATTCCTTCTCGCACAGTTTGGCCGAAATCGTACGGGAACAAATCGCACGGGTAGAAATAGATGTGTTCAGAATTGCTGTGTGAAATACACGATTGCACTGAAACCCTGCGTGAAGAAAATCGCATGACCGTGCGTTTTACACAGAATTGAAAATGGAATTCGGGGCATCCCGACCACCTGCACAACAATGCAACCAGGCTGGAGCACAAGCTCCCAACAACAAAATACAAACAACATCAACAGAAAGAGCAACGGGGAGCACCAGGCGCTTACACCCTAACAATAGAATGCGTAATTGCACACCCAACGAGCCAAAATGTGCACATCTTGTGGAAATAAAGCTAGAAGAAATATGAATGATATAGAACTAAAAGTGAAGTGCAAACGCGTGAAAACTAAGTCAGATGAGTCTGAAAAACTCTATATAAATCGGACTCATCACACCCCCAGACTTACCTGTTTACGCGTCCCGAGCAAACAAAATCTATGCAGATAGGAAAAATGAATTAGCTAACAAGAAAATTTGGATACGGAGTACCATGCGAAGTCGCATGCTCATACGCGTACAAATATAATAGACAAAATTTCTAAGTATACAAAATAGTTTATACTTTTCACAATGCATATCAAAATTTTATTATTACTCAAAAATAGAATGACGGTGAATCATCCGGTCACGCATAGGAAGAAAGTAGGCAGCCCACTAAGGTGATCTTTGCCAAAGTCCAGGGCTCAGGATCACCTCCAAAGGAATCCACTGAAAGATAGGGTTAGACCTGAAATACTCTAGAGGGGGGGGGGGGAATAGAGTATCTTTTAATTCTTTAAAACTTTTTGGTGTTAATAAAAACACTTCAGAGTAGGAAATCCTAAGATACACTAATCTACCACAGGCATATCAAGAATAAATTAATTAACATAGGCACAACAAACCTAACTTGCACAGACACAGCAAGAACAAAAGAAAGAGGGCAACCTGACAACACAAGAATTTTTATAGTGGTTCCCCAACCTGGGTACAACCACTCTTCTACCACCTTGGTAGTAATCCACTAATTAGTTTTGATCAGGTGAGTGCCACAAATGAGCTTTTGATCAGGTGCTCAAAAACCAATCCAAGGCTTTTGATCAGGTGACTAATAAACAAGGAATAACTTTTGAAGGGAGTTAAAGAACCCTGTGTATAGTGAGGGGGTGAGAGAATTATGGTGTCTTCTCTTTCTCAAATACAACTAAGAAGACTAGTGGATCTTTGATGTTAACAAAGTTCCCCCTGAGTTATAGAGTTGTTTAGGAAGAATGGAGCTTTGCTTCAGGGTGAGTAGGTCTTCTTTCTTCAGCTTTGACCAGAGATGATCCAGGAACTTCTTGACTGATGAAGATTTGTTGTCCTTGAAGAATGCTGGAGTGAAGAATGAAGAAGACTCTTGATTTGAATGTGTGTTCTTCTTCTTCTTCAGCCGTGTTAGGGTGAAGACCAGACTATCTTTCTGCACAAAGAAGAGTTTGAATGTTGTTGCTGTATCTTCTCTGTCACTGTGTGCTACTTCTTGTTCTAGTGTATCACACTCTCTGTGTATTGGCTGTAAGGAAGAGAATCACTTTTCTATCTTCATTATAATTTCTCCCTTGACTTTTTGAATTCCTTCTTGTATTAATTGCTGTTGACTTTGAGAATATAAAATTCGGCTGGAGAGAATGTCTGCATTAATTGATTTCCCCAACTGTCTCATAGAAAAATGGCAAGTAATAATCCTGATGAATGTCATAATCAATGTTGCTTCTGACGGTAATATTCAGAGAATATTAAGCATTGATTACTCAGGAATTACTGTAATAAAATTAGGACAGAAGGAGGGAAAAATCCAACTCTAGAACTGCACAGAAATCGTCAAGCAAGGAACATAATTAGTCAACCTGGGTCTAGAGTTCGTTGAGCTGAGAAGTCATGTTCGTCGACTAGATAATTATTATTTGTCAACCTGAGATCCAAGATCGTCGACCTGAGATCCAAGATCGTCGACCTTAGATCAGCTAACTGCTTTCTATAAACTCTTGCCAATTCTGTGCACTAAGATCGTCGAGCTGATAATCTGACTTCGTCGACTGGAGTTCAGAGAAATGTTTCTGGACTAAAGAGTGTTGAAGTAGAGCATCAAGAAATCGTTGACCTGAGAAATAAGTTTGTCGACCTGAGAAATGCTAGCTGCTACATGATAAAACTTGTCAATACTATTGTCTAAGTACGTCGAGCTGAGTACATAAATTCGTCGACTGGAGTTCAGTGAAATGATTCTAGACTTAGAATGTTGAAGTAGAGTATCCAGAATTCGTTGTCCTGAGAACTAAGTTTGTCGAGCTCAACTCAGAGAATTGTCTCTGAGTTTGTCGAGCGCAACTCAGAAAATTGTCTCTGAGTTCGTCGAGCTGAGCACGAATTTTGTCGAGCTGAGTTTGCCGAACGTCGAACTCACTTTCCTGAAACTAATTTTTCTCTAAGTCTTGAGTCTTCTGCAGTCTGTTGTTGGCTGGTCCAATCAATGTTGACTCTGAGGACTTGGCCTAAACTCTAGGACATAGACATGACCCTGGCTATACAAGGTGGGTCAATAATCCTAGTTTAGTGAACCTAGCCCAAATCCAACTAGGGATACAACAATCTCCTCCTATTTGGGTGAGGTCAGTAATTACAGACACAAAACATTTACAAAGCAAGAGAAAAATATATCTGGCAGGAAACTTCAAAATATGTAGCAGATATATATATGCAATGAGCTTTGTATCATGAAATGAATAAGCAGTTTTTAAGACAAATAAAAAGATTAAACAGATTAAAAACTCATTTCTTCTTCTTTGGCTCCTTGCGGTCCTCCTCTTTAGTTTTATCACCAGGCTGAGTAAACTTGATTTCCCTATTTGGATTGGCTGCTTGAGTCTTTGTCATTATCATATCAGCAGCACCAATAATATTTTGGGATGTAGCTCTTGGCACCACAACTTCTGGATGTAACTTCATATAATCATCAACATTAATGAATTTGTTAGCTTTAACTAACCTGCTTAGCTCCTCCTTCCTGTATTTGGACATGGTTGAGTATTAAGAGGGATTTTTTCCTTCAGCTTTAGCTTTGTTGATCATAGATAGGCCAACCAATTCTTGGAACCTGGCCATCCTTGAAGTTGTAGCTGTTTCTAGGTCCTCAAAAGATACAGGAGGAGATGCAGGTCTTTTTGAGCTTTCAGCCTTTTGATGTTCAGTAGTGTGTTACTATTGATGTTGATGTTGGTGTTGCCTGCTTGAAGAATAGTGCCTGTGCT
The DNA here is from genome assembly GCA_039583875.1 of Platanthera guangdongensis. Classification (NCBI taxonomy): domain Eukaryota; kingdom Viridiplantae; phylum Streptophyta; class Magnoliopsida; order Asparagales; family Orchidaceae; genus Platanthera; species Platanthera guangdongensis. The sequence continues at coordinate 40,821,216 of CM077165.1, read as the reverse complement.
GGCTGCTTCAAGAAGAAGAAGATCTACCCGGCTGTCTCTGATAAGTTTGATATTGGGTAGTACTCTGAGATGAAGAGCCTGAAGCACCAGCAGCAGGTGGAGGAGGAGGAGGGTCTTTCCTATATATCTGTGAGGGGGTGATTACTTCCTGCTTTTCTTTCTATCTTTCTGCTGATTTTTGGACAGCCACATCCAAGCTGGCATGCCCTTGTATCGAGTAATATTCTGAAGAATATAGTATGGAGTGTCATGTGTTGGGATTGGCTTTGGAGCAGGAGGTGGAGGAACTTTCCTCTTCTTAGAAAGTTTCTTTTTCTTAGCAGATGGACTGTCATCTGAATCCTCTTCATCATCATCATCTGAATTGTTCCGTGGATTATCATATAAAGCATTAATCTCTTTCAATGCTTCTGCAGATATCAATAATTGTTCATCCTAGGGAGGAGCAAGAGGAAGAGCTGGAGCTGGAGCTGGAGAACTAAGTACATCAGTGCTTTCAGCAACTGACTTATTTTCTTCTTCAATATCAGCCATGATCAACTCATCAAGATCAGGCATGGGGCTATCATCCATAATGAAGGTTGGAGCAGAAATGGCTTCAGGAGAGGCAATGTTCTTGGGAGTAGGAGGTTCTACAGCTGCAATACTAGCCTTAAGTTGCCTGGCAACTGTGGGGCTGAGTGGTGCAGTGTAAGGTACAATGGCCAAAGAATGATGATGAGAATAGCTGGGTAGAATATGACTGTACACAACATTGAATAGGTCCAATAAGGAAGTCAAATTAAATGTGGGATTGAGAATATAATCCCCAACAGTATCTATCTCAGCCAGAACAGGCTCATTCATATCAGTATCTGAGTCTATTAAATCTATTATTTCAGAAGAAACTGCTACATCTTCTGAAGAGTCAGTCATGAAAGAATCAAATTCTGCTGCTGCAGCTTCTGCTGCACTACTGCTTGTACTGGAACTTATTCATCATGAAGCATCTTCCCCTGACTGGCTGCAGAGGGTCCTGGAGCCAGTGACCCAGAAGAAGGGACAGGGAATAGGGCAGTAACTGTGGTAGAGAGAGTTTGGATGGATGCAGTGAGAGGAGCTAGGGCATTATTTAAAAGGGTTTGAGGAGTGGGAGAGATGAATGCAAGCAAATCCTTAGGAATATCAGAAAAATTTAAATAGAGGGATTCTGGAGCAGTGGATGAGTAGGGATTGTGATGACCACAATTTGAACAGACATAAAATGAACTGGACATATCTGTGTGTGTGTAGTCAGGTGCAGAAGATGGAAGGTCAGTTTGGACTAGTAGAGGAAAGAGGACAGAGGGATGAGCAGTGGTAGAGGGTGGAATTGTTGGTGTGGGGATGGGTTCTTGATGGGTAAAGGATGGAGGAATCACTATATTGAATGTGTGAGAGGAGATAAAGTTGTCAGGATCTATGGTAGTTAAATGAGGTGGAAGGGGAGATTGAGGTGGGGATGGTTGTGGTGATTGAGAAGAAGAGTGTTGTAGGGATTCCTGAATGGGGGAAGATGGGATTTCAGTAATGTATATTTGAGAAGAGGATGGAGGTGCAGAATGTGCAGGAGATGAAACTGGAGTAGAGATGTGAAGTGGTTGTTGTTGTTGGTGTTGAGGAGAAGAAGAAATGTTGGAAGTGGAGGGAGCTTCTTCTGAGGGTGGGGGAGCGGCTATGACTACACTTGTGCTTTCAGAAGGCCTGGAGGATGAAGAAGCCTTGGTTGGCTTGGTGATCCTCCTTTCCTATCTTCCAAAGAGGCCAGAGGTGAGCCTCTTGGAGGCATTGATGAACACTTTTGTTGAAATCAAGTGTTCAGAGGCCTTTTCCTGTAGAAAAATCCCCAGTATCCGGCTGAAGCAAACCTCTTTATTGTTGTTTTTCCTCTTAATCAGATCAAACAGTAATTGTCCCCAGCTAATCCTTTTCTTATTCACCAAAGCAGCCATCACCAAGAATTGATTCCTGCTTATATAATCATGTGCTGTATTTTTTCCTAACAGCACTTTGCCGACCACATCAGCCAAGAACTTGTATTCGACCGACAAGTTCTTCTTGAGCAGTTTATTAGGGTTATCGCCACAATGACCCATTTTATTTAACATACTATTATACTCTTCAATATCCAGTTCGATGTCTTCTTCTCCATTCAATGGACCGAAAATGTCAGTTAGTACATTTGGAGAGAGAGAGAGAGACTGAGTTACCCGAAATTGTTCTTGTCATGGAATCTTCTATTGTTGTAGAGGTAGAAACACATTCCTTGATCTCAGTCATTGCAATCTTTATCCTGAGCATCATGAACTATTTCAGTTGTTATTCTTCAAATAACTTCAAGATCTCCACGAAAATGGCATCAAAAAAACTAGAATGAATAAAAATTGATGTCAAATCCCTTGTCAAATTTCATTGTAGAGTAAGCAGTCGCTGGAATCGCCATAGTGCACCTGAAGCAAACAAGAAAGATCAAGTGCAATGGAACTGAAAGCGCGGGACAGAGGTCGAAGAAAAACCTAGTTATATGGTTTTTCAGAATATGAATCGACAAACTTCGTTCAGCAAAAAATAAAAAATTCTTCGATCTGAGGTCGACGCAATATTTTATAATTGGAACAATTCGCCTATCTTAGTCTGAAGATTTGAAAATTTTTTGTCGAGCTCCGTTCGACGAAAAGTTTCCGAAGCAGATTCGTCGATCTCCATTCGACGAAAATAACTTCACTCACAGACAGTTCATCGATCTCCATTCGACAAATATCTCTAGAACTTTTCTCAGTTTGTCGATCTCTGATTGACAAACTTTGAAAAATTCGTCGACTGCAGACAGAAATCAATTTAAGTCTTCTCCATTTATCATACCAAGCTGATTTATAAAAAACAAGTGATTTCTTTCATCTAGGGGTTTGGTGAAAATATCAGCTCTTTGTAAATTAGTGTAGATATAAACAAGATTAATTTTATTTTTGTCTACACATTCTCTAATGAAATGATGCCTAATGTCTATATGCTTACTCCTACTGTGATGGACTGAATTTTGTGCTATGGATATAACACTTGTGTTATCATATAAGAGAGTTGAATTATTTAAGTTGAACCCATAGTCCAGGAGTCGGTTTTGAATCCGCAGCATCTGGGTACAACAACTAGCAGCTGCAATATATTCTGCTTCAGCAGTTGATGTAGACACAAATGACTGTTTCTTGCTAAATCATGAGACTAATCTCATACCAAGGAACTGACATGTTCTAGAGGTACTCTTTCTGTCTACCTTGTATTCAGCAAAGTCAGCATCTGAGTATCCAGTTAACTTAAATTTTGACTCAGTATGATACCAGAGTCCTAGACTAGGACAACTCTTTATATATCTCAAAAATATTTTTAGGAAAACTAGAAGAGATTCTTTGGGGTTCACTTGAAACCTAACACAAAGACATGTAGCAAACATTATGTCAGGTCTGTTAGCTGTAAGGTATAGTAAGGACCCAATAATTCCCCTATATAATTTATGATCAACAAGTTTCCCATGTTTATCAGAATCTATTACAACATTAGTGGCCATGGGTGTATTCTTTGCTGAGGCATCAGCCATCAAAAACTTTTTAAAAAGCTCTTTAGCATACTTAGCCTGGGATATGAAGATGCCATTAGGTAGCTGCTTTACTTGGAGATCAAGGAAGTAGGAGAGCTCACCCACACTACTCATTTCAAACTTAGAATGCATGAGGACAGAGAACCTCTTGCATAGTTTGGAATCTATAGACCCAAATATAATGTCATCTACATAACTTTGAACTAACAAGATTTTGTCCTTATGGTGCCTAGTGAATAATGTCCTATCTACAATGCCTCTAGTGAATTTATGCTCTATCAAAAAGCTAGCTAAGGTCTCATACCAAGCTCTTGGAGCTTGCTTTAAACCATAAAGAACTTTATGCAATCTAAAGACATATGAAGGATGGGTTGGAGAGATAAAACCTGGACATTGTTCAACATAAACCTCTTCTTTAAGTACTCCATTCAGAAAGGCACTCTTGACATCCATCTGATAGACCTTGAACTTCTTGTAGGCAGCATAAGCAAGGAAAATTTTGATTGCTTCTAACCTTGCAACTGGTGCAAAAGTTTGGTCATAGTCTATTCCTTCTTCTTGCCTATAACCTTAAGCAACAAGCCTAGCCTTGTTTCTCATAATTACACCATCGGTATCAAGTTTGTTTCTATATAACCATTTAGTTCCAATAACTGGGTAGTCTTTGGGTCTTGGAACTAAATCCCAAACTCTGCATCTCTCAAATTGATTGAGTTCCTCTTGCATTGCAATTATCCAGTGGGGATCTTGCTCAACATCTTTTATGGATTGAGGCTCAACTTGAGAGAGAAAAATGGCATGCATCACATCTTGGTTGAGTTGATGTCTTGTCTGTACACCTACTGAAATGTCTCCAATTACTTGAGATCTAGGGTGATCCCTTAGTGTGACAAGATCAGTGGGTGGAGTTGGTTCAGCAACAGTATTTGGAGTTAATTCCTCTTGTGGAATAATGTCTGTTGTTGATTGAAGTTCAACCTCTTCCATAATTTCTTCTTCACTGTCTTCATCAGCTTGTGGAGTAGGAGGTGATATAACCTCTTGTGGAAGGTTTAACTCACCCAATTTCTCACACAAGTGAGGTGCCTACAAAGTGTAATTGGTATAAATTTCTTTCTCCTTATAGGACATGTTAGCTTCATCAAAAATCACATGTATTGATTCCTCAATTTTTAAAGAAGATTTACTAAATACCCTATAAGCTTTGCTGAATTGGGAATATCCTAGAAAAATTCCCTCTTCATCCTTAGCTTCAAACTTTCTAATATACTTCTTGTTATTATTATGAATATAACATATGCAACCAAATACTTTAAAATAGGTGATTTTAGATTTCTTCCCTTTAAGTAATTCATAGGGAGTCTTATTCTTAAGTTTATAAATTAGACTCCTGTTCAGTACATAGTTTGTTGTGCTTACAGTCTCTGCCCAAAAGGATAGGGGCATGTAAGCATCTGCAAGTAATATGCCTGCGGCTTCAATTAAGGTTCTATTCTTCCTTTCAGCTATCACATTTTGTTGAGGAGTTCTAGGAGCTGAGAAGCAATGTCTGATACCTTCCTTCTCACAGAACTCAGGCATAAGAAGAGTCTCAAACTCTGTACCATGATCACTTCTAATCAATGCAACATGAGTAGAGTACTTAATCTGTATGGTCCTGAGAAAATCTTTAAGAACATTGAATGTATTTGACTTAGATCTCAAAAAGAACCCCTAAGTGAATTTTAAGAAATCATCTACAATAACTAGGGTATAAGATTTCCCTCCTAGGCTTTGTACAGCAATGTGTCCAAAAATATCCATATGTAGCAGGTACAAAATCCTAGGTGAATCACTCATATTAATTGACTTAAAGCTAGATTTAGTTTGCTTGTATAGTTGACAAGCCCTGCAGAGGCCTTCCTTCTTGTAGGGACTAGAAGGTAAACCTCTCATAAGGCTTTCTTTAGATAGCCTAGCAATGTTTTTCATATTATCATGTCCTAGCCTTTTATGCCAAAGATTATTTTGATTGCTAACAATATTAAGTAAACAGATATCTGTGTCTGCTTCCAATTAAAAAAGTTTGTTTTTCTTTATCAGAAATAATACAAGATTTTGAGTTAAAATGTACCGTATAACCTTCATCACATAGTTGACTTATGGAGATGAGGTTATGCTTGAGTGCACCTACATATGTCACCTTTTTGAATGTGACTTCTCCAATCTTCACTTCTCCAAAGCCTTCAGACTAGCCACAATTTGAATCATCAAAGATCACCTTTGGTCCCAGCTTGGACTTGTAGTTATTTAAGTTTTCCTTACTGCCAGTCATATGCTTGGAGCAACCACTGTCTAGATACCATTTTTGATTAATAGTTGGACAACACTTTACCTACAAAGAAAACAATTAGTTGTTCTAGATCCAGGTTACCTTGGGTTCTTGTTTCTTCACATAAGAAAAGCTGGAAATGTAAGAGCACTCAGGTTGGCTTTTGTATCCTAAGGGGTGATATCTTCTGGGAGGAATTATCCATTTTGTGAATGGGTTGATATTCTCCCTAGGTTGGTTATAAGCTTTAGAAAAATTTAAGTTTTTGTTAAGTAGATCTATGTTCGATGAATTTTGGTACGTTCGTCGACCTGAGTTCGACAAATTGGGGTGAGTTCGTGGAACTCCATTCAGAGAATGATTGAAGTCATTTTCTGAACCCCAAAATCATCGATCTCTGGTCGACGAACCATACTAGTTTCGTCGATCGTAATTCAACGAATTATTATAATATAGATCTGCGTTCTGAGTTCGTCGACTTGAGTTCGACGAACTGTACATGTTTCGTCGATCAGAGTTCGATGAAAACTGCTGAACATTATTCTGGTTGTTATTTTTCTTATTCTTTCTTCTTTTCTTATTTTTGTGTGTAATTTCAGTTTGATTAGGATTGTTATTATCTACTTTTCTTTACCCTTTTCAGAATCAAATTTTATTGGTGTGGATAATATGTTCTTCTTAAGTATGGGGGATAAACTTGATGATGCACCCAAGCCCAGTTTTCCATTCAGTCTGGCATTGACTGTACTTATAATGTCCATCAGCTTGAGACTTCTCCCATTGAGAGATTCCTGAAGTTGCTTAGCCTCACATAGCTGTGTTTTTAAAGAAATAATTTGTTCATTGGCTAGTGTTAGTTCATCTTTTAACTTAGTGTTTTCAGACATCAGATTTCTTTGATTGGATAGTCTTTCCCTAAGTGTTTTAATTTCCTTTTCGGAGTTGATTAGGTCAATGCACATGGTTTTAAATTCAATTTTGAAACTATCAGAATTATAATCAAAAGATGAAAGTACCTGATCAGCTTCTGATTCTGAAGCTCCTTCATTATCAGATTCTTCATCATCATCTGATGGTCTGCTGGCGGCATTGATGGCCATGAGGCAGACTTCTTTGGCCCTTGCCTCTTCTTCCTCTTCACTAGAACTGGAAGATGTGGATTCATCTTCTGTCTCACTCCAGGATTCAGCAACAAAGCCCTTCTCCTTCTTTTTGTATTTGCTAGAGGAAGGCCAGCTCCTTTGTTGTCTTTTGGAATACTTCTCTCTTCCTCTTTCTTTCTTCTGATTCTCTGGACACTCTGAGATAAAGTGTCCAGGTTTCCTGCACCCAAAACATACTACTTCTTTAGTGGATGTTTTATCATACTTTAGCTTATCATCCTGCTTGGATGATTTTCTTCTGAAGTCCTTTCTTGCCATTTTGTAAAATCTCTTGATAAGGAGACTCATCAATTCTTCATTTAATGTTGAAGCTTCAGTCTCTTCAGCAGCCTTGAATGCTAAGTTGTGCTCCTTTCTTGCTGGTGGAGGAGTCCTTTGTTCTGTAACATCTCCGGACTTTATTAGCTACTCATAGGACTTGAGCTTTCCCAATAGAGATTCTGTGGAAATCTCATTTAAGCTCCCGACCTCCTTGATTGGCCAGATCCTTGAATCCCATGAGCTTGGAAAGCACATATGGATTTTATCATTTACTTCAGTAAGGGTAATGTCCTTATCTAAAGTCTTCAGCTCATTGATTATTGAGCTTAGTCTGTTGTACATGTCAATAACATATTCTGACTCATCCTTTTTAAAGTTCTCATACTGGGATATGAGATTTGATCTTCTGTCTTTCCTTTCATCAGCAGAGCCGGCCACCATTTGGTTGAGAGAGTCCCAAATAGCTTTGGCTGATGTGCATTTAGCCACGTTCCGGAAAATATCATCAGACATAGTCTGAGCCAGAATGTTCATGGCCTTTGCATTAGCAATCTTGGCCTTCTTCTGTGCATCTGTCCACTCAGGTGGTGGAACAACATATGTGCTTGAGATTGTTGTAGATGTAGAGACTGTTGATTGAGGAGGACCTTTCAAAATATAGTTGTAGATGTCCTCATCAATGGAATTCATATATAGTTTAATTCTTGCCTTCCAGATGTCAAACTTATTTATGTTGCACACTAGAGGTCTGATGCTTGCATAGTCCTTGTTTTGTGCCATGTTGTGAATATAATCCTAAGAGAAATAAAAGTTCAGATCTAACACAAGATCTTTTGGTTCAAGGGTTAACTTGTACAACCAAAGGAACACTGCTCTGATACCAATTGAAAGATAGGGTTAGACCTGAAATACTCTAGGGGGGTGAATAGAGTATCTGTTAATTCTTTAAAACTTTTTGGTGTTAATAAAAACACTTCAGAGTAGGAAATCCTAAGATACACTAATCTACCACAGGCACAGCAAGATTCAATTAATTAACACAGACACAACAAATCTAACTAGCACAGACACAGTAAGAACAAAATAAAGAGGGCAACATGACGTCACAAGAATTTTTATAGTGGTTCCCCAACCTGGGTACATCCACTCTTCTACCACCTTGGTAGGAATCCACTAACAGGTTTTGATCAGGTGACTGCCACCATTGAGCTTTTGATCAGGTGCTCAAAAACCAACCCAAGTCTTTTGATCAGGTGACTTGCAACCAAGGAATAACTTTTGAAGGGAGTTAAAGAACCCTGTGTACAGTGAAGGGGTGATAGAATTATGGTGTCTTCTCTTTCTCAAACACAACAGAGAAGACTAGTGGATCTTTGATGTTAACAAAGCTCCCCCTGAGTTATAGAGTTATTCAGGAAGAATGGAGTTTTGCTTTAGGGTGAGTAGGTCTTCTTTCTTCATCTTTGACCAGAGATGATCCAGGAACTTCTTGACTGATGAAGATTTGTTGTCCTTGAAGAATCCTGGAGTGATGAATGAAGAAGACTCTTGATTTTGATGTGTGTTCTTCTTCTTCTTCTTCAGCTGTGTCAGGGTGAAGACCAGACTATCTTTTTGCACAGAGAAGAGTTTGAATGTTGTTGTTGTATCTTCTTTGTCACAAGGTGCTACTTCTTGTTCTAGTGTATCACACTCTTTGTTTATTGGCCGCAAGGAAGAGAATCACTTTTCTATCTTTAATGGAATTTCTCCATTGAATTTTTGAATTCCTTCTTGCATTAATTGCTGACAACCTGGAGAATACAAAATTCGGCTGGAGAGAATGTCTGCATTAATTGATTTCCACAACTGTCTCATAGAAAACGGCAAGTAATAATCCTGATGAATGTCATAATCAATGCTGCTTCTAACGGTAATATTCAGAGAATATTAAGCATTCATTACTCATGAATTACTGTAATAAAATAAGGACAGAAGGAGGGAAAATTCCAAGTCTGGAACTACACAGAAATCGTCAAGCAAGGAACAGAATTCGTCGACCTGGGTCCAGAGTTTGTTGAGCTGAGAAGTCATGTTCGTCGACCAAATAATTGTTATTCGTCGACCTGAGATCCAAGATCGTCGACCTGAGATACAAGATCGTCGACCTGAGATCAGCTAACTGCTTTCTATAAACTCTTGCTAATTCTGTACACTAAGATCGTCGAGATGATAATCTGACTTCATTGACTGGAGTTCAGAGAAATATTTCTGGACTTAAGAGTGTTGAAGTAGAGCATCAAGAAATCGTCGACCTGAGAATTAAGTTTGTCGACCTGAGAACTGGTAGCTGTTATTTGATAAAACTTGTCGATACTGTGGTCTAAGTTCGTCGAGCTGAGAACATAAATTCATCGACTGGAGTTCAGTGAAATGATTCTGGACTTAGAGTGTTGAAGTAGAGTATCCAGAAGTTGTCGACCTGAGAACTAAGTTCATCGAGCTCAACTTAGAGAATTGTCTCTGAGTTCGTCGAGCTGAACACGACTTTTGTCGTGCTAAGTTCGATGAACGTCGAACTCACTTTCCTGAAACAGATTTTTCTTTAAGTCTTGAGTCTTCTGCAGTCTGTTGTTGGATGGTCCAAGAAATATTTACTCTGAGGACATGGCCTAAACTCTAGGACACAGACATGACCCTTACTATATAAGGTGGGTCAATAATACTAGTTTAGTGAACCTAGCCCAAATCCAACTAGCGATCCAACATCCAACAATGTCGTGGACCATACGCTTGCCCGTTCACACTCTCTCCGCGGCACTAGTTCGACCCAAGCATGAATCCGTAGGAATTTAGGATAATTGTGGGGCTTGGGTTACGGTGAGGTAAACAAAGATAAATAGGAAGGCTATGCACCTAACCCAAATGAGCTATCATAAAAGGAGAATCCATCCGCTAATCCAAAATACATGTGGGTACACCACACCCCCAGACTTAACTTTTAACATATAGGAATGTGCAATGCCTACTCCAAATATAATCACACCTCCAAAAGGATTTTCAATCAAACATTTTCATTTCACTTTTTTTTTCACATATATTTTTTTCAATCTTTTTATTTCTATAATTTCAGCAAATATAAACCTTGGAGCACATCCACATATTCACATGTAATATCACCACATCAACACCCCAAAATGATAATATAAAACACTAAAGCTAGACTTGGGTGTGCGACTAGGATCGGCTATGAGGCTTTGGTGAAATAATGGTGGAGCTGAATCAAAAGAATGGGTAGGCAAAACGGGGCTTAGCGAGGATACGACATTAGGAACTGTACAAAGCTCCACCGGGCCAAAATGATGGCCTACATCACACTCATGCTAGACTAACCGTGCACCAATGCTTCGAGAGTAGCTTGGGGCAAGTTCTTAGCCACCGAGAAAGATAATCCTTCCTCCTAACTCGAGCAAAACGAGTCTAGTGATGGCTACACACATCCCTACACTATCGTTTGATTCACACCGGATTCAGCAACTTTTGAGTAGAATAAAAAGTATTTTACTCACATAGAAAAATATCTTTATACTATAAGGAAACCCTTAATCCCTCATGGTGTAACATTTGGTGGACCAAAATGCCCTCATAAACTCGATTTTGGTGAGTTAATTTTTGGGTATTTCGGTCTTTTGGCTGAATTAGAGCTTAATTAATAGAGAGGTGCACTGTTCACCGGGCTCAAAATCCCGATACCGGTCTTCTTATGCGCAGCTAGGGCAGCTCCCTCGCAAGCCCGTCGCGAAACCCGACATCTTCTTCTGCGAGTAGGTAGGGCAGCTCCGTCAATCGCAAGCTCCGTCAATCGCAAGCCCGTCGCGACACCCGACTTCGTCTTCTGCGTAGGTATGGTATGTCCATCAATCGCAAGCCCGTCGCCGTCTATTCACCCACCTCAAAATCGCGATACGCAACTTTTTCTTTGTTCTTCTGCGCAGGTAGGGCATCGCAATCCCTCCTCCCGCAACTTTATAGAGCCAAGATCTTTGCACGCCTCGCACCTCCTCTCGCGCTTCTTCCACGCGGAGGAAGAGTCGGCAACGACGGGGCGGATCGCAACCCCATTCGCATCTAACCCGCAACCCTATTCGCTCCTCCCAATCTCTTACCCGCAACGCTGATGGAAGAACGCGATTCGGTTTGATTCTCTGGCTTTTCATTGATTGTTTGATGCTTTCTTCCACAGATGGTTAGGGCATCACAGAACACAGTGCAAGCTCCGATCTCTTGCTTTCTCTTCGCTTTCCTTTGACTTCGCAGGTACACCAGTTTGTTCTCTTTCTTCCTCTTCACTTCTCCTTTCTGCTATCCGGACTTCCAGCATTCTCCGCTTGCATCTAGAAGGTCTGCTTTGCCTCCGACTATTTCAGCCAATAACCAATGGTTCCAACCTTCAAAACTATTTCAATTGCAGGTACCTCTCAGGTTTAATTTTTGAATTGTAAATTTACCTTTATTGTTCCTCATATGTATGTGTCTCCTTAAAGGTTTCTCTTCATTTTTTCTACAGTATCAAAGCTTTTAAATAGTGAAAGTTAAATGTGAACTGTATATATATCGGATAAATGTTAAGGACCTAAATGTTTGCAATTAGATGTTGGTGGGACATCAGCTAATTGCATACAATTGTCGCCGATGAAAGTAGAAGTACAATAATTGCATACAGTTTCTTCATCAAAGTTTATATTTATAAAGATTTTCTTTTTAAACTGTCTACTGAATCTGATGGAAGTAGAAGTAGAATATTTTATCTTTCTTCATCAAAGTTCAATGTGTTCTGAATCTATTCTTATCCTATAGTTTTTAATGTGCATAAAAATAGTTTCTTTGATATTTGGTCATCAATAATGATGTATTATAGCTTCTTTTATGTTTCCTCTTTTTCAACATGCACACTTTTTGTTTGATCTAATGCCCAAGAGAATCTTTACAAGTTATTTTTGTGTTTTTTTGTTTCCATCAGTGAGTTGAATATTTAGATGTAGAATAATTGTCCTATGCAAAATACCATCATGACTTAAGTTGGCAATTATTCGCCGAATGCTTAACGAAGTTTGCAATTAGCTGATCAATTATCAAGATTTTGAAGATGGTTACCGAGCTCCCCAAGTTAGCAAACACCATATATTTGTTGTTCCAGTTCATTCTTTTATATCATATATTTTGGCTTCCTCTGGTGTTTGGACTATCCCATTATTTTGTTATCTAACATCTTTTGTCTTCCTGTTTCGCCCTGTTTTGTCTTCCTATTTTGCCAGTGCCAAAAGAAAAACTCCAAATTTATTGCAAACTTTTAAGACCAATGTAAATCTAGGGGATTTCATTACTGCAAAGTTTTTTCTTGGGCTTCATTTTTTGATGTCGAATACAGATCTTCTTTGTTCTTTCATTAAGTTTGCCAAAATGTTGCTAAAGAAAAAGGGAAACTTCCAATATTTACTTCTCCTTTCTAATTTTCTCGAGCCATATTATTCTTCTCTTGAAGAAGCTCAATCATCAAGGTAATCTCATATTGCTCTCAATTTTTTGAGTTAGTTCTCACATTATTTACAGGAAGCAATGCACAATGATTTGTGTAATTCAATCATTGAAGGTTTATAGTTTTCTACATATTCTTCTTTTTTTCCTACAACAATTGAACTAGATTTGCACTGTAAATTCTTTTTGACTGCAATGCAGTTTGTTGCAGTGCAGTTTTAGACTGCATTCAGGTTTAATCAAAGAAGTCACCTTATTGTTTGCAATGAGGCTAAATGTGCTGATGTTTGGGAATGATGTCATAGTTTTGGGAGAAACATCCGAATACAACTTGCAATTGCCAAACAGACATCTCTTGCAGCACATGACTATGAGTATCAATAATGCATGTGATTGAGGGAGGTAATGGACATAAGATTGCATACCAATATATAATATTATCTTTAGAATTCAATGTGTATCTACCACATGAGTTAAGCTTTTCATTCCACTTCACATGTATGTGAATATTTTTGAGTTCCTGATGTGTCTGTTTTGTGTTGTGATTGGGACAACAATCATAACCTGAATTCCTAATGATTGCTCATTCATAATATTATTTCCCTTATGACAATCCAAATGATATAGACATGATGAACATGAAGTTATTGTATATGCTCAGATGTTGGTTGCTATGATGAAACCAAAGATTCATGAGGGGATTCAAAGCAAATTTCAGTTTGTAAACTCTTTTGTTTTAATTTATTTTTAACATTGGGCATATTGATTCAACCTTAAGTTTTGTTTTCGAAGTTTTTTTGAATCATGCTTATTGTTTTCAAACATGTACTAGAATTTTGAATCCTGATTCAACCTCATGAATATGTTTTAAATTATTTCACAGAAGTTGTTTCGCGATAATATATATTTATATTGGTGTCATCATTGATAATATGGTTCTAAAATTGAAAGGTGGAGTAGAGGTACAAGCTCTATCACCGGCATATCCAAACAATTATATTCTCATTCGAAGATGCAACATATTGCGACGTAACACAACATACGCTTTTTAGTATTTTGCAACGGGTTGTGATATAGAACAAAATACTACAGAGGGACTTTTATTTAGGTAAGTGTATTGATTAAAATCCTTATTTTTTTGTGCAGATTCAGTTGATTTAAACATTTGGGATTCTCTTCGGTCGATTCTGTTGCAGTTCTGAAATATTAGAGTTTAAGACCAACTTTCGTGCGTTGCATTTTAAGGTATCATTTATTATACAGATTGACTTATTATTATTTTTTTGTTTTAAGAAGTCATTCGATCGACAAACACCCATTTTTATTGGTTTACCCAATAATGTTGGTGGTCATTCCTTTTAACCGAAATGAAGCAGATTGGAAATAAGATATTTGTGCATCTGTTGATTTTGAGGTAATTTCATATATTTTCTCAGAATATTGTCTCCATCCATGATTGTGGCTTCCCCTGGAGAATGTCGCCTCCCTCGCCTAATATTGTCGACTTTGCCTAATATCGCCGCCCCCACCAAATGTTGTCGCCCTTGCACTGGGTCCACGCCCATGTCCAATGTCGCCGCCTATGACTAATGTCACCACACACGACCAATGATGCCCCCACGACCAATGTCGTCATCCATGTGTCTCCCCCCTATGACCAATGTCTTGATCCACGATTAATGTAACCCTGCATGACCAATGTCGCCCCTCACAACTAATGTCTCCACATTCGACCAATGTCGTCCTCAACGACCAATGTCTCCGCCCCCGATCAATATTGTAGCCGCCCTTGACCAATGTCGCCGCCCCCAACTAATGTCGTGAGCCGTGACCAATGTCGTTGCCCCGACCAATGTCACTGCCCCGACCAATGTCGCTGCCCCATGACAAAGTTCGCCCTGCACAGAGGACCCGCATGACAATGGTTGCCTCCATGACAAAGGTTGCCTCCATGACAAAGGTCATCCCCATGAAAAATGTCGCCCCCGGGACGAATGTCGCCCCCACGACGAATGTGCCCCCACGACGAATGTCGGCCCCACGACGAATGTCGCCCCCACGATGCATGTCGCCCCCATGACGCATGTCACCCCCGCGATAAATGTCGTCTCACGACGAATGTCGCCCCACGATGAATGTCGCCCCTATAACGAATGTCGCCCCTATAACGAATGTCACCCCCACGACATATGTCGCGCCCATGACATATGTTGCCCGCACGGGGTCCCCCGTGCACGACTGCTTGTAAAACTATATGCATACAGAAAAATTAATTCTATTCAAATTTCTACACGAGTTGAGGCCAATTGATTAGGAGCACAGTAAGGTCAACATTTTACTCCATCTCACAATCCTAAGCCAGCACCATAATATTCCCGAATCTTACAAAAGAAACGAGTTTAACTCGCAGCACGCTAACAACTAAGAAAGCGCTCATGTGGGTGCAGTGGTGTGCGATGCGATGAACTAATCAAAATAAAATAATAAAAGCTTCTAGTATGCACATGAAATGTGCGCGTGCAAAAGGTAACACATACTGACTCTCCCCCAGACTTAAACTAAGCTACATAGCAAATGATATAGAAATTTAAATCAAAAAGAGACAAGGGAAGAGGTTACCCAATGCTCAGCGATTGAGCATACCAGAAGACTCATGAAACATATAAGCAGCTCCGCCATACGAAGAATCACAAACCCGCCAATACGAGTTGCCATGAATACATGCTCGTGTGAGATCTGCAAAAACAAAAAAAATATACAATATATAAAGAAATACTAAGCTAAGATATACATGAAAAATAAAAATGCAGGAAAATAAGATAAGTACTAGGGTTACTGTCATCACAGTATGACTTATTCAGCAAAAGAAAAGATTCTAGCTAATGGGTCTATGAAATAAAAATTGCACAGGTAAATGTTCCAATATCCGTTGCGGTAACGGGTACCGATACAACGATAAAATAGTTACCCATCTACCTACATAATAATACCTTCCGAACACAGGTAGAGGAAATAGGAAATAAGAAAAGGAGGAGAGCTGGTCCTCGCTCATCTTATCACAAAATATATCCTCGCATAGCAAGGCATCATCAACCACAGATGTGTAGGAAGTGATGGCAACGGTATGAACACCAGGCTCATCAACATCCCAGCGTACCCGTGGAGACTCAACCTGCACAGGCTCAGATAAAGAAGGGGGATCCAGTAATAAAAGAGAAGAAGATTTAAAATAATCAGGAAATGGGAGAGTGATCTCGGTATCACTCTCAGCGAGATCCGAGAAGCGATCATCGTCGGTATCATACGAGTCGTATCGTGGAGAATCCGAGAGCTCGAGGTCCACGGTGGTAAGGGGAACGACCTCATCTAATAAGGAAGTGCAAACCTCCGCATCATGAAGAGGATATTCCTCATCCCACCGGGGTGCGTAAAAGTGCTCTGAAGATCCACCTTCTCCATCAGAGATAGAAGAATCCTCATCACACTTCAGCGCAACCTCATGCACCGAATCATCCAAAACTACAGCATCATCAGCCGACTCATAAGAAAAAGGAGTAGCAAACTCAGGTAAAAATTACGGAGGGGCAGAATGGCTCTCAAAATCATGCATAGAATGAGCAGGCCCCATCGCAAACTCAGTCGCAGACGCCATCCCGTCGACCGGAATAATCTCTGCGTCCCATACAGGAGTGCACATGAATTCCTGATCCTCTTTTTGTTGGCTACCACAAGAGTGATCGTCATCACTCAAGGGAAGCTCGTAAAAAGGGAGCGAGGGACCCATGAAGGATCTGTATGCAGTGAGAGATTCTTCTGTAATCTCAATGGGTAAAGAGCGAGCAAGGTGTGCGATGTCAGTGTATGGGCCAGGTAACACCCTGGTAGGCATGTCCACCACTATCTCCTGCGAATGGGAGGCTATTGTACACACGCCCACATAGGTAGAAGGCTCGCACAAGCGAGGGCAATCCTTCACCATGTGGCCTACACCTTGACATAGCAAACATTTAATACAATGCTCGGCTTTCAAATCAGCCATGACGTCGATGCATCGGCGTAAAGCGTCATAAAGATGGCACTCTGCTACAGAATACATCGCGAACAAGAAAATTTACGAAAGAGTGCTACACAACCAAAATAAAGAATAGCACGGATCTGCTATCTAAACAAAAATCAGAAAAGGGCAAAGAGAAATAAGCAAAATAAAAATTCTAACAACTAAAGCAAAAAATTAAACATGCAATGCACAAATGGAAAAGGACTTCAATCTACAATCTCCCTCTCCAAAAACTCATACGACTGTGTTCCACGGCAACGGCGCCAAAAACATGATGCGTTTGAACGACAAGTGTACCGGTCGCACAAGTAATATAAAATTGGATATTCCCAAGTATCGATCTCTTCAAGGAACACAGTAAGGGGGGAGTTAGTATCGAGGAGGACTTGAGATTTAAGTCCTTTGGTCGGAGTTAACTAAGGGGGGTTTTGTTATGTTGCGGAAAAGGAAAATAAAACACTATCAACTACTCATATGCAATGCCGCTATGCGATGCTTCGCCACACGGGTTGGAAGACTACACGGCCGCTATGCACCGAATCGCTGGGCGGATGGACGAGTAGGCAAGCGTAAGAATCAGAATTTGAGGGTCGTAAGCACCTATTCGCTGTGCACGCTTCTAGCAATTGCTAGAATGATAAGAACGGATGGATGGCGGATGGAAGGATGGCGCAACTCAAGCAACTTAAGCATAAACAATACAAGTTCACATAGACATGAAACTAATAATGTTTACAACTAAGAGCACATATCAATATAAATGAAGTTTTAATACCAATATACAACAAGAAAACAAGAATAAGGCAAGAGATCAACCGAATCTGAATGCTCGTCGAGGGGTCGCGGAAGGAATCGTCGGGTTGTCAATCTGCGTCCAAGCTCGGTCCTCAAGTACGTCCGGGGTAGAGGAGGCTGTTACTAACTCCCAATGAACCCGTCTTCTTCGTGTCACGATCTAGAAGAAAGTTGCAAGCTTTCCTTTGCTTGTTGGATATGGCATCAAACTATGAAATGGAGCTCAAGATATGATGGAGAAGGTCGAGAGCAAGCACCAGCAAGGTTTAGGCTTCGCGAGCATGGCTGGAGCTTCTCCCCTTGGTGGAAGATGAAGGGCAGAGGTGGAACGGCGGAGTTTCGCCCTAAAAACACTGAGGAAAATGGCTGGATCGAGTCCCTCTGAAAATTGGAAAATCTGCGCTTAAATAGAAAAATATCAGAAAAATGGTCGCACACGGTCTGTCGCACGACCGTGCGTGAACCGTGCGATATTCGCGCGCACATAATGATTGAGGAAGAAGAAGGCGTTGACCCGTGTATTTTACTCCCGCTCGGGCGATTCCGCCCGTGCGTGAAGGAAATCGCACGGGTAAATACAGAGCGCGGGAATATAAGAGAAAACAGTGGAACCGTGCGTTTTACTCGCGCACGGGCGCTGTTGCCCGTGCGTGAAGGAAACGTACGATTAACCACAGATCACTGGAAAGCTTGGCAAAAGGTGCAGGCCGTACGATTCCTTATTGCACGGTTTCGGCCACGGTTTGGCCGAAACCGTGCGGGAACAAATCGCATGGGTAGAAACAGATGTCTGTAGAATTGCTGTGTGAAACACATGATTGCACTGAAATCGTGCGCGAAGAAAAGCGGACGACCATGCATTTTACACAGAATTGAAAATGGAATTCGGGGCATCCCAACCACCTGCACAACAATGCAACCAGGCTGGAGCATAAGCTCCCAGCTACAAAATACAAACAACATCAATAAAAAGAGCAAAGTGGAGCACCAGGCGCTTACACCCGACAATAGAATGCCCAATTGCACACCCAATGAGCCAAAATGTGCACTTCATGTGGAAATAAAGCTAGAAGAAATATGAACGATATATAACTAAAAGTGAAGTGCAAACGCGTGAAAACTAACCCAGATGAGTCCGAAAAACCCTATATAAATTGGACTAATCAGCCTGCAGGAGGCCATCAAGCAGAGTGACGTCGTCACAGGTACGAGTTATGTTTTGCATTGTTTTGCTTATTGCATGCTCTGGTTGTGGCTTGTATGTGAAGTGATTGCCACAAGCTTTGCTATGATTCAGAACACGCTGGCGAGAGCACTGTTTGATATGGGTTCTTCTCATTCATTTCTATCTAAGGACTTCATAGCTCGAATTGGAGTACCTAGTCATGTGAAGACAGAGAGAGTGAGGGTGTTATTACCGCATGGTTGTTTGATGCTTGCGGATCGGGCTTGCGATGTGGCGGTTCCAATTGGAAGTCGGGATTTCTGTTTGACTGCATCTGTGCTGCTGATATCGGAATTCAATGTGATCTTTGGTATGGACTGGCTCGCAGAGCATCATGCCCTGATTGATTGTAATGCCACAGAGGTCACACAGGGCCAGAATACCGAGCATGAGACTAAGTACGCTGATATGTGAGGAGTGCGCGGGACCTTGATATCTACAATCCCAGTCGTCAATGCTGTTCTTAAGCGGCACACAACCGACTCATCCAGAAGAGTACACGGCCATATGACACGCCCGTATCACAGGCCATGTGACCTGACACGCCTTCAGACACGCCCGTGTCTGTGGTCGTGTACCTCGGGTGGTATACACCCATCTCAAACCGAGTAAGACACGGCCATGTGACATGCCGGTGTTGTCTTTGGTGACCGAAGTTAGGAGTTTCCTTGGACTAGCATGCTACTACAGACGCTTTCTTAAAAACTTCTCACAGATTGCTTTGCCTCTGACCACGCTGAGGCGAAAGGATCAGAAGTTCGTTTGGACGCCGGAGTGTGCGCTTGCAATTCGTCGAGCACTCGACATGCTGCTCAGCCATATAGAGAAGGACATGCCCTGGGACACGCCCGTGTCCCAGGCCGTGTCACCCACGTCGATCATTCTAGATCACTTGTATTCATATCATACATTGTGCTCTCACGCACAAACATTCAATCATAAACGTCAGCCACACGACCCGACTATCCGTGCACTCAGGGCACATTCTTGGTGTACCGGCGAACTAGGGTCCCACCACCGCATCAGGGCCGAAACCCAACGGTACAATTGAGCATTTACTCCACTAATATAAACACCCAAATTTATATAGGAATGTACATCAAATACAATAGTGTTTGGCCTTATGGCCTTACAGTTGCTCTATACAAAAGCGGCTTCCAAACATGAACGTGCAGGCCGGTCACACATGAACAACACACAATAATTTTCATCTTAGCTTTCAAGGGATAGCAGCAGCAGCAGCATGGCGAGAAGGCATGAATTGAATCCGACGAAAAATAGATCCTCATAGATCTCAGATGCATAAGAATACATGCGCGGATGATAAGGAAAAACAAGAATCGAAATAAATAAAACAAAAGAAAAAACTAGCAGGATGACAGACGAAATTACTCTTCCATCTTTTGGATAGCTAAAGAGTCAGTTGACCACGGTGTCTGTGTTGACATCGCCAGGACAGTGCATGAGCAAAATTATCCCGTCCACGATTTGGAATTGGTGGCGGTGATCTTTGCACTGAAGTTATGGCGGCATTATCTCTATGGCGTAAAAGTGACGACACCTATTTGCAGTCCTGATTAATCTAATCCAATGATCATTTGTTGAAATATGGGAGATAACATGGGAGCGAGAACAAACCATGCGAGCTTAGTTTCCCGAGCTGTTTGTGTAAACTGTTATGCACTGCGTGTCAAGGTGTATCAAACTATTTTGAAGTTATAACATCTTGTTGTGGATTTCCTTAATGTGTGCAAATTTCGGGACCCATCAAGCATAATAACCGTACCACCTGGTGATGTCAACACAGGCTCCGTGGTCAACCAACTCTTTAGCTCTCGAAAAGCTAAAGAGTAGTAGCAGGAAGTACTGCTGTGGGAGTCCAGGAAAATACCCTCTGATCTTGTGCTGCTTGATGGATTATGCCTCTAAAGGGTAGTAGCAGGAAGTACTTGTGTGGAAGCCCAGGAAAATACCCGCAAGTATTTGTGTTTTTGGCACTTCACATGGCTGTAGAAATTGCTAGTCGCGTGAGCCAACTATGGTTGGGGCTAGGGATGGAAAGTGAGTTCTGTCGCTAATGCTGGATGTGGCTCCTAGCTAACCTATGATTGTGAAGCTAGTCCATGGTGGACATTATGGCTATTGTGAACTTGATGAGATCTTGGGAAAAGGCCTCGTGCCGAACAGGAAAGGTGAAAGCAACCCGCACCTTTTATTTAGCCACGAGTACATTGGTATTCGATGATGGCAAGACGACTTGAGCAACGGGGGGTGGTTGATCCGACTTGCGTTATGTCCGTCCGACTTGAAGACCTGAAAGTGCGGTCTGTTGGAGCGCAGAGCGAGAGTCTTAGGCCCGTGTGCCATTAAGACTAAAGTCTCCGGCTACACGTCATGGAGCAAATGCTCAATTTTACCGTTGGGTTTTGGCCCTGATGCGGTGGTGAGACCCTGGTTCGCCGTACACCAAGAATTTGACCTGAGTGCATTGATCGTCAGGCCGCGTGGCTGACGGTTGTGATGGAATGTTTGTACATGAGTGCACAATGTATCTGCCAAAAATTAGCCTTTTGTGGAAAAATCGTGGCCGTCCATTTTCCTCATCTAGGATCTGAGGGCTCAAGTTCCTCCCTGTTGCTTTAAGGCCGAGAATGAGAAGGAAAGTATCATTTTGATCTTGGACACACTCTTTCTAAGAAGCTAGAGAGAGAAGAGAGAGGAAGGAGGAGGAGGAGAGAGGAGCCGACCACCGGTGGAGCTGCAGAGTTCCGAGTCAAGATCCGAGGATAGCGTTGTGGAGGCAAGGCTGCTGCGGTGCCTTCCTGCTGGCTAGAATTCCAAGGCTCTGAAGTGATCATCAAGGGTAATGATCTTTCTTCTTTGGACTTGTGAAGTCCTTCCTTTTTGGCATATGTATGGACTTCCCCCACCATAGAGTGGATTGTGAAGGGAATCCCTTGGGTTGTAACACCCCAAATCCTAGGATTGGGTTCAAGTTGGGTGACACGGCCTGGGACATGGGCGTGTCCCAGGACGTCTCCTGCTTTGTATGGCTGAGCAGTCTGTCGAGTGCTCGACGAACTGCACTCGACGAGTTCTCGAGAGGGAACACGGCTTGCGATACGGGCATGTCAGATGCCGTGTACCCCTCTAGTCGATGATCTTCGCTCGACGAAGAGCATGTTGGAAGCGTGTCTACTACTGTGTAAGGGCACACGGCCTGTGACACGAGTGTGTCATAGGCTGTGTCCTTTTCTGGATTTTCGAGGGCAGTGCGGCCTGGTGAACACGGGCAGGACACGGGTGTGTCCCTAGGCACATGGCCTGTGACACGGGCGTGTCACATGGTCGTGCCTTGCTCGGGTTGAGATGGGTGTATACCACCTGAGGTACATGGTCATAGACATGGGTGTGTCTGAAGGCGTGTCAGGTCACATGGCCTGTGACACGGGCGTGTCACATGGCCATGTACTCTTGTAGATTACTCGGTTATGTGTCGCTTAAGGTACACGGCCTGTGACACGGTTATGTCACGGGCCGTGTCGGCCAAAAATTAGACTGTTGTTACAAAATCGTGGCCATCCATTTTCCTCAGCTAGGATTTGAGGGCCCAAGGTCCTCCCTGCTGCTTTAAGGCTGAGAATGAGAAGAGAAGTCTCATTTTGATCTTGGCCACTCTCTTTCAAAGAAGCTAGAGAGAGAAGAGAGAGGAAGGAGTAGGAGGAGAGAGGAGCCGGCCACCGGTGGAGCTACAGAGTTCCGAGTCGAGATCCGAGGCCAGCGTTGTGGAGGCAAGGCCGTTGCGGTACTTTCCAGCTGGCTAGAATTCCATGGCTCCGAAGCGATTGTCAAGGGTAACGATCTTTCTTCCTTGGACAAGTGAAGTCCTTCCTTTTTCGCATATGCATGGATTTCCCCCACCAGAGGGTGGATTATGAAGGGAATCTCTTGGGTTGATTCTTTGAATCCACAATAGTATGGCCTATAGATTCGGAAATGGAGTACGGAATAGGCATGCTGTGTGAAGCCCATCTGGACAGGTTGGTCTGGATTGGTGATGTTGTATCTATACACCGGAGAAGACTCCGTGATGAAACGTATAGTTTATGGAGTCGAGGGGTTGGACGTGTGAAGGGCAGTAGTAGGAAGTACTGGAGTGGTAGTCCAGGAAAAGACCCTAGGAACCCACAGGTTCCGCAAATAAATGTATTTGCATTCCTACGTGGACATTCACGAGTTCATTAGTGGTAACACGGTTCACACGTACACGTGCTCGCCACCCCACAAAAGAATTCGACCAAGAATTCGAAAGGGAAAGACCGAGACAGCTGATACCATAAATGTAACATCTCCATCCGTTCATATAGCATATAATAGAAGGTCTGGCCTGGGCCCCACACCATATTCCACAAAATAGGCGGCGAAGTCACGGGTTGATATCAGAGTCGTGCATCCTAACTCATAGCATTCTAGCGAAATCTTATAACAGAAACACGGTTCTCCAACCATGAATGTCCACTAATATAAACACCCACATTTATATAGGAATGTACATCAAATACAATACCGTTTGGCCTTATGGAATTGCAGTTGCTCTTTACAAAAGTGGATTCCAAACATCGGCGCGCAGGCTGTCCACACATGAACAACACACAATATTTTTTAGCTTAGCCTTCAAGGGCTAGTAGCAGCAGCAGCAGGGACTTCAGCCTTTATATGTCCCACTCGGCTCTCCAACACCTGTACAAGGATAGCCCACCCAATGGTGGTAAACAAGACAATGATCAGCATTCTACCGACCAATTTATAATGACCCTACCCCTTTCCTGGGGTAGTGGTATTCCTTCCCTGCAGGCATAACAATTCATATGCAGATATATACATATCACACATTATGCTCTCACGCACAAACATTCCATCACAACCGTTAGCCACATGACCCGACGATCCGTGCACTCAGGGTACATTTTTAGTGTACCGGCGAACCAGGGTCCCACCACCGCATCAGGGCCGAAACCCAACGGTAAAATTGAGTAGTTGCTTCATGGCGTACAGCCGGAGACTTTAGTCTTAATGGCGCGCATGCCTAAGACTCTCGTTATGCGCTCAAACAGACCGCACTTTCAGTTCTTCAAGTCGGACGGACATAACGCAGGTCGGATCAACCACCCCCATTGCTCAAGTCGCTTTGCCATCACCGAATACCAATGTACTCGCGGCTAAATAAAAGGCGCGGGTCGGTTTTGATGAGTCCACATTTTACACTAATTTTTGGACTCATCTGGGCTAGTTTTATCGTCTTAGCACTGCACTTGAGAGCCTTTATTGCTTATTTGTGCGTATGTACCTATTTCACGATTAAGTGCACTGTAGGCCCGCTTCTGTGTGCTTTCTGTGTTTCTATTTTGTTGTTATTCTTTAGCCCTATCTCGGGGATGTGGTGTGCACGTTCTGGTGGCCTTTCTGCCCCTTCTGCTGGTACAGTGGTCGTGTGCGTGCTCCGAAACTGCTCAAGAGACTCCGACGATGCAGGAATACTGCGCACGACCACTGGACTTACTGCGCAAGACCACTGGTCGTGCGCCACTGTTCGTGCGCATTACACCCCCTTTTTCTTAACCATGTCTCGGTAATCGAACGAGCACTGGCCATAGTGCGCACGACCACTGGTCGTGCGCCACTGCTCATCCGCATATATGCTGATGCTTCTTGTCCAGGTTGCAGGTTTATTTGGAAAAGCCGCACGATCATCGACCTACAGTGCGCACGACCACTGGTCGTGCGCTACTGATCGTGTGCACTGCTTCTGCTGCCTCCGTATTTAAGGCCCTGCTCCACGTTTTAGGTCAACGCCTGTCATTTGCTGCGATCGGACAGTGCGCGGGAATCGCCATTTCACTTCTCCAGCTGCTCCATCACTTCCACCTTCGTCGGGAAGCCATTTCCAACTACTCCGAAGCTTTTCAACACTCTAGTGAAGCCCTCGGCCATTGATGACTTCAACTCCAAGCTTTCCTGCAGAGTTGGTGAAGTAGATAACCTAGAGAACGGACTTAAAGGCCTTCGAGGTGACAGCTCGTTGGTACCGGAAGCCTCCTTGGACTGAGCCCGGAAGCGGACTGACAACTCGGTACTCCAGCCACGACCCGCGGTGGATCTTCATTCTCTTTTGGTTTACTCCTCTTCCCCTTCCTCTATGTTATGAATGTTTTGAGCAGTGTGATGAACACTTCCATCCCTAAACATCAAGTTTATTTTATAGTTAATGGAATGTTAGTATCTTCTTATGTTTGTGAGTTCTGTCTGTGAATGCACCTCGCTCACCCCACATCCACTTCATTCCCGTGCCTTGTTCGATTGCAATCCACACAAGAACACTGAAATCCATTAGCTTCCCTTCCACTCGCCCAACTGAAGTTCGGCATCGCGGCCGACAAACCCACTTCACCTTGCGAAGCGGTGCCTTCGACCCGCATAGCTTTTATTAGTTCAGTACATCAAACATCCACAATCTCCCTAGTCCGCTATTTCCTTTTTGTTCTATTTATAACTCTCATAACGATATTCTCGGTACTGTTGCCGTTCTACGCTAATTGCATTCCTCAAGAGACCGACACTTGAGGATTTATTCCCAAAACTTTATTACTTGTGCGACCGGTGCGCTTGCCGAATTACACGCATCAAGTTTTTGGCGCCGTTGCCGGGGAATGCAACTGTAGAGCGACTTCGGATGACTTCCAATATTGTTATAAGAGTTAGTATTGTTTTGTTTTGACTGCTATTTCCTTCTAGTGTGTAGTGTTTGCCACAGTGAATGTAAGGCCGAGCTATAAGAGATTTTGTCACCTACGACCCAGAGATCGAACGTACTCTCTTAGCACGAAGACGCACCGCAGCCACCATTTTTGCCCCAATGGGAGACCAGCTGAATATTGATGCTGGCAACTGAGTTGGAAAGATACCTCAGGTCGACAGAAATGACGACGAAAATGAAGTGAATCCTCCCCAGGTCCGCACCATGAGGGATTATACTACACCTACTGTCGGGAGCATATTCCCCGGTTTCGGACCTTCTATCACCAATCCTCAGTTCGAGATTAAACCAGCTATTCTGAATATCATTCGGAACAACGCTCAGTTCTCCGGAATGGCCACTGAAGACGCCCATATTCACCTTACAGAATTCTCCGAAATCTGCGCCACGTTCCGCTACGCTGGAATCCCAGATGAAACAGTCAAGCTCCGCCTCTTCCCTTTTACATTAAGGGACAAAGCCAAGACATGGCTTCACTCCCTCCCACCTGGAACAGCCCCCACCTGGGAGGCTTTGACTACAAAATTCATAGCTAAGTTCCATCCGGTGGATCGGATCATGAGCATGAGGCGCGTAATAGCCAACTTCCGGCAAGCCAATCAAGAAAGTTTAGCCGAAGTTTGGGAGCGTTTTAATGAGCTGCTGAGGAAGTGCCCTAATCATGGATTCCAAACGTGGAATCTCGTCGAAAGTTTCTACTTTGCTATTGATCCCCACCACCGAGCCATGATCGATGCTACCTCCGGAGGAACCATCATGAATCTTGCTCCAGATAATGCTCTGAAAGTCTTACAAGACACCGCAACCCACAGTGCTTACTGGACCGCTGGAAGAAACATCCCACGAAGCACCAGTGGAGTGTTTGCCTTGGATATCCCCAAGCCTGCTCCTGCCGCCCCAGTGATGCAATCTCATTTCAAGTGTGCGGAAGCACCGATCATCACAACTTCGAATGCTTAGGAGTTGAGGTACAAGATGAATCTTTGTTTTTGAATGAATCCGTTAATTTTGTTGCCAATCAAAACAGGGGAGTGCCTTACAGGAATACTTACAACCCGGGGGTGAGAAATCACCCCAACTTTTCTTGGAATACTAACACATCTGGCCAAAGATGGCAACCGGGGCAGCATCAAAACGATGCGTATGCTTCCGGTAGCCACCCGCGGTCGCCTCAACCGAATTATTCCCAAGGGCCCCCCATCGTTAAGAAAAATTCTTTGGAAGAGATGTTCAAGAAGTTTGTTGAGATTTCCCAAACCAACATGACAAATCAGGCCGCCTCGATGCGCAAACTGGAGGCACAATTGGGCCAATTGGCTCAAGTAGTTTTCGAGCGCACCCAAGGCACCTTACCGAGCAACACTGAAAAGAACCCCCATGAACAGGGAAAGCGCCTTGGGGAGGACACTTCGGGAAACCGCAACGAACTTGTCATTAATTATAAAATCAATAACATCGACACTCCATCATTATGCGATTCTGGGGCGTCCAGCAACATACTCACTTTGCAAGATGTTGCAAAGATGCAGTTACAAGTTGACATTGAAAATCGAAAATCACTTATCTTAGCTAATGGCAATCTGGTTGACACGGAGGGCGGTGTTCGGGACGTTGAAATCGAGGTTAATGACACAAGTATCACCACTGACTTTCAGGTTTTGGGACCACAGGACAATAACTCCATTCCTATATTAGGAGTCCCATTCCTAACAGCCAGTGGTGCATCCCTCGACTTTTCCAAAGGCCGTGTCACTTGGCCAAATGAAGAGTCCACCCTCGATAACACATCCATACATTTTTCTTCCATCCCAAATAACAATTCTCTGAGTGTCACAGATGTCAAGCTGGATTCAGGTCTCCCCGCATTGGAAGCACATCTGGGGGAGATGCCAAAGAACGGACTCCCTCCGGAAGTCGATGAGAAGCAAGAGCTACTGGTCCATGAAGGGATCAATTGCACCAAAGCCACGACTGCCTTTCTACTGCCAGCCAACTCTGTTGTTGCGCATGGCGAACTAAGTTTTATTAGGGAGAAATCCCTGGACAATAATTTGTATAATTCTGTTAAACGATCTGTAACTTGGGCAGATCCGGTTGCCATCACGGTGCCGGATAGGCCGCCACTAACCACGACATAAGGAAACCCCACAGCCTACCTCCATTGGAAGTCTCCCACGGTGTAGAAACTGAAAGAGCGCTACGCGAAGAGCGCTACGCTGCCTTCCGGCGCGCGAAAGAGTGCACTCACAGTAATAGGACAATGCCTACCCCGAATGCAAAAAGACACTCTGCTGTTCTCTCGCATCCCACCGGGGAGACTTACCATAAATCTGCTTATAGCTGATTGTGCCATCCTCGTTCCTCTTTCCATCCTCTTTCTCGCTACTTGTTGAATGCTGGTTGCTCTACTTTTAATTTTGTTTCCTTTTGCTACTGCCAAGAACTTTCTATTTGAACTGCTAATACAGGTATTTGGTCCACCTTAAGGACGGTAAACAAAAGGGCTTTCGGGAGACAACCCAAGTTAGACCATTTGGTCCTATGCTGTGTTTTGAGTTCTGTTTATTTCTTCATATATATATATGTGTCCAGATTTTGTTTGTCTTGCATCCTTTAATCGCAGGTGCAGGAATATTTGAGGCACGGCAACTTGGCCGCACTTGGACATCTCATTGCACGACTGGTATGCTCAATTTTGAGCATAGGTACTTCCTACCCTAGCTATTTATCCTATTTGGAATGCTGATTTTTACTCGTTGTCAACTTTCAGTCTAGGGGGGAGTTTGCCTGTGGTCACTACACCACACTTTCTGTTGCATTCCAGTTTCTTGTTTACTTATTTCTTGCTTTATGTTGCACACACTGAATCACCCACACGAGTGCGCTCTTACCCACGCGCACAATCCGAGTTAAATTTAGTATTTTTGTGTAAACTTTAAAATAGTGGTACTGGATTAGGATTTCAGGATTGAGTAATTCGAAACTCATGCAGTGCTCCTAATCGAATACTCATGGTTTGTGTAGAGTTAGGATAGAACTAATTTTTCTTTATGCTCGTAGATTTATTCTTTTCTGCACACGTAAATATTATTTGTACTGCTCAAAATCTGAATCTGGGATAATCGAACGATAGTGTATGAATGTGTGTAGCCGCCACTAGACTCGTATTGCTCGAGTAGGGGGGAAGGATCATCTTTCTCGGTGGCTAAGAACTTGCCCTAAGCTACTCTCGAAGCATTGGTGCACGGTTAGTTAAGCGTGAGCATGACGTAGGCCTTCATTTTGGCTAGTTTGAGCCTTGTTTAGCCATTCCTACCTGTTAACCATTGCATGCCAAATTTGTGCCTACCCTTCCTTTGATCCATCTCCACTCACTTTCACCAAGGCCTGAAGCTAAACCCACCTTCGCAATCAAATGCTTGAGCTGATTTGTATTTACTGTTTTGTTGAGGTTGTGATTAGTAGACATTGTTTTTGGGGGTGCTGATTTTATTCCCGTTTTGATTGCTCCGTTTGGGGATTGCTAGCGCAGAAAAGAAAACAACAATTTAAGAAAATAAAAAGCTGATTCGCGCAAAAGAGAAAAAAATATATATATGCAAGAATTGCTTTGAGATTTCGATCCCCATCCTCTTTTTTTTTTGAATTTGGTCGGGTTCAGCCGTGTTCACACCCGGATTTCAAGCTAAGTCTGGGGGTGTGTGCCCCATTCTTTTCTAAGTGGCTGTTTTGGTTTGGGTTGTTTTCGCTCGCTTTGGTTGCATAGAGCCTTCATGTTTATCTTTGACTACCAAGCCGTCGCCTAAGCCACATTTCCTCCTACAAGTCCTACTGATTCACGCTTGAGTCTAACCCGCGCCGTGGAGAGAGTGTGAACATGCAAGCGTATGGTACCCGACATTGGTGGATTCCTTTGGAGGTGATCCTGACTCCCGAACTTTGACAATGCTCACCTTAGTGGCCTGCCTACTTTCTTCCTGCACATGATCGCAAGATTCTCCAGAAATCTAATTTTGAGCAATTACAATATTTCTTTACGTCTGTCGAATAGTTTAAACTACGTTGTATAATTAAAAAGTTTTTCTATTATATCTTCTATACCCATGATATATTTGATTTCTCGTCTTACTTCTTGTTGAAATTTCTGAGCCAGTTAGCTATCTTCGAGTCCACGGAGTAATGATTTGCTCAGGACGTGCAAATGGTTAAGTCTGGGGGTGTGATGAGTCCACATTTTACACTGATTTTTGGACTCATCTGGGCTAGTTTTATCATCTTAGCACTGCACTTGAGAGCCTTTATTGCTTATTTGTGTGTATGTACCTATTTCACGATTAAGTGCACTGTAGGCCCGCTTCAGTGTGCTTTCTGTGTTTCTATTTTGTTGTTATTCTTTAGCCCTATCTCGGGGATATGGTGTGCACGTTCTGGTGGCCTTTCTGCCCCTTCTGCTAGTACAGTGGTCGTGTGCGTGCTCCGAAACTACTCGGGAGACTCCGACGATGCAGGAATACTGCGCACGACCACTAGACTTACTGCGCACGACCACTGGTCATGCGCCACTGTTCGCGCGCATTACACCCCCTTTTTCTTAACCCTGTCTCGGTAATCGCACGAGCACTGGCCATAGTGCGCACGACCACTGGTCGTGCGACACTGCTCGTGCGCATATATGCTGATGCTTCTTGTCCAGGTTGCAGGTTTATTTGGAAAAGCCGCACGATCATCGACCTACAGTGCGCACGACCACTGGTCGTGCGCCACTGATCGTGCGCACTTCTTCTACTGCCTCCGTATTTAAGGCCCTGCTGCGCGTTTTAGGTCAACGCCTGTCATTTGATGCGATCGAAGAGTGCGCGGGAATCGCCATTTCACTTCTCCAGCTTCTCCATCACTTCCACCTTCATCGGGAAGCCATTTCCAACTACTCTGAAGCTTTTCAACACTCCGGCGAAGCCCTCGGCCATTGATGACTTCAACTCCAAGCTTTCCTGCAGAGTTGGTGAAGTAGATAACCTAGAGAACGGACTTAAAGGCCTTCGAGGTGACAGCTCGTTGGTACCGGAAGCCTCCTTGGACTGAGCCCGGAAGCATACTGACAACTCGCTACTTCGGCCACGACCCGCGGTGGATCTTCATTCTCTTTTGGTTTACTCCTCTTCCCCTTCCTCTGTGTTATGAATGTTTTGAGCAGTGTAATGAACACTTCCATCCCTGAACATCAAGTTTATTTTATAGTTAATGGAATGTTAGTATCTTCTTATGCTTATGAGTTCTGTCTGTGAATGCACCTCGCTCACCCCACATCCACTTCATTCTCGTGCCTTGTCCAATTGCAATCCACACAAGAACACTGCAATCCATTAGCTTCCCTTCCACTCGCCCAACTGAAGTTCGGCATCGCGGCCGACAAACCCACTTCACCTTGCGAAGCGGTGCCTTCGACCCGCATAGCTTTTACTAGTTCAGTAGATCAAACATCCACAATCTCCCTAGTCCGCTATTTCCTTTTTGTTCTATTTATAACTCTCATAACGATATTCTCGGTACTTTTGCCGTTCTACGCTAATTGCATTCCTCAAGAGACCGACACTTGGGGATTTATTCCCAAAACTTTATTACTTGTGCGACCGGTGCGCTTGCCGAATTACACGCATCAGGTTTCACCTTTCCTGTTCGGCACGAGGCCTTTTCCCAAGAGATCATCAAGCTCACAATAGCCACAATGTCAACCACGGACTGGCTTCACAATCATCGGTTAGCTAGGAGCCATGTCCAGCATTAGCGACAGAACTCACTTTTCATCCCTAGTCGCAATCTTAACTGGCTCACGCGACCAGCAATTTCTGTTTCCATGTGCATTGCCAAAAACACAAACACTTGCGGGTATTTTCCTGGGCTTCCACACCAGTACTTCCCGCTACTACCCTTCACAGGCACAACCCATCAAGCAGCACAAGCATCAGAGGGTATTTTCCTAGACTCCCACACCAGTACTTCCTGCTACTACCCTTCACAGGCATAACCCCTAAAGCATCACAAGCATCACAAGGGTCTTTTCCTGGACTAATACTCCAGTACTTCCTGCTACTGCCCTTCACAGGTCCAACCCCTCGACTCCATAAACTACACGTTTCATCGTGGAGTCTTCTTCGGTGTACAGATGCAAGATCACCATTCCAAACCAACCTGTCTAGATGGGCTTCACACAACATGCCTATTTCGTGCTCTATTTCCAGATCAATATGCCACTAGACACACCTACAGCGTGCTCTTCATCGAGTGAAGATCGTCGACCAGAGGAGGACACGCCCTCTGATATACCTATGTCGCAGGGCGTGTTCCCTCTCGAGAACTCGTCGGCTGTTCAGCCCAAGGCCAGTGTGTGTGATGTTCCAGTTGTATCGAAGTTTGCGGATGTTTTCCCTAAGGATCTTCCTGTGCTACCACCCCAGCAGGAGATCGACGTCACGATTGAGTTGGTGTCAGCTGTGAAACATGTGGCCCGCTCGCCATATCATGTTGCGCCAAAGGAAACTGCTGAGTTGAAAGGCCAATTCCATCTTGACAAAGACCGCACTGCCTTGGCAAAATCCAGAAAAGGACACGGCTTATGGCACGCACGTGTCACATGCCGTGTGCCCTTATACGGCAGTAGACATGCCTCCAGCGTGCTCTTCATCGAGCAAAGATCATCGACCAGAGGGGGACATGCCCTCTGACATGCCCGTGTCGCAGGGCGTGTTCCCTCTCGAGAACTCATTGAGTGTAGTTCTTCAAGCACTCGACAGTATGCTCAGCTATACAGAGCAGGATACGCCTTGGGAGACGCCCGTGTCCCAGGTCGTGTCACCCAACTTGAACCCAATCCTGGGATTTGGGGTGTTACAACCCTCCCCTCCTTACAATCTTGGCCACTCTTTTTCTAAGAAGCTAGAGAGAGAAGAGAGAGGAAGGGGGAGGAGGAGAGAGGTGCCGGCCACCGGTGGAGCTACAGAATTCTGAGTCAAGATCTGAGGCCAGCGTTGTGGATGCAAGGCCTCTACGGTGCTTTCCAGCTGGCTAGAATTCCAAGGCTCTGAAGCGATTATCAAGGGTAATGATCATTCTTCCTTGGACATGTGAAGTCCTTCCTTTTTGGCATATGCGTGGATTTCCCCTAACAGTGGGTGGATTGTGAAGGGAATCCTTTGGGTTGATTCTTGGAATCCCCAGTAGTTTGGTGGCGGTGATCTTTGCGCTGAATTTATGGTGACATTATCTCTATGGCGTAAAAGTGGATATCTATACGGACCACAAGAGCCTAAAGTACGGCACCAGCTGAGGTGCCTACACCTCCCCCTTCTGCGAAAACTGTCCGCCTAGTTGCTGAAGCCCTGTTTGCGATGATCCAAGCACAACCTATTAGGCAGGCGCAAGGGCAGGCGCAGCCGACATTGAGGCCATAACAGGTTGCGATGAGGCCAGAACCTGTTGCGGCTGTGGACCCGCGAGCAGCTGAGAGGCAGTTGAAGTAGTTCATGAGCTTCAATCCGCCGACGTTTAAAGGTGTGGGATCCCCTACGCAGACGGAGGACTGGTTGTCGCGCGTCAAGCGTATCTTGACTACGATCCGAAACTAGGTTGTAACACCCCAAATCCCAGGATTGGGTTCAAGTTGGGTGACATGCCCGTGTCCCAGGGAGTGTCCTACTCTGTATTTTTGAGCAGCCTGTCGAGTGCTCGACGAACTACACTCGACGAGTTCTCGAGAGGGAACACGCTCTGTAACACGGGCATATCAGAGGGCGTGTCCCCCTCTAGTCGACGATCTTCGCTCGACGAAGAGCATGCCTATGGCACGCCCGTGTCACAGGCCGTGTACCTAGAGAGACACCCATGTCCTAGCCGTGTTCACCAGGCCGCACTGCCCTGGCCAAATCCTGAAAAGGACACTGCCTGTGGCACGCCCCACAGCAGCCATCTACACACCCAACGACTCTGAAATCTATGCGATTAACACAGAGGCTTCTCTGACATACAAAGCATACAATAATCACCAATCCAGACTAACTTGTCTGGATGGGCTTCGCATAGCATGCTTATTTCGCACTTTGATTCCGGATCTAAATACAAAACTAATGGGGATACATGGATCTACCGATCGGGAGAACCACTTCAACATGTTTTTGGAGTGTCTGCCCTCAAATGTAAATAATGTAACATCCCTCAAACAACTAGACCCCTAGGAGTGGTTTTGTAATGACTTGGTCATGAAAAAACCCTCGGGAGCCCAAGAAGGGCAAATGAACCTAGGAATGTTGGTGAGATCATTATGGTCTGCAAATAGTAGATTTCTAAACCCTAGTTTAAGATGATCATGGGGCTTCACCAAGACTCCAAGACCCCACCATGGTCTCACCAATCCATTGGGAGGTCCACTAGAGCCCTAAAGGTCCAATGGAATCGACCCACGGTGGCCAAGTTGACCTAGGACCACTTTAGGCCTAAAAAGGGCAGGTTCCCTAACTAAGGGTAGTGTGCCCCTAGTAAGCCCAACCAACCCTACCAGGGTCTTCATAGACCCAAAGTGGGGTCAATGGGTCACTAAGGACCCATGGAGGGCAGTCAAAGTGGTTAAGTTGACCAAAGTCAACTCTGACCCTAAATGGGTCAAACTGACCTACCTAGGGTCAACTGACCTTCCCTTAGCCAAGTGGATCCCACTCATGTCCTCCTAACCCTAGAGTGAGGTCAACGGGTCACCTGGGACCCAGTATGGTCAACTCTTGAGCTAAGTTGACCCAAGTCAACCTTAGCCGTAAAAAGGTCAAAGTGCCCTAACTAAAGGACAAGTGACCCCCAAGATGTCCAACCAACCCTACCCAAGTATTTCTAGACTTTAGGGGAGGCCCATGGGTAACCAAGGACCCATTGGGGTCAACCCTAGTGGCTAATTTGACCAAAGTCAACTCTTGTGTCAAAGTGGTTAAACTTGCCTAAATGGCTAACTCAAGCCCAATCCAAGTGGGCTAGGCCCAGACAAGTGTGGCCCATTGGTCTAGGAGGTGGTGAGACACATTTTGGGCCCACCAAATTTAGAATTTGGTGACTAGGAGAGAGGAAGAGGGAGTTACCCAAATTTGGAGGAGAGAGAAAGAAGAGCTTAATGACCATCATGGCCATAGAGGCCCCATAACTCCCCCTTTTGATGGGGCTTTAACTCCTTGGAGGCAGGGGAGGAGTTTTCAGGAGGTGTCCAGCCAGTGGGGAGGCTCAGTCCATCAAATTGGGTGAAACCGAAAACTCACCATTAATGGATTTAATGGTGTTTTGTTGAATTGGGGATTTACAAACCTCCTCTCCCCAATTCCAACATTAGAAACCTTCACCAGGGCAAGGGGAAGATTTTCCCCCGATCACATTTCAGTTTCAGGGGAGTTAGTGTGGAGGTTGCAGAGGAGCCAGAGCTTGGTGGTCGGAAAGGCACAACGCCCGCTCTCAGGCCGCGATTCAGGTCCTCCTCCTCTCCTTCTTCCATGTGTATATCATAGCAACCGATTGGGCCAAGTTTCGGGCTCAATTGAGCCCGCTCGAAGGTTTAAATTTCCTGGTTTTCCGCATTATTTCATCCCGTTGGGATCACTGGAATCCGCCCCTCCGGCGGCTGTGCCGCCACATGGCGATAGCCACCACCTCAACGGAGGTGGTGGTGGCGGTGGCCGGCCAGGGAGGTGGCCGGATGGCCGGCGGCAGCGTGTGGAAGATTCTCCAAGAAGGAGCAATCGGTGCCATTAGCTGGAGGTTGAAGACAACCTGTAGCCGCCCGATCTGCGCCAAAGATTCGCGTTGGCAATGATTTAAACTATAGGTTATGTATTTTTTATTTATTTCATTTTTGTCACATCTTTAGTATTTAATGTCTTTAATTATTAAATATACCTAGACGCTAATTCAGAGAAAATGCTCAACATAAAATTTGTAGCCCTATGGGTCCACTTTAATTTAAATTTAGTTTGAACCAATATGGGTGAGTGGTTTGACCAGGGCACTCATTTTGGTGGGATCTATACCTAGAGCTAGCTAGAGATTAAAATGAGTGCCCACACTTCATCTATTGTCCAAATGACTTGAAAATTTGACAGAGATTCACTCTATTCTATACCTAGGCCTGCCCAAAAATGGGAATTTGTGGGGATGATTTGTCTATAGTTTTCGAAATCATTTAAATACTCTAGGGTAAATTAATTAAGGGACCAAATGATCTCCAAATTCACACAAATTTTTTTGAGTGCTCCTTGGGGTCGTCACAAGACTCTGGTTAAAATTTCATCTCATTTGGAGATGATTTGGATGGAATTCATGCAAACCCTAGCCTTGCCATAATAAGGGTATTTAGGTCTAAAGTGCACTTTGCGTTTTGCGTGGCCAAATCACCTCAACAGAGGTTGAAATTGGGGCCACTGACTTGGCATGGCTTTTAACACCCTCCCATGGACGATGGGGTGGACTGGAATAGATTTGCCTTAGGACTTAAGACCAAACCCTAAGGATGTGCTTTGGTGTCTTGTAAAGGGCATGGGGTCAAAAAACCTTGTATGGACTTGAAATTTGATAGGGAGGGTACTAGGGTAGCTAAAACCCTCTGATAAAAATCTTAGTGGATGTGGAGATAGATAGGCCCCTCAAAACCCTAACCCTTGTTTAGGTCACAAGCTTAGTTGTGATAGAATAGGGTATTAAAACTTATTGAATAGCAATGAAACATGGGTATTGTTGTCATAGGGGTAGTATGAACCTCTAGAAATTTAATTGGGAATTTTGGATCAATAATCTTAGTACTTCCTTTGTAATGCATGAGTTAGCCATACTTAATTATTTGATATTGTGAACTCACAGTCCATTGGAAAGCCTTGACAATTGGGCAGAGGAAGTTTTAAACCATTATGCTCATGTGTGAATTTTATTAGAATTTTTGAATACATAATTACAGTACATACTTCACAAGCTTACTATTTTGAAAACTTGTTCTATATTTTATTTAGAGCTCATTATTTGTTGATAAATTATGAAACATGATCAGTAGTGATTTTAGGTCAACATGCTCTGGTGGAGATTTTTGTTACCATTTTTAAATGAATAATTTCTGTATTTAGTGCATTAAGTTACCAATTTGAATATTTGATCAAAATTAGGTTTAGAGTTCTTTATTAATTGATAAATTGTGAAACTTGACCTGGAGTTTTTATCTGTCCTTACAATCATCCTTGACTTTTCTCAGAATTTTTGGAAGTATTCTTGCTGTACGTGTCTCTTAAAGTGATTTATGGTAGGTTATATTTTAAATTAGAATTAGAAGCCTAAACCTTGCTGAAAAATTTGGAAACTTTGGATTCTATGTTAAGTAGTCATATTGTATTTATCATAAATTTTGTGGAGCATTTGCATGTGTGAAATTGGTACTTCATGTTCAAACTTGGGGCTTTTGGATTACTAGAATAATTAAATAAATTATCAGATAAATTAGGAAAATTATTAATTTCTGGGCTTAGGATAAAAATGTCATCACAGCCCTCCAATAATTATTATAGATATACTGGATGTTTATTTTGAGTACCTCCCATTTTACACATCATACGGCTTAAGATGGTTTGTGTTTAGTAAAACTGAAGAATTCAAGATATGGTACAAAATGCACCTAGGGAGTTGGGGTATTAGTGTGTTGATTTGGTGAGTAAAATGAGATTATCATCGGGAGTAGTGATGGAGAGTGAGAAGTTTGGCTAGGGTTAAGTGATACTCGGGGTAGACGAAACATCGTCTTCCCCCGCAGGAAAGGAAGTGTCAAAAACACTAGGGTCAAATCAAAATATAACATTTAAGTGTTTGGGAGATGGGTAGCAACCAATAAAAATAAGTGCCTTGCGAAAGGAAGCTTTGGTCTTCAGCCAATCATAGTTCCTAGTGCCCTCCAAAGCCCTTCACGGGGAATACCTTGGGCAGTCCTGGGCTAACCAAAACTTTAGGTAATACTGAATTGCAAGAGTAACTAGTATAACTAGGGATTCACTTTCACTCACCTCGATGTCTCAGGATGTTAGGTTGGGTCAATAGGGCAATAGGCTCAGTGGACTTGGTGATGGGCAGGTTGGCCCGACGTGCTTTGGCTCGGTTGATCTTTGTGATGGCCAGGTTGGCCCGGTGAGCTTTGGCTCGGTTGTTATTTGTAATGGACGGGATGGTCCGGGGAGCTTTGGCTTTTGGTGATACATCAGGATTGCATGTACATAAAGTATAAGGTGGTGGGTCTTCGGTATTGGAGGGTCGATGCGCCGACGCCAATACGTTGACTCGGCAAGTGTGGTTTAGCACTTGGCCAAATAAAGTCTGGTGCGCCAGCCGGCAAGAGTACGCAGGAGCTCCTCTTAGTGCACCAGAATTGAGGCGTACGATAGGTCTGACTGGTAGTGCAATTACTTGTTTAGAGGTGGGCGAGTCCCAACCCAACGCTTCCATTTGCCACTACGGAGGTATCCTGGGAGGTTCAGCTCCAGAAAGGGGGAACTAAAGGTCTGTATACATAGAGTCGAGTGGGTGAGTTGCACTTGCATGTCCAAATCATGGCATAATTGTATTTCATAGCATAACTATTGCATAGAACCCCGACACATATTGTATAAGTGGTATGGGACGCTTTATACAATATGCCTTGCAAAATGACCCCTTGGCTTATAAGTTCGCGCGAACGTGCTTATAAGCTAAGGTTTTTATTCAGTAATTATATATGGATGCTTGTTAGAAAATCGATACACTATCGTATAAATTGGTATGAGACTTTTTATATGATAGGAGCCCAGCAAAAGATCCCTTGGCTTATGTGTTTTCATATAAGTTAAGGTTACTTTTCTTGTTCAGTCTTTCTTACCTTCATTTTGTCTTATATACTATATAACTGCTATAGTAGTTCCGCCGCCACATGCTTATATTTATTATTCTCCACTTTCATGTACTCTCCTTTCCTTCTCCGTGCTCGATGCCTAGGAGCCATGGGGGAAGGGGCGGGGGATGATAGGACTTAGTCTTTTAGACAAACAGTTTTCGAACCACATCATTTTAAGGGACCGTGGAGCCCAGCATGGAGGAGCAGCCCGGAGATCGGCATGCTTGGAGATGGGGCAGTCTAGTACCGGAGTTAAGACAGTGGGGACTGTGAGTCCAGATCGCTAGTAGTTGTATTTGTTTTGCTTCCGCGATGAGAGATATGTAGTAAGGACTTGATGTACTGGGCATGAGCCCAAGATTCAGTTCTTTTATTATTATTTCTGTGAACACTCCCTTTGTGGAGATTATTTACTATACGTGATTTTTGTGGACTTGCCTTTTATTACTTTGCTACAGTTGTGATTGATTTGTCCTGTAGGATCGGCGTTTTGTAGTGATGACCTTCCCGGGCATGAAGGTGTCACCGCAAAGCAGCAGTTCTGCGCCTAAGACCACGGTGTTTCAAAAAAAAATAACGGGGGGGGGGGGGGGGTCTTACAAATAAGAAGGACTTCACATGTCCAAGGAAGAGAATCATTACCCTAGATGTCCGTTTTGGGAACATGGAAGAGTCTCTAGCTCGATGAAAACGACCATTTCAGCTTTGCCTCCATAGATCCGAACTCACCTCGTGAATCCGAGCTCCGAATCACAAACGGCGGTGAGATCTTCTCTCTCCGGCGCTGCATCTCCTCCTCCATACGTCCAGCCAATGTATCTCAAACTCCAAAAGAAATGAAGAGAAAATGGCGAGAACAACACTAAAAATTGAGCTACCGCTGTGCGGTAACTAGCTACCGCCGCACGGTACCGCTAATCAACACCTCATTTCATGTGCCACCGCCCAGGCCCTCAAACCACAGGCTTACATGTGGCCATGACGTTATAGCTTACTTATTGTCGCGTGATAGGATGCTAGCGCGTTACGTTAGATTGGGATGATTACGACACAACTGCTTCTGCTACCGCTACACGACAACTACTACCGCCGCGCAGTCGAAAGCCGAGAGCTCTACCACATAAATTGCCCAGGCTACTGCCTGCAGTATCACTACTGTCGGGCAATAACTTGCCGAGAGCTCGGCCAATTAATTAGCAAAAGCCATGCGATAAAAACCTACTGCCGTGTGGTAGATTATGCATCGAGTCAACCTACATCACTCAACGATGTCGGCGCTTGATGCTACCGCCATGTGATACCTACTTTTCCTGCCTACGAAAACTTGGGGTTTTACATTCTACACCATCAACTATTCCACCTCCAGTTTATTCTCCATCTCTATTATCTGGCCCGAAGTGCCATAAGATATAAAAAGTAGTGCATGCCTCATTAGGTCTTTGAGTCCCTGGTAGAA
This sequence comes from Platanthera guangdongensis, assembly GCA_039583875.1. NCBI lineage: Eukaryota > Viridiplantae > Streptophyta > Magnoliopsida > Asparagales > Orchidaceae > Platanthera > Platanthera guangdongensis. The sequence goes on along the minus strand of CM077165.1, from coordinate 40,781,091 downwards.
CCTCTTCACATACCTCCTATCAACCAAATCATGTATCCCCGCAAATCGGGCCAGATTGGAAAACTCTCTCTGGTACTCTATCACATACTTGCTCCCCTATTGGAGGTTCAAGAACCTCTCCTCCAGCTCATCTCTATCTATAGCGGTCACAAAGTGGTCCAAGAAAGCTTCGTTGAACTCCTCCCATAAAATGTCGGAAGGATCTCTATCTGCATAAGTGGAATCCATCAAAAACTTCCACCACCTCTTCGCATGGGAATCTAGCGCGAAAGTCACCAAAGAAACCGCCTTGCTGATTGGGCTGCAAATGCCTGTGAGTATCCACTGTATGGTCTCGAGCCATTCCTCCATATTCACTCATTCTCCATCCCATGTTGCATCGGGGGAGACAAACTCTTAAATGCATTCAAACAATTCGATCCCGGATTCGGCTGAATGATCGTGACCCGCTGAGCTCTGAAGACCTCCAAGATAGCCGTCAGAGTCTACCCCAACTCCGTCTGCTGAAAAGGAGTGGCGGTCGGAGGGGGATGGACGACATTTCGCGGTTCAGTGGCATGTGGGGGTTACACAAAAGGTAATGTTATATTAGGATTGGCCTTAACTCATTATTTAAATGGACTAAATTCTATGACTTCTTATATATGGGCACAACATTGCTTCCGCTGCATAGTTTGTCCGCAAACTAGTGCTTGAGCGGGGTGACCCAGGGATGTGGACTTCTTTCTCATATGATCGTTATTAAGTCATACCAGCTTGTAAGAGCCTTCCCCTTACCAAAGAGTTTATGTTGAGACTAACGGATGGGTTAGTCGGCACCACACGATGTTGATCCTGCCGGCTAGTATGAACATTAAAACTTGTAGGCCAAATCGATAATATAAGTAAAACTAAAAAGTATAACAAGTCCACATCTGTAACACCCCCATCCGTCACATGGAATATAACATAAGGTACGGCAGGGGCCCCACGCCATATTCTACATATAGTTAGTGGAGTTACATAAGAATACTGAATGAACAGCATAGGAAAATGCATCCTAACTCAGAGAATTCTAGCGGAAGTTTTTAAAACAGTTATAAGAACCCAAAATGCCAAGGAATGAATGTCCACAAAACCCAAAGTAGGAATGACAGTAAAATACACCAAAAATCTCGGCCTTATGGCCTTACAAGTGTTTACTTAAACAATACATATTTTACATACATCAGCACGCAGGAGGGCCACACATGAACAAAATAAAGCAAACATTTCTCTTTGGCCTTCAAGGGCCAGCTCATCATCAAGGGTTTTAGCCCTCTACTTGCTATTAGGCTCACCTGTTTTTGCATAAGAACAATCCACCACACAGTGGCAAAACAAGGCAACGGTCAGCTAAAGCTGACCAAATTATAACAACCCCGCCCCTTAATCGGGGCGGCAGTGCTCCTTCCTCTGCTTTTCATTAGTATAATCAAACATGATAGTGAAAGCACAATTTAAGCACACTTCACCAAGGGCGTACGCACACACAGCCACACACCCCGTGCTCTTAGGGCACATTCTCGGTGAACCTGGTCCACCACGGCCCCCAAGACGGCAACATCGTGAGCATTTTAGTTTTTCTGGCCGAAGCCTAAGACTCGCCCAATATGCCAACGGTAAGTGTCACGTACCTTAGGTCTCTTTAACCGAACCGCATAGAGCGGGTACAGTTCTACTCAACGCGTTGCTCACACTGCCATGTCAATTTAATCCATAGGCTCGGGTCAAGCTTCCTAGAGTCTCAAATCAATCACACAATTTTACATAACCCAGTTATGTACAAGTTGGCTCCAAGGCCACCAAGATGGCAGAACCACGCATCTGCCTAGTTTTTCAGGTGCACCTTGGAGTTAGTCCCCAAGGCTCCCTGTTGCAATCTACCACGTAGAAAAACCAAAAGAATAAACGACACAGAGTCTTCTCCGGCAATACATGCATCATGAAAACATCACTGATCCAGACCAACATGTCCGGATAGGCTTCATACACCATGCCTACGTCTGTACTTCGATTCCGGACTCTATATGCAAAACTACGGGGATAAACCATATCTACCCGAAGGAATACCTCACACTCACTGCCCACTCGTGGGAGAGAGTTTCCTATGCAAAAAGGGAGAGGACTTCACATGTCCAAGTAGAGAATCATTACCCTAGATGTTCACTTCGGCGCCATGGAAAACTAACCGGATGAAAATCACCGCAATGGACACGCCTCCGCGGATCTGGACTCGGCTCGTGATTCGGAGCTTCGAATCTCCAACAATGGCCGGAATCCTCCTTCTTCTTCTCCCTTTTCTATCCTCTCTCTCTTACTCTTAGAAGGAGAAATGGCAAAATAGAATGAGGTCTAAACCTTCATTTCCCGGCTATATACCAACAGGAAGAATTCTGTGTTGCCGGATCACTCTTAAATAAAATGAAAGGCCCTGATTTACCCATAAAATCATATTCCTGGGTCTGCACATGGCCTGTGGCACGCCTGTGTCACAGGCCGTGTCTCACTTTCGTACAATAATTCATCGATCTTCGAATCATGGCACTGTTTCGGACACGCCCGTGTCAACATTAGACACGCCCGTGTTAATATTGGACACGCCCATATCATAGGCTGTGTGCCTTAATCGACATAGAAACCATCATGCCCGAACAGGACACAGCTTTGGACATGCCCGTGTCTGTGCTGTATGTTGGGTTTCTCTATAGGGTTGGCACAACGCTTGTGCACGCAGCAGAAAAATAAACATAAAGAAAAACCCAAAGAGATGTGGATCGGGCTATGACCGTTGAATCAAGAAGTTAGCAAAACTAGGCAAAAATTACCTCGGTGGCGTTGAGTCACAACCCAACGGAGATGCTCCAAACTTTATCTGCTTGCTAGTGGCGAGTTCTACGTGGAATAGTGTAACACCTCCCCTGTAGTGGACGTATAATATGGGTCCGGCCGGGGCCCCACAACATACGAATGCCACAGCTTTAGTATTATAAGTTGATATAGCTAACCAAACTCAAAACACTTGCACAACACAGCGGAAAACCAAGCACAACTAGAAGTTATCCACTAACCAAAAGAGTAAACAAATGGCCTTAAGGCCTTACATCAAATGTCCAAAAGTAAATAGTACATCAAACATGAATGTGCATAGCACTCCTAGTCTACCTCGGCATGCAAGCCGGACAAAAGAGTCTCAAACAAACATCATCAAAAATGTAGTGCTACAAAAGAGGGAAAAACACTTCATGGGGCTTAGGCCTTTCTGGCCGGCGTGCTAGCTTCTGCATGCGATCCTTGCCCTGTAAAAATTATTAGTAACGTGGGTCAGCAAAGGCTGACCTCAAACTGTGTAACAACAAATCTCCTCCCGGCCGCCCCTAACGGACCCCGGGGAACCCTCCAACCTGCAAGTCAGCACTTCATATGCAAATAAACATCTATAAATAGGAAAGCATTAAAACAGTCTTGGATGTCTCAATCATCAAACATGTTCTCTATTGGTTGAGCATATAAAGTAAGGGGCCTACTATGCAACATGAATGCAACACTCGGGCTTCACCCAAGGTACCCTACAGCGTATGCATCTAGCACAACATCACATCATTTGGGTACTCACGTTTCCCCAATTGGCATAAAGCCGCAAACACTAAGGGAGTCACCTCTCCCTTAAGCGACGCACAGGCCGCCACAAGGAATTCTTGCCAAGGCCCCACCCGCTCGTGGGCTTAGCCCCGGGCTTGCCTGCAAGCTCTGACGTCTCATGTCAGGATTCCAACAAACACAGACCGACCGATTCTAAGAAGCCTTGCTGGACCCCACCCGCTCATGGCCTCTTTGCCCGGGCTTGCCCCAAGCTTGGCATTCTCGTCAGTCTCACAGAAGGGGACTAGTCTCGCCGGGACACTCTCCACACATGACGCACATGTCACGGGATAGTCAGCCGACCACGGAGACATATCCGTGCCTTGGCACAACACAAACCAAGACTAAATACATCGTAATCCCTCTTTGTACTGCAGCGTTCCCGCGCACCAAGGAAACCATCTCCAACTCGTGCGGAGCTAACCTTGTTCACCAAGGAAACCATCTCCAACTCATACGGAGCTAACCTTGTCCCTTAAGGAAACCATCTACCGCCACGAGGAGCTAACCTTGTCCGGGTTCGACTACACGTACCTTTTCAAGCAAACGGGACAATCACCACCACCACACAAACGACATCTTGCCGCAACGGAAAATCTCTACGAATCCCTAAGTTCGTATGCAACATCACCGAGTCGGACTAACGGTCGCGACTACGGCTTCACCCACCATGCCTAATCCACTAGCGAAGCGGATCTCTAATGCAAGATATGTCGGGGACGGACTCAATCAACCCGGAGGTTCCTCTTGAACCTTGGCAAACCAAAGCCCCTCTCATTTGAGAGTTTGGTTCCCAAAAATCTAGAAGGAAACGATGCTAAAAACATGCATCCTAAAGACCGAGAGGAGAGATGTCGTTACCTTCCGACTCCTCTTCCTTGCCATGGCAAAAATGGCCGGATGGAAATCTTCGTAACGCTCTAAGCTCCACGGATCCGGACTCGGCTCGCGATTTGGAGCTCCGAAACCCTTCCTACAGCCCAAGACCTTCTTCTTCTTCCTCCTTGCTCTAGTTTCTCTCAAGAACTTAGAAAGAGAAGACTTGAAAAAAAATGAGGATCTGCAACCCTAACTTCGGACTTAACTTCCCAGGAGATGGCCTGAACCGTTAGATCCCAAAACCAGAAAAATAATGGTCGCGATTCGCCTGGAAAACAGAAGACCTGGGACGAACACGGCCTGGCACACGCCCGTGTCCAGGGCCGTGTGCCCCATTCGCCGTCTCAAATCGACGCGCCTGGAATCGCACACGGGCATCCGACACGCCCGTGTTCCATCTGACACGCCCGTGTCCCCAGTGACACGGCCGTGTGGCTAGCCGTGTGCCTCCAACTACACGGCCCCGAAACCAACCCGAGAGGTGACACGGCCTGGAACACGCCCGTGTCCCAAGCCGTGTGCCAAGTCTCGACACCCGTCGACAGGCTTTGTGTCGACACCGCGGAAAAACATCGAGCGAAGATCGTCGACCAAGCGGGACACGCCCTGTGACACGCCCGTGTCACAGGCCGTGTGCCCCAGTCTCGACACCTTGTCGAGCAAAAGTGTCGACACTTGGGACGAGTGTCGACACGGCCTCGACACGCCCTGCGACACTCCCGTGTCGCAGGCCATGTGCCACCCTCTCGACACTTTGTCGAGCGAAAGTGTCGACACTTGGGCCGAGTGTCGACACGGCCTCGACACGCCCTGCGACACGCCCGTGTCGCAGGCCGTGTTCTCCACTCTCGACACTCTGTCGAGCGAAAGTGTCGACACTTGGGCCGAGTGTCGACACGGCCTCGACACGCCCTGCGACACGCCCGTGTCGCAGGCCGTGTGCCTCCTGCCAGAAACCCAAAAATTTTTCTGAACTGCAGACTGAGCCTCTTGAAAAACTGGGTCGTTACAACTCTCCCCCACTTAACGGAATTTCGTCCCGAAATTTCAAAACAAAAGAGGTACAAAACTTAAATTGTACCTTGACAAAAATAGTTCTGGATAGTATTCTAGCATGGCCTGTTCTCGCTCCCAAGAGAACTCCTCACGACCGCAGTTGTCCCAACGAACCTTCACAAGTTTAACTTCTTTATTCCGCAACTGCCGACTCTCCGAATCTTCTATAGCGATTGGAAGGACTCGCGTCCTCAAGTCTTCCTCAATCGGCACCGATGCCGGCTCAATCACCACGCTAGCCTCCACCAAGGCTTTCCTCAAAACGGAGACGTGGAAGACGTCATGTAATCCACATAAATCTGCGGACAACGCCAACCGATAGGCTGCTTCTCCTATCCGCTCAACAATTTCAAAAGGCCCCAAAAACCTTGGACTCAACTTCTTGAGTCGGCGAATCCGTGAGACGCCTTTGAACGGCTTAACCTTCAGATAAACCCAATCACCAACTGCAAATTCCAACTTTCGGTGACGAGCATTAAAATATTTTGCTTGCCTGTCTTGCGCCACTTTCATACGCTCTTGGATGGTCCGAACCAACTCACAAGCGTCAACTACCACATCCTTTCCCAAAAGTTTGGTGTCTCCCGCCTCTGCCCAAGACATTGGCGTTCGACACCGCCTCCCATACAAAGCTTCATATGGCGCCATCTTTATGCTTGCTTGAAAACTGTTATTGTACGCAAATTCTACCATGAAGAGGTGATCCTCCCACCTCTTGCCAAAATCAAGAACGCATATTCTCAACATATCCTCCATAGTATGGTTCGTTCTCTCCGTTTGCCCATCAGTTTGAGGATGGAACGCCGTACTGAACTTTAGCTTCGTGCCCAAACTCTTCTGAACCAGTCTCCAGTCCTTGGACGTAAACCGTCCATCGCGATCACTGACTATGCTCTTAGGAATTCCGTGCAGTCGCACAATGTTGTGAACATACAACTCCACCAGCTTCTCCACGCTGTCCTCTTTCCGATTCGGGATGAAGTGAGCCACCTTGGTTAGGCGATCCACGATCACCCAAATAGCATCATTACCATGCTGCGATCTAGGCAAACCATGCACAAAGTCCATGGAAATGTCCTCAAATTTCCACTCAGGAATTGGAAGGGGCTTCAGGAACCCGCCCGGTTTCTGACATTCGGCCTTCACCAAGGCACATGTTTGGCAACGACTCACATACAAAGCTACATCCTGCTTCAACCCCGGCCACCAAAAGGATTTCTTCATATCCAAGTACATCTTTGTACTGCCTGGGTGAATGGAGTACTTTGAGAAGTGACCCTCAAACATCAACTCCTCACGGAGATTGCCAAACTGCGGTACACAAACCCTTCCATCCTTTCTCAAGATTCCCCCGATCATCTCCCAGGTGCTGCTCTCGCCCGTTTGAGCCTCCAACACAAAAGGTTGAAACTCCACATCTAATCGAGTCGCTTCCCGAATACGATCGGACAAGTCATTTTGCACTTCAATCCAGTTCAACCGAGCCACGCTAGACTCGCCTCTCGCAACACATTCCAATCCAAGGGACTCCCATTCCCATACCAACCGCTCATTATGAGCTTCGATCCAATTTCCTTGCCCCGAGTACTTTCTACTCAACGCATCCGCCACCACATTGGCTTTACCCGACGTATACTGGATCGCCACTTCGTAGTCTCCAAGAAACTCAACCCATCTGCATTGCCGCATGTTCAAGTCCTTTTGATCCAAGAGATAGTTCAGGCTTTTATGGTCCGTGAAGATCTCCACCCTTGCGCCATACACATAGTGTCGCCAAATTTTCAATGCGAAGATTACCGCCGCCAACTCCAAATCATGGACGGGGTAATTCGTCTCATGAGGTTTCAGCTGTCTAGACCCAAAAGCTATCACCTTCCCATGTTGCACCAAAACGCAACCCAAACCGCATCCCGATGCGTCACTGAAAATTTGAAATCCATCGGTCCCTTGCGGTAAACTCAGGATCGGAGCCATCATAAGCCTCTCCTTCAGGGCCTCAAATGCTTGACCGCACTCTTGGGTCCACACAAATTTATGGTCTTTGCGAGTGAGAGAGGTGAGGGGTAGAGCTATCTTCAAGAAATTCTCCACGAATCTCCTATAATACCCGGCTAGTCCAAGAAAACTTCGGACTTCCGCCACGGTCCTCAACACCGGCCAATCTCTGATGGCCTCCACTTTCGCTGGATCCACTGCCACCCCATCACCACTAATCACGTGGCCCAAAAATGCCACCTTCTCCAACCAGAACTCGCATTTGGAGAATTTTGCATACAACTTATTCTCCCTCAACACTTGCAAAACCATTCTTAAGTGGGTCTCATGCTCCACTTGCGATTTGGAATACACCAAAATATCATCAATGAAAACAACCACAAAAGAATCCAAGTATTCCCGGAATACCCGATTCATCAGATCCATGAACACCGAAGGTGCGTTCGTCAACCCGAACGGCATCACCGTAAACTCAAAGTGTCCATACCTTGTACCGAAGGCAGTTTTGGGTATGTCCTCATCTCGAATTCGCAGTTGATAGTAGCCTGACTTCAAGTCCAGTTTTGAATATACCACTGACCCCACCAATTGGTCGAACAAATCGTCTATCCGAGGGATCAGATACTTATTCTTGACGGTCAATTTGTTCAGCTCTCGGTAGTCTATGCATAGGCGCATGCTACCATCCTTCTTCTTTACAAACAACACTGGTGCGCTCCACGGTGAAAAACTGGGTCTAATATACCCTTGCTCCAACAGTTCCTGTAACTGTACCTTAAGTTCTGCAAACTCCTTTGGTGCCATCCTAAAAGGAGGACGTGACACCGGTCTAGCCTCCGGCACTAACTCGATCGAGAAGTCGATCTCCCGCCGAGGAGGCGCTCCAGGAAGTTCATCCGGAAATACATCCTTGAACTCTGCCACCACAGGCACTTCCTCAAAAGACAGTTGGGAGAGACGAACCTCCAATAACGCTACAAGCGCTACACCACCCTGGTTAACCGCCCGCACCAATTGCATGGCCGAAATCAGGGAACAGGCCACTCCACAAAGGCCCTCAAATTTGACTTCCGTTTGCCACTTACTTCTTAGAGTCACTACCTTGGATAAACAATCAATGCTGGCGCGCTGCTCTGCAAGCCAGTCCATGCCCAAAATGACATCGAACTCTACTAAAGGTAACACTGCTGCTTCCAGAGCGAAGACAACTCCGTCTAGCTCCCAACAAATGCGCCCTTTAGCCCCGGTGGTCATAGATGACCCATTGGGCATGCGCACTTTCAGCTCTGCTCCCGATGAAAAAGACTCAACTCCTATTCTCCGGATGAAGCTCTCCGCAAGAAAGGAGTGTGATGCTCCCGTATCAAATAATACCCTAGCGGGGTATCCGGAAACTAACACGAAGCCTACAACATAGACATTCCACAAAAGTCTAAAAGGATGAAGCACAAAATTTAAACTTAAATTTTCTTCATACCTGTCACCACATCAGTCTGGCGGATCGCTTCCTGCTGTCCAAGGTTGTAGGCCCTTGGTTGCACCGGTTGGAACCGAGAAGCGCTCGACTCCGCCATCTTTCCCTTCTCTGCAGCACTGGGGCCGGACCGCACAGTCTGCTCCTGCCTTGCCTCTTGCCCCGCTCCCCCTTGCTGACAAGCACGGGCTATATGCCCAACCTTCTCACAGTTGTAGCACATCGGCGGTCCCCTAGAGTGGGAACCCCCAGGCGTCCAGTTGCTCCTCTCACCAGATCTGGGAGTGTGAGGCTTCTTCCTCCACCTACTCCCATCAGACTTTCCATGAGATTGGGAAGGCTTCCCTTCCCCTTGCTTGGGGGTAAAACCCTTTCGACGCTGGGTTCGCTCCAGATCATTCTCCAAACTCCTGGCGGCTTCAACTAGATCATTAAATCCCGCCCTCTTCATGGAGATGAGGGGTTGTCTCAGATTTTCCCCCAACCCTTGGTAGAAGAGGTTATCCCTCTCTACATCATCAGCCATTGTCGTTCCCGCATAACGACCCAAACGGGTGAACTCTTGCACGTACTCGTCCACCGTCTTGTCTCGCTGCATTAGATGCAGAAACTGCCTCTGCAGGGCCAGCCGCGTAGAAACTGGTATATATCTCTTTAGAAAAGCGTCCCCAAATTCCTCCACCGACGGGGTGCGTCCAGGGAACTGGCGGCCACTAAGGCTCACCCACCACAACTTGGTGTCTCCTTCCAACATGAACGCCGCATACTCAGCTTTCTTTTCCTCTGGCGTCTCTGCCGCCCTTAGTAGTTCTTGAATACGAACCCACCAATCATCCGCATCCGTTGGCGTTCCAACACCCTTGAAGGACGGGGGATGGAAACTCAGGAAGTACTTCATGTGTCGGTCTCCATGTCCTACCACCACCCTTTCTGCCAAAGGCTCCACTCGCCTGTCTTCTCCGCCTGGCACGGCCGTCGCCGTGTCCGGTGTAGCAGGGGTTGCTACCTGGGCTGCAGTCGCCGCTTGGGCTGCTACCATCGCTTCTGCAAGCATACGGCAGAAGTCGGCCGGGTTTACACCCATGCCCAAAAGGCCTGGAGCAGTAGCACTGCTCGCCGAGAGATCATCCCTTGCTCTTGAAGTGCCCGCCTCGTTGCTTGCACTCTTCAGGAAAACAAGAAATAAGGGATTAGTCTCCAATCTCAAGACTAAAACATAAGGACACTCACGGTCCCGCGTTACTCTTATGTGGATAACTTCTCTACAAACCGACCTCGAATCTAACCTCGCTTTGATACCAAATTGTAACACCTCCCCTGTAGTGGACGTATAATATGGGTCCGGCCGGGGCCCCACAACATACGAACGCCACAGCTTTAGTATTATAAGTTGATATAGCTACCCAAACTCAAAACACTTGCACAACACAGCGGAAAACCAAGCACAACTAGAAGTTATCCATTAACCTAAAGAGTAAACAAATGGCCTTAAGGCCTTACATCAAATGTCCAAAAGTAAATAGTACATCAAACATGAATGTGCATAGCACTCCTAGTCTACCTCGGCATGCAAGCCGGACAAAAGAGTCTCAAACAAACATCATCAAAAATGTAGTGCTACAAAAGAGGGAAAAACACTTCATGGGGCTTAGGCCTTTCTGGCCGGCGTGCTAACTTCTGCATGCGATCCTTGCCCTGTAAAAATTATTAGTAACGTGGGTCAGCAAAGGCTGACCTCAAACTGTGTAACAACACATCTCCTCCCGGCCGCCCCTAACGGACCCCGGGGAACCCTCCAACCTGCAAGTCAGCACTTCATATGCAAATAAACATCTATAAATAGGAAAGCATTAAAACAGGCTTGGATGTCTCAATCATCAAACATGTTCTCTATTGGTTGAGCATATAAAGTAAGGGGCCTACTATGCAACATGAATGCAACACTCGGGCTTCACCCAAGGTACCCTACAGCGTATGCATCTAGCACAACATCACATCATTTGGGTACTCACGTTTCCCCAATTGGCATAAAGCCGCAAACACTAAGGGAGTCACCTATCCCTTAAGCGACGCACAGGCCGCCACAAGGAATTCTTGCCAAGGCCCCACCCGCTCGTGGGCTTAGCCCCGGGCTTGCCTGCAAGCTCTGACGTCTCATGTCAGGATTCCAACAAACACAGACCGACCGATTCTAAGAAGCCTTGCTGGACCCCACCCGCTCATGTCCTCTTTGCCCGGGCTTGCCCCAAGCTTGGCATTCTCGTCAGTCTCACAGAAGGGGACTAGTCTCGCCGGGACACTCTCCACACATGATGCACATGTCACGGGATAGCCAGCCGACCACGGAGACATAGCCGCGCCTTGGCACAACACAAACCAAGACTAAATACATCTTAATCCCTCTTTGTACTGCAGCGTTCCCGCGCACCAAGGAAACCATCTCCAACTCGTGCGGAGCTAACCTTGTTCACCAAGGAAACCATCTCCAACTCATACGGAGCTAACCTTGTCCCTTAAGGAAACCATCTACCGCCACGAGGAGCTAACCTTGTCCGGGTTCGACTACACGTACCTTTTCAAGCAAACGGGACAATCACCACCACCACACAAATGACATCTTGCCGCAACGGAAAATCTCTACGAATCCCTAAGTTTGTATGCAACATCACCGAGTCGGACTAACGGTCGCGACTACGGTTTCACCCACCATGCCTAATCCACTAGCGAAGCGGATCTCTAATGCAAGATATGCCGGGGACGGACTCAATCAACCCGGAGGTTCCTCTTGAACCTTGGCAAACCAAAGCCCCTCTCATTTGAGAGTTTGGTGCCCAAAAATCTAGAAGGAAACGATGCTAAAAACGTGCATCCTGAAGACCGAGAGGAGAGATGTCGTTACCTTCCGACTCCTCTTCCTTGCCATGGCAAAAATGGCCGGATGGAAATCTTCGTAACGCTCTAAGCTCCACGGATCCGGACTCGGCTCGCGATTTGGAGCTCCGAAACCCTTCCTACAGCCCAAGACCTTCTTCTTCTTCCTCCTTGCTCTAGTTTCTCTCAAGAACTTAGAAAGAGAAGACTTGAAAAAAAAAATGAGGATCTGCAACCCTAACTTCGGACTTAACTTCCCAGGAGATGGCCTGAACCGTTAGATCCCAAAACCAGAAAAAGAATGGCCGCGATTCGCCTGAAAAACAGAAGACCTGGGCCGAACACGGCCTGGCACACGCCCGTGTCCAGGGCCGTGTGCCCCATTCGCCGTCTCAAATCGACGCGCCTGGAATCGCACACGGGCATCCGACACGCCCGTGTTCCATCTGACACGCTCGTGTCCCCAGTGACACGGCCGTGTGGCTAGTCGTGTGCCTCCAACTACACGGCCCCGAAACCAACCCGAGAGGTGACACGGCCTGGAACACGCCCGTGTCCCAAGCCGTGTGCCAAGTCTCGACACCCGTCGACAGGCTTTGTGTCGACACTGCCGAAAAATGTCGAGCGAAGATCGTCGACCAAGCGGGACACGCCCTGTGACATGCCCGTGTCACAGGCCGTGTGCCCCAGTCTCGACACCTTGTCGAGCAAAAGTGTCGACACTTGGGACGAGTGTCGACACGGCCTCGACACGCCCTGCGACACGCCCGTGTCGCAGGCCATGTGCCACCCTCTCGACACTTTGTCGAGCGAAAGTGTCGACACTTGGGCCGAGTGTCGACACGGCCTCGACACGCCCTGCGACATGCCGTGTCGCAGGCCGTGTTCTCCACTCTCGACACTCTGTCGAGCGAAAGTGTCGACACTTGGGCCGAGTGTCGACACGGCCTCGACACGCCCTGCGACACGCCCGTGTCGCAGGCCGTGTGCCTCCTGCCAGAAACCCAAAAATATTTCTAAACTGCAGACTGAGCCTCTTGAAAAACTGGAGCGTTACAAATAGTGTCCACGTTTCTGCAGAAGTCCACACGAGTGGGAGAACACCGATCTATCCGTCACACGGATTATCGGGAAGGAGAAGACCGCACCTCGGCTATTCCACGGACTGCTAGGTCCGCTCCAGGAAGAGCAGCACCAGCGACAGTCGCTGGAGAAGAGGCGGTTGACGGAGCAAACACGGCGGCGGCGGAACTCTTCCGTCGGCGGCGGGGATCGGGATCGACGCAGCGAAAGGCAAAACGGCTTCCGTCGGGTTCGATTCGCTACAGGAGAAAATCGCGAGCGCACACCATCCCGAAAACCCTAAGTGTCCTATTTATACCAAAGGTATAAATAAACCCAGGAAAATCGCTATCCGCAGACCACCCGAAAATAGGGTTCAGAATCGGCGAGTATCAATCGGTGAGAATCGGCGACAATCGGCGAGAATCACTGAGCAGGTTCGGCGAGAATCAGTCGACGAGTATCATACAGGATCGGCGAGAATCAGAGTACAATACTCGACGATTCTCGCCGATCGTCGAGGCGCGCTCGACGATACACAACGATACTCGACGATCGTCGAGCCGCGGTCGACGACAATTGTCGAAGTAGTCGATCGTCGAGAATCAACAATTGATTCTCGACGATTCTCGTCGATCGGCGAGAATCAGAGAGACGATTCTCGCCGATCGGCGGGAATCAGAAGACGATTCTCGACTAATGTCATCGACCCTCGGACGACAATCCCAGCCAGCCCTTCAAGGCAACATTTGCCCAACCCAATGATCCTATAAGGCAACACTTTGCCCATAACCCTATTCAGGTCGGTGATTGGTAACCTTTACCAACACAGTCAGTCATCCAACTTCTCCATATCTCTTATGTGCGACCCTGCAGGCTCATATCGCGTTGGCAGTGAGATTACATGCTTGATCACTTCCAGATCACAATGGTAACTCCAACAGACTCCCACTTGATCTCGAAAGTATCAAAGCAAAAACCTCACAAACAATGAGCGGCATCTAGCAATGCATCATTGCTCCCCAAGCAATAAGAGTTTATAACTCATAAGCCTTTATGACCAATGTATCAGTGTTGTCTTTGTCCCTTTGTCCCTTACATCCAGAAAGAACTAGAGGCATGGACCGTGTCACCCTCGTAATAGCTCAATCCAAGTTTCTTGATCCAGGACGGACTTCCAGAGAATGGTGAGTCCAATATCACATATTGACTCAACCAAGCATGGCCATGCATTTCTCAGTCCAGTTCCATCAAGGGGCCCATGGATGCAACTCCTGTCATACAGGAGGACAAATCTCATATCTGCTCACACACAAACACCCAAATGATTCGTAACATGCCCAACAACCACCCTTATCATCAACCTTTCTCAAGGAAGACTTTAGATGGCATCAAAGCACGCTCTTCCTCACTTGATGAATGCTGTGACTTTAGGTCAAAGGATCACAACACCATTGTCAATTGAGACCTACTCGTGACACGATTGGATGACAATCCACAGAGTAGTCTCAGGTTGGGTCTGTCCAGTACAACTTGTTCACTAACAAGTACCCATGTGATGACTTGATATCACAATATCATGACCTGTGAGAACCAGTCATCAGTAAACGCACGTGCTAGTCTTCATGTACCATCATCACCCTTAGCTTCTATGATGATACTCGACCAGGGACCTTTAAGAATGAAGCTTCAAATAAATCATGGGCTCTCACATTCAAGTCACGTACTTGATGTCCCATGGAAGCGAACATTCTAAGGGTATCTATTATGTTGACATTTAACTATCATATAGAAAAAGACATAATAAAAGAACTTGCCATTAATTGTAAAAGAAAAACTAGGTACACAGTTCATCATGTGAACAAACAGCCAACAAAATATAAGATTACATGCAACCCACAAGATTCTCGCTAGAGTTGATCATTTAGGTATCGTATACCCATCGATCTAGTATGACCATCATGCTTTCTCTGCGCGAGAGGCTTTGTCAGCGGATCCGCAATATTTTCCTCAGTCGGCACTCTGCAAATGTTTACATCTCCTCGTTCGACAATCTCACGAATAAGATGAAAACGCCGGAGTATGTGCTTGGAGCGCTGATGGGATATATGTTCCTTAGATTGTGCAATTGCACAATTGTTATCACAGTAGAGAACTACGAGACCAACAATGCTAGGAACTACATCAAGCTCGCCGATGAATTTCCTAATCCATACAGCCTCCTTCGCCGCATTAGCTGCTGCGATATACTCGGCCTCTGTTGTATAATCAGCAACTGTCTCTTGCTTGGAACTCTTCCAGCTCACAGCTCCTCCATTCAGGCAAAACACAAAACCTGACTGAGACTTGGAGTCGTCTTGATCAGTTTGGAAGCTAGCATCCGTGTAACCACTTACAACGAGCTCTTCCTCTCCACCATACACCAAGAACACGTCCTTAGTCCTTCTCAAGTACTTCAGGATATTCTTCACTGCAATCCAGTGACACTCATCGGGGTCTGACTGATACCTGCTAGTCGTGCTCAAAGCAAAGGAGACATCGGGTCGAGTACATAACATCGCGTACATGATTGATCCAATTGCCGAAGCATATGGAATCAACTTCATGCGGTCCTTATCTTCACAAGACTTTGGACACTGGTCCTTAGAGAGATTCACACCATGAGACATGGGCAAAAATCCTTTCTTGGACTCAAGCATGTTGAACCGCTTCAACACCTTTTCGATGTACGTACTCTGGGTCAAACCCAGCAACTTCTTCGATCTATCTCTATAGATCTTAATACCGAGTATATAAGTCGATTCACCCAAATCCTTCATTGAAAAGCAGTTCCATAGGTTGTTCTTAACAACTTTCAGGGTAGGAATGTCATTCCCAATCAACAGTATGTCATCTACATACAATATCAGGAAGACAACAATGCTCCCACTGATTCGCTTGTAAACACAAGGCTCATCTTCATTCTTGATGAAACCAAACTCTTTGATTTTCTCATCAAAACGAAGATTCCAACTTTGAGAGGCCTGTTTCAGTCCATAAATGGACTTATTCAGCATGCATATTTTAGTGGCTTCATCTGGTGATACAAAACCCTCGGGTTGTGTCATATACACTTCCTCAAGGAGGTTTCCATTAAGGAAAGCCGTTTTGACATCCATCTGCCAGATCTCGTAGTCATAATACGCAGCAATAGCAAGCAATATCCTAATGGACTTTACCATGACAACAGGGGAAAAGGTCTCATCATATTCAATACCATGAATTTGCTTGAAACCCTTAGCCACTAGTCGCCCTTTGAATGTCTGTACATTCCCATCCATGTCGGTCTTCTTCTTGAAGACCCACTTGCACCCTATGGGTCGTACCCCTTCAGGTGGTTCCACCAAGTTCCAAACTTGGTTTGCATACATGGAGTCCATTTCGGATTTCATAGCCTCAAGCCATTTGTCGGAGTCCGGTCCATTCATAGCCTCTTGGTAGGTTGCTGGTTCATCATCATGATCCATGAGCAACACATTACCTATTTGAGACACGAGAAATCCATATCTCTCAGGCTCAAACCTCGGTCTACCAGATCTACGTAGGACTTGTTTTCCCTGAGCATGTTCTCTAGCTACAACATCTTGTAGTCCTGTCTCAGAATCCAATTCCGGTTCATTCACTACATGTGGTTCTTGAACTTCTTCAAGCTCTACCTTTTCAGTCTTTCTTGATAAGAACTCTTTCTCCAAGAAGACACCAGTCCTTGCGACAAACACTTTGCCCTCAGACGGTAGGTAAAAGTAATACCCTTTCGTTTCCTTAGGATATCCCACCAGATAACATTTATCCGATTTGGGTTCCAGCTTGTCAGGCATTTGACGTCTCACGTATGCCTCACAGCCCCAAATTTTAATGAACGACATACTAGGACGCTTCCCAGTCCATATCTCATATGGTGTCTTCAGAACCATTTTAGTTGGAGCGCGATTCAATGTCATTGCAGCAGTCTCTAAAGCAAAACCCCAAAAGGAAACAGGCAAGTCTGCATGACTCATCATCGAACGTACCATGTCTAACAGAGTACGATTTCTGCTCTCAGACACACCATTATGTTGTGGTGTTCTAGGTGGAGTGAGCTATGATACAATACCACACTCTTTCAGATGATCACGGAACTCATGACTCAGGTATTCGCCACCTCGATCAGATCTGAGTGCTTTAACCCTTTTACCCAACTGGTTTTCTACTTCATTCTTGAACTCTTTGAACTTTTCAAAGGTCTCAGATTTGCACTTCATAAGATACACATATCCGTATCTACTGAAATCATCAGTAAATGTAACAAAGTAGAAATACCCTCCTCTAGCCATGGAACTCATGGGTCCGCATACATCACTATGTACAACACCCAAAAGATCCTCAGCCCTCTCAGTATAACCAGTGAAAGGAGCTTTAGTCATCTTGCCTAACAAACAAGATTCGCATCGCTCAAATGATTCATAATCAAATGAGTCCAAAAGTCCATCTCTATGGAGCTTGGATATGCGCCTCTCGTTGATATGGCCCAAACGACAATGCCAGAGAAAAGTAGGGTTTGAGTCATTTGTTCTTAGTCTTTTATTGTTTTCTACATTATAGATCAGATGGTCCAAGTTCAAAACATAAAGACCATTAAACAATTGGGCTACAGCATAACAAACATCATTCTTAAATATAGAACAACAATTGTTCTTAATTATAAAAGAAAATCCAATCATGTCCAAACATGAAATAGATATAATGTTTCTAGTTATCGCCGGAACAAAATAACAATTATCAAGTTCTATTACAAGCCCACTGGGCAAAGAAAGACGATAAACCCCTACGGCTACAGCAGCAACTCTTGCTCCATTGCCGACGCGGAGGTCCACCTCCCCTTTACTCAGCAATCTTCTCCTTCCCAGTTCCTGCACATTTGTACAAATGTGAGAACCACATCCGGTATCCAATACCCAAGATGAAGGAGCAGAAAGGTTTATCTCTATAACGTAAACATTAAAAGCAGAAGTCATACCTCCCCTCAATTTCTGCAGACCCTCAATGTATGAAGGACAGTTCCTCCTCCAATGACCAGCCTTGCCACAGTGGTGGCATTTTCCTTCCTTCACCGTGCTCTTCTTTTTCATCAGTGCTAAAGACTTGGGCTCAAGATATAACTTAGGTCCTACCTTCGTCTTCTTGGAGCCCTTGCCTTTGCCCTTTCCCTTATGCACCATCAGTATGGGGCTGGCAGGCTTGGCCTTCTTCATGTTGATTTCGGCAGTTCTCAACATGCCTAGGAGTTCGGGCAGTGTCTTGTCTATCTCATTCATATTGTAGTTGAAGACAAACTGCTCATAACTGTCCGGCAACGATTGCAGGATCAGATCCGTGGCCAACTCTTGACCAAGAGGAAAGCCCAGCCTTTCAAGGTTCTCTATATACCCAATCATCTTGAGTACGTGAGTCCCTACTGAGTCTCGAACTCCCATCTTGCACTGAAACAACGCTTTCGTGATGTCGAACCTCTCTTGACGAGCCTGCCCTTGAAACATTTTCTTGAGATGCTCGTCAATCTCCTTGCACCCCATGTTCTCATGTTTCTTCTGAAGCTCAGAGTTCATGGTGGCAAGCATAAGGCACTCGACATCCAAAGCATCGTCAGTATACTTCTTATAAGTATCTTTCTCAGCACGGGAAGAATTCCCGGTTGGCACCTCGGGGGCTTCTTCTTCCAAGACATAGAGCTTTCGCTCTTGCCTGAGAACAATTCTCAGGTTCCTATACCAGTCCATATAATTTGTCCCACTAAGCTTATCCTTCTCAAGGATGGCTCTCAGAGACAACGTGGAGTGCGCAACGCTTGCCATGGAATTCTACAAGAATTTATGCAGAATAAAATCAGTACCTAAATTTCAATTACAATTTATTCTAATTAGGACTTCAATTAAAATACTCCCACTATTTTATTCGAAAAGATAGCCCTCACTAGCAATTCAGAGAGTTCATGCGAGCTACTCTCTTAGTGGACAAGATCCGTATTTCACCAACACTATGAGTCCGCTTTGGCGTTCCTCTCACGATGCGGTTATTTAGGTAGGCAACGCTTGCCAATTGCATCCTCATGCAATTCTTGTATGGTTGGTGAATAACTCCTTATTCACATCCATAATATGGTGCATGCCAACCCTATGCCTCTAGGCACTCAACCTTTAAGGTCACCTAGTTAAGCTGGACCCGATGTCGACAGTGGGCTATCACAATTATCCGCTCGCACCCTTACCAAGATAGATTAATGCACCTTGCTTTGGCAAGCCCACAGTTCATCGATCGAGGAAGGAAGAGTGTCATCCATCGGAAGGCATCCGAACACTTAATATTTGATGAAGGGATTTCAAATATAGGTTAACAATTAACCATGATCAACATTTGATCGACGTGCACATCCAAAGAAAAACAATTCTTCTAAAACCACATGCATCCCTTATGTGCACATCCTGACACCATCAACATTTGATAGAAGGAAGGGCTAAATCTGAACATCCGGAAATTTTCAAATCCTCAGATTTACATGCATTGGACAAAGGCAAAGACAGCTCAACTTAAAGCAGTAGACAAGCTCATCTCTCTTTGTTGGATTCAAAATCCAAAACAAAATCGAGGGATGGTTACTGCTAAGGAGATCACAATTTCTAACACTTAGAAATCCACCGAAATTCCAATCGTTCTTGGCGAGGTACCAAGACTAAATCTAGACATTTAGAACACTTCTAAATCTCTACATTTACACGCACTGGAATAATAAACTTCCAAAACAACGATCATGGCCGCAACCTGGCTCTGATACCACTGTTGGGTTTCTCTATAGGGTTGGCACAACGCTTGTGCACGCAGCGGAAAAATAAACATCAAGAAAAACCCAAAGAGATGTGGATCGGGCTATGACCGTTGAATCAAGAAGTTAGCAAAACTAGGCAAAAATTACCTCGGTGGCGTTGAGTCACAACCCAACGGAGATGCTCCAAACTTTATCTGCTTGCTAGTGGCGAGTTCTACGTGGAATAGTGTCCACGTTTCTGCAGAAGTCCACACGAGCGGGAGAACACCGATCTATCCGTCGCACGGATTATCGGGAAGGAGAAGACCGCACCTCGGCTATTCCACGGACTGCTAGGTCCGCGCCAGGAAGAGCAGCACCAGCGACAGTCGCTGGAGAAGAGGCGGTCGACGGAGCAAACACGGCGGCGGCGGAACTCTTCCGTCGGCGGCGGGGATCGGGATCGACGCAGCGAAAGGCGGAACGGCTTCCGTCGGGTTCGATTCGCTACAGGAGAAAATCGCGAGCGCACACCATCCCAAAAACCCTAAGTGTCCTATTTATACCAAAGGTATAAATAAACCCAGGAAAATCACTATCCGCAGACCACCCAAAAATAGGGTTCAGAATCGGCGAGCATCAATCGGTGAGAATCGGCGACAATCGGCGAGAATCACTGAGCAGGTTCGGCGAGAATCAGTCGACGAGTATCATACAGGATCGGCGAGAATCAGAGTACAATCCTCGACGATTCTCGCCGATCGTCGAGGCACGCTCGACGATACACAACGATACTCGACGATCGTCGAGCCGCGGTCGATGACAATTGTCGAAGTAGTCGATCGTCGAGAATCAACAATTGATTCTCCATGATTCTCGTCGATCGGCGAGAATCAGAAAGACGATTCTCGCCGATCGGCGGGAATCAGAAGACGATTCTCGACTAATGTCATCGACCCTCGGACGACAATCCCAACCAGCCCTTCAAGGCAATATTTGCCCAACCCGATGATCCTATAAGGCAACACTTTGCCCATAAACCTATTCAGGTCGGTGATTGGTAACCTTTACCAACACAGTCAGTCATCCAACTTCTCCACATCTCTTATGTGCGACCCTGCATGCTCATATCGCGTTGGCAGTGAGATTACATGCTTGATCACTTCCATATCACAATGGTAACTCCAACACTGTACATGCCCGTGTTTGACCTGGACACGCCCATGTCCCAGGGCGTGTTGCACACTCGACACAACCCGACAAACATAGAGCAGGACATGGCTTTGGACACCCCCGTGTCCGCCCTAGACACACCCGTGTCAGACCTGGACATGCCCGTGTCCCAGGCCATGTTCAACACTCGATAAAACTCAGCTAATTCCAGAAAAGGACATGGCTCAGGACACACCCGTGTCACAGGCCGTGTGAAACCATAATGGCTCCAAAGCTCTTAAAAACACTACCCATTCATAATCGAGTTTAGGAGCGTTAAAATTCTCCCCCCTCTTTAAAAGAATTTTATCCCGAAATTACAGGATGGAAGAGTACACAAAGATAAATGGTACCTGAGTAGAAAAGCTCAGGATACTCCTCAAGCATGGTCTTCTCTCGCTCCCACGAAAGCTCCTCATGACCACAATTGTCCCATCGGAACTTGACCATCCTGATAGCTTTGTTCCGTAATTGTTTGACCTCCTCATCCTCGATCCGAATGGGTCTAACTTTCGTTGTTAGCCCACTGTCGACCTATACTTGATCCGCAACAACCACTTGCGCTGGATCTTTCACGACTTTGCGTAGGACCGAGATGTGGAATACATCATGTAAACCACTCAGCTGCACCGAAAGAGCCAACTGATAGTCGGCTTCACCAACTCACTCCTAGATCTCAAAAGTCCCAACATACCTCAGACTAAGCTTCTTTAAGCGTCGAATCATTGATACGCCTTTAAACAACTTTATCTTTAGGTATACCTAGTCGCCCACCGCAAACTCCACGTTCCGATGCTTGGCGTTGTAGTACTTGGTCTGTCTATCTTGAGCCATCAGTAGACGTTCCCGAATCAACTGAATGGTTGACGTAGCATCTTCAACCTCTCTTCACTTATAAATCTTTCATTCTCCTGCTTCTACCCAAGCCAAAGGTGCACGACACCTCCTTCCGTATAGAGCCTCAAAAGGGGTCATCTGAATACTGGCTTGGTAGCTGTTATTGTATGAAAACTCAATCATGTAAAGTTGGTCATCCCACCTTTTACCAAAATCCAATGCACACATATGAAGCATGTCTTCCATCGTCCTGTTCACCCTTTCAGTTTGCCTATCTGCCTGTGGGTGAAAATTTATGCTGAAGTTCAGCTTAGTACCCAACAACTAATGAATGAGCCTCCAATCATTGGATGTGAACCAACCATCATGGTCACTAACGATGCGCTTCGCCAGCTTCTCTATGGAATCATCCTTCCTATTGGCTATAAAATGTGACACTTTCGTTAAACAATCAACAATCACCCAAATGATGTCGTTCCCCTTTGTGCGATCTCGGCAAACCGTGCACAAAATCCATAGAGATATCAAAAACTTCCACTCCTGTTTAGGCAAGGAATTTAGAAATCCACCTGGCTACTGGCATTCGGCCTTCACCAAGGCAGAAGTCTGACACTTCGCCATGTATAGCGCTATGTATTTCTTCATACCTGGGCACCAGAACAGCCTCTTCATGTCTTTGAACTTCTTTGTGCTCACAGGGTGAATTGAGTACTTGGTAAAATGTGCCTCGTACATAAATTCTTCTCGTAATTTCCCAAAATTAGGGACGCACAACCGACCACCTTTCCATACAAGGCCGTCGTCAACATAAATCTAGTCATTTTACCACTCCACGGACTTTGCCAAGTGACGTTTCAAGCATACGTCCAACTCCAAGGCCTGTCGAATCATGTCCGCGAGGTCGTATTGAACCTCTGTCCAACTCAAACATGAATTAGCACTAGATCCCTTGTCAACACCTAAAATCTCCAAAGCCTCCAAATCATGAATGAGCCGCTCGTCATGCATCTGCAACCAGTTGGCAAGCGCAGAAGTTCTACGACTCAGAGCATCTGCAACAACATTCCCCTTCCCGGTAATATAATGAATCTTGTAGGTGTAGTACCCAAGGAACTCCATCCACCTATACTAGCGCATGTTAAGGTCCTTCTGATCAATCAGATACTTCAGAATCTTGTGATCTCAATAAATGTCAAACTTTACTCCATACAAGTAATGCCTCCAAAGCTTGAGAGCGAATCCCATAGCCGCCAACTCCAAGTCATGGACCGGGTAGTTCCTCTCGTGCACTTTTAACTGACGTGATCCATAGGCTATCACTGACCCATGCTGAAGCAAAATACAACCTAACTGACTCCCAGAGGTGTCAGTGTAAACCTCAAAGCATTCAGATCCATAAGGCGAACAAAACACAAGTGTCGTGGTCAAACGACACTTTAGTTCTTCGAAAGCTTGTGCGCAATCAGGTGACCAAACAAACTTCTGATACTTCATTGTCAGAGTAGTGAGGGGCAATGCGATTCGTGAATAGTTCTCCACGAAGTTCCTGTAGTAGCTGACAAGCCCCAGAAAACTCCAGACTTCCACCACCGAAGACAACACAGGCAACTCTCGTATAGCAACAATCTTTGCCGGATCTACCGCAATGACTTCACCACTAACCACGTGACCAAGGAATGCTATCGAGGACAACCAAAATTTGTATTTGGAGAACTTGGCATACAGTTGGTTCCTCCTCAATGTCTCAAACACCATATGCAGGTGCTTGAAATGATCCTCCTCGCACTGTGAGTACACCAGTATATCGTCGATAAAGACTATCATGAACTTGCCCAAGTATTCTCTGAACGTTCTATTCATCAAATCCATAAACACGGATGGCACATTCGTTATCCCAAATGGCATGACAGTGAATTCATAATGCCCATAACGTGTGCTGAAAGCCGTCGTGGGAATGCCACTTTCCCTAATCCGCAGCTGATAGTATCCGGATTTTAGATCCAACTTTGAGTACACAGTCGACCCTACCAACTGGTCGAACAGATCATCAATCCTTGGGATCGGATACTTATTCTTTTCCATTAACTTATTCAACTCACGGTAATGAATAAAGAGTCATAAGTTTCCGTCCTTCTTCTTAACAAAGAGGACCGGCACGCTCCAAGGCGACGAACTTGGACGCACGTAACCTTGTTCCAACAGTTCTTGAAGATGTACTTTCAGTTCTGTCATCTCCTTAGGCGCTAACTGATACGAAGAGCGTGACACAGGTTTGGCACCTGGCACTAGCTCAATGGTGAAGTCAATTTCTCGCTGAGGTGGAGCTCCGGGGAGAGTTTTAGGGAATACGCCAGGAAACTCAGATACAACTGGGATGCTGTCCAAACAAAGCTTGGGCTTCGAAGCCTCCACTAAAGTAAAAAATAGCTCTGCACCACTACGAACTGCCTTAACCACCTGGAGAGTAGTCATCAAAGTCCTGCTTGACCCCTTCAAGCATAAGAATGTCGTCTCACGATCTGTCTCCTGTCCCAATATGACCACCTTATGGTTGCAATCAATATACACACGATGCTCTGATAGTCAGTCCATGCCAAAGATCACATTGAAGTCCACTATCGGCAGTAGCGACGCTTGCAGGTCATAATCGTGTCTACCAATCCCTACCTTCACATAACAAACTCTATCTGCGCGCATAGAGCACCCGTTAGGCAGCAACACATCCAATTTGTCCCTTGCCATCGAAGAAGGTACTCCGATGCGCGATACAAACTCTTCGGACAAAAAGGAATGCGAAAATCCTGTATCGAACAGTGCTCTCGCTGAAAATCAAGGATCGATACAAAGCCTAGCACAACCAGTCATAAGCTAACACACGTGTGACAACTTGTATTTAATGATAAACTGCTATAAATTAAAGCATACCTCTCACCACGTCAGCTTGCTTCATGGCCTCCTGCTGGCCAAGGTTGTACACTATAGGCTGCGCTGGGGCATAATGTGATGCAGTTGACTCCAGCGCCTTGCCCTTCTCCTCATAAGTTGCTCCAGGCTTCTTCTCGGACTTTGGGAGTCCGCTCCAACAATCTCAGGTAAAGTGTCCCAGCTTCCCACAGTTATAACAAGCGACCGGGGTTCGGCCTGTAGTTGCTCTAGGTGCAATAGAAGAAGGGGTTGTACCTGAAGTCCTAACCTTCTTATTCCTCTTACAGAACCCAGGCTTTGAAGAGGTCGGCATCTTGAACTCTGTATTCTTCGCACTATAGTCCTTCTTCTCTTAGACACTCTTTAGATCTTTCTCCAATGATCGGGGCGTATTGACCAGGGTTAGGAAGACCCGTGTCATAGGCCCAGATAGTAGTAGTCTTAGGTCATCACGCAGACTCTCATAGAACTTGTTGGTCTTACTCTCCTCATCAGCAAGCATAGAGCTAGCATATTGACCCAAACGCATAAACTCATGGAGGTACTCATCCACACTACTATCTCCCTTCGTCAGTCTCTGAAACTAATTATCCAAAGCGATCCTCTGTGCTGAGGGGAGGTATCTTGACAAGAATATCCTCGAGAATTCCTCCATCGAGACATCAACGAGTTGCCTTCTAAAGAAGTGATGCAGCTCCAATTCTTCCCAACACAATCTCGCCTCACCATCCAACAGGAAGGTGGCTATGGTGGTTTTCTGCTATTCCTCCGTTTTCGTAGCCTTCAAGACTCTATTCACCCGAGAGAGCCAATCTTTGGCTTGGGATGGGGTTCTAGTCCCCAAAAACACCGGAGGGTTAAAGCTCATTACATGTTTGAGCTACTCCTCAGTTGCTATTCTTGGTACTAAAGGCTCTACCACCACTTGTTCCACCATCCTAGGCTCTGTTGCTCGAAGTGGTACCTGCTCCCCTGCAGGGGCAGGATGCTGCACTTGCCTTCCTGGCTGGGCGTTTACCATCTTAAACACTGCCTTAGCCACAAGTCTTATTGTTTCTGCTGAAGGAGGTGTTGCAATCATATCATTGGATGCACTACTTGCCTAATAAAGCGGGCATTATGACTGCCCTGCCCCACTCCTGGTCACCAATAGTCGTACAACACACCATTAAGCAACCAAACAAAATTACAAAAAGCAATTATAGGAACACGCAGATTCCTCAAACATGTGTATTTTCATTCCTAAGTTGACATTCATGGGTTCTTTTCATGTTATAATAATGACGCAAATACATTTGCTCACCACCCCTTAAAAGAATTTATCCATGAATTCAAATAAGAAAGAATGATGCCTTAGTCTGATACCAAATTGTAACACCCCCCATCCGTCACATGGAATACAACAGAAGGTCCGGTTGGTGGCCCACGCCATATTCACAGACAGTTAGTGGAGTTACATAAGAATACCAAATGAACAACTTAGGAAAATGCATCCTAAATCAGAGCATTCCAGCGGAAGCTTTTAAAATAGTTATAAGAACCCAAAATGCAAATGCATGAATGCCCACAAAACCCAATGTAGGAAAGACAGTAAAATACACCAAAAATCTCGGCCTTATGGCCTTACAAGTGTTTACTTAAACAATACATGTTTTCCATACATCGGCACGCAGGCCGGCCATACATGATGAAAATAAAGTAAACATTTCGCTTTGCCCTTCAATGGCCAGCTCAGCATCAAGGGCTTCAGCCCGCTACTTGCCATAAGGCTCACTTGTTCCTGCATAAGAACAATCCAATGCACGGTGGCAAAACAAGGTAACGGTCAGCTAAAGCTGACTAAATTATAACGACCCCGCCCCTTAATCGGGGCGGCGGTGCTCCTTCCCTGCATTTCATTAGTATAATAAAACATGATAGTGAAAGTACAATTTAAGCACACTTCACCATAGGAGTAGGCACACACGACCATACACCCCGTGCTCTCGGGGCACATTCTCGGTGAACCCGGTCCACCACCTCCCCCAGGACGGCAACATTATGAGCATTTTAGTCTTTCCAGCCGAAGTCTAAGACTCGTCCTCTATGCCAACGGTAAGTGCCATGTACCTTAGGTATCTTTAACTGAACCACATAGAGCGGGTACGGTTCTACTCAACCCGTTGCTCACACTGACACATCAATTTAAGCCATAGGCGCGGGTCAAGCTTCCCTGAGTCCCAAATCAATCACACAATTTTACATAATCCAGTTATGTACAATTTGGCTCCCGGGCCACCAAGATGGCAGAACCACGTATCTGGCCAGTTTTTCGGGAGCACCTTGGAGTTAGTCCCCAAGGCTCCCTGTTGTAATCTAACAGGTAGAAAAACCCGAAAAACAAATGGCACGGAGTCTTCTCCGGCAATACATGCAACATGAAAACATCAACGATCCAGACCAACATGTCCGGATAGGCTTCACACATCATGCCTATGTTTGTACTACAATTTCGAACTCTATATGCAAAACTATAGGGATAAACCATATCTACCCAAAGGAATACCTCACACTCACCGCCCACTTGCGGGAGATTGTTTCCTATGCAAAAAAGAAGAGGACTTCATATGTCCACGTAAAGAATCATTACCCTAGATGTTCGCTTCGACGCCATGGAAAACTAGCCAGATGAAAAGCACCGCAATGGACTCGACTCTGTGGATCTGGACACAGCTCGTGATTCGGAGCTCCGAAGCTCCAACAATGGCCGGAATCCTCCTTCTTCTTCTCCCTTTGCTCTCCCCTCTCTCTAACTCTTAGAAGGAGAAATGGCCAATGGAATGAGGCCTAAACCCTCATTTCCCGGCTATATACCAACAGAAGAATTCTTGGCCGCCGTATCACTCTTAAATATAATGAAAAACCCTGACTTACCCTGAAAATTGTCTTCATGGGTCCGCACATGGCTTGTGACATGCCCGTGTCACAGGCCATGTCTCACTTTTGTACAAGAATTCGTCGATCTCCAAATTAGGGCACGGCTTCGAACACGCTTGTGTCAACACTGGACACGCCTGTATCAACAATGGACACGCCCGTGTCAACACTGGACACGCCCGTGTCAACACTGGACACGCCCGTGTCAACACTGGACACGCTCGTGTCACAGGCCGTGTGCCTCAATCGACACAAAAACCATCACGCCCGAACTAGACACGGCTTTGGACATGCCCGTGTCCGCGCTGGACATGCCCGTATCCTAGGGTGTGTTGCATACTCGACACAGACCTGCAAACACAGAGCAGGACACGGCTTTGGACACCCCTGTGTCCTCCATGGACACACCCGTATTAGACCTGGACACGCCCATGTCCCAGTCCATGTTCAACACTATATAAAACTCAGCCAATTCCAGAAAAGGACACGGCTCTAGACACACCCGTGTCACAGGCCGTGTGAAACCATAATAGCTCCAAGGCTCTCAAAAACACTACCTATTCATAATCGAGTTTTTGGGCATTATAACATCATAGATATATCATATAAATAATGAAAAGCAGTCCAACAATGAGTATAAAGAGAGTAAATGGCTTATGCCCAGTATATGCCAAAATGAATAAATGTCGCTCTCACAAACTCTAAGCGGAAGCTAAAACTAAAACATCTGTTATCACCTGACGCTGAGCTGTAGTAGTAGTGTGTGGTATCTGCTCCTCATATCCTGCCACTCCATCCTGCTAGCCATGCTGGTGCTTCATCTCCTCGAGCTCACCCCTGCGACTCCTAGGCACCGTTCTGGAGGACAAAAATAGAGGACAAACAAGGGGTATAAACAAAAGAGCAGGTGATAGTGGAAATAATCTATCATGAGTGAGCATCTAACAATGTTTACATCAATAAACTAGCAGTTATATATGAGAAGTACAATAAGTAAAGAACTATAACAGAACAATATTAATGAAAGGAGCAGTAAATAATATAAATAGTACAGTAAGGTAAACAACTACTACTAAGATACCATCACAAGAGTACCTTAACTTATATGAATGCCCATACAAACTATAAGTTACGATTTTAGGAAATATAATCGATCATATAAAAGAACCCAAACTAATTTATATGATAAGGATCTGCAGTATGAATGCCCTAAGTTTGTACGTATGTTATAATGTGTTATGCATGCTATGAATCATACAAGTGCAACTCACCCACACGACTCTTTGATCACAGACCTTTAGTTCCCACTTTTTGAAGTTTGCTAAACTCTTTGGTACCACCATTATGGCTACGACAGTAGTGGAGCGGGCGTCCCCACTCCTAGGCGGGTATAAACACTACAAGGCCTAGACCTCCCATATGCATTAGTACCATCCTAGGTGCACTTTAGAGTCTCTGCGTACTATTTGTTGGTTATCCCACTAGTCGTTTTGGTCAAGTGTGCATTTTAGGGGATCGTCCACCGGACTGCATTATAAAACAACCTACTGGCCTATCAAACCATCACACCTTGCTAAACTCAACGTATTGCCATTGGTGCGACTACTGTCTAGTACCAAATGACTCTCCCCTGATTTGTTTCTATGCACATGCAAGTTATTTTAGCCTGAGCCTCCAGCTCGCAGTACTGACCCAACCTAGTGTCAAAATCCTGATCCTCTAGCTGACAGGAGTAACCCGTCCTGATATTAAACTCCCGAGCCTCTCATTCGTAGGACTAACCTGTCATGTATCCCTCCAACCCTACACTTTAGAGATTGTTACATTATTCCTTCAACCTAACCTGTTAAACTACTCTTATCTATCTTTTAGTTGTACTTAGAGACATAGGGTTAATCTTGGACTTCCCGAGGTCTACCCGGTGAAGGGCTCATAGTGGTACTAGGGAGTACGATGGGCTGAATCCCAAATCCCCCTTTATAGGACACTTATTATTATTGGTGACTACCCACTTTAATAGCCTACTCTCATTATTACTCTTGCGTAAAGCTAGTGACTTATGATATCTATAGGAGAATGATGATCCTTCGTCGAACTCCGATCTAATTGTTTTCTTAAGTGGTTATGTTCACTGGCTCTCAATACTAAGAGGTGACATAACTTATAATTACAACCAGACTTTCAAGGTCTCCCAAACAAATCTTTAAATCAGTTGGATTTCACTACACTGAATGTCCTACCCAGCCCACCCTTATGCATCTATTGCATTGATGGTGCGAACACGAAAGCCCCTTAAGTGTGGTGCAACCTACTTATTGATATTCATGAACCAAAAACACTCCTAATGATGCACCAAGACTTTATTCATGATTCTAGGTGGCTGGGTGACACTTTCATATGTTTTGAATGACCTGACAATATATGTCACTTTTGCTAAATGCATCCCAATGTTTGTCCTTAGCCTATGTGAGGTTACTTCCAATTCCTTGAGTTCAAGGCCTCCAAATTTTTATAATGGCTTAATAATATGGTAAATAGTGTAAATCAGAAAGTCATAATTTTTCTAATTATTTTGGGCCATAATTAAAATTATTAAATCATGTGATCTAAGTCACGTTGAACATGAACTACCTAAACTAGTGGTCCCCATGGTCTAATTAATTTGCCTCGTGTTCGTCTTGGTATAAAAGATCAGTGTGCAAAATGTCCTAATTTTTCATTGTGATTTGACCCTTGTTTTCTATTTATGAATATTATTACCACATTACCCATTTTCAAAGGAAGTACCCAAAATAATGCACCAATAATTCAGAGAAACTTTCTTGATGATACTTCTGTCATGATAGTGGACTAAACAGAATTTCATAATTTTTCAGGAGGTTTGATTTATGATTTTCATATTATAAGATATTTACAAAAATGTCACTACTCACAAAAATATCATTTATATTCATCCAAAAATGTTAATAAAATTTACAGATGTCTATAGTACTGAAATAATACACTAGTAAATATTTCATATTTTTTCCAAGACTTATAATTCACATTTCTAACCAATAATATTTAAGGGCATAAACGTAATTAGTACTAAATTCCACATGAATTAAATTACAAAAATCCTCATAAATTTTCCAGAGAGATAAAATAGTATTTTGGGGCTTGACTCAAAGATTTAGAATTTTCCAAGGTAATATGCCCTAATTACCCATCATGAAATAAAAATGTGCCAAATTTATATTAAATTGAAACTATAGTGTTTTTGATTCCTAAAATACTATCTTCTCCATGAATGATGTATTTCATCTCCAAAAAACCCTTAGCCAAACTTTCATTGATATGCAATGAGACACATGGGCTTAACACCCCATGTTTGCCCATTTTTGCTATTGGCACACCATACACATATATACCTTCACCATATAAGTTCGATCCTCTAACATGCAGAGGTACAACTAACTCTATATTTTTACCAGTGTGCTAAAATGATCTTAGAGTCATGCCACCCAAATTTGGGGGTATTTGGAGTTGCATAACTCCCTAAATCACATTTATTTGATAAATTAAATTGTGGACCAAAACTATAGAGAAATATTCTCCGAAAATTCTGATTTTTAAGAACATGCTAGATCTTGTATATGCACAAGCATGATCCAAATTTAATTGCATGTGGAGTTTTAACATGTCATATCTAACCATTTTACTTTTTGACCTAGGATACGAGCAGTCCAAGGGAATATCCCTACAAGGAACTATGGTCTCCAAATGGCTTGATTAAGCTTCCTACTTAAAGGTAAAACCCAGAGCTAAAACTATCATGTTGGGGACATTTTCTGAATCTGCACCTAAATGGTCTAAATTTAACATGTAATGTACAATAAATAATGTGATAGAAATCAAATAAGGCTATAATTTAATATTCATCAAAATGGACGGCATCCGACTTTCTTACTCCTCTAGCCGACGGTTCAGATCGACCCATGTTGTAGCACCTTGATCTCAAATTTTCCTCGCCACCTCCCTGGCCGACCACCACCACCTCTGTTGAGTTGGGGTCTAGCGTTTGGCGACGACTTGGCCACCGGAGGCGGCGGTTTCTGGCGAACCCGGGCACCTTCAAAACCATGAATTTTCTTTATTTCCTCTCATGTGATCGGGCTCAATTGAGCCTTATATCTCACCTAATCAATCTAGGAAGCTAGCATAGAGGGTGAGGCGGAGAAACGGACCTATAAACGGGCTTGGCAGCAGGTGTGTTGGTGGTGAGCCATGACCGACTTCTCCTCCAACGAGCTTGCTCTCGAACTCATTTCTCCACCTTATTCCTTGATCCAGATATCTAATTCCACTCCTCTCAGTTCTTTGAAGCTAATGGAGGTGTTGGTTTTGGCTGATATGTATTGTATACAAAGGTGCCATTACGGGTAATTTGGACATGAAATTCGGTTGCTCTTCCTTACTTCCATATGTCCACCACCCCCTAAATTCTACTGGGAATGAGTTGGGGAGCTCAGTGGAGGTGTTGTGCAGAGAGGTGGAGGGCCAAGTGGCCATCAATCCTCATTTCCCACTTTGTCCATGTAACATCCCTCAAACTTCCAGACCCCTAGGAGTGGTTTTGTCATGACTAGGTCATGACAAAACCCTAAGATGCCCAAGAAGACCAAATGAACTTAAACATGAAGGTGAAAACTACCTTGAGCTGCAAATTATAATTTTCAATTACCCACCATAGGGCTTGACTTTAGAGTTTCAACTTGACTCCATGAGCACACCATAACACCATAACCCTTTAAGAGGTCCAGAGGATCACCAGGGACACAAAGGGGTAGACCAAAGTGGTCAAGTTGACCTAAGTCAACCCTAACCCTAAATGGGTCAAACTAACTTATATAGGGTCAGTTAACCTCCCCTTAGCCAAAGGGACCCACCTAGTGTAACACCCCCTATCCGTCGCATAGCATATAACAGTAGGTCCGGCCGGGGCCCGACGTCATATACCACAGACAGACCGGGTGGTTACTCATGGAAACCATCCAACCTATCATCACGTCATACACAGAGCATTCTAGCGGAAGAAGTTTAATAAGTTGCAATAAAGAACCTAGCACAAAAGCATGAATGTCCACTAATACCAAATAGGAATGTTGTACATACACAAGTACAGGCCTTAAGGCCTTACAAAATGCTTTACTTTATATTACATGTTTTACAAACCACGGCACGCAGGCCGGTCATACATGAATAAAAACAGTAAACACTCGAATTAGGCCTTCGAGGGCCGGCTTCGCAAATTGGGCTTTATCCCACTATTGACCGCTTGGTCCAGCAGCACCTGCAAGCAGCAAAATCACCGCACGGTGGCAAACAAAGGCAACGGTCAGCAATGCTGAACAAATTATAACGATCCCGCCCCCAACTCGGGGCGGCGATGCTCCTTCCCTGCATTTCATTAGCATAAGCGAGCAATATAACAATATTCATTTCATCACAGGCGTAGGCTCACACGGCGACACACCCCATGCACTCAGGGCACATTCTCGGTGAACCGGCCAATGTCACGTCAATTTAAGCCATAGACATTCCGGACTCACCAATGCCACTTTGACTACCAAACATATGAGCAATTTGTCTTACCGGCATGGGTCACGACAATTTAAGCCATAGACCGACGAAGACCCTCATCTATGCCAATGACTCTAAACAAACGACATAAAAATGGGTACGGTTCCATCTAACCCGTGTTCACATCACAACGACAGTTTAAGCCATATGTGCGGGTCAAACTTCTCTCGAGTCCCATTTCCGTCACACAATTCACATAACTCGGTTATGTTCAAGTTGGATCTCAGGCCTCCAAGTTGGCAAGATCACGCATCCGCCCAGTTTTCCAGGTGCACCTTTGGGTTAATCCCCAAGGATCCATGTTGCAATCTACCACGTAGAATACCCGAAAAACAATCAATCGCACGGAGTCTTCTCCGGCATTTATGCAATGGAACATCACCGATCTAGACAAACATGTCTGGATAGGCTTCACACATCATGCCTATGTCCATTCTTGCTTACGGACTCTACACAACGGGGACTTTACATATCTACCCGAAGGAACGCCTCCAACTCACCGCAAACTCGCGAGAGCTGGCTTCCTATGCAAAGAAGGAGAGCTTCACATGCTCAAGAAGAGAATCGTTACCCTAGCATTCTTCTTTGGCGCCATAGAAAAGTAAGCAAATGAAAAGCACCGCACTCTCTTCGCCTCCGTGGATCCGAAGTCGGCACACGATTTGGAGCTTCGAAGCTCCTCCAATGGCCGGATCTAGCTTCTTCTTCCTCCATTGGCTCTCCTCTCTCTCTATACTTTAGAAAGATAACCACTCAAGTAAAAGTGAGGGTTTCAAAGGTCCAATCCCGAGTATATCCCATCAGGACCAACCCCTAGCCGTTGGATCCCAAATTAAAGAAACGAACGGCTTTGATTCGGGCCTGAAATGTACAATCTGGACAGAATAAGGCCTGGCACACGCCCGTGTCCAGGGTCGTGTCCCTCAATCGCCGTCAAAATCGACGCGCCTGGAACAACACACAGGCATCGAACACGCCCGTGTTTGAGGTGACACGCCCGTGTTCGATCTGACACGGCTGTGTGGTCGGCCGTGTACCCCCATCGATTTATCCCGAAAACAACCCGAGAACAACACGGGTTCTTGGACACGCCCGTGTCCTAACCCGTGTCCACTCGAGCACGCCTGTGCTCCTGGCCGTGTTCACGTTCTCGACACTTCGTCGAGCGAAGTTCGTCGACCTCACGACACGGCCTTGGACACGCCCGTGTCCTAGGGCGTATGCCCTGTCTCGACCCTTCGTCGAGCAAAATTCGTCGACTCCCCAGGACAAGTGTCGACACGGGCTCGACATGCCCTGAGACATGCCAGTGTCTCAGGTCGTATGCCATGTCTCGACACTTCGTCGAGCACAAAATGTCGACTTCGCGGGCTGAGTGTCGACACGGGCTCGACATGCCCGGAGACATGCCCGTGTCTCAGGTCGTGTGCCCTGTCTCGACACAACGTCGAGTGAAATTCATCGACCTCTCGACCAAATCGTCGGCCTAAGCCTGAGACGCCCTGGGACACGCCCGTGTCCCAGGCCGTGTACCTCCTTCCAGAACCCAAAATTGGCCCAAAACATCCCCCGTCGCTCTTTTGAGTTTCGGGGCATTACACCTAGACCTTCCTAAGCCCTAAGGGATGCTGATGGGTCACCAAGGACACATTGTGGTCAACCAAAGAGGCTATGTTCACCAAAGTCCACCATAGCCCTAAAATGGTGAAAGTGTCCTAATTAAGAGTCAAGTGACCTCCAAGATGCCAAGCCAACCATACCTAACCCTTCCTAGGCCTTAGGGGAGGCCAATGATTCACTGAGAACCCATTGGGGTCAACCCAAAAAGCCAATTTGACCCAAGTCAACTCAACCTAGATTTAGGTCTAAATAGCTCAAGTTGGCCTAACCTAGCCAATTCCACTTGGGCTAAGCTCAACTTAAGTAGCCCATTATCTTGAGAGGCAGGAAATTACCTAAAGTCACACCCAATTGCTGGGTTTGCTGACTAGGAGAGAGAAACTCAATTTCCCCCAATATTGAGGAGAGAGAAAGAGGAGAGAGAAGGTCATTAATCTCTATGGGAGACCAAGAGTTCTTCTCCTCACCACCAAAGGCTGTATATATTCCACCTCATCAGTTTAAAGGAGTTTAACAACCATGGCCAACCCCTTAGGTTACTACAATCACTGAATTTTCAGTTGGCCTAAAATGGCTTTCAAGGCCATTAATGGCAATTGATGTCATTACCCCCTTCCTCTTCCCCAATTGCTTCTTTTAAAAGCTTCATTGGACTCAGAGGAGTCGTTTCCTTCACTTACCAGAATAAATCGTAGCCTTTGGTAGTATTGTTACAGAGCACCAAGCGGCGCCACCACCATCCATGGCAACCCGACGATCGGCCCGACTCCAGCTCTCCCAAAAGGTCCTATCTCTCTCCTTCTCCAGTGGATAGACCACTTATATTGGCGGCTTTATACGAGTCCAAATGGCTCTAGATCGGGCTAGCTAAGGGGCTCGATTTCGAGCTTTAAATTATAACCACCACTCACTGTTCTGGCCTCCTCCGGCCTGCCAACCACTGCGAATCGATAGCCAACACCTCAATGAAGATGGTGGTGGTGGCCGGCCGGGAAGAGGCGAGGGTGGCCGGGAAATCACCTCTAAACCTCGCTTAGGACGGGCCAATCTTGGTCATTGGCGTTCTGGGGAAGATGACCGGATCCCATCGGTTATGGTTTAGGATTCGTGCCGCCATCTTTAATAGTTTAGGATTAGAATTATTTCATTTATTAGATTTCTGTCATAGTTATTGTTGTGTTTTAGATTAATTGTAAAAAATACTTATTGCCCCCAGATCGAAAATTGACCAACATGGAATTTCTAGCCCTTGAAGTCTAGAGTATTTTAAAATTAGTTTCAACCAATTTGGGTTAGTGTTCTGACCATAGAACTCAAAATGGTTGAGCCTATACATAGGGCTAGTCTGAGAATAAATTGAGTGCCCCCACTAAACCACTTGTCCACCTAATTTTAAATAAGGAATGGGTGTCCCACTTACCTATACTTATAACATATCCAAAAATGGGAATTTTTGGAAAATATTTCTTATAGTTTTTGTAATAATATAATAAACTATATATGAACTAATTAAGGGGTCTATGGACCTCAAAATCTACCAAAATTTTGGTGGATGGTCCTTAGGGTCAATATATATCTTTGATAAAAATATCAACCCATTTGGGGTTGATTTGAGTAGGTGTTTATGTGACCAAGGTTTGGTGCCTTAAGGGTAAATTAGGTCAAAAATATCCTAGGTAGAGTGAGTTACCATTCCTCACCCAATTGTGGTGAAACATTGGCCACTGATTTGTAGTCACTTATATCCCCCACACCAGTGGCTTTGGGTGGATTTGGGGTGGATATGCCCACAAACCCTAGTACAAACCTATGGTTGCCATTTTTAATATTGAGAAGGACATGAGGTCATATGTCCTTGGATCAACCTGAAAATTTGTAAACTACTTCATAGGGTGGTAATAAGCCCTAGATAATATTATTGCATTTTTTGGGAGTATTTATCCCCCTGAGTTAATTGAGGATTAATTAGGACACTTTATTTCAAAAGAGAATTTCATATTTAAATATTCTTGGATGTTCATGAAACTTGGGCAGGGAGCCTATTTTGTGGTTATTGTTCTTTGATAATTTTGTTAAGAATTTTGTATTGATATATTTGGTACTTTATTCAGAACCTCAATGTTTGCCCTAATTGTATGAAAATTAATTATGGATTTGTTACTCACTGGAAAAATGTGAAACTTCGTCATAGTACTTTTTAGGATATTATAATATTCTATAAAGTTTTATAGAATTATTGGAAGGAATTTCATTTAGGAACATACCTAAAGTGCCCCATGTTGAATATCCTTAAATAATTTATTTATGTGACCAAATTATCTTAGGAAATTATTATATTTAGTCAGAAGTCATTTATGGTAACTTTAAAGATCTGGTAATTTATCATGATTTTTGGATAATTAATTTTAGTACTTCCTTCTTTAATCTACTATTATGGATAATTAATCAATAATTTGTTTGGAGGTCAAAATCTTTTTGGAAAATTATGAATTTCAATATTTATTGTATTTTGGATGACATACACATGACATAATTTGTCTAAGGCCATACCATGAAAGAAAAGTGTACGTCTACTTCAAAAGCATTGTTGGCCTTATTTTGCATAAAATTAATTTAATAACAATTAAGTTAGGAAAAATATTGTATTCTCGATTTATTCCTAAAACATCATTATAGACCCCAATAATAATCTTAGGTCAATCGAATAAATATTTGAAGGGGTCACTACTCATACTCATCATGTAGGTTAGTCGGTCTACACATAGTAGAAACTGAAAAGGTAGAGTAATATGTGAAACCTGTTATGGGAAAGGGTAATTGGTGTACCTGGTCTGGATAAGAATTAATAGGGTCACCAAGAGAAGGTAGGATTTGTGAGCCCAGTTGTGCAAGTGCAGAGTTGTGCTCGGGATCGACGATGGATCGTCTTTCCCTGGAAGAGTCAAAATACATTAGGGTTAGATGCAGTATAACACTATGTGGGATTGGTTTGGGTAGATACCAATAATAGTAAGTGTCATGTAAAAGGGAGCTTTGGGCTTCAGCCCATCGTAGCTCCTAGTGCCCCCGAGAGACCTTCACAGAGAATGCCCTGGGCAGTTTAAGGTTAACCTAAACCGTAAGACTAAAATGAATACAAGAGTAATTAGCAATAAACTAGGACTTAAATTTCACTCACCCCGATACTTCAGGAGTTTAGTTTGGTTAGGTTATCCGAGCGGTAAGCTCGATGGTTGTGGAAATGGAAAGGTTAGTCCGGGAGTCTATGGCTTGGGAACTCATGGTTATATGTGCATAAAAGTGGTTTGACTTCGGTATTTGATGGTCGTTCACACCGACGTCGGTATACTGACTCGGTGGGTGTGGTTTACACATAAACAAGGGAAAGATTTGCAGTGGGTCAGCATAGTACGTGGAGATCCTGGCGTGTCCTTTAGGGGCGTACGTAAGGGCTATGCCTAGTAGCATGAATACCCGTCGAGGAGTGGGGTGGCCCAACCCACTGTCTCAATTTGCCACGATGGAGGCTCTTGGGAGTGATGTTAGCTTCCAAATAGGGGGAACTAAAGGTCTATGCGCATAGAGTCAAGTGCCTGTGTTGCTTTTGCATGAATCATGGCATAGCATTTCACTACACTCATGCTTGCATATAACCTGACACCCCTTCGTATAAATTGGTATGAGACTTTTTATACGTAGGGAGCCATGAAAAAGACCCCTTAACTTATAAGTTTGTATGGTCATTCATATAAGTTAGGGTTACTTATTCAATAATCTACTATTCATGTACTTACTGCTCTGTTTTAGTGGATTACTCTACTGTTTTCTTATTATAGAACAGTTAGCTTGCTTTTCTTTTACAACTCTATAGATTTACTATATAACTGTTAGAATAGGTACACCATCATCTGTTTATTCCTACTCTCCACCATCATAGCTTCCCTATCATTCCTCTCACACGGTGTAAGATCCCCCTCCAGGAACAAAAAACACGGCACGAAGGGGGACTTATGCCTAGAACAGCCGCCTTGCGATAGCATTAGCACACATGCTAACATGTGCCACAAGATGCGTATCCTGCCAGTTATAACCAATATCAACCAAATGCCAACCCAACCAAAATATAAATATAAGTCAATCCAGACATAAGTAATATAAGTCCAAAGTACATCAAGGAAAGAAGCTAATAACAAGCTTCTAAAGTATCAAAGTACAGCTAAAACATGCCTAAAGGGGATACATCAAAATCACTCAAAACTCACATCGGTAACTGACGGTTGCGACGACACCGTCCCTTCTGGCCCTGTCGTCCTGGCCTTGTTGTCCTGCTGCATAATATGCGACTACTCTACCAGCGGGGTCTCCTCCTAAAAAGGAAGATGTAGCAACCGTTAGTCATAAAGACTAAGTGGCTTTCACATCCGCTCCCCTGGTGACTCCTCGGCAACAGGCGGAGAAAGGAATAAGAGTACAATGTATATATAGTAATAAAAGCAGGTACAAGCAGGTGGAATAAGTACATATGTCTTGAGCAACACTAGAAGAATTGTATAACATTATTAACAGCATTATTGTTCTAGTAATTCTACACGAGCTATATCAATCCACCAAGTATATAGATCTATAACAGGAAAATAACTTAACTTATAAGAGTGCCTATACAAACTTAAGGATCAGTTTAACAGTAAAGTAACTCGTCGTATAGGAGTGCCCATACAAACTTATACGATGAGGATCTTGTTTATGCAATTATTGTAATGGTATGTATGCAATGCAATGACTCACCCATGATCACGCGCATGCAATTGCTATGTCGACACAGACTTATAGTTCCCTCTTTTCGAGCAGGTAGCTAACCACTCAGTCGTCAACCGTCGTGGATAGGCCATGACAGAAGAGCAGGCTTCTCTACTACTAAGCGGGCATCCACACTACGTCATTTAGGCCTCCGTACGCCTCAATGCTAAAAATGTAACGCCCCGAAACTCAAAGGAGCAAAGGGGAATGTTTTGGGCCAATTTGAGTTCTGGCTGCAGGCACACGGCCTGGGACACGGGCGTGTCCCAGGGCGTGTCAAGCCTGTGTCGACACTAAGGCGCGAAGTCGACACTTTGGTCTCGACATTGTGTCGAGACTGGGCACACGGCCTGCGACACGGGCGTGTCGCAGGGCGTGTCAACCCGTGTCGACACTTAGCCGTGAAGTCGACACAGTGCTTCGATGTTGTGTCGAGACACGGCACACGGCCTGCGACACGGGCGTGTCGCAGGGCGTGTCAACCCGTGTCGACACTCGTCCCGCGAAGTCGACACTTTGGTGTCGACAATGTGTCGAGACATGGCACACGGCCTGCGACACGGGCGTGTCGCAGGGCGTGTCGACCCGTGTCGACACTTAGCCGCGAAGTGTCGAGACCATGTACACGGCCTGGAGCCCAGGCGTGTCAAGGTGACACGGGCAAGGACACGGGTGTGTCCTAGAACCCGTGCAGTGCTCGGGTTGAAAACAGGAGAAAATCATGGGGTACACGGCCAGCTACACGGCTGTGTCAGCTGGAACACGGGCATGTCAGCTCGAACACGGGCGTGTTCGATACCCATGTGAGGTTCCAAGTGATTCGATTTTGACGGCGAATGAGGCACACGGCCCTGGACACGGGCGTGTGTCAGGCCGTGTTCGGTCCAGATTGGGCATTTCAGCCCCGAATCGAAGCCGTTCATTTCTTTGACTGAAGATCCAACGGCTGGGGGTTGTTCCTGAAGGGATATACCCGGGTTTTGACTTAGAAAACCCTCACTTTTTCCACTTATCCTCTTTCTAAATCCTTGGAGAAAGGAGAGCTAAGGCAAGAAGAAGAAGAGCTAGATCCGCCATTGGAGGAGCTTCGGAGCTCTGAATCGCAAGCCGACTCTGGATCCGCGGAGGCAACGCTAGTGCGGTCATTTCCATTCGATTACTTTCCGATGGCGCCAAAGAGGACCGCAAGGGTAACGATCCTCATCTTGAGCATGAGTCGCTCTCGTTCTTTGCATAGGAAGCCCGCTCTCGCGAGTTTGCGGAGAGTTGGAGGCGTTCCTTCGGGTAGATATGTGAAGTCCCCGTTGTTTAGAGTCCGTGTGCGAGAACGGACATAGGAATTTTGTGTGAAGCCTACCCGGACATGTTAGTCCGGATCGGTGATGTTGCATTGCGTAAGGCCGGAGAAGACTCCGTGCTATTGGGTGTTTTTCGGGTTTTCTACGCGGTAGATTGCAGCAGGGAGCCTTGGGGACTAACCCAAAGGTGCACCCGAAAAACTGGGCGGACACGAGGTCTTGCCAACTTGGTGGCCTGAGAGCCAACTGGAACATAACGGGGTTATGTGATTTGTGTTAGAATGGGACTCGGTGAAAGTTTGACCCGCGCATATGGCTTAAATTGTCGTTGCGATGTGAGCACGGGTTAGATGGAGCCGTACCCGCTCTATGTCGTTCGGGTTAGAGAGACCTAAAGTTACATGGCACTCGCCGTTGGCATAGATGTGAGTCTTCGGCGGTCGATGGCTTAAATTGACGTGACCAATGCCAGGAAGACAAATTGCTCATAGGATTAGCCATCTGTTGGCGGTGGTGAGTCCGGAATGTTGGTGGCTTAAATTGACGCGACATGGACCGGTTCACCGAGAATGTGCCCTGAGTGCACGAGGCGTGTGGCCGTGCGAGCCAACGTCTGTGATGAAATGGCATTAGTTATATGCATTGCTCGCTTATGCTAATGAAATGCAGGGAAGGAGCATCGCCGCCCCGAGTTGGGGGCGGGATCGTTATAATTTGGTCAGCATTGCTGACCGTTGCCTTGTTTGCCACCGTGCGGTGGTTTGTTGCTTGCAGGTGCAGCTGGACCAAGCGGTCAATAGCGGGCTAAAGCCCTTTTTGCGAAGCTGGCCCTCGAAGGCCCAAATGGAAATGTTTTCTATTTTATTCATATATGGCCGGCCTGCGTGCCGAGGTTGGTAAATCATGTAACAGACAAGTGAAACATTTTGTAAGGCCTTAAGGCCGATTTTGGGTATTTTGTATACATTCCTAAATATTGTATTAGTGGACATTCGTGCTCTTATGCTGGGTTCTGATTTACAACTTATATAAACTGCTTCCGTTAGAATGCTCTGTGTAGGACGTTGAGATTGGTTGGATGGTTTCCATAAGTAACCACCCGGTTTGTCTGTGGTATATGGCGTCGGGCCCCGGCCGGACCTACTGCTATATGCTATGCGACGGATAAGGGGTGTTACAATTTGGTATCAGACTACTGGTTTTGGTCGGGCTTGAACTGAATTCATGGGCGAATTCTTTTTAAGGGGTGGTGAGCACATTGTGTGCGTCATCGTTATAACAGTAAAAAGAACCCATGAATGTCCACTTAGGAATGAAAATACTCGTGTTTGAGGAACCTGCGTGTTCCTATAATTGCTGTTTGCAATTTATTTGGTCGCTTAACGGTG
Source organism: Platanthera guangdongensis (assembly GCA_039583875.1). Taxonomy (NCBI): domain Eukaryota; kingdom Viridiplantae; phylum Streptophyta; class Magnoliopsida; order Asparagales; family Orchidaceae; genus Platanthera; species Platanthera guangdongensis. Next base: position 40,738,662 of record CM077165.1, on the reverse strand, counting down.
TTTTGTACCACTATAGGTGACCCGAAGTGGTGTTGGGCCGTCAGAACGCCGAGTTTCTGAGGCAAGTAGTGCACCGGATGTTGCTCCTGCAACACCTCTATCGGCTGAGAATATACGATTGGTTGCTGAAGCGGTGTTGGCCGTGATCAATGCGCAGCCTGGAAGGCAAGCGCAGCAGCCCGCTCCTGTGATAGAGCAAGTACCTCTGCAAGAGGCTGAGCCGAGGAGGGTGGAGCAAGTGATTGCGGAACCAATAGTGCCAAGGAGGGCAACTGAGAGGCAGCTGAAGCATGTAATGAGCTTTAACCCTCCGCTATTCTCGGGGTTGGGAACCCCATCTCAGGCTGAAGACTGGCTCTCTAGGGTGAAGAGAGTCATGACAGCGACGGAGACGGAGGAGTGGTAGATGACCACCATTGCTACGTTCCTGCTGGACGGTGAAGCGAGGATGTGGTGGGAAGGATTGGAGCTGCACTTACTGAGAGGTAGGCAACTTTGTGATGTCTCGATGGAGGAGTTCTCGAGATTATTTTTGGCTAGATACCTCCCTTCGACACAGAAGATAGCGCTGGAGAATGAGTTCCTGAAGTTGGTGCAGGGTGAGAGGAGCGTGGATGAATATCTCCACGAGTTTATGCGGTTGAGTCGTTAAGCTAGCTCCATCATCATGGATGAGGAGCGCAAGACTAATCGTTTCTATGAAGGCCTGAGGGATGAGCTGAGATTGTTACTGTCGGGGCCAATGATGCAGGGTTTCTTAACCTTGGTCAATACTGCCCGGTCCTTGGAGAAGGACATGAAGAGCGTGCAAGCGAAGAAAAGCTTGAGTGAAAAGAAATCTGAGTTCAGAGTGCCGACTGCTTCAAAAGTCCGGCTATCGGAAGTCTTTCAAGAAGCATAGGACTTCGGGTCCAGCTCCTTCTGGCGCTTCTGGGGCGACTACGGGTCGGACCCCGGGTGCGTGCTTTACATGTGGAAAGATGGGGCATTTCGCCCGTGATTGTTGGAGCGGACGTCCTAAGTCCGAGAGGAGGCCGGGAGCCACTTATGAAGAAAAGGGAAAGGCGGTGGAGTCGACCGCATCCCACTATGCTCCGGCCCAACCAAGGGTCTACAATCTTGGCCAACAGGAGGCCATTAAACAAGCTGATGTGGTATCGGAATACCCTGATGTGTTCCCCGCAGATCTTCCTGGAGCCCCGCCTCAACGGGAGATAGATTTTACGATCGAGCTAGTGCCAGGTGCAAAGCCTGTGTCACGATCTCCGTATCGGCTGGCGCCTAAGGAAATGGCGGAGCTGAAAGTTCAACTGCAAGAGTTGTTGGAGCAAGGGTATGTGCGCCCGAGTTCTTCGCCTTGGAGCGCACCAGTCCTCTTTGTTAAGAAGAAGGACGGAAGCTTGAGGTTGTGTATTGATTATCGGGAGCTAAACAAGCTGACTGAGAAGAACAAGTACCCGATCCCCCGGATTGATGATCTCTTTGATCAGTTAGTCGGGTCGACGGTGTACTCGAAGTTAGATCTCAAGGCTGGGTACTATCAGCTGCGAATAAGGGAGAGTGATATCCCGAAGACAGCGTTTAGTACGAGATACGGGCATTATGAGTTTACGGTCATGCCATTTGGGCTGACTAATGCGCCGTCAGTATTCATGGATTTGATGAACAGGACGTTCAGGGAGTACTTGGACCATTTTGTGATCGTCTTCATCGACGATATTTTGGTGTACTCGCAAAGTGAGGAAGATCACTTCAAGCATCTCCATTTGGTGTTGGAGACACTCAGGAGAAACCAGTTGTATGCCAAGTTCTCGAAGTGCGAGTTTTGGCTATCCTCAGTGGCGTTCCTCGGGCATATAGTGAGTGGAGAGGGTATTGCTGTGGATCCGGCAAAGATTGTTGCGATACGGGAGTGGCCTGAGCTTGCTACGGTAGCAGAAGTCCGGAGCTTTTTGGGGCTTGCCGGCTATTATAGGCGCTTCGTAGAGAACTTCTCGCGGATAGCGTTACCTCTCACTACTTTGACAAGGAAGGAGCATAAGTTCGTTTGGACGCCGGAGTGCGCGCGAGCTTTTGAGGAGTTGAAGTGTCGGTTGACCACGGCGCCTGTGCTGAGTTCGCCGGTTGGAACCGAAGGCTACGAGATATATAGCGATGCTTCGGGCAGCGGTTTGGGTTGCGTGCTATTGCAGCACGGCAGCGTGATAGCTTATGGCTCGAGACAGCTAAAAGTGCACGAGAGGAATTATCCGGTCCATGACTTGGAGTTAGCGGCTGTGATTTTTGCCTTGAAGCTGTGGAGACACTATTTGTACGGTGTGAAGATTGATATCTACACCGATCACAAGAGTCTAAAGTACCTGATTGATCAGAAAGATCTGAATATGCGGCAGCGTAGGTGGATGGAGTTCCTGGGGGACTATACATTCAAGATCCACTACGTGTCTGGCAAAGGGAATGCGGTTGCGGACGCGTTGAGTCGCCGAGCCCCAGCTCAAGTGAATTGGCTATCAGTGCATGATAAGCGGTTGGTGCAGGAGCTGGAGGCGTTGGAGATTGTTTGTGTGGATAGACAATCTAGTACTGAAGCAGTACTGAATTGGACTGAAGTCCAATATGACCTGGCTGATCGGATTCGGCAGGCTTTGGATATGGATGCTCATATGAAGCAGTTCATGATAGAGGCTCTGGATGGGTCAAATTCCCAATTCGTTGTGGAGGACGGATTGCGGTGGAAAGACGGTCGTTTGTGCGTCCCAAGTGTGGGCAATTTACGGGTGGAGTTGTTGTACGAGGCGCACCATACCAAGTACTCGATTCACCCGGGGAGCACGAAGATGTACCGTGATGTAAAGAAACTGTTCTGGTGGCCGGGCTTAAAGAAGGATGTGGCGCTATACGTAGCAAAGTGCCAAACCTGCGCCTTGGTAAAGGCGGAGTGCCAAAAGCCGGGAGGATTTCTTAAGTCCTTGCCTATTCCGGAGTGGAAATTCGACGACATCTCTATGGACTTTATGCATGGTTTGCCAAGGTCGCAAAAGGGGAACGACGCCATTTGGGTGGTGGTCGATCGATTAACGAAGGTGTCGCATTTTATTCCGCATAGGAAGGATGATCCGGTTGAGAAGCTGGCAAAGCTATATGTGGATAACATAGTACGGCTTCATGGTGTGCCCCGCAGCATCGTGAGTGACCGTGATGGGCGGTTCACGTCCAATGATTGGAGGCTGGTGCAGCAAATGTTGGGAACAAAGCTGAAGCTTAGCACAGCCTTCCATCCGCAAACGGATGGGCAGACCGAGAGGGTTAATAGAACCATGGAAGACATGCTTCGCATTTGTGTCTTGGACTTTGGAAAGCAATGGAAGGACCACCTTTATTTGGTGGAGTTCGCATACAACAACAGCTACCAAGCAAGTATTCAGATGGCGCCTTTCGAGGCCCTTTATGGTAGAAGATGTCGCACGCCGTTGTCTTGGTTAGAAACGGGCGAGTCAAAGTTGTATAAGCGATCAGAAGTGGATGATGCTACTTCTTTGGTGAGAACCATTCGGGAGAGATTGCTTATCGCTCAGGACCGGCAAGCAAAGTACTATAATGCCAAGCACAGGAACGTGGAGTTCGCTGTGGGCGAGTATGTATACTTGAAGATCAAGCCATTCAAGGGTGTCTCGCGGGTGCGGCGATTGAAAAAGCTAAGCCCGAGGTATCTTGGACCGTTTGAGGTTCTGGAGCGAGTAGGAGAAGCGGCCTATCGGCTGAAGCTTTCAGTGGAGCTAAGTGGTTTACATGATGTATTCCATATTTCGGTGCTTCGGAAGGCGGTGCAAGAGCCTACGCAAGTGATCGCGGTCGATCAAGTGCCGGTGGATAGTGGGCTAACGACCAAAGTCAAGCCCGTGCGGATTGAGGACTCGGAGGTCAAGCGGCTACGCAATAAAGAGATCAGGATGGTCAAGGTCCGGTGGGACAATTGCGGTCGTGAGGAGCTCTCTTGGGAGCGAGAGTAGACGATGCTTGACGAGTATCCGGAGTTGTTCCGCTCAGGTACAAATTTTGTTTTGTACATGGTTTTTCCCTTTATGTAATTTCGTGCGCGAAATTCTTTTAAGAGGGGTAGAGTTGTAACGCCCCGAAACTCAAAGGAGCAAAGGGGAATGTTTTGGGCCAATTTGAGTTCTGGCTGCAGGCACACGGGCGTGTCCCAGGGTGTGTCAAGCCTGTGTCGACACTAAGGCGCAAAGTCGACACTTTGGTCTCGACATTGTGTCGAGACTGGGCACACGGCCTGCGACACGGGCGTGTCGCAGGGCGTGTCAACCCGTGTCGACACTTAGCCGTGAAGTCGACACAGTGCTTCGACGTTGTGTCGAGACACGGCACACGGCCTGCGACACGGGCGTGTCGCAGGGCGTGTCCACCCGTGTCGACACTCGTCCCGCGAAGTCGACACTTTGGTGTCGATAATGTGTTGAGACATGGCACACGACCTGCGACACGGGCTTGTCGCAGGGCGTGTCGACCCGTGTCGACACTTAGCCGCGAAGTGTCGAGACCATGTACACGGCCTGGAGCCCAGGCATGTCAAGGTGACACGGGCAAGGACACGGGCGTGTCCTAGAACCCGTGCAGTGCTCGGGTTGAAAACGGGAGAAAATCATGGGGTACACGGCCAGCTACACGACCGTGTCAGATGGAACACGGGCGTGTTAGCTCGAACACGGGCGTGTTCGATACCCGTGTGAGGTTCCAGGTGATTCGATTTTGACGACGAATGAGGCACACGGCCCTGTACACGGGCGTGTGCCAGGCCGTGTTCGGTCCAGATTGGGCATTTCAGCCCCGAATCGAAGCCATTCATTTCTTTGACTGAAGATCCAACGGCTGGGGGTTGTTCCTGAAGGGATATACCCGGGTTTTGACTTAGAAAACCCTCACTTTTTCCACTTATCCTCTTTCTAAATCCTTGGAGAAAGGAGAGCTAAGGCAAGAAGAAGAAGAGCTAGATCCGCCATTGGAGGAGCTTCGGAGCTCCGAATCGCAAGCCGACTCCGGATCCGCGGAGGCAACGCTAGTGCGGTCATTTCCATCCGATTACTTTCCGATGACGCCAAAGAGGACCGCAAGGGTAACGATCCTCATCGTGAGCATGAGTCGCTCTCTTTCTTTGCATAGGAAGACCGCTCTCGCGAGTTTGCGGAGAGTTGGAGGCGTTCCTTCGGGTAGATATGTGAAGTCCCCGTTGTTTAGAGTCCGTATGCGAGAACGGACATAGGCATTTTGTGTGAAGCCTACCCGGACATGTTAGTCCGGATCGGTGATGTTGCATTGCGTAAGGCCGGAGAAGACTCCGTGCTATTGGGTGTTTTTCGGGTTTTCTACGCGGTAGATTGCAGCAGGGAGCCTTGGGGACTAACCCAAAGGTGCACCCGGAAAACTGGGCGGACACGAGGTCTTGCCAACTTGGTGGCCTGAGAGCCAACTGGAACATAACGGGGTTATGTGATTTGTGTTAGAATGGGACTCGGTGAAAGTTTGACCCGCGCATATGGCTTAAATTGTCGTTGCGATGTGAGCACGGGTTAGATGGAGCCGTACCCGCTCTATGTCGTTCGGGTTAGAGAGACCTAAAGTTACATGGCACTCGCCGTTGGCATAGATGTGAGTCTTCGGCGGTCGATGGCTTAAATTGACGTGACCAATGCCAGGAAGACAAATTGCTCATAGGATTAGCCGTCTGTTGGCGGTGGTGAGTCCGGAATGTTGGTTGCTTAAATTGACGCGACATGGACCGGTTCACCGAGAATGTGCCCTGAGTGCACGAGGCGTGTGGCCATGCGAGCCAACGTCTGTGATGAAATGGCATTAGTTATATGCATTGCTCGCTTATGCTAATGAAATGCAGGGAAGGAGCATCGCCGCCCCGAGTTGGGGGCGGGATCGTTATAATTTGGTCAGCATTGCTGACTGTTGCCTTGTTTGCCACCGTGCGGTGGTTTGTTGCTTGCAGGTGCAGCTGGACCAAGCGGTCAATAGCGGGCTAAAGCCCTTTTTGCGAAGCTGGCCCTCGAAGGCCCAAATGGAAATGTTTTCTATTTTATTCATGTATGGCCGGCCTGCGTGCCGAGGTTGGTAAATCATGTAACAGACAAGTGAAACATTTTGTAAGGCCTTAAGGCCGATTTTGGGTATTTTGTATACATTCCTAAATGTTGTATTAGTGGACATTCATGCTCTTATGCTGGGTTCTGGTTTACAACTTACATAAACTGCTTCCGCTACAATGCTCTGTGTAGGACGTTGAGATTGGTTGGATGGTTTCCATAAGTAACCACCCGGTTTGTCTGTGGTATATGGCGTCGGGCCCCGGCCGGACCTACTGCTATATGCTATGCGACGGATAGGGGGTGTTACAAAAAATACAACAGCGGAGCTCACATGCGTACGACGGCTCAGTGGGAGTCTCGGGTAGATGTGCACCGAGAACCAAGCCTCGATCTGGCCTATATTATGACCCGGAAGGAGCCTCGGAAAAAGCACGAGGACCAAGCCCAACCGTTCACTTGGCACAGATTGAGCCTCGGGAAATGAGCACCGAGGACCAAGCCCAACCGCCCAAGGTCTAACTGTCAACTCCCATCGGTGTGATGACTAGAGAGCCCGTAGACCTGTCACACTATCCTCAACTCAGGATTACGACATCGCGTGTCGACTCACACCGCATTCAATTTCACATTATCTTGGCACGGAAGGAGCCTCGGGAATGAATACTGAGGACCAAGCCCAACCGTCCAAACAAGTGCTGTCAAACACCCGCACTTACATCCTTTCACAATGCTACCCGTAGGGGGACACCACTCTAAGCATTGGACTACTAAATTCATTCCGTTAAACAATTTGTCACATGGCCATAAATTAGCATCCTACACTTTATTTCCAAATGATTTCAACACATCGTTAACATGATGCGCATTTCTATTGTTTCGCCAATATCTACCAAATCATTTCGTTTAAGTACGCTTCACTTCACCATTCGTTTACGTGGGATCCATTCATCAAATTTCATCATTCATTGATCTACGATGGTTAAACATAAAAGAGTTCACCGAACCTCAATGTCTATTTGCTACAATATCTCTACCGAGTCCAAACCCGATTCTACACCAACCCAAGAATTTTAGGTGCAGGGCACCTTCTGGACAACAACGTCGACTGGAGATTTTCTAGGCTATAGGAATCCGGTGAAGGCGTGTAACCCCTTGTTGGAAAGATCTTTCCATGGGTTACAACTTTCATGTTCATACCACAGCCCAGATCCGATAGTAACAAACTTGAAATCGGCTTTAAATTCTACTGCGTACAGAACACAATTTCTGCACGCTTAGTTTGTCAGCTGTCAATTTCGTTCAGACATTCCTGTGGCTACAAACTTTGCCTGGAGTCGTACAACCACTCGTTGGAAAGTAATTTTCAAGGGATTTGAATTTTGTGTTTTGTCGAAAGCCCAGATCTGGCTGTATCACGCTTGAAAACGGCCAAGAAGATCGATGCGTGCAGAACACATATTTCTGCACGCACCTTAAGGCGGAATGAACGTCATCGGTTCATCTTCCTCCTCTAGAAGATCTTCCCAAATGACGTCCAAACTTCCTCCTCCCTTATTTAACCTCAAAAGGCCACTTCGCTTCACGAAACCATCCTCCATCATCACATAGAAGGAGGGAGAGGTTGAAGACGTCTAATCACTAGGACACAAGTCCTAGCATGACCATTCCTAGAAAACTTCTTCTCTCAAATCAAGACTCTCTTGAGTCATTATATCTCATAAGAAATAACTAGAGATCTAGCACCAAGGGAGAGGGGAGGAAGCTCACCTCGTTTTTGGCATTTCCCCCATTTCAGGACAAGGATCTTGTCACTGTTCTCGGCGACATCTTCTACTCCTTGGCTGCGGCGGTCCTTCATGGGGTCTAGGATGGCTTCAGCACTTGCTTTCTCTTCTCCAACAGTTTTTCCACAGAAATGGATTGGAAGAGGAATGAAAAACGACTTGGGTTTCTTTTCCCCTTTATGTATATAGATGACACGGGTAGGGACACGCCCGTGTCCTTACCCGTGTCCTGCTCGGGTGGAACGTCGTCGACGGTTGGACTGTCATTTCGATACACAAACATGGTTAGAGACATGCCCGTGTCTCTACCCGTGCCCAAGTGACACGACCGTGTTTCCTGCCTGTGTCCTGCTCGGGTCATGCTTCGTCGAGTTCCACTTGCGTACACTGGTAGGGACACGCCCTTGTCTCTACTCGTGTCCTGCTCGGGACACACTTCGTTGAGCTCTTCTCAACGCACATGGGTAGAGACACACTCGTATCTCTACCCGTGTCCTCACACACACGGTTAGGGACACGCCCGTGCCCCTACCCGTGTCCTTCTCTGGAACTACTTTAGTACTAGACTCGAGTGCTAGCCAGACACACACGGGTAGGGACACGCCCATGTCTCTACCCGTGTCCTCATTCACACGGGTAGGGACATGCCTGTGTCACTACCCGTGTCCTTCACAGGAAGGTCCATGAATTTCAAACTCCACCACACAGGTATGGACACGCCCGTGTCCCTACCCATGTCCTACTCTGGACTGACTTCACCTCCCCTACACAAGCGTAAGCCTAGCTGCGTGCACCCCCCTGAGCCCAAGTCAACTCTTCTGACTCAAAAGCGTGCACGAGGGGCCTAGCACGAATTGGGACGTTACACATGGTGCCTAGGAGCCACTAGGGGAGGGGTGTGGGAAATCAGGTTTAGTCTTTTGACTAACGGTCGGTGGACCAAACATTTCAGGGACTCCGGATGGGTGACAGGGAGCAGCAGCAGGAGATGTAGCACTAGCGGAGCACGGTGCACATGGAGGTGGGCCAGTCTAGTATGGGAGCACCAGACTCTGTCTCCGTGAGTGTTAGCTTTTCTTAGCTTCCGCAAGAGGGTTGTAGTGAAGATTTGATATATCGGGCATAAACCCGTTTATATTCCTACTTACTGATCTATTTCCATACTTTTATTATCGTGTGGACATTGTTGTGACTTCTATTTTATCTTATATATGATTGTGGACTTGACGTAATCTCATTTGTACTTCTACTTCTTGATCATCTTCATTGCCAACGGAATCGGCGTTTTGTTGTGGCAACCTTCCCGTGTGTCGATGTCACCGCGAAACGGCGGTTCTGGGCTTAAGACCCAGTAATGTAGCAAAAAATGAGGTCTTACAAACTGGTATCAGAGGAAACATCGATAGAAAGAGAAGAATTCCATAAAAACCCTCGTCCACCCAGTGCGAGCTTAGTTTGAGGACAAACTAGCAGCGGAAGCAATGGTGTGCCCATAAAGGAGAATCACATGCAAAGTCCACTTTTCATTAGTTCCACTTATACATTAACTAACAATTGTAATTTTCCTTGCAGCCTGCGACTAACCCTACTCCTCAACAGGGTACACCTCAGGCACAGAACATGGTTCCACCCCCGCCGGCTCCAACTCCGTTCCAGTAGACGGAGATGGGGCAGACACTAACAACCAATCTTGAGGCCTTCAGGGCTCAGCAGGCTCCAACCCCACAGCCAAATCCCGGGGCTAACTGGCTGAGTGTCTTCCGGGAGATTTCTCCTCCATCCTACCTTGGGATGGAGTCAGCAGTCCGTACAGAGGAGTGGATGGACATTATCTACGAGATGTTGGTTCGGATTTGATGCCCAGCGGAGGAGGTAGTGGCCTTGGCAGTTTCCTTCTTGGAATTGCATGCGAAGAGATTGTGGAAGTCACTGTTGGACACCACCTTTGTTGGAATGTATTACGCGAACATTTCCTGGGAAGAGTTTAGAGCAGCTCTGTTGGAGCATTTTGTACATCAGTCGGTGAGGGATGAGTTAGAGGACAGGAGTAAATATTTGTTTTTGGATTGAGAGTGACCTAGATTGGGGGGGGGGTGAATAGGTCCAATTTAAACCTTGGCTACTTTTTAGATTCTGAGATATACTTTCTTTATGTCTATTACCCTAGTGAGATAAAAACAAGATAAACCAAACAGCAACTTAAAACAGTCACAGCACATCAATCACAGTACAGTACACACAATTTTATAGTGGTTACCTAATTTATGGGTACATCCACTTCCCCCTTCGCCTATTTAGCAATGAACTAGATTCGGCCAAACTCCTTCTTCTTTTACTACGATCCTCAGATCTTACAACTCAGAGCCCAACTGGCTCCTACAACTCAGACTATATAAGTCTTACCACTCAGATCACCAAAATCCTACACCTCAAGTTCTTCCTAAAAACTCTACCTCAGAATGTATCCACACTCCCACACCTCTGAAAAATCTTGCCCTACACCTTAGAACATTTAGTTCCTACAACTTAGAGAACTACCCACTTCTCCTACCTCATGCAATTCCTTCCCTACCTCAGCCTTTATGAAACAGGTTTACAACTCGGAGAAATTGATTCCCCTAGACTCAGATCTACAAGTAGATCTTACAAGATTAATAATGGTGAAAAGAAATTAATTCAGAATTAGTCACCTAGTAAGAGAGAAATGGATGATTGCTTCTTGATCTGATCTTGATGTGTCTGCTTCCATTGATACTTGTTATAATGGATTTGATCCAACCCTTCTTAGCTTTTCAAAGCTTCTTGAAGTTGAAATTAGGGTAGATCTAGGCTTGACAATGTTTAAGTCGATTCTTTATCAGGCTTCTCTCCACCTTCTAAATTATAGCAGATTACTTTTCAGATCTGGCTTTTCTAAATTTTTTTTCTTCTCTTCTTTTATCCACCTTCTGTAGAGTTGATCCCTTTATATAGGCTCTGTTATAGGTAATCGACCGATCCAGTTAATAACTAACATCTGAAAATTCTGACAGTTCTGACAGTTATCAGAACCTCTGGCTTGATTTCTGTACTCAGGAAATAATTTTGCTTGAAGTGTTGAAACTTCACTGTTGGATGTGTCGACACCAGTCCTGTGTGTCGACACTACTCTTGTAGTGATGTTGACATACTTCTAAATGTGTCGACACAACCTTCACCTTGTCTCAACATAGCTGATGTAGAATGTCTCGACACTAGTCCTGAGTGTCGACATAGTTGTATTCAGTTCGACATTGCTTGTATAAAGTGTGTCAACACTTGTCCTTAGTGTTAACACAGTTGTTCCTTATCTCGACACAGCTAATGCAGTGTGTGTTGACACAAGTCCTGAGTGTCAACACAGTTGTTCGTTGTATTATAGTGTTGACGAAAGTCCTGGATGTCGACACAACTTTCTCCTTGACTCAGCACTTCTTGTTTAAGTGTGTCGACACTAGTCCTGAGTGTCGACATAGCTACTTCTTGTCTCAGCTCATCTTTGAACAAAGTGTCGACACTTGCCTAGCGTCTTGACGCTATTGTACTTAACTTTATTTATCTGCACACAAGAACTTAACATTCATCAAATACAACTATGTGTATATCATTGAGTTGAAAGGACTTATTCAAATCGAGTACATTGTGACCAATATACTCAACAACATGTTCCTGCATTTGAGGCAAGGCAGTATGATGATGTTGTAGTACTACAGGGGGTTCACACACCTAGCCCGTTTTACAGACTCATATCAGCTGGACGACGCGGGCTACGTGAAGAGGTTCTACAAGGGCCTTGATGATGAAATGAGGCAGGCCCTCCTCTTCATTTCTGATGGGAGCCTTGCCATAATATTGGAAATGGCAAAGAAGCTAGATACGGACCAGCTTACAGTGCTGGGCCGGAAGAGACCGGCTAAAAATTCAGTGATTGGTGGCAGGAGAGACCAGTCTAGAGGTCGTCTTATTAGGTAAAGAAGGAATAGGGATCAACCCCGCTAGGAGGACAGGATGGAGCTGAGGAACCCGGTGGCGTTGGCTCCTCAGCCATTACAGATACGGGAAATGCTGAAGGCAGTGGAGGAGGCACAGACATGTTTTCGGTGCAACCAGTCGAGGCACTTCAAGAGGAACTACACCATGAGGGAAGCACCCCCACAAGCACTTCAAGATGCCCCACCTACACGACAGTTGGCAATCAAGGACACGGTCGAGGACGTGGATTTCAGGGCGGAGACCGTGGACAAGATAGATAGCAGGTGTATTCCTTGGACATGGCCCAGTCCCGGAACCCGAAGAGAGTGATAGTAGGAATGCCAGTAAATTTTAAGTTTCTTTCCCTTCTAGAAGCTAGATTTCATGAATATAGATTGTAGAATTATGGAAAGAGTCTGAGACTAGATATCTAAGAGGAAAAACTTAACTAACTTAGGGATAGTGATGGTGTGGCAAGCCTGCCCACACCCTATTTGACACTAGAGCATCACACAATTTTGTCTTGGAGGAGTTTGTCAGAGACCTGGACCAGATCGAGAACTTTGAGGGAGCCGTTAGGAGGGTGTGCCTCCCCAATGGGATGGAGATCTAGTCTACGTCCAAGTGCATTCTGAGAGTGACCATTGATGGTGTAGCCTTCGAGGCCCCGACAACGTCCCCGAGGATGCTAGATTTTGATCTCGTCTTGGACATGGCATGGTGATGTGGGTTAAAACTCCAAAACTTATTACGAGCTTGCGGCGCCCCGGGCGTTTTTATTTAAGAAAAAGCGGATTTGGTATTATTTAGAAAACAGGGCGCGCGGATTTATTATTTGGATATAAAATAGATGAGATCGACTTTTAACGAAAGGAGGCAAGTGCACCTATCGTGTGTAGTACAAGATATTCTAGTGTGGAATATCGAGGTCGTATTGTTCTCGGGGTCGGGTCGATTATTTCTACTCTTCCCTGGAGGGGACTATTATTTTACCGATAATTACTTGTCGGGTATTTTTATATATAATAAATATGACAGAAAATGAGAGCATAAAAGGTGGAGCCGACGAAACGTTTAGCGTAACGTCATCGAATCAAAATTAGAGCTAAAATAAACTTTTAATAAAAAGAGATCCTAAGTTTCAAATTAATTAAGGCGGAGACATGGCCGTGGAGGTTCCACTAAAATGAGCTCACCTAGCTATAGGAATATCGCTCACCTGAACGTTAAGACTATTCGACCGAACGTTAGTCCGACGAAGGATTCCTCTTAACGCATGCATTACGCTAAGAACCCCTCTATTAGGTGGGGAACCCAATCCGGTAGAGTTTGTGTGCCTCCTCTCTCGAGTGTTAGTACAAAACTCTCTTTACCAAGGAGATATCGGTCCATACGCACGACCTCTCGGCTAGCTAGCGTATGGACTACGGAAATAGAGCCCACACATCGATATGTGGTTCTACGCTTCGTAAACACTAGGAAAACCTTAAGTAATTTTAATTAATAAGAAAAAATGGACCATTATTTATTTAAAGCTATTTTATCTGTCTCAATGCTCTTCGATATTGAGGGCTAAGAACGGTTAGACACTCATCGGAATGGGTACAGCAGGCAGTGAAAGCAATAAATGAAGCAGTAAATGAAAGCGATATAGAAATCAGTAAAATAAAGCTATAAAGAAAGCAGTAAAATTGCAAGTCCCACTCAAACGAGTGAGACTGAAATGAAAGTAGAAAATGTAAGTCCCGTCTCAAATGAGTGGGCGGGAGAAATGAAAGCGAGTACTACTCAAACGAGTAGGAGGAAATAAATGCAACGCACACACACACTCAACAGAAATTAAAAACACAACTCACTCTACTGAATTGAAACACACGCACACAACAGAATGTAAAAACTCACACACTCTACTGGAAAGGAAAACTCACACACTCAACTAGAAAGGAAATAAAATACTGTGCCATTTAACTCTTAACGAGTAGGCGGAAATAAATGCGCACACATAAAAAAATTGGGTTTGCAAATAAAACTAAGTTACCAAAAAATTAAAATAACTACATTTCTACTACTAGAATGAGGTAGACATGCATAAAAGCTAAAATAAAAATTAAACGAGCAATTGGCTTTGCAAATAAACGCAAAAACGTAAGTGCTCGAAAAATTAAAAGGAATACATTTCTATCGCTAGAATGCGGTAGAAATGCATAAAAAGAAGCCGAAAAATTTAAAGGTGCAAAAGTTTAAAACAAAATCAAAATGCACGAAAAATTTAAACAACTATGTTATCATTCCTATAACATCATAAAAGTGCGTAAAAAGTGAAAATAAACTAAAAAGAACGAAACGTTTTACGACATAAAAAGGAAAAACAAAGTTATTGAAAAATGAAAATCACTTTGAAAATGCTTTTTCGGATTTATAGGAATGCATAAAAGGCTATAAAAATCCTAAGTCTAACATAGTTAAGCAAACATTTAATGAAAACATCAAAGTAAAAACTATACTCATACACTGAAACACGCATTTTAAAAGACGGAAAAAAACTAAGTTAAAACAAAGAAATAAAGATAAGATTGACTAAAGAGAGTTGCTTAGATCCATTCCAAAATCTTATAAAGAGAAGAAAAAACACATTTTATTAACAAAAAACACGGGTTACAAAGGAACGAAATAAAAGCTAAAGAGAGGGGGAGGGAAATTTCCCTTACAAGGCTTTGGAAGCATCCAAGCAGCATATCCCCATAGGCAAAATGGCTCAAAAAGTAGAACAGGAATGCATATAGAAGCTCTGAGTTTATAGGCAAAAATTCAATGAGACACACCCCCTGACACGGGCGTGTAGGGGGGCGTGTCAGCACTGAACAAAATGCGGTTGGCGAGATTTTTGACATCAAAGTTGACTTCGGCTGAAATCGTGGAGGTCACGCCCCATGTCACGGGCGTGACGATGTGCGTGTCGGGGAGGTGGAACTGGGCGCGGGTCGCGTCGAAAGTCGCGGCGCGGGTCTTGTCGGGCCAGGTGCAGTAGTCACGCCCCAGGTCACGGGCGTGACGCTAGGTGTGTCTGGTTGGTCGATGTTCGTCGAGCGGAAAACGTCGAGCGGGAGTGACACAGGCTTCGTCATGGGGCATGTCAGGTTGACACGGTCGTGTAACCGGGCGTATTCAGCTTTTTTCATCAAAAATTGCTGATTTCACGGGATTTGAACTATCGCGCCCTAGTCACGGGCGTGTCCAATAGTACACGGACGTGTACTTGTCTTTTTTGCAATTTTTCCTAAAAAATTCATGAAACAAAAATAACTTAAGTTAGAATAATTTTCATGAAAAAGAAGTTATTTATTAAAGAAAAATATACAAAAATAACAAAAATAAACTAAAACAACTTATTTATTGTACATAAATATAGGTATATTTACAATTCATCAAATACCCTCATACTTAAGCTTTTGCTATTCCAGAGCAAAAGTTGGAGATGAACTTATAAGGATTTAAATAAACCCTAAGTTTATCTACCGCTTGAATTAATTAAAAGTAAGATTAAAATAAACATTCGGGGTACTAGAGTTAAATCCTAATTTATGAAAATGTTATAAATAGAGGAAGAGTTTCAAAAAGACTTCTAGGTAAAATAAAATAGAGAGCAAAAATTTATTTTTGTTAGTTTAACAAAGATGGATTGAAATTATATAAAAAAAACTTTAGCTTAAAAGAAGTTAAAGGAAATAATGCAATTTAAAAATTATGCTCTCAAAAATAATTTAAATTAATTCTATAATCATTGAAATAGGATAAATGGTTTGTTGGGTTATGAAGAGGGCTTTGAAATTTTAGAAGCGAGGGTATATTTTTTCGCTCGAAACTCCATTTTTTTCTTTTTTTTTGGATTATTAGGAAAATGAAATCTTATTTTCCTAACATATAATAATTTTTCTTTCGTCATAAATAATAAATAACCCAATGTATATGTATAGGAGTAATGAATTTTATTCTTTTACTCTGTAACATATAATCTTTTTAAATATTGGGTTCCTATGTTTATGGAACGAAATCTTATTCCCATTGACATATGATCTTTTTAATGGATAAAATAGGGGTAAGCATGTCAAGTAAGACATGAAAAAAAGGAGGTGGGTTTATTTTTTTCAAAAAGAAAACTAGATTTTAATAAAAAGTTTTGAGAGCAACCTTTTTAAAATGAACGTTCCGATGTTTCTAAAAGTATGAAGTAGAAATAATTGAAATCCATGGTTGTTATTTTATAACATAAAAGACGAGCTTTTATTTATAAAAATTTGAAGTGGTGGTGAAAAACAACTTCTCTATTATAAGGAAAGTCATAAAAAGTTGTTTAAAACTTAACCCCGACACTTAAATCTTTCAAACTTTAATTAATAAACGAATAGTAAACAAAGAATAAGTAAAATTCGCATATAAATTAACTCGAAACTAAATTTTTGGAAAGCAAAAAGGGTTAAGATATGGTATATTCGATTTTATTTTGTTACATAATTTCTAAAAATTTTATTTGAATATTTTTTTTAGAGTTCTCATCATTTTTTTGTATTTTATGTTTTTTGATTTATTATCTTTTTTTGATTTTCAGAGTTATTCTTTTTTTAGGATTTTTGGTTTTTCTAAATTTTTTGATTTTTTTAGTGTATTTTGATAAGTTATTTACAAGAAAGGGGAGAGAAAGAAGTGTTATATACAAAGAAGATAGTGGGGAAAAAGAGATTTTTACAAAAAAAAATTACAAAGTAAAAACTCGATGGCCCGCGAATAGACTCTTTTTTGGGTGCTTGGTTCGATGAGTCGAACGTCGGGTATGCTAAAAAACGAGCTTTTACGAAAAAGAAGAGAGGGGGGGGGGAGATGTTTTTACAAAAATGTGTACAAAGTAAAAGAATTTGTTTTTACGATTTTTTTGTGTTTTTGAGGGTAAAAACAAAATTGAAGTTTTTGCATTTTTGTAATTTTTTTGTATTTTTGGATGGGTGCAGGAAATATAAGTGCAGAATAGGAAACTAAGAATACACCCCCATACTTAAACCCAACATTATCCTCAATGTTGCAATATAAGTATGCAGAACAAATAATGGACAGAATGAAATGTGTACAAAATAAAAAAAGGAGGGTAGAAGCTTCCGTAAGACGAGGTCGGGGAGGCCCGGGTCGAAACCCTGCATTAGTTAGAGAAAAGAAAGAAGCAAAAAGATAACAGAAAAGGGAAAAAGATAAATTCGGCTAAAAAGTTGCGGGCGGTAGGGGGTGGCAAGTGCGTGTGTGACTCGATTAGCTAAAGTCGTAGCTATATGAGTGTGATAAAAATGCGATCCCCTATCGCGTACAAAAGTGTGAAGCGTGCCGAATTAAAACAAAAAAGTGAAAATAAGATAAGTTAAACAAAATATATACATTTTGAAAATCAAATTATTATATTTTGTTGTTTTTAAGTAGATTTTTTATTTTTTAGTTGTTTTGTAGGTAGGTTTTGTTTTGTTTTTAGATTTTTTGGTTTTTAGATTTTTTAGATTTTTAGAGTTTTGAGTTTTATAGTTTTTTTTAGTTTTTTGAAGATTTTTTAGTTTTTAGGATCTTAGTTTTTTTTAGTTTTTAGTATTTTTTAAGTGTTTAGGATTTTTTTTGGGATAATAATATGATAATAATTTTTTTGTTTTTTTTAGTTGGAAACGACGTCATTTCAAAAAAAAAATTTTATAGATAGTTATATTATAATTTTTGAAGTTTTTTGTTTGTTTTTTTAAGTGGTATTATTATTATTATTATTAGTAATTTTTTTTGTTGGCCATTTTTAATTTTTGTTACATATATAGGAATAGGTAAAATTAATAGGTCTTCAGAGTTCAAAATAACGACTCGAAAATTTCCCGGCAACGGTGCCAAAACTTGATGCGCGTTAAAACTCCAAAAATTATTACGAGCTCGCGGCGCTCAGGGCATTTTTATTTAAGAAAAACTGGATTTGGTTTTATTTAAAAAAACAGGGAGCGCGGATTTATTATTTGGATATGATACATATGAGATCGAGTTTTAACAAAAGGAGGCAAGTGCACATATCGTGTGCAGTACAGGATATTCCGGTGTGGAATTTCGAGGTCGTATTGTTCTCGGGTTCGGGTCAATTATTTCTACTCTTCCCTAGAGGGGACTATTATTTTACCGATAATTACTTGTCGGGTATTTTATATATATAATAAAAATGACAGAAAATGAAAGAATAAAAGGTGGAGCCGATGAAAAGTTTAGCGCAATGAAATTGAATCCAAATTAGAACTAAAATAAACTTTTAATAAAAAGAGATCCTAAGTTTCAAATTAATTAAGGCGGAGACTTGGACGTGGAGGTTCCACTAAAATGAGCTCACCTAGCTATAGGAATATCGATCACCTGAACGCTAAGACAATTCGACCGAACATTAGTCCGACGAAGGATTCCTCTTAACGCCTGTATTACTCTAAGAACCCCGCTATTGGGTGGGGAACCCAATCTGGTAGAGTTTGCGCGCCTACTCTCTCGAGGGTTAGTGCGAAACTCTCTTTACCAAGGGGCGATCAGTCCAAACGCACGGCCTCTCTACAAGCTAGTGTATGGACTACGGAAATAGAGCCCACACATTGATATGTGGTTTTATGCTTCGTAAACCCTAAACAAACCATAATTAATTTTAATTAATAAGAAAAACAGGACCTTTAATTATTTAAAGCTATTTTATCTGTCCCAATGCTCTTCGATATTGAGGGCTAAGAACGGTTAGCCACTCATCGGAATGGGAATGGCAGACGGTGAAAGCAATAAATAAAGCAGTAAATGAAAGTGATAAAGAAAACAGTAAAATAAAGCTGTAAAGAAAGAAGTAAAATTGTAAGACTCACTCAAACAAGTGAGACTGAAATGAAAGCAGAAAATGCGAGTCCCGGCCCAAATAAGTGGATGGGAGAAATGAAAGCGAGTGCTACTCAAAGGAGTAGGACGAAATAAATGCAACGCACGCATACACTCGACAGAAATTAAAAACACTACTCACCCTACTGAATTGAAACACACGCACAAAACAGAATGTAAAAACTCACACACTCTACTGGAAAGGAAAACTCACACACTCTACTGGAAAGGAAATAAAACACTACGCCATTTAACTCTTAAGGAGTAGGCGTAAATAAATGCGCACACATAAAAAAAATTGGGTTTGCAAATAAAACTAAGTTACCGAAAAATTAAAATAACTACATTTCTACCTCTAGAATGCAGTAGAAATGCATAAAAAGCTAAAATAAAAATTAAACGAGCAATTGAGTTTGCAAATAAACGCAAAAACGCAAGTGCTCGAAAAATTAAAATGAATACATTTCTACCGCTAGAATGCGGTAGAAATGCGTAAAAAGAAGACGAAAAATTTAAAGGAGCAAAAGTTTAAAACAAAATAAAAATGCACGAAAAATTAAAACAAATATATTATCATTCCTATAACTTCGTAAAAGTGCGTAAAAAGTGAAAAAAAAACTAAAAAGAACGAAAAGTTTTATGACATAAAATGGAAAAACTAAGTTACTAAAAATGAAAATCACTTTGAAAACACTTTTACAGATTTATAGGAATGCATAAAAGGGTATAAAAATCCTAAGTCTAACATAGTTAAGGGAACATTAAATGAAAACATCAAAGTAAAAACTATACTCATACACTCACACACGCATTCTAAAAGACGGAAAAAAAACTAAGTTAAAACAAAGAAATAAAGATAAGATTGCCTAAAGAGAGTTGCTTAGATCCATTCCAAAACCTTATAAAGAGAAGAAAAAAACACATTTTATTAACTAAAAATACAGGTTACAAAGGAACGACAAGAAAAGCTAAAGAGAGGGGGAGGGAAATTTCCCTTACAAGGCTTTGGAAGCATCCAAGCAGCATATCCCATTAGGCAAAATGGCTCAAAAAGCAGAACTGGAATGCATACATAAGCTCTAACTTTATAGGCAAAAATTCAATGCGACACGCCCCCTGACACGGGCGTATAGGGGGGCGTGTCAGCACTGTACAAAATGCGGCTCGTGAGATTTGACATCAAAGTTGACTTCGGCTGAAATCGTGGAGGTCACGCCCCATGTCACGGGCGTGACGGTGGGCGTGTCGGGGAGGTGGAACTAGGCACGGGTCGCGTCGAAAGTCGTTGCACGGGTCTTGTCGGGCCGGGTGGAGTAGTCATGCCCCAGGTCTCGGGCGTGACGCTGGGCGTGTCTAGTTAGTCGACATTCATCGAGCAGAAAATGTCGAGCGGGAGTGACAAGGGGTTAGTCACGGGGCGTGTCGGGTTAACACAGGAGTGTGGCCGGGCGTGTTCAGCTTTTTTCGTAAAAAATTGTTGATTTTACGGAATTTGAACTGTCACGCCCTATTCATGGGCGTGGCCAATAGTACACGGGCATGTACTTGACTTTTTTGCAATTTTTCCTGAAAAATTCAGGAAACAAAAATAACTTAAGTTACAACAATTTTTACGAAAAAGAAGCAATTTATTAAAGAAAATATACAAAAATAACAAAAATAAACTAAACAACTTATTTATTGTACATAAATATAGGTATATTTACAATTCATCACATAGATCACCTGGAACATGCGCAGATTGATTGCTCAGCAAGGAGGGTCATGCTGAGATACGGTGACACTTACCTGACCTTCGAAGGTGTTGTCCAAGTTTCCCGTCTTGTACTCTCTTCTATTCAGGCCTTCAAGGCCCATTTGCAGGGAGACGAAGTCTATCAGGCATTATTTGAGATGGACTAAGCCAAGGACTCCATTACTAATATCCCAGTGGTGTGGGACTTTGTTGACGTATTCCTGGAGAAGCTGCCAAGATTGCCGCCGCACCGAGAGAAGGATATCCAGATACAGCTGGTGTTGGGGGCTAAGCCTGTATCCAGAGCCCTTTATCGGATGGCCCTGAAGGAGTTAGTGGAGTTTTGAAGACTGCTGCAGGAGCTAGTGGAAGCCGGATATGTTCGACAAAGCTCCTCGACATGGGGAGCTCCGGTGTTGTTCGTGAAGAAGAAGGATGGGACACTCCGACTGTGCATCGATTACAGGGCACAAAATAGGTTGACGGTCCGGAACACGTACCCACTGCCGACGATTGATGAGCTGTTTGACTAGTTGGAGGGAGGTCACTGGTTTTCAAAGCTGGATCTGAGGTCAGGATTGTAACGCCCCCGATTTTCTGATGTTATTATTTGATTTGGTGTCGTCATATCTATGACGTCGGGGCGTTACCATTTTTATGTTTTGTTGATGACGCTGCACCATTTGTGCATTTTTGTGTCCGTTGGGTCTGTTTGACCAGATTTTGCGATTTTGATTGGATTGAATGTTTTCCTTGATTGAAAGGATGAAGTTTTGAGGTTTTGGACTTGTCCAGTTTTATTGCAATCTGAACATTCTAGAGTGTAGGCGTGTGTTTGGATCTTGTGATGATTTTTCTTTGTTTCTCAATAATGGTGCGTCAAATTCTAGTGTTGTCTTCGCGGCTAAATTCGCAGAGTTGACAGTTTATCCCAGAATGTTAGTCAAATCCGAGTTTCTGTAATTTGTCCTGCTTAGTGCTCGAGATGGGCAACCCTGTTCTCGAAGAGTGAACTGTGTAATGTACTCGGAAGTTTTGGTCTTTCATTTCTCGAAAGGTCGGGACTTGTTCCTCAGTAGTGTGTTGTTTCCCGAGAAATGTCTTTTCTTTACTCGAGAAAATTCCTCCTCTAACTCTCGAGAAATTCTTTTAGTTCTCGAGAGGTCTATGTTTGTACTCGAGAAATGCTTCCTTGGTACTCGAGATCTGCCCTTTGTACTTGAGAACATGATTTGTTTTTCCCAAGTAGTCCTCAACCTGTTCGTAGGTAGTCTTCTACTTGTTCCCGAGACTACCTTCATTAGTTCTCGAGATGTCCTCGATAGTTATCGAAAAACCTGCTTCATTACTCGAGTAATTCTTCTTCAACTCAAGTAATCTTCTTACCTATTCCCAAGAAATAATTTTCTTCCACTCGAGAAATCCAAGGCTTCTTCTCGAGGAGTCCGGTCCAACTAACCCTCTTCCCCGATTCCTTTCTTAGAAATGTTACTATTCTAGGTAAATTATTTTAATCATACCATATATATATATGTATTTTTCTTCTTCCTTAGAGTCGTACTTCCTTCCTTCTTCCCGAACAAGAGAGGCGTGAGCAAGAGAGAGAATGTCCATCCGTGAATCTTCCAGTGGCCTCCGACGGTACTGCGATTCTCAAAATCTTGAACCGATCGTAGATCCTGAAAGCTCTCAATGAGAGCTACGTCATAGTGGTAAAATCTTCCCCATTTCCTGAGTTTTTTCTCGTTACGGTTTTTGGCCCTAAACTCTCTTTTGGCCATTTTTGTTCACATTTAATTTTCTCCCGTCTTCCTTAGTCACGATCTACATCGTGGTGCGATTTGGAGGTCTTCTCCGGCAAAACCAAGGCAAGTGATTGCTATACTCCCCTATTCCCTTCTTTCTCCTGATTTGCAGAAAATTTCTAACTTCTTGTTATCATTATCTTTAATAACTTGCTGATTATAGTGTTGTCTAAATCCCTCGTCTAATTCTACTTGTATTTTCATGTTCTTGATTTTGCTACCTAGCTTTGTAAAGTGGTATACGTTTTGATGATGTGCTTGAATCTTGTTCTTTTAACCGTTCCTTAACTATTATGTAGGACATTTTAGAGTTTATCTAGGATTATAAATCATTTCTAAAGATTGATCAACCGTTTCAAATCTAGAATTGTCTAGTAGAATCTGATGTGCTAATGTTGTCTTGAGATTTATATCATCCTTTCCTTCGTGGCAATGACATTGGGCAAGACAAGCCGTCAGGCCTAGGAAGGGTTGTGTTGGGCCTCTAAGCTCTAAACCCAGATCGTTACGGTCATGACGGTGATGTTTTTTCTTCGTTATGAGTGTTATTAGTGGTTGAATCCACCGCCGCATTGTTTGATCCCTCTATTAGTACCTTGTGGAACTTTACTAGGTGTTTGGGCATTTGTGGTGTATGGTGGAGTATCCAATCTCCCCCGCAATTAGACGAATAATATGTCTGTGGGGTGTGTCCAGAGGAGTTGACCACCTCGCCCGTGTTGTTTTTGGTGGAGTTGTCCGTCTGTGGCTAATAGAGTTTTGCTTTCTTCCTGATGTTTTTAATCGTGATTTTTCCCTTATAGACTTGTGCATCTGGGGTACTTTGGTTGTACGTGACAATTCACGTAAGTGTTCCTTTCTAATTTTATCGCTGTACCTTACTGATGTACTTTATTTCAGTATTTCTTTTTGGTCTTGAGTTGGTATCCCTTGACCTTTGTTTACTTTGGCTTACTTTTTCTACCATCACTTGTACTTTCTTGCTAATGTGTTCTATCTTTGAAATGCCTCAGTTTCAGAGCTGTAGCTGGTAGTGGAGCTAATTTTGGAGTTCTTGAGCAGCAATGTGGGCTGTGATTTTTACCTCGTCGTTGCGAGGTAGTTTGTTGTGGTAGTTTTATTTACCAAGTTCAGACTTATTTTTGTTTTATTTGGGTTCATGTCAGATTGTTGACGCCCACATGATGGTTGAATTTGGATATTGCTAGTTGCTACATGCTTTCTTTCTGATTATTTGGTTTACTTGCACTCTGGGATGTTTTATGCTAGGTTTCCATGATAGGTATTTTCAAGTATAAAATCTACAATTATTATTTCATGCATCGCATGTTTTAAAATGCTAAATCACTATGTTTAACAATAGTGAAAAGTAACTTTTACTTATGTTATAAAACTAGGACTTGCACACAATGAGTTGTCCTCTGGGGACCTTTAAACTCATGTAGGATGTCTAACCTTGTAAAAGAAGTATTTTTCGCAGCGTAGATGAGCCACTAAGCCGAGGGATACGACTAACTGCTTAAACTGAATTTGTCTCTAAATAACTAAAATACCTTTATTTATGTGAGAAGTAAGAGTTTTGCCCGAGCGTCCGTAGTTATCCCATGTAGACGTGGCATCATGACCCATATTTTCCCTTACTCTGATTATCTTTTATGGCGGTGAAAATGCGGGTTCTGACAAGGATACTACTAGCTACGGATTTAGGAGGAGGACATCCCGAATACTGCTTTTAGCAGTAGATACGGGTTGTATGAGTTTACCGTGATTCCCTTCAGGCTCACGAACGCACCATCCGCATTCATGAGTTTAATGAACCCGGTATTTGAGCCATATCTGGATGTCTTTATCATAGTATTAATCGACGATATCTTCATTTACTCGAAGACCGAGGAGGAGCATGCTTGGTACCTGGCACAGACAATGGAGAAGCTCTTGGAGCATAGTTTGTATGCGAAGGTCAACACGTGCCAGTTTTGGCTGAAGGAGGTGGCTTTCCTGGGCCATATTATCAGCGGAGAAGGTTTGGCAGTGGATCCGACAAAGGTTCAGGCAGTACAGGATTGGCCACCACTGAAGATGACCACAAATGGGAGGAGCTTCCTAGGACTTCTGGTTAATACTAGAAGTTCGTAGAGGGTTTCTCTCGGATTGCCCTCCCGCTCACATCTCCGAGGAAGAAGGAGACTCCATATGTTTGGACGCCGCAGTATGAGGCTGCCTTTCAGGAGCTGAAGGGTTGACTTACGTGAGCTCCTATACTTGCCCTTCCAACTGGGAAGGAAGGATTTCAAATTTATACTGACGCGTTATATCAATGGCTGGCAGTCGTTCTGATGTAGAACGGGCACGTGATGTAACACCCCAAATTTGAGGAGCCAGAGCAGTTCGACGAACGTCGAACTGTCACTATTTGACGAAAGTCGAACTGTGGACGATCGACAAACGTCGAGCAGTGGCCATTCGACGAACGTCGAACATTGGCCGTTCGACGAACGCCGAACTGTGGCCGTTCGACGAACGCCGAACTGTGGCCGTTCGACGAACGCCGAACTGTGGCCGTTCGACGAACGCCGAACTGTGGCCGTTCGACGAACGCCGAACTGTGGCCGTTCGACGAACGCCGAACTGTGGCCGTTCGACGAACGCCGAACTGTGGCCGTTCGACGAACGCCGAACTGTGGGCGTTCGACGAACGCCGAACTGTGGCCGTTCGACGAACGCCGAACTGTGGCCGTTCGACGAACGCCGAACTGTGGCCGTTCGACGAAAGTCGCACTGTGGCCGTTCGACGAAAGTCGCACTGTGGCCGTTCGACGAAAGTCGCACTGTGGCCGTTTGATGAATTTCGAACTGTGGTCATTCAACGAAAGTCAAACCCAGGGATTTTCGTCGAGTGCATCGCTGTTCGTCGAACTGAGGGATGTTCGTCGAACTCGGGTCTTTTTTTCATCGAGCTTGGCTAGTTGTCGGGCTCTTGGCTGTTCGACGGGCTCATTGCTGTTCGTCGAACTCTCGGTTATTCGTCGAGCGCAGGCTGATCGACGAATCTTGAACCGTTCAAATAATTACGGTTCTCTCCCTCACTTGTTCTCATTTTGGAGTTGACTTAGGGTTTGAGAGAGAGAGAATTCGGAGGAGGCAGAGAGGAGCTTTCTCCGCCATTAACAGAGCATTAGAGCTCCGATTGTCATTCCGAGGCCAGATCCATGAAGAGGACGCAAAGGCGCTCGTTTTCATCTATGCAAGGCAAGGGCTTCAAGGCTAGCAAGAGGAGTCGAAGGGTAACGACACTTCTCCGCTCGGTTTTAGGATGCATGCATGACATATATGCTTTCTTTGTTTTTATTTCAATCATTCTAGGCACTATATCTCTCAAGTGAGAGGGGTTCGGGTTGCCATGATTCTAGAGGAGCGACTGGGTCGATTGTCTCTATCCCCTGCATGATATTGCATTAAAGATCTGCTCCGTTAGTGGATTAGACATTGTGGGTGAAGCCGTTGTCGCGACTGTTAGTCTGACTCGGTGATGTTGCATTACGAGCCTTAAGGATATGGTAGAAATCCGTTAGTGGCAATATGTCGTCTGTGATGATGTCTTTCCCCTTTCTCGTGAGAGTACGTGTGGCCGGAACCGAACCGAGTGGAAATTAGAGTACACGCAAGGGGCAGGGTGATGGTACGGTACAAGTGTTGGAATAGGGCAAGAAAGGCATGGGATTGTTATGTGCTAAGGCGCGGTTTGTCTCTATGGTCGGCTGGCTATCCCGTGACGTTACAAAGTCAAGTGTAGAGATTGTCCCGGCGAGACAAGTCCCCTTCTGTGGAACTGATGAGAATGCCAAGCTTTGGACATGCCCAGACGATCCCAGCTGGGTCCGATGGGTCTCCTTTGGTGGACTTGGTCCTGATTTTGGACCGAGACTGGGTCGTCGCGAATGAGTGGGGTCTAGCAAGGGTTCTTAGCATCAGTTTGTTTGTTTGATGACGTACTTGTTTATTCCCGCAGTGTTGAGGAGCATACTCAACATTTGTGATTGGTTTTGTCGACCCTGAGGGAGCATTAGTTATATGCAAAGTTGAGCAAGTGTGAGTTTTGGCTACCTCAGGAGTCCTTTCTGGGCCATATTGTGAGCAAGGATGGTATTTTCGTAGACCCTACCAAGATTTCTGTTGTGATGGAATGGGAGAGACATTCTACACCTAAGGAGATTAGGAGCTTCTTAGGACTGGCCGACTATTATAGAAGATTTGTAGAAGGGTTTTCAGTGTTGTCTGCTCCTCTAACTAGACTTACCCAGAAGAACACCGCGTTTATTTAGAGCGATAAGTGTGAAGAAGCTTTCCAAGAGCTGAAGAAGAAATTGTGTACTACTCCAGTTTTAACATTGTCTACTGAAGGAGTTGAGTATGTTGTGTATGTGGACACATCACATATTGGACTTGGATGTGTTTTGATGCAGGATGGAAAGGTGATCGCGTATGGATCAAGACAATTAAAAATTCATGAAATAAACTATCCTACGCATGACTTAGTGTTTGCTGCTGTAATTTATGCGCCGAAGCTTTGGAGACATTTTTTATATGGCGCGTTGTGCAAGATCTATACAGACCATAAGAGTTTGAAGTACGTCTTCACTCAAAAGGAGCTAAATCTGCTCCAGCGTAGGTGGTTATA
Source organism: Platanthera guangdongensis (assembly GCA_039583875.1). NCBI lineage: Eukaryota > Viridiplantae > Streptophyta > Magnoliopsida > Asparagales > Orchidaceae > Platanthera > Platanthera guangdongensis. The sequence continues at coordinate 40,711,657 of CM077165.1, read as the reverse complement.
ATATGTGGTCGATTATGAAGTGGAGATTCTTTATCATCCGGTAAAGCCTAACATAGTAGTTGATGCTTTGAGTGGAAAGACCGCCAAAATTTTTAATCTATCTGTATTGTCCTTGGTGGAAGAATTCTTGTTGATGGACATTAAAGTTAGGAGTAGTACTGTGCCTACTATTTTGGAAGCAGAAGAGCCCTCTTGTATGTCCCTTACTAGAGCGCACCCGAAGGATGACCTGAATTTGTTGCATCTCCGGAATAGAATTGAGAAGGGAGAGCTACCTAATTTCTCTTTGTATGAGTTTGATACTCTGAAATATAGGGGTAGATTTTGCATCCCCGCTTTTGATGATATTCGGGCTAAGATTTGTAATGAAGCTCAAGATTCCAGTGTTGCCTACCACCATGGTTCCACCAAAATGTATAAAGATCTAAAGCAAATTGGTTGGTGGTCGGGAATGAAGAATGATATATCGAAGTTTGTGTTAGAATGTTATACGTGTCAATGTGTTAAATCTGACCATAGAAGGCCTGAAGGTAAATTGACATTGCTTGATATCCCAAGTTGGAAGTGGGAGAGTATTTCAATGGACTTCGTCACCGGTTTATCGAAATCTCCCTGCATGCATGATTCTGTTTGGGTGATAGTCGATAGATTGACTAAATGTGCTCACTTTGTGCCTTTTAAGATTGGGTATTCTATGAACAAGATAGCTGAATTATATCTTGATGAGGTCATCAAATTACATGGAGTGCCTGTCAACATCGTATCAGATCGAGACTCTAGATTTACGTCTCGTTTTTGGAAGCGTTTACAGGAGGGGTTGGGTACCAATTTGAGGTATTCCACCACCAATCATCTGCAGACGAATGGTTAGACGGAAAAGATAAATAAGATCGTGGAAGATATGATTAGGTGTTATATTTTGGATCACAGTGGTGCTTGGGATGAGCGTCTCAGACTCATGGAATTTGCTTACAATAATAGTTATAAAGAGAGTATGAAGATGGAACCATTTGAGGCCCTAAATGGGAGGCATTGTAGGACTCCTTTGTTTTGGGCTGAGGTTGGTGAGAGACCCTTACTAGGTCCGGAAGCCCTTGAAGAGATGAATTGTGCTGTGACTCATATTCGGGAGAAGCTCTGTGTAGCACAAGAGCGTTATGAGAAGTATGCTAATCGATGAAAGGTTTATCTGGTGTTCGCCTTTGGGGACTTGGTTCTTCTGAAAGTTTCTCCAATATCAGGTATCAAAAGATTTGGAAGGAACCACAAGTTAGTCCCCTGGTACGTGGGACCTTTTCAGATTCTTGAGCACATCAGAGTGTCAGCTTATAGGCTGGAGTTGTGTGCCACCTTGCCTCGTGTCCATGATGTGTTTCATGTGAGCTAGTTGCGGGTGTGTGTTCATTGTGATCGTGAAGTCCTTTGCTCGGTGCCCCAGTTTCAGCCCAACCTTACGTATGTGGAAAAACCTGTCCGTATTTTGGATTCTCAAGATCGAGTGTTATGGAGAAAGACCGTCCCCATGGTTAGAGTTCTCTAGTGAAATCAAGACGTCGAGTGCGCGACGTGGGAATTAGAGTCGGCGATGAGAGAATATCATCCACATCTCTTCCCTTAGTTCTGGTATGTATTCGTGTTTTTTGGTGGTATTTGGGTTTTTAATTTTGATTTGGTTTTAAAGTTGTGATAAGTTTCGGGACAAAACTTCTTTTTAAGTGGTGTGACTGTAACGCCCCAGATTTTCTGCTGTTATTATTTAATTTAGTGTCGTCATATTTATGGCGTTAGGGTGTTACCCTTTTTACGTTTTGTTGACGGCGCTGCACAATTTGTGCATTTTCGTGTTTGTTGGGTCAATTTGACCAGATTTTTGGATTTTCATTGGATTGAATGTTTTCTTTGATAGAAAGGATGAAGTTTTGAGATTTTCGACTTGTCCAATTTTATTGCGATCCGAGCATTTTGGAGTCTCGGTGCCTGTTTGGATCTTTATGATGATTTTTGCTTATGTAAGCATTTGATGATAGTGTCTCAAGAATATTGGTGCGTCAGATTCTAGTGTTGTCTTCGCGACTGAATTCGCATAGTCCATTGTTTATCCCGGAATGTTAGTCAAATCTAAGTTTCTGAAATTTGTCCTGCTTAGTACTCGAGATGGATAGCCCTGTTCTCAAAGAATGAATTGTGTAATGTACTCGGTAGTTTTTGCCCTTCATTTCTCGAAATGGCGGGACTTGTTCCCGAGTAGTGTGTTGTTTCCCGAGAAATTTCATTTCTTTACTCGAGAAAATTCCTCCTCTAGCTCTCGAGAAATGCTTCTAGTTCTTGATAGGTCTATTTTTGTAATCGATAAATTCTTCCTTAGTACTCGAGATCTGTCCTTTGTACTCCAAACATGATTTGTTGTTCCTGAGTAGTCCTCAACCTGTTCCCAGGTAGTATTCTACTTGTTCCCAATACTACCTTCATTAGTTCTCGAGATGTCCTCGATAGTTCTCGAGAAACCTGCTTCATTACTCGAATAATGCTTCTTCTACTCGAGTAATCTTCTTCCCTATTCCCGAGAAATCCTTGGCTTCTTCTCGAGGAGTCCGGTCCAGTTAACCCTCTTCCTCAGTTCCTTTCTTAGAAATGTTACTGTTGTAGGTAAATTATTTTAATCATACCTTATATATATATATATATATATATATATATATATATATATATATATATATATATATATCTGTGTGCGTGTGTGTACTTTCCTTCCTCCTTAGAGTCATTCTTCCTTCCTTCTTCTCGAACCAGAGAGGCATGAGCAAGAGAGAGACGTCCGTTCATGAATATTCTGATGGCTGCCGACGGTGCTCCTTTGCTCGAAATCTTGAACCGATCGTAGATCCTGAAGCTCTCAACGAGAGCTATGTCATCGTCATAAAATCTTCCCCATTTCCTGAGTTTTTCTCGTTAGGATTTTTTGCCCTAACCTCTATTTCGGTCATTTTAGTTCAGATTTTGATTTCCACTATCTTCCTTAGTCCTGATCTACATCGTGGTGCAATTTGGAGGTCTTCTCCGGCAAAACCAAGGGAAGTGACGGTTTTACTCCCCTCTTCCCTTCTTTCTCCCGATCTACAAAATATTTCTTACTTCTTGTTATCATTATCTTTAATAACTTGCTGATTATAGTGTTGTTTAAATCCCTTGTCTAATTCTACTTGTATTTTCATGTTCTTGATTTTGCTACCTAGCTTTGTAAAGTGGTATACATTTTGATGATGTGCTTGAATCTTACTTTTTTGACCGTTCCTTAACTGTTATGTAGGACGTGTTAGAGTTTATCTAGGATTGAAAATCCTTTCTAAAGATTGATCAACCGTTTCAAATCTAGAATTGTCTAGTAGAATCTGATGTGCCAATGTTGTCTAGAGATTTATATCATCCTTTCCTTCGTGGAGATGCCATGGGGCGAGACAAGCCGCCAAGCCCAGGAAGGGTTGTGATGGGCCTCTAAGCTCTAAACCCGGATCGTTACGGGTCGTGACGGTGATGGTTTTTCTTCGTTACAGGTGTTATTAGTGATTGAATCCACCGCCGCAACGTTTGATCCCTCTATTAGTACCTTGTGGAACTTTACCAGGTGTTTGGGCATTTGTGGTGTAGGGTGGAGTATCCAGTCTCCCCCATAATTAGACGAATAATATGTCTGTGGGGTGTGTCTAGAGGAGTTGACCACCTCGCCCGTATTGTTTTTGGTGGAGTTGTCCGTCTGTGGCTAATATAGTTTTGCTTTCTTCCTGATGTTTTTAATCGTGATTTTTCCCTTATAGACTTGTGCATCTGGGGTACTTTGGTTGTACGTCACAATTCACGTAAGTCTTCCTTTCTAATTTTATCTCTGTACCTTACTGATGTACTTTATTTCAGTATTTCTTTTTGGTATTGGGTTGGTACCCCTTGACCTCTGTTTACTTTGGCTTACTTTTCCTGCCATCACTTGTGCTTTCTTGCTGAGGTGTTCTCTCTTTGGAATGCCACAGGTTCAGAGTTATAGCTGGTAGTGGAGCTGGTATTGGAGTTCTTGAGCAGTAGTGTGGACTGTGGTTTTTACCTCGTCGTTGGGAGGTAGTTTGTTGTGGTAGTTTTCTTTACCTAGTTCAGACTTACTTTTGTTTTATGTGGGTTCGTGTCAGATTGTTGATGCCTACGGGATGGTTGAATTTGGATACTATTGCTAGCAGCTACTTGCTTTCTTTCTGATTATTTGGTTTACTTTCTCTTAGGGATGGTTAATGCTATGATTGCATGATATGTATTTTAAAGTATAAAATCTACTATTATTACTTCATGCATCGCATGTTTTAAAATGCTAAATCACTATGTTTAACGACCGTAAAAAGCTACTTTTACCTCTGTTATAAAACTAGGACTTGCACACCATGAGTTGTCCTCTAGGGACCTTTAAACTCATGAAGGATGTCTAACCTTGTAAAAAAGTATTTTTTGCAGCATATAACTACCTTTCTCGTGGACTAGATGAGCCATTAAGCCGAGGGATATGGATAACTGCTTAACTTAAACTGAATTTTCTCTAAATAACTAAAAGACCTTTCTTTATCTGAATAGTAGGAGTTTTGCCTGAGCGTCCGCAGTTATCCCTGTTGACGTGGCATCATGACGTGCATTTTACCTTACTATGATTATCTTTTATGGCGATGAAAATGCGGGTTGTGAGAGTTGGTATCAGAGGGAGGTTAGTTTGACAAGTTGGTCGAACCAACCAATCTCGTATAGTTTGATCCCATTCATTCATTTGCATACACACACCAATGTGTCATCAGTACATCTTAACCGAAGCATAGTTACTACACTCATAGCATGATAGTAAGTATACGAGGCATAATATGTGTTTGTATATGGATCCACCATAGGAGGCAACATGTGACGGTTATGTAGTCTGGGATGTATAACCACCATCACATGGTGCCCATTAGCACATTTTCTTTTCTCGTTGCATGTGATGTTATGTAGTATGAGATGCATAACATTTCATGTGTACATCGCTCAAACATGTATTAAGGCCTTTTTATAATGCATATCACTTCATACATAGCATATCATCGCATAAGCACTCGTACTAAGTTAAGGTTTATATGATGACACATGTACACACATGATTTTAAATAAGAATAAAGAATGCATGCATTCATATCATAGGTACATGAGTTAATAGGAAGAGAGGATATCATCCTAAGTAGGACATAACATCATTACAAAATCTCAAAGCAAGATTGCAGCAATAGCAAGTGTCTATTAGTATGGTCTGAAGTGTGTAATCTATTAGTATGAATTACAACTCCCTAGTTGGAGGGTGAGTCATCTGGTACACAAAGTGATGCGGTGATCTAGAGCTTGCGTAAGAGTAATGAGACTCTTGTAAGACCCCTATTTTCTTTTAAACCACCGGGTACTTATGCCCAGAACCGCCATTTTGTCGTGACACCAACACACTCGGGAAGGTCGTCACGACAAAATGCTGATCCTGCTGGCCATACCGATCGCAAAAAGGTAGAATAAGTATAACGAATACGATCATACTAGTCCACCAGAATCACATATATAATATAAATCTCCACGAATGGAGAGTCCACAGAAAAGAATAAACAAGGTACTAAATAGGGCTCCTGCATGATACATCAATATCCTCACTACAAGTCACTCAAAGCGGAAGCAAATCTATAATAACAACTAAGGATCGAGACTCGCAGTCCATGCTGCCTGGAATCTAGTGCTAGACTGCCCCATCTCCATCCATACCGACCTCTGGGGCTGCGTCTCCAGGTGCAGCTCCATGATCCCCTAAAATGATTTGGTCAACGACCGTTAATCTAAAAACACTAAGTCCTATCATCCCCAGCCCCTCCCCCAATGGCTCCTAGGCACCGAGCAGGGAGGAGGAAAGGGAAGGTAATGAAGGTGGAGAGTAACAAAGTAGAAGGTGAAGGCGGAACTAGTCTAACAGTTCTATATAAACAAGTAGAGTAAAGCTGTAAGTATGAGAAAGATAAACAAAAAAAACATGTAACCTTAACTTATATGAATGCCCATACAAACTTATAAGTTAAGGGGTCTTCTACAAGGCTCCCATCGTATAAAGAGTCTCATACCAATTTATACGATGGTGTATCGGTTATAAGCAAGTGATAAATATCCATAGGAAAATAACCATAACTTATAAGCATGCTACATAAACTTATAAGCTAAGGGGTCATTTTGTAAGGCCTATCTTATAAAGGGTCCCATACAACTTTATACAATCGGTGATAGTGGTTATATGCAATAATGATGTTATGTCATGCAAGTATGCCATGATGTGAACATGCAAGTGCAACACACCCACTTGACTCTATGCACATTGACCTTTAGTTCCCCCTTTTTGTAGCCTAACCTCCCAGGATACCTTTGTAGTGGCAAACATAAGTGGTGGGTTGTGCCTCGTCCACCTTTAAACCGGTATCACACTACCCGTCAGACCTCTCGTATGCATCAATGCTGGTGTACTAAGCGGAGCTCCTGCGTACTCTTGCAGACTGGACCGCCAAACTTTATTTGGCCAAGTGCAAAACCACACCTGTCGAGCCAACATATCGGTGTCGGTGTGATGACTCTCCAATATCGATTACCCACCACCTTATATTATGCACATACAACATTAATGAATTTTCCACCGAGCCAAAGCTCCCCAGACTAACCTGTCCGTCTCAAAACCATCCGAGCCATCGGCTCGCCGGGCTAACCTACCCATCACCAAAACCACCGATCCTACCGCTCGTGAGACCTAACCTAACTCCCATAACACCGGGGAGTGTGAGTGTAAGTGTAATCCTAGTTATACTAGTTACTCTTAAACATTAATTTTTCATACGGTTTAGGTTAGCACAGGACTGCCCCCGGCATACCCGCTGAAGGGTTCTCAAAGGGCACTAGGAACTACGATGGTAGCTGAAGCCCATCGTTCCATTTTGCAAGGCACTTACTATTATATGTTAATACCCAATTCCCGATCCCTTTTAATATTTCTCTGGATCTAATCCTAGTGTGTTTTGACTCTCTCACTCTCCCTCTCTCCATAGGAAAGATGATCTTTCATCGATCCAGAGCACCACTTACACTAGTCAACCCATCACTTCTCCCCATGATGATTCCTAACAATGAACTCATTTTCACTTCACCAGAACAAGTAAGCTAATAACCCCAACCCCTTTTGTCCATTTCACATTCTATCACTATTTCTGCAGTTTTACTATATGCAGACCAATCTAGGCTATATGATGTATACGATAGGAGGTACTACAAATTTTTATCCAAAATTCCTAAAATATTTATTGGGGGCCTATCATGATTTATTTATCCTAAATCCAGAAACTTGGAATTTTCCTAAATAAATTGGCATTTATTTAATTTTCACAAACATATGGCCATGAGTAATTTTGAACATGAAGCACTAGATTTGCTTAAGATATGGGCATACAAAAATTATGAACACTATCGAAAAGAAAGATAGCAGTGAATACCAAATTTCATAAGTTTTATAAAGGAATTATCCTCCAAATAAATAATCCAAGGTAATTCAAATAAATAGGGGTAATGAAGGGAGTACCATAAATACTTATCCAAAAATTACACAAAAATTATACAAAAATTAACAGAGCTATATTATGATCATAAAACCTTACTAAAGAGATTTCATGCAATTCTAGTGTCAGAAAACTATATATAAAAATATCTCACCCAAATCCATCATGGGGCACTTTGTGAAGGAACATCCTTGTAACCTCAACTAAAAAACATGTAAACATTTTTCCAATCTTCTTTATGCCTTAAAAAGTACTCTGGATAAGTAACACAATTTTCCAACAAGTATTGAACTCTAAATTTATTATTGAACATGTCTCCATACTTATAAGCTTGTGAAGTAAGTATTGGAAATATGCATCTAAAAACTATAAAAAATTCAGGTATGAGCATAATGATCTAAATCTTCCTCTGCCCAAATTACATAACTTCCCAATGAATAGTGAAATCATAATAAACAAATGATTATCAAGGGCTAACACATTTATTGCAAAGGAGGTACTAAAATTATTATTCCAAAATTCCTAATAAAAATACCAGAGACTCGTACTAACCCTATGACTACACTCCCCAAGTTTTACAACTTTTCACAGAGTTTTAATAGCCTAACGTACAAATATAAGATTAGTGCCCTAAACTAGGGTTAGGGTTTTGAGGGGTTTAACAACCTCTAAACCAATAAGGTTTTTACTAGAGTACCTTAACTACCCTAGAGTCCTCCTCACCAAAGTTCAAGTCATTTCAAAGTAATATGACCCCATGACCTTCAAACCCTAGGTTAGCACACATAGAGCCTACCCTAGAGTACTAGGGCTCCACCCTTCAACGTCTACCCAAATATAGTGGCGGGGGTGTTTTATGTGATAAGAAGGCAGCGTACCAAGTTCCATCACCTTTGGGTTAGGTTGGCTCACTCAAGAACACTTAGAGCACTTTTGCCCTAATTTGACCTAAAAGGGTCAATCTTTGCATACAGAAATACCCTATCAAATCAACCCCAAATGGGGTGAGGTTTTTACCAGATCCATATAATATCCCTCAAGATCACCCACCAAACGCTTGGGGGTTTTTGAGGTGTTTAAAGTAGCTAATTAAATTATATATAGTTTATTAAATTTTGATCAAAAACTATAGAAAATTCTTTCCACAAATTCTGATTTTTGGACAGTCTAAGGGGAAGGTTACGATAATCCTATATTCCAAATTTCTAAGCATTTGGATTAGTAGTTTGGTGTGGACACTAATTCTAATATATGGTCACACCTATGTATAGGTTGCACCAAAATGAGTGTTGTGGTCACACAATATATCCAAATTGGTTCAAATTAATTTTAAATTAAACTAAACTCTTAGGGATACAACTTTCATGTAGAACACTTTTACTGTAGGGGAACCTAAGTTTTTTTAAATATTTAATTTAAAACAGCCCAGTAATCCATTATAGAAAATGAAATAAAAAGAATTAATGCACGAATCATAAAGCATGATCCGACGGCCCTGACAATGTCTTCTTCCTCCAGCCAAAGGTCATGATTAGCCAGACCTGGAGGTACTTCCAAAGCCATTTGCCGGCCACCCGGCCACCTCTCTGGTCGGCCACCACCGCCACCACCTTCGTTGAGGCGGGGGCTGTCGCCGGGAAGCGGCACGGCCGCTGGAGGGGCGGTTTCCAGCGAACCCGCAAGGTAGAAAAACAATGAAATTTCAGAATTTTCTCTCACCCGATCGGGCTCAATTGATCCCAATTTCTCTCCTAAAAGATTTAAAGATTTTGCCCACAAAGAGAGGAGTAAAGGAGGACCTTAGTGGTGAGCTAGAGGCAGGCCGATCGTCGGAAAGCCATGGACGGTGGTGGCGCCGTCGGGTGTTCTACAACAACACTATCAACTTGCTCGGCTCCTCCAGATGAAGTGTGGAAACTTCTCCTCTTGACCTAGGGAAGCTTTTAAAAGGTTTAAACGGGGGAGAGGAAGGGTCTAGCATGCAATGGCCATTAATGGTGACTAAAGGGAAATTTCGGCAATGGTGGTTTCACCTTCCCTAGGCATGAATCCATCAAAAAAACTCCCATAACTGATAGAGGGAGTGAATCTCCATCAATTGGGAGAGGAAATGAGGAGTCAATGGCATTCAATCACCATGGTCATTTTCTCCCTCTTTCTCTCTCTCTCTCTCCTCCATTAAAGGGGAGAAATGCTTTTCTCTCTCCAAGCCATCAAGGCTGAATTTGATGACTAAACCAGCCTAATGGTAGCCCACTAACCCCCATAAGTTTTATGGAAATATGGCTAGACTAAGGGGGATTGGGCTTGAGCTTGAGTTAGCCCATTTTAGCTAGTTTGACCTAATCTTAGGATAAAGTTGACCTTGGTCAACATGACCATTTGGGCTGACCCTAATGGGTCCTTGGTGTCACATTGGCCTCCCCTAAGGTCTAGGAAGGGTTCGGTAGGGTTTGTTGGGCATCTTGGGGGTCACTTGACCCTTAGTTAGGACACTTTGACCACTTTAGGGCTAGGGTTGACTTGGGTCAACATAGCCTCTTTGGTTGACCCCAATGGGTCCTTGGTGACCCATTGGCTTCCCTTCAGACTTGGGAAGGTCTAGGTAGGTCCCTTTGGCCAAGGGGAAGTCAGTTGAACATGTATGAGCTTAGTTTGACCTGATTTGGGTTTGGGTTGACTTTAGTCAACTTGTCCATTTTAGTTGACCCTAGTTGGTCCCTATGGCTCTAATGGACCCTCTAATAGGTTAGTGATGTTGTGGTGAGGTCATGGTATCATGGTGGAGCCCTATGGTCATCCCTAAGCTTGTACTTGGAATTCTACTATTTGTAGACCAAAGTGGCTCACCCACTAACACCCCAGTTCACCCCAACCTTTTTAAACTTCTTAGGGTTTTGGCATGACCCAGTCATGACAAAACCATCCTAGGGGTCTAAAAGTCTGAGGGATGTTATAAATCCAATACATAAAAATAAAAATTTCATCCTCGAAATTCACATTAAGCCTACAAGGTTTCATGCATGACACGTAAAATGTAACATCCCGAGAGGTTATAGGAAATACCTGATATGAAAAGCTTCGAGTATCTTTGCTGCATCAAGTCTCGCGGCTCCCAGGTATTCTCCTCATAACCATGATTTCTCCACTGGACCTCGACCAGCAGAACCTTCTTGTTGCGCAAGACTCGCATCCCCGTGTCGTCAATCCGGACCAACTCCAAGTGAACTGAACGATCAGATGTGACCGGCCCATCCGTGGTATCTATCTCCTGCCCCGACCGTAGTAGAGCCCTCCTATGGGAGGAGACGTGGAAAACGTCATGCAGGCCCTCTAGTTCAGGTGGCAGCTCTAGCCTATATGCCAAGGGACTGATCCGCTCCAAATCCTGTAAGGCCCCATATATCTCGGGCTAAGCTTCTTCTTCCGTCCGCAAACTCTTGAGACTCTATCCATTAGTTGTATCTTCAAGAATTCCCGGTCTCCAACCTGGAACTTTACCTGACGGTGTCGCGCATCGCAATACTTGGCCTGCCTGCTCTGCTCCTCCAGCATCCAATCCCGTATCAGCCTCACTTGAGCCTCGCTGTCCTCAACAAACTCCGAGCCCAGCACCTTCGGGTACTCGTCCTGTATCCAGGATAGCGGAGTCCTACACCTTCATCTGTATAGAGCCTCATAAGGGGTCATCCCTATGCTGGACTGGTAGTTGTTGTTATAAGAGAAGTCGACCAGTAACAGTAGCTTCTCCCAAGGCTCTCCGCGGTCCAGAATGCATAGGTGAAGTACGTCCTCCAAAGTCTGATTGGTGCGCTCCGTCTTCCCGTCTGTCTGACGGTGGAAGGCTGTACTGAATGTCAGTTGAGTGCCCAAGTAGGTCTGCACTGATCGCCACTCCCTGGACGTAAACGGTCCATCCCGATCCGACACGATCATCCTGGGTACGCCATGAAAATGGACAAACTGCTGAACAAACTTCCGCACCAGCACACCAACCGATTCATCCTTCCTGATTAGGATAAATCTGGCTACCTTCATCAGCCAGTCGACGATCACCCAAATAGAATCATTCCCCGTCCGAGATCGGGGAAGCCCATGTATGAAATCCATCGCAATATCATCAAAATTCCACTCTGGCACTGAGAGTGGTTGCAATAATACTGCGGGGTTCCTGCACTCTGCCTTTAATAGCTGGAATGTCTTGCAGTGGGTCACGAAGTAGGTGACATCCTTCTTCATGCCAGGCCAGTACATGGTCTTCTTCAGATCTGCAGTCATCTTCGTAGCTCCTGGGTGTAACGAATATCGGCTGCAGTGTGCCTCCATCATGATATCCTCCCGGACCTGGCCTCCCTCTGGTGTATAAACCTGTCCCCTGAAGCACAACAGGCCATACCTCAGCATGTAATCTCTAGCAGTGTCTGCCTCCAAGGCCCGAAATATTGGCTCCCGCTTGGGATCCTGCCTCTGCCAATCTCTGACTCGGTCTCGAATGTCATCTGTGGTGCTCATCACGGCTAGGTACTCCTCATAGAGCTCAGGGTCATCAGACGACACCAGCATAATGTGCATATCTTCTAATCTCTACAACAGCTCCAAGGACATAATCTGGGCTCAGCTCCGGAGGTGGAGGCTCTCTGACTCAGCTCATCGGCTACCACATTCGCCTTCCCTGGGTGGTAGTGCATCTCGAACTAGTAATCTGCTAGAAACTCCACCCATCGCCTCTGCCTAATATTCAGCTCCTTCTGCGTGTCCACGTACTTAAAATTTTTATGATCAGAGTATATGTTGCAGTGGACACCGTAGAGTTAGTGCCGCCATACATTCAGAGTAAACACGACCTCTCCCATCTCCAGGTCGTGCACCGAGTAGTTCTACTCGTACTTCTACAACTGGTGGGAAGCATAAGCAGTCGCGTGGCCGTTCTGCATTAGCACTATACCCATGCCCTGGTAGGAAGCATCACTGTAGACCTGAAATCCTTCCTTACCTCATGGAAGGGAAAGGATAGGAGCCGAGGTGAGTCGATCCTTCAGCTCCTGCAAAGCCGTCTTGTACTGCGGGATCTAGACAAAGGGCACGTCCTTCTTCGTCAGATATGTGAGTGGGAGGGAAATTCGAGACAATCCCTCAACAAACTTCTGTAATAACTGCCAAGTCCTAGGAAACTCCGCACGTCTGTGGCCATCTTCAGCGGCGGCCAATCCCGAACTGCCTGAATCTTAGCCGGGTCCACTGCCAATCTGGCTCCACTGATAATGTAGCTTAGGAAGGCCACCTCCTTCAGCCAGAAATGGCACTTGCTGAACTTCGTGAAAGTTTATAGTTGCCTACCTAAATCACCTAGAGGGGGGTGAATTGGTGAGATGTTCATCTTTTTGCGGAATAAACAAATACAAGCTAATGCACAGATCTATCTACCAATCAAACACAGACGAGGCAAGATTTATAGTGGTTCCCCAACCTTGGGTACATCCACTTTCCCTCACAGATCTAGCAATACACTAGACTCGGCTACTCCACTATCTCGGATTGAAAATCAATCCTACCTTCGGAACAACGTTCCTACAAACTCGATCCACAAACTGGATCTACACGCGAAAGATGAAACTTCTGACAATCTCAGAGTTGAAAAACTCCTACACTCGGAGAAAACTTCTCCTACAATTATGAAATAAATTTGTAAAGAACACCTTGAGGTTCCATGGTGCTTCACCTCGAGGTTCCTGAAAAACTCTACAACTTCGGGAAAAAGAATTCGACAGTGTCCTTGGAGAACGATGGTTAATCCAGCGGTGTCGAGCAAAATCATTAGATTATGGAAGTCATCAGAGAGTTTTGCAATCCCGGCGACGACTAACTCCGAACACACACCGATTTTAAAGGAGGCAGCCATGATTCAGAAATCTTGGAGATGTCAAAACCCTAGAAAGGTGCGATGGGGTAAAGGAAATCGCGTGGCTCTACAACGGATTGAGGAAGGCGAGGAGGCAGCCTGGTACTCGAGAGAGCGGAAATGATTTTGTTTAGGGAAATTTCCGGATTTTTTTATTTATATAACCCTAGTTTTAGGTCTAATTATACGACAATGAAGAATTAAACCATAGAAGAGGCGGCATTTGCCTTGGTTTGCGCATAAGAAAATTTGAAAAGAGCGACTCGGCATATATACAAGTGAGAAAATTGACTCGAGTAGATGAATCTGGAATTACTCGAGTAAGTATACAAAAGTACTCGAGTAGATGAACTGAAGTACTCGAATAAGTCAGTGAGGTACTCGAGTATATGAAGTTGACTACTCGAGTATATCAATCTGCTACTCGAGTAGGTCAAGTGGGCTACACGAGTATATCATTCCACTACTCGAGTAGGTCAAGTCGACTACTCGAGTAGGTCATTCTACTACTCGAGTAGGTCATATGCTTACTCGAGTAGGTCAAGTCTTACTTGAGTCAAAGAGTTAGAATTTTGAAAAATTTCAGTATTTGACTAACCTTTGAGCCTTGAGCCTTCTTGAAAGTCCACCTTCTCTAGTCTTCTTTGTTGAGCATCCCAAGTTCTGTTTTGAAGAACGAGAACTTGGTCTCATCCAGCGACTTCGTGAAAATGTCTGCAATTTGCCTATCTATAGAGACATATTGAAGGTCTATGTCCCCATACTCCACATGCTCCCGGATGAAGTGATACCTTAGCTCTATATGCTTTGTCCGGCTGTGTGAGACTGGGTTGTTGGCTATTGCTATTGTGCTGGAAGAGTCGTAAAACAATGGAATCTTATCAAACATCATGTTGTAGTCCTCAAATTGATTCTTTATCCAAAGTAACTGTACACAACAACTGCCAGCAGAGATGTACTTTGACTCAGCCATTGAAATTGCCACACAGTTTTGCTTCTTGCTACTCCAGGAGATAAGTCTTCTTCCAAAGAATTGACAATGTCCCTGAAGTGCTTTTCCTGTCGTCTTTGCTCCCTGCAAAATCTGCATCTGAAAAACCTATTAGTTCATTGTCATTACTTTTTGGGTACCATAAACCAAGATTTGGTGTACCTTTAAGGTATCTCAAAATACGCTTTGCGGCAGCATAGTGAGATTCCTTAAAGTTCACCTAAAATCTAGCACAGACATATGTTGAGAACATTATGTCTGCTCTACTTGCCGTAAGGTAGAGCAAGGATCCAATTATGCTTCTGTACTTGGTTTCATCAAAAGGTTTCCCTTTTTCATCCTTGTCTAGAGATATAGTTGAACACATTGGAGTCCTCAACGTGGTTGCGTTCTCCATTCCGAATTTCTTAACCAGATCTTTGGTAAACTTGGTCTGTGAGATGAAAATTCCATCTTCAGACTGTTTCACTTGAAGCCCTAAGAAATACTTCAGCTCGCCCATACTGCTCATTTCAAACTTTTCTTGCATGAGTTTTGAAAACTTCTTGCAGAGGTTGTCATGAGTAGAGCCAAAAGTAATGTCGTCGACATACATTTACACTAGCAAAATCATGTCTTTAATTTCCCTAAGAAATAATGTCTTGTCTATATTTCCCCTTATGAACTTGTTCTCAAGTAGAAAGCTAGACATCGTCTCATACCAAGCTCGAGGAGCTTGTTTTAGACCATATAACGCTTTATGCAGTAAATAAACGTAATCAGAAAAGTCAGAATCAACAAAACCTGGAGGTTGTTCCACATACACCTCTTCCTTTATGTCTCCATTAAGGAAGGCAGACTTCACATCGATCTGTTAGATAGTGAATCCTTTGAGTGCAGCATATGCTAGGAATAACCTTATTGCCTCCAGCCTTGCAACTGGAGCGTATGTCTGGTCGAAGTCGATTCCTTTTTTTGACGATAGCCTTTTGCGACAAGTCTGACTTTGTTCATTACTATCGTTCCATCCTCGTCCATCTTGTTCCTGTAGACCCATTTTGTCCCAATGACGTTCTTACCTTTGGGTCTTGGAACAAGCTTCCATACTTTGCAGCGCTTGAACTGGTTTAGTTCTTCTTCCATCATCATTATCCACGATGTGTCTGAGTTTGCTTCCTCAAACTTCTTTGGTTCAACCTATGATAGAAAACTTAAATATAGATTTTCATTAGTTGTACCTCTTCGAGTTCTGATACCATCCCGGGGATCTCCTATGATCTGGTCCATGGGGTGATCCTTTAGATGCCTGAGCTCTAGAGTCCTTGGATCTGGATTGTCTTCTATCACTGGAGTGACTTCTTCATCTTGGATGATTTCTTCATCTTGATCATCAGTCTCTCCAATAGGGGTTGGAGTGGTGATCTTGATGAACTTTTCACCTTCATCGTCGGACGGTTCATCCAAGCTAATTTCTTTCAGCTTTGCACCTGCATCTTCAATAAGCACACTAGAAGAGTTGTTTTGCAGCAAGCTCATCTCATAAAATACAACATGTATCGATTCTTCTACAACCAGTGTTTTTCTATTAAAAATCTTATGTGCCTTACTATGTCTACTATAATCTACAAAAATACCTTCAAAACTCTTTTCGCTAAACTTTGTAGTATGATACTTGCCATTGTTGAGCACGAAACATTTACAACCAAAAATTCTAAAATATGAGACTATTGGTTTCCTGCCCTTCAGAAGTTTGTAAGATATCTTATTGTGGTTTTTGTTTATAAGAGCTCGATTTTGCACGTGGCATGTAGTGTTGACGGCTTCAGCCCAAAAGTACTCCGGAAGTGAAGCATCACTCAACATGGTCCTGTAGGCCTCTATGAGTGTTCTATTCCTTCTCTCGACCATTCCATTCTGTTGTGGAGTACGAGGAGAGGAAAACTCATGAAAGATACCTAAGCTTTCACAAAATTCTGTCATGGCCCCAAACTTGAACTCTGTTCCATTGCCACTTCTGATTTTTACTATGGAGCAGTTGTATTCATTCTGGACTTGCCTGACAAAATTAGTAAAGATGTCGAAGGTATCTAACTTGTGTTTCAGAAAGAACACCCCCGCAAAGCGCGAGTAATCATCAACAATTACCAACTTATAATCCTTACCGCCCAAACTTATAATTTGCAGTGGACCAAACAAGTCCATATACAGTAGATGAAGACATCTATTAGAATCCTTGCCAATAACGCTTTTAAAGGTAGCCCTTATTTTCTTGCCTTTTACACATGCATGACAAGGTCTATCTTTGACGTACTTGACATTTGGGGCATCACGTACTAAGTTTATTGAAAATAATTTATTAATAGTTTTGTAATTAATATGTGCTAGTCTCTTGTGCCATTGGTCACCAAGAGACGCACTATCCTTTGCTAAAAAGCACACTGGTGTCGAAGAATCTATACAAATGAAATTTAAACAGAAAATTTTTCTGCTTCGAGTGCCGGATAGAATCGTTTACATATTGTTAACAGATTTTAGCAAGCACTTATCAGCGTGAAACTGAACTATGTATTCTTTATTGCAGAGTTGGCTTATGCTTATAAGTTTATATTCCAAAAATTCAACATAAGCCACATCTGAGAAGGATACATTACCATTTGCAATCATACCATAGCCTTTAGTGATTCCACGATCTGAACCTCCAAAGATGACCTTCGGTCCGTTCACGACTGGAGTAAAGTTCTGAATTAGGCTTCTTATCCCGGTCATATGCCGAGAGCATCCACTGTCAAAATACCAGATTGGCATTTTGGTTGCCTTTGGACATACCTGCAATCACAATCAATTTGCCTTAGGAACCCAAATATGTTTGGGTCCTTGGTCTCGAGTTAGAACACTACCCCTACGAATATTAGCATTAGGAGTGGTCTTCCTCATATTGCCAACATGTGGGGTTGCAGCATTTCTGGTATTAAACAAGCAATCAATGACAAAGTGACCAATTCTGCCACAACACCAACAATCAAATCTGTTGTATCTTTGCCTTATGTTCTCCTGCTTGACCCTTTGGAATTGAGGTCTAGCAGGGGCAACATTCTTGGAGGAAGATGCCTCATGATGATGACAATCACATGGCTTCTTCTCCTTTACAGGATTTTCTACAGCAGACTTTGCCTTTGGTGAATTCTTGAAGTTATGACCATGATTGAAAGGGCCATAGCTCTGAAGAATGTCTTCTTCATAAGGTTCCTTAAAGACACTTTCACAATAGTTTTTGGGTCGAGTCTATCCTTGATAACGGGACTTTTGCTTTACATAGGTAGGCCTAGCAAAGTGTCCGTAAGATGAGTCAAGATCAAACTCATTTGAAGGAAATATAACCTTTTTGAACGAGGTCTGATCTTGAGGGGCTTTCCCCTTCTCTTTGGCTAAGGCCTATTTGGAGGCCTTATTCTTCTGTTGAGCCTTGTTTCTCCTAGAAGGCTTATTAGGAGCTTCTTCATGGCCTAGTCCAGCACCCTTGGCCTTGGCTGAGAATTCAGCAATGAATGGAAGAACTGTCTTAGGCTTTGAGAAACTTTCAAC
This sequence comes from Platanthera guangdongensis, assembly GCA_039583875.1. Classification (NCBI taxonomy): domain Eukaryota; kingdom Viridiplantae; phylum Streptophyta; class Magnoliopsida; order Asparagales; family Orchidaceae; genus Platanthera; species Platanthera guangdongensis. Next base: position 40,693,587 of record CM077165.1, on the reverse strand, counting down.
TAGTTTCTTTTCAGCATCAAGTTGGGCTTCCATCTCTTTGATGATTTTCTCTTTAAGGTCAGGTGCTCAAGAGCTTTGTTATATTCTTCAATAGTATTATTGAAGTTCTCTTCGAGCGAGTCAGTCTTTGCGACTTTCTCTCTCAAGATGCTCTCTTTAGCTTTGAGAGACTTTATCTCTTTAGTCTGAGTTTTCACGACTTGGCGACATTTGTCGTAAGCGATGATTAACTCATTATATTGGGCCATGAGTTCTGACTCATCGTCAGAAGAGCTATCCTCACAATCATGTTCAAAAACTTCAAAATCAGAAAGAGAAGTGTGAGAGTTTACCTTCCCAGTGAACCGGGGCTCATGTTCATCATCAGTTTGAGCCATGAGTCCAAAATAGGCTTCTTCTTCTTCACTCAACTCAGATGAGTCAGAGTCACTAAGAGTCTTGCCATTTTTGGCCATCAAGCTCTTCTCTATCCTCTTCTTGTTGTACGAGGACTTATTTTCCTCTCTTCTACTACCCTCCTTCCTCTTGTGAGGGCAGTCAGCGATGACGTGTCCTGGCTTATTACAACAATAGCAAATAATATAAGTAGAAACATGTTTGTTCTGTTTAGAATTATACTTGTCATGCTTGCTTGAGCCTTTTTGTTGACGATCACCATCGTGTTGTGATCTTCTATAGGAGGTATCCTTGCCTTTCCATTGCTTCTTCTTGTTCAAGAAATTCTTGAACTATCGAGAGAGTAGTGAGAACTCTCCTTATGATAGTTCAGAGCCTGAGGTGCTTGGCTCTGAGGTTTCTTCTTCACTAACTTCTTGTGCTGGAGTAGGAGGAACAACCTTGGACTTCTTAGAGGTGTCTGCCTTTAGAGCAACATACTTCTATTTGAATGAAGACCTGCTCTTCTCTTCTTCAGCCTTCCTGTTGTTGAGTTGAAGCTCGTATGACATAAGCTTCCCGAAGAGATTCTGAGGATCTGTCTCGGCCAGTTTTCGAAACTCCCTTATGGCACAGACCTTGTTATCCCATTCCTTAGTCAAGGATCTCAAGAACTTAACATTTAATTCTCCATTAGTGAACACTCTGCCATAGACCCTTAGCCCATTAACTATCTTGAAGAAATTCTCAAAGGTGTCAGCAATGGTATCTTTTTTTCCATGTCGGAAAGCTTCATACTTCTGATTAAGAAGGGATCTCCTATCATCCCTCAGTTCTTTTGTACCTTCCATCAAGGTGACTAATGACTGCCACATCTCCTTCGTAGACTGGCAGTGAATCAGGTTTTGCAGCATTGAATCATCGACTGCACTTGCTATAATATTTTTTGCCTTTTTGTCCAATGAGACAAGTGCAATCTCATCCTTATCTAGATCCAAAACTTTCTTTGGGACTTTCTTAGTTGGATCTATAGTGGAGAAGGTCATGGGAATGTAAGGACCTTCTTCAACTATCATGAAGATCCTTGGATCCACAGCTTCCATAAAGAACTTGATTCTCTCTTTCCACATGGGAAAATTATTCTTGGTGCACAAAGGAAGCTTGGCAAAATCTTTAGCCTTGTCCATCTTTGGTAGATCTCAAAGGACAACTATTGAAGGATCTGATCATGGTGTTAACCTTTTAACGATCAACCTCCCTCTGATACCAATTTAAAGTTTATAGTTGCCTACCTAAATCACCTAGAGGGGGTGAATAGGTGAGATGTGCTTCTTTTTGCAGAATAAAAAATTACAAGCTAATGCACAGATTTATCTACCAATCAAACACAGATGATGCAAGGTTTATAGTGGTTCCCCAATCTTGGGTACATCCACTTTCCCTCACCGATCTAGCAATACACTAGACTCGGTTACTCCACTATCTCGGATTGAAAATCAATCATACCCTCGGAACAACGTTCCTACAAACTCGATCCACAAAACGGATCTACACTCGGAAGATGAAACTTCCTACAATCTCAGAGTTGAAAAACTCCTACACTTGGAGAAAACTTCTCCTTCAATAATGAAATAAATTTGTAAAGAAATACAAATAGTAATCTACTTTTTCAAATCTGCAAACTGTCGGCCAGGATCTTCTTATTTTAGGCTTTGAGGCTTTATCAGAGAGGTGAAGAAAATCTCGGCAAAATCAGATCTAGATCTTCTTGACTTTACATGATCGAATAGAGGATGAAGAGTTGAGCGGAAATCTCGATTTGTAAAATCTTCTTAATCTGAATCCTCTAAAAATGAAAACCCTAGCCGGTCAGGAATCTGCGACAGCGGCGGCGGCAGATTTCATTTCTTGAAGAGAGAGAGAGACATAAATTCTTCAGAGAGTACGGCTGCAAAAACTTTCTTAAAACAATCTTCTTTGATAAATTAGGGTTTTTCGGTTTAGACAAGACCTTTATAGGAGAGGAGAAGATTAGCCATAATTGAGTCATTATGAGAGACACGTGGACCAATCACGTCAAAGTTTATGAATAAGACCGTTAGGTCTAGACTTAAAGAATTTTCGGAAAAGTCAAAGTAAAATACTCGAGATATAACAAACTACTCGAGTACATGCAGCACTACTCGAGTAGGTCGAAGATGACTACTCGAGTACATGAGAAAAACTACTCGTGAGAGTATAAGATGATTACTCGAGTACATGGAGTCAACTACTCGAGTAAAAAAAATGAGAAAGACTCAACTACTCGAGTAACAAAAATGACTTACTCGAGTACTTGAGTACATACACGAGAGGTGGAGTATATTACTCGAGTAAAAGAAATACTACTCGATTATATAAGAATGAACTACTCGAGTATACAAGAAACTACTCGAGTCATAGATTTGAAAATTTCTGGACTGGAAAACAGAACTACTCGAGTATAGAAGTTGAACTACTCGAGACAAATAGAACTACTCGAGTATATAAGATGACTACTTGAGTAATTCACTTAGAGAAATTTTCTGGAATGAAATTCTGGATTACACGAGTATAAACACTGGACTACTCGATTACATGAGTTAGATTACTCGAGTAAGTGAAAACTACACGAGAGTCAGAATTCAACTACTCGAGACAGAAGATAGAACTACTCGAGTATATAAGATGACTACTCGAGTATTTAACTTAGAAAAATTTGAGAAGATAATTTCTGTAAACTCGAGAGGTAAAAGGAAACTACTCGAGTAATATCTTAACTACTCGAGTAAGAGTATTATTACTCAAGTATGAACTCAGTAACTTAATCTAGTAAGTAAAGAACTACTCGAGTACTTTACTTAGGAAAATTTTCTTGACAAAATTTTTCTTCTTCTAAGGTGAAATCAGCATCAAGTCTTTTCACATAGTCCTAGAGCTTGAATATGAAGTGTATCCCAATAGAGAGGCTACATATGAGTCAACACTTTGGAGCACACAATGAGGGATTACATTGTATGGTCTTGTGTTTGGTGACCCATTGTAGACAGGCATTGGTCTACACTCCCCATAAGAATTCATGCAAACACATAACTCAAACCAAGCATCAAATACAACTTAATTCATCTTAGTTCAAGGGTGACTTCATCAAATCTGGGTTAGTGTGGATACAATACCCAACAATCTCCCCCTATTTGTAGAAGTCAGAATCATTTACACTAAAGTGAATTATGGACATAAAAAGAATGCTAAGTATATAAAGTAGTGTTAGCAAGCAAAAGACTATGAAAAGGATAATAAGATCAAAAACTTAGAATAATATAAGTGTGAATATCCAAAAATGTCATTAACAACAAAAATCATTTCCACAACTCATAAGTCCTTTTGGCTAGTTCTGATGATGTTACCTGTACTGTTTCTCCTGTTGTCTCCTTTGGTAGCTGAAAGGCTTTGGATAATACTTGGGGGGTCTTGGAGGAGTAGCAGGATTGTTTCTTCCATATTCTTTGTCATATATCCTCCTTTTGGTAATAGATTTCTCATACAAGTCCCATTCCTGGGAACTGTAGTAAATATTTTCTGCTCTCATGGTAGTCCATAACTAATTTGAGAGTGTCCAAGATGAGGGACTTAGAAGTGGGAGACCAAACCTCAGCATGTTCAGGAGCTGGAGTAGGAATGGACTTGCTTGTAGAAGGACCTTCACTATACTTTCTTTTCTTCTTGTAAGTCTGAATTTCAAGAGGAGCTTTGAAGAAAATATCTACAGGATCTTCATCCCAACCCTACGTATAGGAATCAGGAGGAGCAACAGAATCACCAGGCCTAGGAGAGAATGTGGGTTGAGGAGCTTGAGCAGGAACATCAGCAGCTAGAGGGTTCAAATGACGAGGGATAATGTTTGGATCAGCAACAAATTCAGGAAGGATCTGGTTGTGCATCCAGACAGCAGTGTCATAGGTGTAGAATTTGACACTCTGAATTTGAGCTAGAACATCATCATGGATCTCTTTCACTTTTTCTTTCCAAAGCTCTTGCATGGCAGCATCTGATTTTTCTAAGTATTCTTTTGCCAACTTCTCCCCCTTTCTGACTTCAACAAATAGCTGAGAGATGGCATCATCTTTGAAAGTGTCAACTTCTTCAAAGATTTTCATCTTGGTTGCCTCAGCTCTTTTGTCCAATTCCATCTGATTATTAGCAATAGTCAGGCTTTGGTCCATCACTTGACCAACACTAGTGATGGTGTGGTCTAATGCTTTGCCACCAATTTGGAATAGATGTTTGAGCTGATCAGTATTATGCTGAATCTTAGCAAATCCTCTGCTCATCTCAGTTTCTAGAGCAGTTACATTATCAGTGACAGTCTTGATACAAGTATCAATGTAAGATTTCTGTTCTTGAAGGAGAAGTGCAATCTGAGTCATCAAATCTGAGGAGGCAGGAGCTGTAGCAGTAGGAGGAGCAGACGTAGATGGAGCAGAAGGAATAGGAGGAGCTACCCATGGAGCTATTTCTTGAATGGTAACAGAGCTCTTAGCTCTTGTAGTATGTAAGAGGCCATCTCCATCTTCCATTATCTGAGGGAGAGAGAAATCAAATTCATGAGAGGAGCGTCAGCTGGCTCAGGTGAGAGCTCATCAGAAATGAAGATTGTTTCGGGTTGTTCTTGGTGAGATTGAGCTAAAGTTCTTGCTGGAGAGATTTTCGGAGTCTTTGCTGGTGATTTTTCTGGAGACTATTCAGGAGTGGGGTCCTTGGGAATTTTAGTGGATGGAGCTTTTGGAGATAGAGGAGGAGGGGATTCAACTGCAGTTAATTCCTTTATCATGTCATTGATGACAACATCAGTGGATAGGAGAATTTCTTGAAGTTGTTGATCTGAGGGAATGTCTTCTGGGGTAACTGGTGGAGGAGTAGGTGCTAGAGGAGTAGGCATCCTAGCTGAAACAGAAGGAGAAGGCTCCCCCTCAATAGGTGCACCAGAGGAGCTGGGGACCTGAGATGGAGAGGGAGATGGAGTCCTGTCCCCTGTGTCAATAACTTCAGTGACTTTGGCATCTTGAGAGGGATTTTGCAACTTGAGTTCCCATCTTTGAATAGAGGAGATGGAAACCTTCTTCATGTGATGAAGTATACTCCCTTTGGAGAAGTTGATGGTGTCAGGGTTTATTTCATGAAGAAGTAAGGAAATGATCCTTGCATAGTTGGGGGACTTTATACTCTCCTTTATTTTGTTCAAAATCAACAAGCGAAACTGAAAGTGTAATCCTAGTTATACTAGTTACTCTTAAACATTGATTTTTCTTGCGGTTTTGGTTAGCCTAGGACTGCCCTCGGCATACCCGATGAAGGGTTCTCTAAGGGCACTAGGAACTATGGTGGTAGCTGAAGCCCATCGTTTCCTTTCGCAAGGCACTTACTATTATTGGTTAATACCCAATTCCCGATCCCTTTTAATATTTCTCTAGATCTAACACTAGTGTGTTTTGACTCCCTCACTCTCCCTCTCTCCACAGGAAAGACGATCTTTCGTCGATCCCGAGCACCACTTACACTTGTCATCCCATCACTTCTCCCTATGATGATTCCTAACAATGAACTCATTTTCACTTCACCACAACCAGTAAGCTAATAACCCCAACTCCCTGTGTCCATTTCACATTCTATCACGATTTCTGCAGTTTCACTATATGCAGACCAATCTAGGCTATATGATGTATACGATAGGTGGTACTCCAAATATTTATCCAAAAGACCTAAAATATTTATTGGGGGACTATAATGATAAAGTTAGCCTAAATCCGGAAACTTGGAATTTTCCTAAATAAGTTGGCATTTATTTAATTTTCCCAAAAATATGGTCATGAGTGATTTTGAACATGAAGTACTAGATTTACTTAGGATATGACCATACAAAAATTATGAACTCTATCGAATGGCAAGATATCCGTGAATACCAATTATCATAAGTTTATATAAAAGAGTTATCCTCCAAATAAATAATCCAAGGTAATTCAAATAAATATGGGTAATGAAGAGAGTACCATAAATACTTGTCCAAAAATTATACAAAATTTAATAGAGTTATATATTGATCATAAAACATTACTGACTAAATTTCATGCAATTCCAATCTCAGAAAACTATATATAAAAATATCTCAACCAAATCCATCGTGGGGCACTTTGTGAAGGAACATCCTTGTAATCTCAACTAAACAACATGTAAACATTTTTCCAAGCTTCTTTATGGCCTAAAACGTACTCTGGCTAAGTAACACAATTTTCGAACAAGTATTGCGCTCTGAATCTATTACTGAACATGTATCCATACATATAAACTTGTGAAGTAAGTATTGGAAATATGCATCTAAAAACTATAAGTAAAATTCAGTTATGAGCATAATGATCTAAAACTTCCTCTGCCCAAATTACATAACTTCTTAGAGAACAGTGAGATCATAATAAACAAATGATTATCGAGGTCTAACATATTTATTGCAATGGAGGTACTAAAATTATTATTCCAAAATTTCCAATAAAATTAACAGAGACTCATACTAACCCTATGACTACACTCCAAAAGTTTTACAACTTTTAATAGAGTTTTAATAGCCTAACGTACAATTATAAGATTAGTGCCCTAAACTAGGGTAAGGGTTTTGAGGGGTTTAGCAACCTCTAAATCCAATAAGGTTTTTAGCAGAGGACCTTAACTACCCTAGAGTCCTCTCCACCAAAGTTCAAGTCATTCTAATGTCATATGACCCCATGACCTTCAAACCTTAGGTTAGCACACATAGAGCCTACCCTAGAGTTCTAGGGCTCCACCCTTCAACTAACACACAAAATCAGTGGTGGGGGTGTTTTATGTGCTAAAAAGGCAGAGTACCAAGTTCAATCACCTTTGGGTGAGGTTGGCTCACTCAAGAACACTTAGAGCACTTTTGCCTTAATTTGACCTAAAAGGGTCAATCTTTGCCTACACAAATACGCTATCAAATCAACCCCAAATCTGGTGAAAAATTTACCAGAGCCTTCTAATATCCCCCAAGATCTCCCACCAAAATTTTGGTGGTTGTGGAGGTGTTTAAGGCACATAATTAAATTATAAATGGTTTATTAAATTTTCCCAAAAACTATAGAAAAATATTTTCCAAAAATTTTGATTTTTGGACAGTCTAAGGAGAAGTTATGATAAGCCTATACTCCAAATTTCAAAGCATTTGGATGAGTTGTTTGGTGTGGGCACTAATTCTAATGTCTGGTTACACCTATGTATAGGTTGCACCAAAATGAGTGTTGTGGTCACACTAGGTATCCAAATTGGTTCAAATAAAGTTTACATTAAATTAGACTCTTGGGGCTACAATTTCATGCATATCACTTTTACTATAGGGGTACTTAGGTTTTTTTAATATTTAATTTAATACAGCCCAGTAAACTGTTATAGAAAATGAAATAAAAAGAATTAATGCACGAATCTTAATGCATGATCCGACGGCCCTGGCATTGTCTTCTTCCTCCATCCAAAGGCCACGATTAGCCCGACCTGGAGGTACTGCCAACGCCATTTTCCGGACACCCGACCACCTCCCTGGCCGGCCACCACCGCCACCACCTTCGTTTAGTTGGGGGCTATAGCCGGGCGGCGGCACGGCCGCCGGAGGGGCGGTTTCTGGCGAACCCGCAAGGTAGAAAAACCATGAAATTTCAGAATTTTCTCTCACTCGATCGGGTTCAATTGATCCCGATTTCTCTCCTAAAAGATTTAAAGATCTTTCCCACGAAGAGAGGAGTAGAGGAGGACCTTAGTGGTGGGCTAGAGGCGGGCCGATCGTCGGAAAGCCATGGACGGTGGTGGCGCCGTCGGGTGTTCTGCAACAACACTGTCAACTTGCTCGGCTCCTCCAAATGAAATGTGGAAACTGCTCCTCTTGACCTAGGGAAGCTTTTAAAAGGGTTAAATGGGGGAGAAGAAGGGTCTTGCATGCAATGGCCATTAATGTCCACTAAAGGGAAATTTCGGCCATGGTGGTTTCACCTTACCTAGGCATGAATCCATCAGAAAACCTCCCATAACTGATAGAGGGATTGAATATCCATCAATTGGGAGAGGAAATGAGGAGGTAATGGCATTCAATCACCATGAATGGTCATTTTCTCCCTCTTTCTCTCTCTCTCTCCTCCATTAAAAGGGAGGAATGCTTTTCTCTCTCCTAGTCATCAAGGCTGAATTTGATGACTAATCCAGCCTAATGGCAGCCCACTAACCCCCATAATATTCATGGAAATATGGCTAGCCTAAGGGGGATTGAGCATGAGCTTGAGTTAGCCCATTTGAACTAGTTTGACCTAATCTTAGGTAAAGTTGACCTTGGTCAACATGACCATTTGGGCTGACCCCAATGGTTCCTTGGTGACCCATTGGCCTCCCCTAAGGTCTAGGAAGGGTTGGGTAGGGTTGGCTGGGCATCTTGGCGGTCACTTGACTCTTAGTTAGGGCACTTTGACCACTTTAGGGCTAGTGTTGACTTGGGTCAACTTAGCCTCTTTGGTTGACCCCAATGGGTCCTTGGTGACCCATTGGCCTCCTTTAGGGATTGGTAAGGTCTAGGTGGGTCCCATTGTCCAAGGGGTGGTCAGTTGACCATGTATGAGCTTAGTTTGACTTGATTTGGGTTTGGGTTGACTTTGGCCAACTTGACCATTTTAGTTGACCCTAGTGGGTCCCTATGGCTATAATGGACCCTCTAATAGGTTAGTGATGTTGTGGTTGGGTCATGGTATCATGTCGAAGCCCTACGGTCATTCCTAAGCTAGTACTTGGAATTCTACTATTTGTAGACCAAGGTGGCTCACCCACTTACTCCCCAGTACAACCCAACCTTTTTAAACTTCTCAGGATTTTGTCATGACCCAGTTATGACAAAACCATCCTAGGGGTCTAGAAGTCTGAGGGATATACAGCTCTGTCGAGACAGTTAGTTGCGATGCAATCGCAGATTCAGTCCCTATTGTCTGCCGCTCCCACGCAACAACCCTTAACACAAGATTCTGGCGAGGGTCAAGCCATACTTGTTACTCCTGCTCCTCGGGTACCCCTTCTGACGCTACCACCAGAGATGAATTTTATATCACATTTCTAGCGATTGGGACCACGTACTTACGATTGGAGTACAGACTTTATGGTTTTGGATGATTGGATCATCACAATTAAAGAGATGTTCTCGTATTCGGGGATTGCAGAAGCCTAGAAGGTGATGATTGTGGCATACCAGCTAAAAGGCCTAGCAAAGAGCTGGTGGATTTGGGAAAAGGAAAGTTTGAAGGAAGGATGCTCTTGGTAGTCCTTTAAGAAGATGCTGCTTAAGAAATTTCTACCCTCGGTCGAGCAGGACCGTCTAATGAATAATTTCCTGCATCTGAAGCAGAGACAGCTCATGGTGAGCGAATATGAGATTGATTTTAGCAAGTTGAGTAGATTTGCACCTGATATGGTAGCTTCGGAGGTAGGAAGAGTGAACTGCTTCCTAGGAGGTCTAAGAAGCGATCTCCAACAGTTGGCATGCGCTTATAGAGCTGAAAGCTATGCTGAGGTAATGGAAGCCGCTCTGAAAGTTTGAGGTGATTGAAAATGCCAAGAATCGAGGTGCTGCGGCAAGAAAAGAGAAGAGAAAGGGTGATGATCTGGCCACCCTTATGAAAGGTATTTCAAAAGGACTGCCACCTTGAAGCAGCAGCAGGTGCTCACCATACAAGGTGCACCCAAGGGAGATCTGGTGTGCACATTCTGTACAAGGATAGGATATGACATGAGTCATTGATGGTTGAATGAAAAGACTTGCTTCTAGTTCGGGCAGAAGGGGCACTTGAAGTCTTCATGCCCTCAGGCTTAGTTTCCACTGCAGCCTGCCCCGCTTTGGGCTCTACCGTCATCACCAAACCAGGACAAAGGAAAAGGGAAGCTGAATGTGGTGACCAGGGAGGAAGCTCAGACCTCTATACAAGTGATATCAGGTTAGACCCTAGTTTAATTTTAATTGTCTATTATTGCCCTAGTTTTCATTCATTTAGTTATGTATGCTATGGTTTTAGGGAAGTTTAAGGTTTGGAATAGGTGGTCGCGCATTCTTTTCGATTCTGGTGTCACCCATTCCTTTGTGGAGCGGAGTTTCGTAGATAGACATTGTCTAAACATGGATCTATTAGGAGACTCCTTCAACGTCAAGCTTCCCTCCGGAAATTCGGTGATATCAAATCAAGGGATTTAAAGGTGCCTTCTTTGTCTAGGTGATTTCCTAGACTTTGCGGATCTGATGGTTTTGTATCTGGTGGACTTTGATGTGATTTTGGGCATGGACTGGCAATCCAAGTATGATGTAGTCATCCAGTGCAAGGCAAAGCTACTGGACTTCAAGATGGACAATGGCCAACCTATAAGCGTTTATGGTTTTCAGTACAAGGTTTACCCTATTATATCTACAGTACGTACATGTCGTGCCTTAGAGTCTTATTGTGAGGCGTATTTGGTTTCTATTTCTGCTTTGTAAACAGCTTTTGTTACACCACGTATTGAGGATATCTCGGTGGTGTGAGAGTTTCTAAATGTCTTTCCTGATAGACTTCCAGGACTTCCTCATGTGAGAGAGGTAGAGTTTTTGATAGACCTCAAGCCAGGTACTCGCCCTGTTGCCAAGGCACCGTACCGTATGGCTCCGTGTGAGTTGGATGAGTTACGTACTTAGCTCGACGAGTTGTTGCAGTGTGGATTTATTAGATCGAGTTCTTCACCGTGGGGTGCTCCTGTATTATTTGTAAATAAAAAGGATGGATAGATGATGATTTGCATCGATTATAGAGAATTGAATAAGGTTACCATTAAGAATAGATATCTCTTGCCGAGGATTGATGATCTTTTTTATTAGTTGCGTGGTATCTCGGGGTTTTCGAAGATAGATCTTCATTCCGGCTATCCCCAGTTGAGGATTCATGAGGTAGATATTCCACGGACTGCTTTCCATTCGCGGTATGGACATTTTGAGTTTTTGGTGATGTCCTTTGGTTTGACAAATGCACCCTCTGCTTTCATGGACTTAATGAATAAAGTGTTCAAAGATTTATTAGAACGTTTCGTGACCGTATTCATAGATGATGTACTTTTGTATTCCCGCAGTGTTGAGGAGCATACTCAACATTTGCGATTGGTTTTGTCGACCCTGAGTGAGCATAAGTTATATGCGAAGTTGAGCAAGTGTGAGTTCTGGATACCTCAAGTGTCCTTTCTGGGCCATGTTGTGAGCAAGGACGGTATTTCCGTAGACCCAACCAAGATTTCTGCTGTGATAGAATGGAAGAGACCTTCTACACCAAAGGAGATTAGGAGAATCTTAGGCATGGCTAGCTATTATAGAAGATTCATAGAAGGGTTTTCAGTGTTGTCTGCTCTTCTAACTAGACTTACCCAGAAGAACACCGCATTCATTTGGAGTGATAAGTGTGAAGATGCTTTCCTAGAGCTGAATAAGAGATTGTGTACTGCTCCAGTTTTAACATTGCCTACTGAAGGAGTTGAGTATTCTGTGTATGTGGACGCATCAAACATTGGACTTGGATGTGTTTTGATGCAATATGGAAAGGTGATCGTGTATGGATCAAGATAATTAAAAATTCATGAAAGAAACTATCCTACAGATGACTTAGAGTTTGCTGCTGTAATTTATGCGCTGAAGCTTTGGAGACAATTATTGTATGGGGCGTTGTGCAAGATTTATACAGAACATAAGATTTTGAGGTATGTCTTCACTCGGAAGGAGCTAAATCTGTGCCAGCATAGGTGGTTAGATTATATGGCCGATTATGAAGTGGCGATTCTTTATCATCCGGGAAAGGCTAACGTATTAGCCGATGCTTTGAGTGGAAAGACCGTCAAAATTTTTAATCTATCTGTACAGTCCTTGGTGGAAGAATTCTTGTTGATGGACATTAAAGCTGGGAGTAGTACTATGCCTAATAGTTTGGAAGTAGAAGATCCCTCTTGGATTTCCCTTACAAGAGCCCAACAGAAGGATGACCCGGATTTGTTGCATCTTCGCAATAGAACTGAAAAGGGAGAGCAACCTGATTTCTCTTTGGATGAGTTTGATACTCTGAAATATCGGGGTAGATTTTGCATCACCGCTTTTGATGATATTCGGGCTAAGATTTGTAATGAAGCTCATGATTCCAGTGTTGCCTACCACCCTGGTTCCACCAAAATGTATAAGGATCTAAAGCAAATTGTTTGGTGGTCGGGAATGAAGAATGATATAGCGAAGTTTCTATTGGAATGTTATATGCGTCAGTGTGTTAAAGCTGACCAAAGAAGGCCTGGAGGTAAATTAACACCGCTTGATATCCCAAGTTGGAAGTGGGAGAGTATTTTAATGGACTTCATCACCGGTTTTCCGAAACCTCCCCATAGGCATGATTCTGTTTGAGTGATAGTCGATAGATTGACAAATGTGCTCACTTTGTGCCTTTTAAGATTGGGTATTCTATGAAGAAGATAGCTGAATTATCTCTTGATGAGGTCATGAAATCACATGGAGTTCCTGTCAGCATCGTATCAGATCGAGACTCTAGGTTTACGTCTTGTTTTTGGAAGTGTTTACAGGAGGGGTTGGGTACCGATTTGAGGTATTCCACCGCCTATCATCTGCAGATGAATGGTCAGATGGAAAGGGTAAATCAGATCATTGAAGATATGATCAGGTGTTACATTTTGGATCACGGTGGGGCGTGGGATGAGCGTCTCAGTCTCATGCAATTTGCTTACAATAATAGTTATCAAGAGAGTCTGTAGATGACCACGTTTGAGACCCTATATGGGAGGCATTGTAGGACTCCTTTGTTTTGGGCTAAGGTTGGTGAGAGACCATTACTAGGTCCAGAAGCCCTTGAAGAGATGAATTATGTTGTGACTTATATTCAGGAGAAGCTCCGTGTTGCACAAGAGCATTATGAGAAATATGCTAATCGACGAAGGGTTGATCTGGTGTTCGTTGTTGGGGACTTGTTCTTCTGAAAGTTTCTCCGATGTCAGGTATCAAAAGATTTGGTAGGAACCACAAGTTAGATCAAAGTATGTGGGACCTTTTCAGATTCTTGAGCGTGTCGGAGTGTCAGCTTATTGGTTGGAGTTGCCTGCCACCTTCCCTGGTGTCCATGATGTGTTCCATGTGAGCCAGTTACGGAAGTGTGTTCGTTGTGATCGTCAAGTCATTGACTCGATGCCCCAGATTCAGCCTAACCTTACGTACATGGAAGAACCTGTCCGTATTTTGGATTCTCAATATCAAGTGTTGCGGAGAAAGACCATCCCCATTGTTAAAGTTCTCTGGCGAAATCATGACATCGAGAGCGTGATGTGGGAATTGGAGTCGACAATGAGAGAATCTCATCCACATCTATTCCCTTAGTTCTGGTATGTTTTCGTGTTTTTTGGTGGTATCTGGGTTTTTGTTTTAATTTGGTTTTAAAGTTGTGATAAGTTTCAGGACGAAACTTCTTTTTAGGGGTGTGACTGTAACACCCCTGATTTTTTGATGTTATTATTTGATTTTGTGTCGTCATATTTATAATGTCAGTGCATTACCCTTTTTACTTTTTTTTGATGGCGCTGCACCATTTGTGCATTTTCTGTTGGGACTATTTGACCAGATTGAAAGTGAGGGTTAGACCTGATATACTCTAGGGGGGGATGAATTGAGTTTCTTTAGAACTTTTTCAGTTTATAAAAACTACAGAGTAGAGCAGCTAATAGATACCAATGTTTGTTGTAAGTAAAAGAGTAAACTAAAATAAACTAATCTACCACAGGCACAAAAAAATTAACCTAACACAGGCACAACAAAATTAACCTAACACAGGCATAGCAAAAACTGACTACCACAGGCACAACAAGAACAAAAAGGAAAGAGGGCAATCAGACAACACAAGAACTTTTATAGTGGTTCCCCAACCTGGGTACATCCACTCTTCTACCATCCTGGTAGGAATCGACTAACAAGTTTTGATCAGGTGACTGCCACCAATGAATTTTTGATCAGGTGCTCAAAAACCAACCCAAGTCTTTTGATCAGGTGACTTGCAACCAATGAATAACTTTTGAAGGGAGTTAAAGAACCCTTTGTACAGTGAGGAGGTGAGAGAGTTATGGTGTCTTCTCTTTTTCAAGTACAACTGAGAAGACTAGAGGATTTTTGATGTTATCAAAGCTGCCCCTGAGTTATTGAGTTGTTCAGGAAGATTGGAGCTTTGCTTCAGGGTGAGTAGGTCTTCTATCTTTAGCCTTGACCAGAAGTGATCCAGGTACTTCTTGACTGATGAAGATTTGTTGTCGTTGAAGATTACTAGAGTGAAAAATGAAGAAGACTCTTGATTTGGGATGAATGTTCTTCTTCTTCTTTAGCAATGTCAAGGTGAAGAATAGATTATTTTTCTGCACAGAGAAGAGTTTGAATGTTGTTGTTGATGTGTCTTGTCTGTGTGCCTTGTACTCTTTTTTTAGTCAGTACTGTATTGTTGCTTTTCTCTGTATCTGTTCCTCTATCGAGAGAGGGGAAGAGAATCACTCTTTTTTTCTTTTAATGGAATTTCTCCTTTGAATTTTTGAATTCCTTCCTGCATTGATTGCTATCGGCCTGGAGAGTGTAATACAGCTGGAGAGAATATCTGCATTAATTGATTTCCCCAACTGTCCTATTGAAAAATGACAAGTAATAATCCTGATGAATGTAATAATCAATGTTGCTTCTAACGGTAATATTTAGAGAATATTTAGCATTGATTATTCAGGAATTACTGCAATAGAATGAGAACAGAGGGAAGGAAAAAAATTCAAGTCTGTATCTGTACAGAAATGTTGAGCAAAGAACAGATTTCGTCGACCTAGGTCCAGAGTTCGTCGAGCTGAGAAATCATGTTCGTCGACCAGATAATTGTTGTTCGTCGATCTGAGATCCAAGATCGTCGACCTGAGAACTACTAACGGCTATCTAATAAAACTTGCCAATTCTGTGCTCCAAGATCGTCGAGCTGATAACAAAGATTCGTCGACTGGAGTTCAGAGAAATGATTCTGGACTTAGAATGTTGAAGTAGATCATCCAAAAATCGTTGACCTGAGAACCGAGTTCATCGAGCTCAACTCAGAGAATTTTCTCTGAGTTCGTCGAGCTGAGCGCGACTTTCGTCGAACTGAGTTCCACGAATGTCGAACTCACTTTCCTGAATCTTTGAAATTTCTCTAAGTCTGGAGTCTTCTGCAGTCTGTTGTTGGCTGGTCCAAGCAATGTTGACTCTAAGGACATGGCCTAAACTCTAGGACACAGACATGACCCTGGATATACATGTTGGGTCAATAATCCTAGTTTAGTGAACCTAGCCCAAATCCAACTAGGGATCCAACAATCTCCCCCTATTTGGGTGAGGTCACTAATTACAGACACAAAATATTTACAAAGCAAGAGAAAGATATATCTGGCAGAAAACTTTAAAATATGCAGCAGATATATATACAAAGATTTTGTATCAAGAAATAAATAAGCAGTTTTAAGACATATAGAAAGACTAAGCAGTTTAGAATTCATTTCTTCTGCTTTGGTTCCTTTTACTTATCCTCTTTAGCTCTATTACCAGGCTGAGTGAATTTAATTTCCCTATTTGGATTGGCTGCTTGAGTCTTTGTCATGGTCATATCAGCAGCTCCAATAATGTTTAGGGAAGTAGCCCTTGACACCACAGCTTCTGGATGTAATTTCATGTAATCATCTACGTTACAGAATTTATTAGCTTTTCCAAACCTGTTTAGTTCCTCCTTTCTGTATTTGGACATTGTTGTATATTCAAAGGGACCCTTGTCTTCAGGTTTTTCCCTGTTGATCATAGATAGGCCAACCAATTCTTGGAACCTGGCCATCCTTGCAGTAGTAGCTGTTTCTGGGTCCTCAAATGGAACAGGAGGGGATGCAGGTCTTTTTGGACTTTTAGATTTCTGAGATTCTGTTGCTTGCTATAGATGTTGCTGTTGTTGTTGATATTATTGATGATGGTGATGCTTGCCTGAGGAGGAGTACTTGTGTTGGCTGCTTCCTGAAGAAGAAGATCTACCCTACTGTCTCTGATAGGTTTGATATTGGGTAGTCCTCTGAGATGAAGAGCCTGAAGCACCAATAGTAGGTGGAGGAGGGTCTTTCCTGTATCTCTGTGAAGGAGGAGAATACTTCCTGCATTTCTTCCTATCTTTCTGCTGATTCTTGGACAGCCACATCCAAGCTGGCATGCCCTTGTGTGGAGTGATATTTTGAAGAATGTAATAAGGAGTATCATGTGTTGGGTTTGGTTTTGGAGCAGGAGCTAGAGGGGCTTTCTTTTTCCTAGTGACTTTCTTTTTCTTAGCAGAGGGACTGTCATCTGAATCCTCTTCATCATCATCATCTGAAGAGTCTTGTGGATTATCATATAAAGCATTAATTTTTTCAATGCTTCTGTAGATATCAACAGTTTTTTTGCCTAGGGAGGAGCTGGAGGAAGAGCTGGAGCTGGAGCTGGAGAACTATATACATCAGTGCTTTCAGCAACTAACTTATTTTCTTCTTCCATATCAGCCATGAAAAACTCATCTAGATCAGCCATGGGGCTATCATCCATAATATAAGTTGGAGGAGAAGTTGCTTTAGGAGAAGCAATGTTCTTGGGTGTAAGAGGTTCTGCAGCTGCAGGACTAGCCTTAAGTTTCCTAGTAACTATAGGGCTGAGTGGTGCAGTGTATGGTACAATGGCCAAAGAATGATGATGAGAATAGCTGGGTAGAATATTACTGTACACAACATTAAATAAATACAATAAGGAAGTCAAATTAATTGTGGGACTTAGAATATAATCCCCAACAGTTTCTATCTCAGCCAAAATAGGCTCATTCATATCAGTATTTGAGTCTATTAAATCTATTATTTTAGAAGGATCTGCTACATCTTCTAAAGAGTCAGTCAAGAAATAATCAAGAAGGGACAGGGGATAGAGCATCAACTGAGGCAGAGAGAGTTTGGATGGAAGCAGTGAGAGGAGCTATATCATTATTTAAAAGGTTTTGAAGAGTGGGAGAGATAAATTCAAGCAAATCCTTAGCAATATCATAAAACTTTAAATAGAGGGATTCTGGAGTAGTGGAGGAGTAGGGATTGTGATGAGCACAATTTGAACAGATAGAAAATGCACTAGACATATCTGTATGTGTGTAGTCAGGTGCAGAAGATGGTAGGTAAGTTCAGACTAGTAGATGGAAGGGGACAGAGGGAGTAGCAGTTATAGATGGTGGAATTGTTGTTGTGGGGCTGGGTTCTTGATGTGGAGAGGATGGAGGAAGCACTAGATTGAATGTGTGGGAGGAGATAAAGTTGTCAGGATCTGTGTTAGTTAAATGAGGTGGAAGAGGAGATTGATGTGGGGATGGTTGTGGTGATTGGGAAGGAGAGTGTTGTATGGATTCCTGAATGGGGGAAGATGGGATTTCAGTGATATTTTTTTGAGAAGAGGATGGAGGTGGAGATTGTGCAGGAGATGGAACTAGAGTAGAGATGTGAAGTGGTTGTTGTTGTTGTTGTTGAGGAGAAGAAGGAATGTTGGAAGAGGAGACAGCTCCTTGGGGTAGGGGAGCTGCTATGACTGCCCTTGTGCTTTCAGAAGGCCCGGAGAATGAAGATGCCTTGGTTGGCTTGGTGATCCTCCTTTCCCATCTACCATAGAGGGTATAGGTGAGCATCTTGGAGGCATTGATGAACACTATTGTTGACACCAAGTGTTTAGAAGCCTTTTCCTGTAGAAAAATCCCAGTACCCGGCCGAAGCAAACTTATTTCTTGTTGTTTTTCCTCTTAATCAAATCAAACAATAATTGTACCCTGTTAATTCCTTTCTTATCCACCAAAGCATCCATCACCAAGAATTGTTGTCTGGTTATATAATCGTGTGCGGTATGTTTTCCTAACAACACTTTTCCGACCGCATCAGCCAAGAACTTGTATTCAACCGACAAGTTCTTCTTGAGCAGTTTGTTAGGGTTATCTCCACAATGACCGATTTTATTCAACATAATATTATACGCTTCAGTATCCAGTTCGATTTCTTCTTCGCCATTCAGTAGACCGAAAATGTCGGTGAGTACATTTGGAGAAAGAGAGACTGAGTTACCCGAAATTGTGCATTTCATGGAGTCTTCTGTTGTTGTAGAGGTATAAACTCATTCATTAATCTCAGTCATTGCAATCTTTATCCTTACCATCATGAACTGTTTCAGTTGTTGTTCTTCAAACAACTTCAAGTTATCCACGAAAATTGCATCAGAAAACCGGAATGAATCGAAATCGATGTCAAATCCCATGTCAAATTTCATTGTAGAGTAAGCAGTCGCCGGAATCGCCATGTTGCACCTGCAAGAGAAAAATAGAGATCAAGTGTGATGGAACTGAAAGCGCGGGATGGAAATCAAAGAAAACCTAGATATATGGTTTTTAGAATATGAACCGCCAAGCTTCGTCCGACGAATAATAAAAAGATCTTCGATCTGAGGTCGACAAATTATTTTATTAGAAAATGAGTTCGTCGATCTCATTTTGATGAAGATGAATAAATCGTCGATCTCCATTCGACGAAAAATTCACTGAAGCAGGGATCGTCGATCTCCGTTTGACGAAAAATGTTTCACTAAGAAGTGATCGTCGAACTCCGTTCGATGAACTCTTCACGATGGGTTCACAGATCGTCGATCTCCGTTCGACGAACTGTCAAAAAATCATCGACCACAGATAGAAATTAAATTAAAGCTTCTTCATTTATCATTCCAAGCTGATTTATAAAGAACAAGTGATTTCTTTCATCCAAGGGTTTGGTGAAAATATCTGCTCTTCGTAAATCTGTGTAGATATAGACAAGTTTAAATTTTTTTGTCTACACACTCTCTAATGAAATGATGCCTAATGTGTATATATTTAGTCCTACTGTGATGGACTGGATTTTGTGCTATGGATATTGCACTTGTGTTGTCACATAAGAGAGTTGAATTATTTAAGTTGAACCCATAGTCCAGGAGTTGATTTTGAATCCACAGCATCTGGGAATAACAACTGCCAACTGCAATATATTCTGCTTCAGCAGTTGATGTAGACACAGATGATTGTTTCTTGCAAAAATAGGACACTAATCTCATACCAAGGAACTAGCATGTCCCTGAGGTACTTATTTTATCTACCCTGCATGCAGCAAATTTAGCATCTAAGTATCTAGTTAACTCAAATTCTGACTCAGCAGGATACCAGAGTCCTAGACTAGGACAACTCTTTATATATCTCAAAATTCTTTTTAGGAAAACTAGGTGAGATTCTTTGGGGTTCACTTGGAACCTAGCACAAAGATATGTAGTAAACATTATGTCAGGTCTGCTTGTTGTAAGGTATAGTAGGGACCCAATAATGCCCCTATATAATTTCTGATCAACAGGTTTCCCATATTCATCAGAGTTTATTACAGCATTAGTGGCAATGGGTGTTCTCTTTGCTGAGGCATCAGCCATCCCAAACTTCTTAATAAGCTCTTTAGCATACTTAGCCTGGGATATGAAGATGCCATCGGGTAGCTTCTTCATTTGGAGACCAAGGAAGTATGAGAGCTCACCCATATGATGATTCTTTTTTGCGTAACAAGTAATAACTTGATGCAGATTCATTCTACGCTCTAGTATAAACTATGTAGATGGGCATAAGCTAGACTAATTTAATTTTCAGGCAAGTGCACCTATCAATCATAGTATAGGAGAAATCTACATCTCGTGTCGTATTCCACAGGGTCCTTTCAAGTACTCGTACTCACCATTACTCTATTATCATACCTATAATTAAAACTGCTTTTTAACCTAAATTAAACTAACTATGACTACTTGGATAAATATACATTGGAAGATTAAAGGTGATAAAAAGCCGAAAGTCTATTAATCTTCATATGAAAATACTCATTCATTAACACAATTCTATGCAATCACGAAATAATAAAACTATCAAATTCATTGTATTGTAAAGGTTAAACATATATCAAATTCTCTCTTGAGCAATTCAAAATCTAAACCTAAGTTGCATAAATTTTCTCTCGAATAATTTACAACACTCAAATTCGCCTTAAATGAAGCACCCTATATATTGCATAAATTCATGAAATCCTATCTCTAAAATACCATGAATCCATTTATTTGTATTCCAATTATCCAAACAAAATATCTCTTGATCATTGAATTTGAAAAACAAAGAGAGCTAACACCAAACTATGAACATATAAATATCATCACAAACATCCAATTTCTCAATCTAGAAATTTGCAATTCATGTAAAACAATTAAGCAATTCATAACTACGATAAATCTCTTTGTTTGTAAGCCTACATACAAATAAAATACCATAAATTTGATGAAAACAATAAGATACATGATTACCAAATTGTTCAAATTAAAGATTCATGTGAAATAAAAGATAAACAAAGTTGAATCACCAAGAGAAAGGAAAGATTAAGAGGGATACATGAAAGATTAAATGCATACAAAAATATCCTTCAAATCCTCCTTCTCTTGGATGCTCCACCCTCATGCACCAGAAGTTCTTCCAATGAAAATGATCCAAAAGTCCTCTAATTTTCTACAGGTATTTTATAGTCTCCTAGCAAATAGGGTCAAACATGGGTTCCAACACGGCCGTGTCTGGTAGTGGGCCGTGTCCGATGACACGGGTATGGACACGGCCGTGTCAGATGACACGGGTACGGACACGGCCGTGTTGTTCTTTGTTTTCTTTGCACACAGGTTGGGTTGCAACCAAAACTGTGTTTATCCCGAAAAGGACACGGGTGGGAACACGGGCGTGTTCCAACCCGTGTGGTGCTCTGTCTGTTTCCTTCAGTTCTTCTGCTCCATCCCGGATAGGACACGGGTAGGCAATACGGGCGTGTGCCTACCCTTATGGGCCCATTCTTGTCCTGTCATCAGCCATGTCAAATCCATGAACTCCTCTATTTGCTCCAAGACTTCTTGCTCCACTGGTTAGCAATACCTGCATTAGAAAAGTAAAGGAATAAATAGACAACATAATACATAAAATAATAGAAACTTCTAATCTGTGCTCTTCTACTCATGATAAAGAAAATTCATAACTATTCTGTGAAATTGCTGTATAGGGAGGTAGAAAATAGTGGACATGATTACAATTATGATAGTAAAAAGTATATAATAATCGTACTCATCAAAAACCCCCAGACTTAAATTTTTGCTTGTCCCTAAGCAAACTAATTCACACAATTGGGTTACCAATAAATAATTTTGCCTCCGCACACTGGTTGCTATGAATTTAAAGAGAACTTTGATGATGTAATCGTATAGGAAATAGTATAATAGACATTTCTAAATATAGCTTTATTTTAAAATTCCTCCAATG
Source organism: Platanthera guangdongensis (assembly GCA_039583875.1). Classification (NCBI taxonomy): domain Eukaryota; kingdom Viridiplantae; phylum Streptophyta; class Magnoliopsida; order Asparagales; family Orchidaceae; genus Platanthera; species Platanthera guangdongensis. The sequence goes on along the minus strand of CM077165.1, from coordinate 40,671,685 downwards.
TATCTGTTAACTATCTTTCACTCTTTCGTAGAAATAGAAGTATAGACATCTATAACAATTGTGTGGAGAAAATAACAATCTCGATAAGATATGTATTAGTATTTCAAAACTTTTAAGTGCCACCATTGATAGTCATGAGCTTACCTTTTCACACCCTCTCCACGACACTAGTTAAAATTAGTGAGGTTGGATCCTTAGGACTTGTATTATGGTGTAACCTTTTTTGGCTTAGGATAGGCGATTATAGGTGGGGTAATCAAAGATAAATGTGATGGGGTTTTTTTTCACACCTAAATCACGATTGAGCCTTTTGTTTTGTAAATACCTTAACATACATCAATGTTATAAAAGCACCCCAAGACTTTACAATTATTATACTTCCCACATTTTTGATGGAAACTCTATATTTTATTTTTTTTCTAAACCAAGAGGCCATAGTAGGGATCATTCCGAATGGGTGCAAGTATACACGCACTCAGGCCACATATCACTATGTCTCTTATTTTAAGGGTTCATAGTAGGGATCATTCCAAGTGGGTGCAAGTATACATGCACTCAGGCGACATATCACTATGAACAAATTCATTCCAAGAAGATCTCAATGATAGGTGTTCAAATATGTAAGGATTTGGCCATGGATAATTTTAGTGGTAGAGTATCAAAAGGAATAGGGATTAGGTCCAAATTGGGTGTGCAAGGGTATAATGTTTAAGGTTTTGGGTTTGCAAGGCTCAACCTATCCAAAAGGAGGCCTAAGTCATTTCCGCCCTCACTAATTAGCTTATGCAAAAGTTTTGAGGATCGCTAGAGGGTAAGTTCTAGACATCAATAGAGAGTATTCTTTATTTTGATTCCCTAATACAAAATTATAAAAATGTTACACACATCAACTCACTTTATCATAGATAATTATATTTTCTAAAATAGAGTGATTGATAGTTAATGATATAAAGGGTTAATCTTAAAAATAAATTATATAGAGAAAATTAGGCTAAGGAATTTCTATACTTAATTATGAAGCAACAAAGTTGAGTACTCAATGAGTCTACATCAATTCATTTTAATCAGCGTGTGAAGTTAAATTAGATAGTTATAATCCCAATGAGGGAATACATGAGGGCTTAAATTGGTACGCAAAAAAAAAATTTGGGGGGGCATAACAACCTTGAGAACTATGATAGCAAAAGTATAACTAATTGTAATCATGCCTATCACAAAAATTATTGAATTAAAGAACATCCACCCCCAGACTTGAAATTTGCAATGTCCCCATTGCAATGTAAAGAGCTGCTAGAGTAATTTCACCAATAAATAAAGAATTGTGCATCATGAAAATAGAAGTGCACATGAATGACAAAGGAGCAAAACTGATATCATATATATAATTTTTGAAAATACACTGAAACAAATAAACTGATACAACTAAATGCTGGTAAAATACATGGATATATTTAAATGCTGGTAAAAGATACTGATACATGTCAAAAGTAGGCTGGCTGGTCGGTCTGGTTGTCGAGGAGGTGAGTCTGGCTAGGAGCTGTCGCTGCTCTAGGAGCGATCCCTCGGTGATCCCTGATCTGAATTAGGAGGTCCTCTATCAGCGTCTGTGCATTCTCGATACGCTGTAATCATGGAGAGAGCTTGGTGTCGAAGATGTGATGGAACTCTCACGAATACTGCGTTCGCACTCGCTGGGGGGGGTGGTAGAGGACTCTCCATGAGAGTAAGTAGAGCGGTGCGGAGGCACCAGAGGCTCATCAAGGTCCGGGTCCACCTCGGCATCATCGTCGGCCTGCGTGTGCGGTTCACGCCTCGCAAGTGAATATATAATGTCACCCCGGCCCTGATGGGTGGTGATAAGGCAGAGGGATCGAAGACTGGCCATCGTGATGGGCATGGTCTTTGCGACTACTGTCATCGGGGGGAGAGACGAGAAAATGTTCATGTTCTTCACCAGGTGTGTAATGTAGGGTGCTACGTAGATAGACCATATGCGGTGGTTGTCGGCCTGGTGAAGGATGAACTGGGCGAGAAGAAAACCCAGATGAAGGGGGTAACGAGACAACATGCTATAAAGGTACAACACGTCCTGCCTGCGAACAACAACAGAGCTTTCGCCCGGGCCGCTCAAGGTATGGATAAGAAGGTGGTGGATGTAGTGGAGGGCGGGAGAATGCAACTGGGAGGCGTTAGAACTCTTGGCCTCATATGGACTAAGGTCAAAAGAAAGCCGGGACCAGATGTTGCCGGCAAAGTCATGAGAGTGGAGGTCAAAATGAAGCTCGGGGTAGGCGGCACTAAGGAGGAACGAGTCCTCATACACCCCTAAATATTGGGTGAATTGGAGAAGGGTGAGTATATAAAAGATGCCCCCTACTCAAAAAGAGACGACTCCCTCATGCGCAAGTGCACGCATAGAGAGATTAGGTCTAAGATTTGAATAAAATGATGACATGAACTCGAGCGTGAGTTCCTTAAAACCTAACTCTTTGATAGCAAAAAATTGCTCCCAGCCCACTACAGAGATCAACTCTCTGACATCTCCCGCTAAATTTATCTCCTCTAATACGCTCCAATCAATCGTTCGGATATCTTGATATTTTTTTGACTGGGGGCGGTTGTAGCGGTTGGCGTGTGCTGCATCGGTGAACTCCAGCAGCGCAGTGGCGTCGCGCCTCTCTGTAAACAAAGCCTGGAGCTTCGGGCGATGACGGAGACCGCCTTGGGTTCGTCCTGAAGACATGATCTGTGGAAAGAAAAAAATGAAGAAGAGTTTGGAACCAAAAGGCAAGGAAAATGAAAGCGGGAGAGGGAGAATTTGGAGAATAGGGTGGAGAGAAAGAAGTTAGGTACAAAAATAAATCATAAATGTTACCTAGGAGGAAAGAAGAAGAATTTCGGACGCGAATATACGAACGTTGAAGACGAAAACTCAACCGGTCCTGGAAACAAAGATCTGTGCAGGAGCTGAAGCTTGGACACCAGGGGAAGGAGATGAAGATGAACATCACACGACACCATTTAAAGGAGGTGAACACGGGTGCACACACGGCCGTATGTGCACCCGTGTTGGGGAATCTAAGCCGCATGGAACACGGGTTTTCGTCGGGACGTGTGGTCAAAATCACGGGATGATAGTGTGTCAGGCGGACACGGTCAACAACACGACCATGTTTACCGCCTGTGTCCTTCTCAGGCACTGCTTCATCGAGCACAAAATCAACGCACAGCACCAAACATGGGTGGGTGGAGACCCGTGTCCTTCTCGGGCGCTGCTTCATCGAAAGGAGTCATGAGTATGGACACGGCCAGGTGTCAAGCCGTGTCCTTCTCGAGACAGGCATCGACGAACAACGACACAGGTCACAACATGGTCAGGTGACGACCCGTATAGAGGCACACAGTCAGTCAAACAGGTGGTTGTCCACCCGTGTCCTGCTCGGGTGCTTATGGGCACAAAGGCTGGCTGAAGAAACGGCCACCCACACGGGCGTGTGTTAGCCCGTGAGGTGTTCGGGATGAATCTTTCCTATTCCAGGTTTTAAATGAAACACGGCTGGGTGAGAGAACATGTGCTACGCACACGGGCAGGCACACGGCCGTGTGCCTCCCCGTGTCCTCATTTGAATTAGAAATTTCCTCCTAAGTGATTTCCTTTTGATTTATTTCTATACTAAAACTTAACTAGAATTTTGTCAGAAATTTGATAACTAAGAAAAAATTTACATAACTCTTAATCTTAGTCTAACCGGAGGCAAGATTCTTGACGAGAGAAGTCTTTGGGAAGCTCACCATAATAAGGCTTTAGTCGGTGTCCGTTAACTTTAAAATCTCCCTTCTCAGGGTGGGTAAGTTCGACGGTGCCATAGGGGAAAACTTCTTTGACTTGGAAGGGTCCAGACAACTTAGACCTTAACTTCCCTGGGAATAAATGAAGACAGGAATTGAAAAGGAGGACTTGGTCACATTTTTGGAATGTCTTAGGTTTGCGCAAGTGACGATCATGAAATAATTTAGTCTTCTCCTTATATATCCTGGAGTTTTCATATGTCATGGTTCTCCACTCATCTAACTCGTTAAGTTGAAGTTTGCGTTTCTCCCCTATAGAATTAGTATCAAAATTCAAAGAGCGTATTGCCCAGTACGACTTGTGTTCTAATTCTATAGGCAGGTGACAAGATTTACCATAGACTAATCTAAAGGGGGTGGTCCCTATAGGTGTTTTGAAGGCGGTCCTATATGCCCACAAATTATCGTTTAGCTTCCTAGACCATTACTTCATATTCCCTTCAATAGACTTTTCTATGATCCTTTTAAGTTCTCTATTGTAAACTTCAACTTGACCACTACTTTGTGGATGATAAGCAGTGGCTATCCTATGTGTAACTCCATATTTTTGCAATACTTTGTCTAGCTACAAATTACAGAAATGAGAACCCCTATCGCTAATAAGTGCGCGTGGTGTGCCAAATCGTGTAAATAAGGATTCCAAAATCAGATTACTACTCTACTATCATTAGTAGGCAAAGCATGAGCTTCAACCCACTTTGATACATAATCTACCGCTATCAAAATATATTTATTCCCACAAGAAACTGGAAATGGTCCCATAAAATCAATCCCCCACACATCGAATACTTCACATTCAAGAATAAATTTTTGCGACGTTTCATGTAATTTAGAAATATTACGTGATTTCTGACAAGAATCACATGAAAGCACATACCTTTGGGCATCCCTGAACAGAAGGGGCCAATAAAAACCACAATCAAGAACCTTTTTTGCAGAGCAATTTGCTCCATAGTGACCACCAGCTGGACCTGAATGACACTGCTCCAGAATTTTCCAACCCCCCTCCGCTGATACACACCTTCGAATAACGGAATTTGCACATATCCGAAAAAGAAAAGGTTCCTCCCAGAAGTAATATTTCAAGTCAGAGAAAAATTTCTTTTTCTACTGATATGAAAATTCTTTTGGAAGGACCATAGTCACAAGATAGTTTGCATAATCGGCAAACCATGGATAATCAAGATTTATTTTTGTAGATAAGGCAAATAATGATTCCTCGGGGAATGTATCAGAAATCTCATATTCATCTAACATTGCTCGTAGTGGATTTTCTAAACGTGAAAGATGGTCTGCCGCTAAGTTTTCTGCTCCTTGTTTATCCCTAATTTCCAAATCAAATTCTTGTAATAAAAGAACACAACGGATTAAATGAGGTTTTGCTTCCTCGTTGGCTAACAAATATCTAAGGGTAGATTTATCTGTGTAAACTAACACCTTAGACAATGTTAAATATGATCTAAATTTATCAAAGGCAAATACCACTGCTAGAAGTTCTTTTTTTGTAGTTGTATAATTCTCCTGCGCATTATTAAGTGTTTTGCTAGCATAATATATAGGGTGAAAGTGTTTGTTTCGGCGTTGTCCTAAAACAGCTCCTACTGCAAAACTGCTAGCTTCACACATGATCTCAAATGGTTGACTAAAATCGGGTGCGATCATAATAGGAGAATTAATTAATCTCTCTTTTAAGAACTCAAAGGCATGTAGACACTCTTGTTCAAAAATAAAAGGTGTGTCTTTTTCTAATAGCCTAGTAAGTGGTTTAGCAATTTTAGAGGAAGTCCTTAATAAACCGGCGGTAAATTCCAGCATGTTCTAAGAAACTTCTCATTGTCTTTACAGAGGATAGTGGTGGTAGTTTTTCTATGGTTTCAATTTTCGCTCTATCTACTTGGATTCCTTGGCTTGAGATTTTATGACCAAGTACTAACCCTTCTTGTACCATGAAATGGCACTACTCCCAACTAAGCACTAGGTTTGTCTCCTCACACCTCCTAAGAACTTTCTCTAAATTATTCAAACACAACTAAAACGAGTCACCAAAAACAGAAAAATCATCCATAAACACTTCCATGATATCTTCAACATATTCGTTAAAGATGGTTAACATGCATCTTTGAAAAGTGGCGGGTGCATTACATAACACGAAAGGCATACATCTATAGACAAAGGTACCAAATGGGCAGGTGAATGTTGTTTTCTCTTGGTCTTCTTGTGCTATAGGAATTTGGAAATATCCAGAAAGTCCATCTAGAAAACAATAATAAGAATGTCCTGACAAACATTCTAATATTTGGTCAATGAAAGGAAGAGGAAAATGGTCCTTCCTAGTGGCATCGTTTAACTTCCTATAGTCAATACAGACAGGCCAACTTGTTACCATTCACGTTAGAATTAACTCATTCTTATCGTTAGCTACCACTGTTAGACGACCCTTCTTAGGAATAACTTGGATAGGACTAACCCATGAACTATCCGAAATAGGATATATCATATCAGCATCTAATAACTTAACAATCTCCGCCTTAACTACCTCTTTCATATTCGGGTTTAGCCTACGTTGCGGTTGAATAGAAGGTTTATAGTTTTCTTGCAAAAGGATCTTGTGATTGCAAAAACTAGGATTAATACCTTTTATATCAGATATTTTCCAGGCTATTGCACCTTTACATTTCTTTAGCACAGTTATAAATTTAGCTTTTTCAGTATTAGAAAGTTTGGAAGAGATAATAACTGGGTATGAAGAATTAGCTCCTAAGAATGCATACTCAAGATGATCCGGTAATTTTTTTAGTTCTACTATCAGTGGACCCTTAGTATTATTCTTTAGACCTTCACGATCTCCTTGTGTAATCAAACTATATTCAATCGTTCTATTCATCGTAACACAATTATCTCGAAAAAAATAAATGTTCAATAGTGTCTTCATTTTTTTCATCTTCTAGATAACATTTAGTGATGCAAATTTCTAAAGGATCTCTATAATATAAATTGGAATGCATAGAAGTCGTAAAATGATCAACACCATGAGAAAAATAGCAATAATCATCATTATCTAGAGATTGTTTCATTGTATTGCCTATTTGAAAAGTGACTTCATCTTCCCATACTCGCAAAACTAACTTACTATCAAAAACATCAATAAGAGCTCTAGATGTGGCTAAGAATGGACGACCTAATATGAGTGGTACTTCGATATTTTCATCCATATCTAGAATAACAAAATCGGCAGGAAATATAAACTTATCTACCTTAACCAATACATCCTGCACTATTCCTCTAGTGTACTTAACTGATCGATCTGCTAGTTGAATACTCATTCTAGTTGGGCTAAGTTCTCCTAGACATAGTTTCAAATATATTTTGTAAGACATTAAATTTTTACTTGCTCCTAAATCCGCTAAAGCTTTACTTACTTGTAAATCACTGATTAAACATGGAATTGAAAATGAACCGGGATCCTTAAGTTTTTGTGGTAGTTTGTTTTGTAAAATAGCGGAACATTCCTCACTAAGTGTTATTAAAGATAATTCCTCTATTTTCCTTTTATTTGAAATTAAATCCTTAAGAAATTTAGCATACTTAGGCATTTGAAGGATTTCAGAAAAAGGTAAATTGACATATAATTATTTAAACATAGATAAAAATTTACCATACTACGCATCCATGCGCTCCTTGTTAAGCTTTGCTGGGTATGGTACTGCTGTTTGATACTCCATTGGTTGCATGTTCATCTCGCTCGGTCCTTCACCGCTAGAATCCACTTGGGGTGCTTCCTTCGTAGGCCTTTGGTCTTGTAACTCCTTTCCGCTCCTCAATTGAATGGCTTTGGCATGCTCCCTCGGATTTGTCTCAGTATTTCCTGGAAGTGTTCCTTGTTGACTTACAGATACCATCCTTACGAGCTGACCAATCTGATTCTCCAAATAACGAATTGAACCGTCTTGATTCCGTAAGGCTACATCGGTAGTTTGCATGAACTTGGTAAGTACATCTTCCAATGTAGGCTTCCTTGGTTTCGGTTGTTGTTGTTGTCCATACACAGGTTGCTTCCCTTGATTTCCTTGTCCTCCCCAAGAGAAATTTGGGTGGTTCCTCCATCCAGGATTGTATGTAGAACTATACGTTTTATTTTCTTGATTGAAAGGATGTCTGATATTGTTACCCATATAGTCAACATGCTCTTACACTTGAGATTCACAACCCGGCATTCCACTAAATGAAGGGTCCCATTATTGAGGTACCGTGGAGGGTGATGCTAAGGAAAGGTTATCCATCTTCTGGTGAAGCTTCTCCACTTGAATGGCTAAGGCGGTTACAACATCCACTTCATACATTCCTGCGGGCTTACTAGGCTTTTGTCTTACGGTAGTCCATTGGTAGTTGTTCATAGCCATATCTTCTATCAACTGTTGAGCCACCTCAGGTGTCTTTTTATTCAAGGTGCATCCACTAGCCGCATTGATCATTGTTTTAGTGGCTGGATTGAGACCATTGTAAAAAGTCTGAATCTGAAGCCATGAAGGTAGAGCGTGGTGGGGACATCACCTTAAAAGGTCCTAGAATCGTTCCCATGTGTCGTACAACGATTCAGAATCCATTTGAACAAACGTAGAGATGTCATTCCTTAGCTTTGTAGTCTTCGCCGGTGGGAAATACTTCATCAAAAACTTCTCAACCATCATATCCCAAGTAGTAATCGACCCTCTAGGTAGTGATTTCAACCACTGCTTCCCCTTATGCCTTAGTAAAAACGAGAACAATCTCAATCGAATGGAATCATTGGAAACACCATTGATCTTAAACGTGTCACATATCTCTAAGAATCCGGCTAAGTGTGTGTTAGGATCTTCATCTTGCAAGCCATCATATTGGAGATACTATTGAACCATCTGTATAACACTAGGTTTCAATTCAAAATTATTGGTGACTATTGGTGGTCTAACGATGCTTGACCCAGTTCCTTGGAGATTAGGTCTAGCAAAGTCAGACATGGTTTGCTCATTTTGGTTTGCCATGGTATCTAAATTTTCCGGATGATGCTCTCCTTGGTTCACTGTCTCCTCTTCTGATAATCCGTTTGAATTGTCTGTGGTATTAATTGCCACGCCTCTTTGGTTAGTGTTATGAATAATTCGCTCTGGGTCAGGATGAAATGTTGCTAGCCCAGAATTTTTGCCCCTGGTCATAGACTCTCAGACTGCAAAATAGAGATTAAGCAATATAATTGTTCCAAAAACTAATTTACAGTTATGTATTAATAAACAAAAATTGGTAGATTAATAAAGTTTATGCTTTCAAAATATTGAAAACGATCCCTGGCAACGGCGCCAAAACTTGATGATTCTTTTTTGCATAACAAGTAATAACTTGATGCGGATTCATTCTACGCTCTAGTATAAACTATGTAGATGGGCATAAGCTAGACTGATTTAATTTTCAGGCAAGTGCACCGATCAATCATAGTATAGGAGAAATCTACATCTCGTGTCGTATTCCATAGGGTCCTTTCAAGTACTCGTACTCACCCTCACTCTATTATCATACCTATAATTAAAACTGCTTTTTAACCTAAATTAAAGTAACTATGACTACTTGGATAAATAAACATTGGAAGATTAAAGGTGATAAAAAGTTGAAAGTCTATGAACCTTCACATGAAAATACTCATTCATTGACTCAGTTCTATGTAATCATGAAATAATAAAACTATCAAATTCTTTGTATTGTAAAGGGTAAACATCTATCGAATTCTCTCTCGAGCAATTCAAAATCTAAACCTAAGTTGCATAAATTTTCTCTCGAAAAATTTACAATACTCAAATTTGCATTAAATGAAGCACCCTATATACTACATAAATTCATGAAATCATATCTCTAAAATACCATGAATCCATTTATTCGTATTCCAATTATCCAAACAACATATCTCTCGATCATGTAATTTGAAATACAAAGAGAGCTAACACCAAAATATGAACATATAAATATCATCACAAACATCCAATTTCTCAATCTAGAAATTTGCAATTCATGTAAAATAAATAAGCAACTCATAACTAGGATAAATCTCTTTGTTTGTAAGGCTGCATACGAATAAAATACCAAAAATTTGATGAAAACAATAAGATATATGATTATCAAATTGTTCAAATTAAAGATTCATGCGAGATAAAAGATAAACATAGTTGAATCACCAAGAGAAAGGAAAGATTAAGAGGGATACATGAAAGATTAAATGCATACAAAAATACACTTCAAATCCTCCTTTTCTTGGATGCTCCACCCTCATGCTCCAGAAGTTCTTCCAATGAAAATGATCCCAAAGACCTCTAATTTTTCTGCAGGTATTTTATAATCTCTTAGCAAACAGGGTCAGACATGGGTTCCAACACGGTCGTGTCTGGTAGTGGGCTGTGTCCGATGACACGGGTATGGACACGGCCGTGTCAGATGACACGGGTACAGACATGGCCGTGTTGCTCTTCGTGTTCTTCACACACGGGTTGGGTGGCAGCAGAAACTGGGTTTGTCCCGAAAAGGACACGAGTGGGAACACGGGCGTGTTCCAACCCGTGTGGTGCTTTGTCTATTTCCTTCAGCTCTTCTGCTCCATCCCGGATAGGACACGGGTAGGCAACACGGGTATGTGCCTACTCGTGTGGGCCCATTCTTGTCCTATCATTAGCCATGTCAAATCTGTGAACTCCTTTATTTGCTCCAAGACTTCTAGCTCCACTAGTTAACAATACCTGCATTAGAAAAATAAAGGAATAAATAGACACCTTAATACATGAAATAATAGAAACTTCTAATTTGTGCTCTTCTACTCATGATAAAGCAAATTCATAACTATTCTGTGAAAATACTACATAGGGAGGTAGAAAATAGTGGACATGAATATAATTATGATAGTAAAATGCCTATCATAATTATACTCATCACCATGCTACTCATTTTAAACTTTGAATGCATGAGGTCAGCAAACCTCTTACATAGTTTGGAATCTATAGACCCAAATATAATGTCATCTACATAAATTTGTACTAACAATATTTGATCCTTATGGTGCCTAGTGAATAATGTTCTATCTACAAAACCTCTAGTAAATTTATGCTCTATCAAGAAGCTAGCTAAGGTCTCATACCAAGCTCTTGGAGCTTGTTTTAAACCATAAAGAGTTTTATGCAATCTAAAGACATATGAAGGATAAGTTGAAGAGATAAAACCTGGTGGTTGTTCAACATAAACCTCTTCTTTAAGTACTCCATTGAGAAAGGCACTCTTGACTTCCATCTGATAGACTTTAAACTTCTTGTAGGCAGCATAAGCAAGGAAGATCCTGATTGCTTCTAGCCTTGCAACTGGTGCAAACGTTTGGTCATAGTCTATTCCTTCTTCATGCCTATACCTTGAACAACAAGCCTAGACACATTTCTCACAATTACACCTTGGGCATCTAGCTTATTTCTATATACTCATTTAGTTCCAATGACTGGGAAGTCTTTGGATTTTGGAACTAAATCTCAAACTCTGCATCTCTCAAATTGGTTGAGTTCTTCTTGCATTGCAATGATCCAATGGGGATCTTGCTAAGGATCATTAATGGATTGAGGCTCAACTTGATAGAGGAAACATGCATGCATCACATCTTGGTTGAGTTAATATCTTGTCTGTACACCTACTGACATGTCTCTAATCACTTGAGATCTAGGATGATCCCTTAGTGTGACAAAGTCAGTGGGTGGAGTTGGTTCAGCAACAACATTTGGAATTAATTCCTCTTGTGGAATAATGTCTGCTGTTGGAGTAGGTTCAGCCACTTCCAAAAATTCATCTTCACTATCTTCATCAGATTGTGGAGGAGAATGAGATATGACCTTTTGAGTAAGGTTTAATTCTTCCAATTTCTCACATAAGTGCGGTACCTGCAAAGTGCTATTGGTAGAAATTTCTTTCTCCTTATAAGACATGTTAGTCTCAACAAAAGTTACATGAATTGATTCCTCAATTTTTAAGGAAGATTTATTAAATACCCTATAAGATTTGCTGACTTGGGAATATTCTAGAAAAATTCCCTCTTAAGCCTTAGCTTCAAACTTTCTAATATATTTTTTGTTATTATTATGAATATAACCTATGCAACCAAATACTTTAAAATAGGTGATTTTAGGTTTCTTCCCTTTAAGCAATTCATAGGGAGTCTTATTCTTAAGTTTATGTATTAAACTCTTGTTCAGTACATAGTTTGCTGTGCTTACAGTCTCTGCCCAAAAGGATATGGGCATGTAAGCATCTACAAGTAATGAGCATGCAACTTCAATTAAGGTTCTATTCTTCCTTTCAGCTACCACATTTTGTTCAGGAGTTCTAGGAGCTGAGAAGCAATGTCTGATACCTTCCTTCTCACAGAACTCATGTATAAGAACAGACTCAAACTCAGTACCATGATCACTTCTTATCAATGCAACTAGAGTAGAGTACTCAATCTGTATGGTCCTGAGAAAATCTGTAAGAACCTTGAATGTATCTGACTTAGATCTCAGAAAGAACACCCAAGTGAATCTTGAGAAGTTATCTACAACAACTAGAGTATAAGATTTCCCTCCCAGACTTTATACAACAATAGGTCCAAAAAGTTCCATATGTAGCAAGTACAAGATCCTAGGTGAATCACTCTTATTAACTGATTTAAAACTAGATTTAGTTTGCTTACCTAGTTGACAAGCCCCGCAGAGGCCTTCTTTCGTGTAGGGACCAGAAAGCAATCCTCTCACAAGATTGTCTTTAGATAGCCTAGTAATATTTTTCATATTAACATGTCCTAGTCTTTTGTGTCATTGATCATTTGGATTGCAAACAATATTAAGTAAACAGATATCTGAAGTTGCAGAATGAAAATCAACTACATATATGTTACCTTGTCTATTTCCAATTAAAATAGTTTGGTTTTCTTTATTAGAAATAATACAAGAACTTGAGTTAAAATGTACCTGATAACCTTCATCACATAGTTGACTTATGGAGATGAGGTATGCTTGAGTCCACTTACATATGTCACTTTCTTGAAAGTGACTGCTCTAATCTTTACTTCTCCAAAGCCCTTAAACTGGCCACAATTTGAATCACCAAAGATCACCTTTGGTCCCAGCTTGGACTTGTAGTTATTTAAGTTGTCCTTGCTGCCAGTCATATGCTTGGAGCACTCACTGTCCAGATACCATTGTTGATTAACAGCTGGACATCTCTTTACCTGTAAGGAAAATAGTTAGTTGTTCTTGACCCACATTACCTTAGGTCCTTTATTTTGCTGATAAGAAAAGCTTGATATAACTAAAAATTCAAGTTGGGATTTATTGCCTAAGGGATGATATCTTCTGGGAGGAATTACCCAATCAGCAAGTGGATTAAAATGTTTTCTAGGTTGATTAGAGTTTCTGTCAAAATTATGATTTTTATTAAGTCTGACTGGGTTCGATGAAGAGTTGTAAGTTCGTCGACCAGAGTTCGACGAAGTGGGATGAGATCGTCGATCTCTGCTCAGAGAATGAACATATTCATTTTCTGTGCCCCAAGTTCGTCGATCTCTGCTCGATGAACCATACACAGTTCGTCTATCACAGTGAGACGAATTATTACAGCAAATATTGGCATTCATAGATCGTCGATCGGAATTCGATGAACTAGCAACATTTCATCGACCTGAGTTCGATGAAATCTGTTGAACTTTATTTTTACTTAAAGTTTTCTGGTTTCTGTTATTTTGATTTTTAGAGTTTGGTAATTCTTATGTGGTATGTTTATTTTTTATTACCTCTTTACCCTTAGCTGAAACAAATCTAATAGGGGTTGATAATATGTTCAGTATGGGGGGTAAGCTTGATGATGCACCCAAACCTAGTTTGCCATTCAGTCATGCATTGACTATGCTTGTAATGTCCATCAGCTTAAGGCTTCTCCCACTAAGAGATTTCTCAAGTTGCTTATCCTCACATAGCTCTATTTTTAAAGAAATGATTTGTTCATTAGCTAGAGTTAGTTCATCTTTTAACTTAGTGTTTTCAGAAATTAGATTTTCTTGATTAGATAGTCTTTCCCTAAGTATCTTAATTTACTTTTTAGAGTTGATTAGGTCAATACACATGGTTTTAAATTCAATTTTGAAACTATCAAAACTGTAATCAAAAGATGAAAGTACCTGATCAGCTTCAGATTCTGAAACTCCTTCATTTTCAGATTCTTCCTCATCATTTGATTGGCTGTTAGAGGCATTGATGGTCATGAGGCAGACTTCCTTGGCCCTTGCCTCTTCTTCCTCTTCACTGGAACTGGAAGATGTGGATTCATCTTCTGTGTCACTCCAGGTATCAGCAACAAAGTCCTTCTCCTTCTTTTTGTATTTGCTGGAGGAAGGTCTGCTACTTTGTTGTCTTCTGGAGTTCTTCTCTCTTCTTCTTTATTTCTTCTGATTCTCTGGACACTCTGAGATAATTTGTCCAGGTTTCCTGCAGCCAAAACATACTACTTCTTTAGTAGGAGTTTGACCATACCTTGGCTTATCGTCCTGCCTGGATGATTTTCTTCTGAAGTCCTTTCTTGCCATTTTTTAAAATCTCTTGGCAAAGAGACTCATTAGTTCCTCATTGACTGTTGAAGCTTCTGTCTCTTCAGCAACCTTGAATGCTATGTTGTGCTCCTTTCTTGCTGGTGGAGGTGTCCTTTATTTAGCTGCTTCTCTGGACTTTATTAGTTGCTCATAAGACTTGAGCTTTCCCAATAGAGATTCTGTGGAAATCTCATTTAAGCTTCTGGCCTCCTTGATTGGCCATATCCTGGAATCCCACGAGCTTGGGAAGCACATGAGGATTTTATCATTTACTTCAGTTAGGGTGATGTCCTTATCCAAAGTCTTCAGTTCATTGATTATTGAGCTCAGTCTGTTATAAATGTCAGCAGTATATTATGACTCATCCTTCTTGAACTTCTCAGACTGGGATATGAGATTTGATCTTTTGTCTTTCCTCTCATCAGCAGAGCCAGCCACCATTTGGTTGAGAGAGTCCCAAATATCCTTAGCTGATGTACATTTAGTCACCTTCTGGAAGAAGTCATCAAACATAGTCTGAGGTAGAATATTCATGGCCTTTGCATCAGTAATCATGGCCTTCTTCTGTGTATCTGTCCACTCAGGTGATGGAACAGCATCTATGCTTGATGTTGAGGTAGATGTAGTTGGTTGAGGAGGACTTGTCAAAATAGAATTGTAGATGTCCTCATCAATAGAATTCATATAAAGTTTAATTCTTGCCTTCCAGATGGCAAACTTATTTAAGTTGCACACTTGAGGTCTGGTGCTTGCAAATCCTTGTTTTGTGCCATCCTGTGAAAATAATTCTAAAGAAAATAGAAGATTAGGTCTAACCCTGGATCATTTCATTCAAGGGTTAGCCTATACAACCAAAGAAACACAACTCTGATACCAATTAAAATTGAGGGTTAGACCTGATATACTCTAGAGGGGGGGGGGCTGAATTGAGTATCTTTAGAACTTTTTTAGTTTATAAAAACTACAGAGTAGAGCAGCTAATAGATACCGATGTTTGCTGTAAGTAAAATAGAAAACTAAAATTAACTAATCTACCACAGGAACAATAAAATTAACCTAACACAGGCACAACAAAAACTAACTACCACATGCACAGCAAGAACAAAAAGGAAAGAGGGAAACCAGACAACACAAGAACTTTTATAGATGTTCCCCAACCTGGGAACATCCACTCTTCTACCACCCTGGTAGGAATCCACTAACAGGTTTTGATAAGGTGACTGCGACCAATGAGCTTTTGATCAGTTGCTCAAAAACTAACCCAAGTCTTTTGATCATGTGACCTGCAACCAAGGAATAACTTTTGAAGGGAGTTAAAGAACCCTTTGTACAGTGAGGGGGTGAGAGAATTATGGTGTCTTCTCTTTCTCAAATATAACTGAGAAGACTAGTGAATCTTTGATATTATCAAAGCTCCCCCTGAGTAATTGAGTTGTTCAGGAAGATTGGAGCTTGGCATCAGGGTGAGTAGGTCTTCTATCTTTAGCCTTGTCCAGAAGAGATCTAGGAACTTCTTGACTGATGAAGATTTGTTGTCCTTGAAGAATCCTGGAGTGAAGAATGAAGAAGACTCTTGATTTGGGATGAATGTTCTTCTTCTTCTTCTTCAGCAATGCCAAGGTGAAGACCAGATTATTTTTCTGCACAGAGAAGAGTTTGAATGTTGTTGCTGCTGTGTCTTCTCTGTGTGCCTTGTACTCTTTTTTCTGTTAGTAATGTATTGTTGTTTTTCTATGTATCTGTTCCTCTATCGAGAGGGGGGAAGAGAATCACTCTTTTCTTCTTAATGGAATTTCTCCTTTGAATTTTAGAATTCTTTCCTGCATTGATTGCTGTCCGCCTGGATAATGTAATACGGCTGGAGAGAATATCTGCATTAATTGATTTCCCCAACTGTCCTATTGAAAAACGGCAAGTAATAATTCTGATGAATGTCATAATCAATGCTGCTTCTAACGGTAATATTTAGAGTATTAAGCATTGATTATTCAGTAATTACTGTAATAGAATGAGGACAGAGGGAAGGAAAAATCCAAGTCTGTATCTGCATAGAAATCGGCGAGCAAAGAACAAATTTCGCCGACTTGGGTCCAGAGTTCGTCGAGCTGAGAAATCATGTTTGTCGACCAGATTATTGTTGTTCGTTGACCTAAGATCCAAGATCGTCGACCTGAGAACTACTAACTGCTATCTGATAAAACTTATCAATTCTGTGTTCCAAGATCGTCGAGCTGATAACATAGATTCGTCGACTGGAGTTCAGAGAAATGATTCTGGACTTAGAATGTTGAAGTAGATCATCCAGAAATCGTTGACCTGAGAACCAAGTTCATCGAGCTCAACGCAGAGAATTGTCTCTGAGTTCGTCGAGCTGAGCGTGACTTTCGTCGAGCTGAGTTCGACGAACGTCGAACTCACTTTCCTGAATCTTTGCAATTTCTCTAAGTCTGGAGTCTTCTGCAGTCTGTTGTTGGCTGGTCCAAGCAATATTGACTCTAAGGACATGGCTTAAACTCTAGAACACAGACATGACCCTGGCTATACATGTTGGGTCAATAATCCTAGTTTAGTGAACCTATCTCAAATCGAACTAGGGATCCAACACATATTTTGGGATTTTGATTGGATTGAATGTTTTCCTTGATTGAAAGGATGAAGTTTTGAGGTTTTGTACTTTCCTGTTTTATTATGATACGAGAATTTTTGAGTATCTGTGCGTGTTTGGATCTTTGTGATGATTTTTGCTTGTGTAAGCATTTCATTATGGTGTCTCAAGAATGGTGCGTCGGATTCTAGTGTTGTTTTCGCGACTAAATTTGTAGAGTCGACAGTTTATCCCGAAATGTCAGTCAAATTTGGGTTTCTGAAATTTATCCTGCTTAGTACTTGAGATGGACAACCATATTCTTGAAGAGTAAATTGTGTAATGTACTCAGGAGTTTTGGCCCTTCATTTCTCAAAAGGCCGGGACTTGTTCCCGAGTAGTGTGTTGTTTCCCGAGTAATGCCTTTTCTTTACTCGAGAAAATTCCTCCTCTAGCTCTCGACAAATGCTTCTAGTTCTCTAGAGGTCTATTTTTGCACTCGAGAAATGCTTCCTTAGTACTGGAGATCTTCCCTTTATACTCAAGAACATGATTTGTTGTTCCCGAGTAGTCCTCAACCTGTTCTCGGGTAGTCTTCTACATGTTCCCGAGACAACCTTCATTAGTTCTTGAAATGTCCTCGACAGTTCTCGAGAAACCTGCTTCATTACTCGAGTAATGCTTCTTCTACTCTAGAAAACTTCTTCACTATTCTCGAGGAATAATTTTCTTCCACTTGAGAAATCCATGGCTTCTTCTTGAGGAGTCCAGTCTAGCTAACCCTCCTCCCCGGTTCATTTCTTAGAAATATTACTGATGTAGGTAAATTATTTTAATCATACCTTATATATATGTACTTTTATTCCTCCTTAGAGTCGTACTTCCTTCCTTCTTCCCGAACCAGAGAGGTATGAGCAAGAGAGAGAATGTCCGTTAGTGAATCTTCCGTTGGCCGTCGACGGTGCTCCGGTGCTCGAAATCTTGAACTGATCGTAGATCCTGAAAGATCTCAATGAGAGCTACGTCATCATGGTAAAATCTTCCTCATTTCCTTAGTTTTTATCGTTAGGGTTTTTGTCCCTAACCTCTATTTCGGCCATTTTTGTTCAGATTTCGGTTTCCCCCGTCTTCCTTAGTCCCCATCAATGCTGTGGTGCGATTTGGAGGTCTTATCCGGCAAAACCAAGGCAAGTGTTGGATTTACACCCCTCTTCCCTTCTTTCTCCCGATCTGCAAAAAATTTCCAACTTATTGTAATCATTATCTTTAATAACTTGCTAATTATAGTGTTGTCTAAATCCCTCGTCTAATTCTACTTGTATTTTCATGTTCTTGATTTTGCTACCTAGCTTTGTAAAGTGGAATACGTTTTGATGATGTGCTTGAATCTTGCTCTTTTAACAGTTCCTTAACTATTATGTAGGACGTGTTAGAGTTTATTTAGGATGGTAAATCATTCCTAAAGGTTGATCAACCGTTTGATATCTAGAATTGTCTAGTAGAATTCGATGTGTCAATGTTATCTTGAGATTTATATCATTATTTTCTTCATGCCGATTCTGTGTGGCGAGACAAGCCGCCAGGCCTAGGATGGGTTGTGGTGGGCCTCTGAGCTCTAAACCCGGGTCATTACGGGTGGTGATGGTGATGGTTTTTCTTCATTGTGGGTGTTATTGTGGGTGAATTCACCGCAACAATGTTTGATCCCTCTATTAGTACCTTGTGATACTATACCAGGTGTTTGGGCATTTGCGGTGTATGGTGGAGTATTCAGTGTAAGACCCCCCCTCCCCGTTACCAAGGAGGGCTACCGGGTCTTATGCCCAGAACAGCCGTCTTACGGTGGCACAAACCCACGGGTTAGTCGAAACCGCAACACGTCGATTCTGCCGGATAATACGATCATATAACCTGTAGGCCAATATGAGAAATAGAAGTATAGCAGCAATCAAATCCACTAGTCCACAAGTCACAGGGTACATATCATATATATAAATGAAGAGTACAGAAACATAGTCCACAATGAGTACAAAATGAAAGAGTAATAAGGGCTTATACCCTGTACATCATATCAACTCTCTCTCTATCAAATCAAAGCGGAAGCTAATCTAATACATCAAAACTCATCCCACTTGAGGATGCGCAGTAGTAGTAGTAGTCTGCGGTAGCGGTATCTGCTCCTCAAGTCCTGCCTCATCGTCGTGCTGGTGCTCCATCTCCACGAGCTCCTAAAATAGTATGGTCACCGACCATTAGTCAAAAATACTAAGTCGTTTCCTCCGGACCTCGCCCCGCAGCTCCTAGGCACCGACCAGAAGGATGAAGTAGAGGACAATAAGGGGTAGCAAAAGTGGAAGCAGGTGACAAGAACTAACTAGTAGTTATAATAGATATTATTATTCTACTCTAGTAGTTCTAAGTATATAGTACAAGTAAGTAAAGTGCAGTACTAGTAAAGTAAGTAAAGAACAGAAAGTAAGAGCAAGAAAATAAAACTAGGCTGCCACTATACTACCATCACAAAAGTACCTTAACTTATAAAAAATGTCCACACAAATTTATAAGTTATGGTTTCCAGGAAATTTAACTTGTCATATAGAAGAGCCCATACTAATTTATATGATAAGTTTCTATGAAGCGTATGACCTAATATGAATGAATGTTATGATGCAATTTATGCACAGGCAAGTGCAACTCACACAGAATGACTCTGTGATCACAGACCTTTAGTTCCCACTTTTGAGAGCTAGCATCATTCTTGGGTACCACCGCTGTGGCTATAGCAGCAACGAAGCGGGCGTCTCCACTTTTTGGCCGGTATGCACACTACCAAACCTTAGACCCCTCTCATATGCCTCTGTACACGTCCAAGGTGGACTCTAGAGTCTCTGCGTACGTACTTTGCTGACAACCCGTCAGTCTTGTTGGGTCGGATGTGCGTTATCGGTGATCGTCCTCCAGACCGCAGTGTAAAACAACCCACTGGCCCCTCTAACCCTCACAACTGCCTGGTGCACTGTACTGCCATCGGAGTGACGAACGACCAGTACTGCATGCCCCGCCACTATATTTATGCACATGCAAGTATTTCATCCCGAGCCTTCAGCTCGCAGGACCAACCCATCTTGAATCCCTCAAACTCTACACGGGTGAGCATTTATCTCAATCCATCCAACCCTACACGGGTGAGAATGCACAATAGTACCTTTATTCCAAATCCCTCAAACCCTACACGGGTGAGCATGTTACACAAGTCTCCCTCCAACCCAACTTGGGTGAGAATGAACCACAATGTCTTAACCTATTAGACTACTCTTGTTTACGGTTTATTATACTTAGCGGTTTAAGGTTAATCCCAGGACTACCCAGGGTATACCCGGTGAAGGGCTCTCGGGGGCACTAGGAACTACGATGGGATTACGCCCAAAGTTCCCTTTCTCAAGGATAATTACTTTTATTGGTGTCTACCCAGGATTTATACCCCAACTCTCGTATTACTTTAGAATGACCCTAAAGACTTAAGGTGTTATTAGGAGCGCGGCGGTCTACCACCGGTCCCCGTTATTGTTGCTATTACGGGACTTACACTCATTCACACATGGTTAAGGAATCCTCTAGGAGACCAACCAGGGTTAATTCCTCCACTAAGATCCTCACTTTACTAGTTATTCAGATTCCTCCCCTGGTGGCCCTACTAGTACGAACATCGGTACTAGACCCTTACCCATGTCCCGATACCACCCACAAATGTGACCTCTAATTCCTCTGGCCATATGCCCCAATTTATTTATCCTAGGATGGTATGGACCTATATGATGACTAGGATGAATTTCATAATTTTCCAAATTACTTACACCATTAAATTAATTTCTTTAAATGTAATCACTAGTCATTTTGTACAAGAAGTATTGTCAATATTGAACCTACTATCCTAGGGATTTTTCCAGGTATATAATAAGACAATTAATGGGGCCTACCCAAATTTCATGTTTTTTCAATTCAGATTTATAATTAATTCCTATTTAATACTATAGCCACAAATCTCGCATTTTCCAAATGAAGTACATAAAATATTATCTCAAAAAATCTAAGTAAATTACAAAGCCTTGATAATAATAAAATAATACTATGTCCAGATTTACATTTACATCTAGGTTGAAATGGCTTATCCATGATAAATTTGAGTTATTTACCAAAATGTCATTATGGGGCCTAAGTACACTATTTGACACTCCAAAAATTCTGAAATAATTACACAAGGTATAAAACATACAATTACAGCAATATGAACTTTCTCAAATTTTTCAAAGGAATGTATCCATGATTTATACACAAAATTCCATAAGGGTAAAATGGTCGTTTTGCTCCTTAAAGTACTTAAACTTCATCCAACAGAGATATAATTTATTTTTAGTGCTTATTATGTCACTCCTTAGTCCTCAACAGAAATTGAACCTTTTATGATAAGGGTTAACCTATTTTAAATTTATTTCCTAAAAAGGGCCAAATTTTCAGAAATTCAAATTAATGAGATTTTTGTTCCCAAAAATCCCACCATTGATATGAGAGGTTTATTAAACCCTCATGTGTCTCCATAATAAAAATCATGATTTTTGAATGTTCCAAGTTGTCTGAATACACATTATTTCATTTTAGGCTAAATGCACACCAAGCCTATAACAAGCCAACACATGCAAGTGGGTTTACCCAACATGCAATGGTCCAAAATGGCTGAAATTTAAAACATATACTTATAATGTCCCTATGGACATTCCACCACAATTTAAGGCCATTTCGAGTCACACAACTCCAAATATTTCATTTATTTCATTTTGGATGTTTTAGTAAAAACTATAGAAAGCATTTTCCCAAAAATTCTCATTTTTGTACAGGGGTTAACCAAGCCCTAAACATGCATGTACCCAAAATTATGGGAAATTTGGATGAGCGGTTTGACATGGGAATCATTTTGAAATTCTGCCCTAGCTAAGGACCAACCCTAGAAAAATGGTACTACAGGTCAGACCACTGGACCAAATATCATGTTAAGGGTGGAAAATTAAAGTTAACACAAAGGGCTTCATTTTTTCATGTTCATGTCATCCTCTGGAAATGGCTCTAGGAGCCCTATATTTGACATGCAAGATTACTGAAATAAATGTGACAGAAATGTAAATTTCATTTCATTAAATAATAACAGAATTTAATTGATTTTAATAAAAGTGCAGCGCGAATCTTAAAGCGATTTAGACGGCATCCTTTCATCTTCCCCAAATGTTCAACGGCTGAGATCGAGCCGACCTGGGGAATATTGCGGGGCCATTTCCGGCCACCTAAGGCAGCGCCACCCCCAGCCAACGGTACCATCACCTTCACGGTGGTGGTGGCTATCCTTTGCCGGTGATGAGGCGGCGGGAGACGGCAGCGACAGCGATCCCGAACAGTTAGCATAAGCTTGGAAACTCCCCCATTTCTCCCATGGCATCGGGCTCAATTGAGCCCGATATCTCCCCTAGTTGATCTAGGATTCTAGTACGGGTAGAGGTACGGTGAAACGGACCTGTGTTGGTGGCTGGCGGCGAGGATGGAGGCGGGTGGCCATTCCTGACCTTGCTCCGGTGACACCTCTCGGATTCATGGTTCCTGCACCATTTCCTTCACTCCAGCTATCGATTTCTACTCTCCTTTGCCCTATGAAGCTAATGGGATCATTATTTTTGGCTGGGAGGGGGTATATGGGGAGATACAACCATTGCAAGCTCGGTTTGGAGCTTTGGTTGTATCACCCTTCATGCCAAGTGGGCACCATGCATCCAAATTTTCTGGAAATTCTCTGAGGGGGCCAGTCAACACAATTTTTGGGTTGATGGAGCCAAGGCCAAGTGGCCTCTGCCTCTTTATTGACACTCAACGATCGTCGAACGCAAGGTTTCACGATCGTCGAACGTAAGGTTTCACGATCGTCGAACATAGTGGTCACTCGACGATCGTCGAGCAGATTTTCATCGATCATCGAACGTAGTGGTCACTCGACGATCGTCGAGCAGATTTTCGCCGATCGTCGAACGCAGGGGAAACACGCTACAATCGTCGAGCAGCTTTCGTCGATCGTCGAACGCAGAGGGACACGCCCTCTCGACACGCCCGTGTCGTCTGGCGTGTTCTTCCCGAACAATTTTCGTCGAACGCATTTCGTCGAATGCGCGACAACTCTGTACCTGAGCAGGACACGCCCTAGGACACGCCCGTGTCCCAGGCCGTATCACCCAAAATTTTGCCTACTGAAATTGGGATGATTGGGCCTATAGGTATATGTTTAACCAACTTAGGGCCATGATTGACTTTGGTCAACTAGGGTCAAAGGGTTGACCTAGTGACATGCCCTAGGGTCCACTTAGATTATTTTAGGGGTTAGGGAAATTTGGTGGGGTCATGGTGTGGCTAGGGTTCCTATTTAGGCTAGTTTGACCTAGTTTGAAACATTAATTAAAGCGTTACCTGTAGTGAACAGCTCTGGGTATTATTCTTGCATCAGATCCATCGACTCCCAGGTGTTCTTATCCCGTCTGTGGTTGAACCACATTACCTTCATTAGGTGAACCTTCTTCTCCTGCAGCACTCGGACCGTTGTATCGTTGATCCGGATCGGTTCTAAACGAGCTGATCTATCAAGAGCTATCGGGCCTGCTGTAGCGGTAATATGTTGCTCTGGTCGATGGAGAGCTCTTCGTAGCGAAGTGATGTGGAAGACGTCGTGTAGGATAGTCAACTCCGATGGCAGCTGCAGTCGGTAAGCTAAGGGGCCGATCCGCTCCAGGATCAAGTATGGCCCCATGTATCGAGGACTGAGCTTCTTGTGCCTCCTTATCCTTCACATAATCAGAACCAAGAGTCCTCGTGTCTCCATCCTGAACCCAAGATAGCGGTGTCCGACACTTCTTCTCATACAAAGCTCTATAAGGACTCATTTTAATACTTGTCTCGCGTATGTTCTTTATAAGAAAACTCTATCAGCGGTAACCGTCCCTTCCAAGTGTATTTTCGTTATACTTCGTGATATTCATAATCAAGGTTACGTGAGCATATTTCCAAGACTTCTGACACATTATCATTAAATAAACCTTAATCATAGGTTAGTTCAAAGTCCCTTACAAACAAGGATCACCAAGTACGTGAGAATTAGTAATCTTATATGTAGAATTGAGCACATAAATCTCATATTTCTCTTCCAGAATCGCATCATGCCTTATGTCTTATACCATATAGATTCTTCAAATACAAGTTATCGTGATATAATTTATGATGAAGATCCAACTTATGCATAGCAATTAACCAACTTCTAAGATTATGGTGTGATGAAGAGATCATCATCTTGTTTCTTCGAGATTCATGACTTATTACACCTCTATATAAATAGTAATACATGATTTATAGAGTGTTCACCTTTCAAGCATACATCAAGAGATCAGTATTGATATTGATGTTGATACAGATGTGTCCCAATCGCTTTTCACATATAATCTAAATCATAAATTTATAAGCGTATCTTTTCAAAAATGGTGAGGTCTGACACAAATCATTTCCATCATAACGAGAATCTTATAAACACTCATTACTTCTCGTGTAATTTCACCGTATTCACCTTAGCAAACAAAAATTGGTCCCTTCATAGTCATGAATTTCCTAAAATGATCATGATGTTATCAATGTATGTGTCCCAGTTCTCGATGTTGTCATAATCAAGGGATCATAACTATGCGTATGTTTCAACTAATCATCCACCTCATTTGAATTTTTGTTGAGTCGTTACATTTTTAATGTCAATCCGTAGGAGATTAATCTTATCTATCATAACATTACCTCATTTCAATTCTTAAGTTCCAATATAATGTCTTTTGCTTAATTGAGTCATTCAAGGTTATAGTTCACCATTATGATCAAGTGACTGGCTATATAATGTACGCGTGAATAGTAATGATATTTCATCATTGTGTTTAATTCTCCAAATCCCAGCCCCTTTTAGGATCAAACAAGGTAGTACTAAATCATACAAAACCATAGCAACTTAATCATTATATTCTAAACGCAAGACGTTATCCTATCAAGATTTCTAATTATAACTTAACTATCTCCCAAGGTATAAGGGTGAGTAAACCATTTAAATTTGGAAAGGATTAATTCTTTGAGAGAATACACCACCTGTAAATCATCATCGAACACTTTTGTTTTGGTTCTTATGATCATCAGAGTCACATCCAAAGGATCATACCTATAATATATGTCTTCCAATTTTCATTTTTCACTTGACTTTTAGTTTCTCTGGGATTGTTATACCCCTAGTGTTATAGACATAATTACTCAAATATTTCAATCCTTACTTGATGGGCTCCAATCAAGTCATAGTTAAGACCCGTAATCACTCCTTCACGTTACCATGATGTTATTCTATTTCGATCCGTATGTTTCTAACATTGTGACCTGAGTATGTCAGGTAGGCGCGGTGTAATTCCCCGAAAATTGTATTTGAGATGGTCGCGTCAAAAGGGATTTTTGGTGCCTGTATAGGGGTACACAGCCTAGGACACGGGCGTGTCCAAGGTCGTGTCTGGCTGGTGTTTTGGTTGTTTTCATCCCGAGAAGTACACGGCCAGGAACACGGCTGAATGACACGGGCGTGTCATTTGACACGGGCGTGTGCCTACCCGTGTCAGTACCCGTGTTCAGTTGGGTCGTGTCGGTTGCCGTGGCGGTTATACGTGACACGCCCCCGGTCACGGGCATGTCGAGAGACCCGACACGGGCGTGTTAGGTGAGATACGGGCGTGTCTTTGCCTGTGTGGTTGTTCTGTGTTCGACGATCGTGCCTGGATCGAGGCACATGGCCTGGGACACGGCCGTGTGCCAAGCCGTGTTCAGCCTAGGTTTGGAGATTTTTGAGTGGATCTGGACCGTTCGTTTTCTCTAAATAAGATCCAACGACCCAGATGGTTTCCTGCTATGTTAAGACCGGGAATATGGGAGTTAATCCTTCATTTCTCTCCAACCATTCTCTCTCTCTCAAGGAGTTGGAAAGAGGAGGAAGAAGTAAGGGTTTTCCGACTGCCGGCGGAGCATCGGAGCACCATTTTGAGATCGGAGAGCGGATCCATGGAGGAAAGTTCATTACGAAGAGTTCTGTCCGTGTAGTTTTTCCATGGCGCCAAAACGTACTACAAGGGTAACGATTCTCTACTTGAGCATGTGAAGCTCTTTCTTTTTGCATAGGGAATCCCGCTCCCGCGAGTGTGCGGTGAGTGCGTGGTGTTCCTTGGGATTGATGTGAATAGTCCCCCTTGTGTTGCATATAGAGTCCGGAATCATAAGTACGGACATAGGCATTGTGTGTGATGCCTACTCGGACGTGTATTGTCTGGATCGGTGATGTTGCATTTGTTATGTTTTGCCGGAGAAGACTCTGTGCTTTGGGTTTTCGGGTTTCTACGCGGTAGATTGCAGCAGGGATCCTTGGAGGTTAGCTCCAAGGCACACCCGGAAAACTGAGCGGAATCGTTGTTCTGCTAACGTGGCGGTCTGGGAACCGGCCTTGAACATAACTAGGTTATGTGATTGTTTGGAAATTTTGGGATCCGAAAGAAGCTTGGCCCTCTCGTAGTACTTAAATTGTCTAGGCGGCGTGAGCAACGAGCAAGTGGAATTGGACCTAGGCTATGTGGTTCGGTGCGAGAGACTCGAAAAGGGGACTGGTCGTTGGCATAGTTGGGAGCCTTAGACGGTTGTCAGAAAGGCTAAATGCTCACATGTTGTTGCAATCCTGGGGGTGGTGGTGAAGACGCTGATTGGTCAGGATTCACCGTTAATATGCCCGGAGTGCACAGGGTGTTTGGCCGTACGAGCCTACACCTGTGGCGAAATTTATATAGTTGAACTTTATTGTTTAGTTGGGCTAATGTAATGCAGGGAAAGAGCATCGTCGTCCCGACCTAGGGGCGGGGTCATTATAATTTGGTCGGCTTTTGGCTGACTGTTGCTTTGTTTGCCACCGTGTGGTGGAGTGTGCTTGAAGGTGCTGCGGAGCCGAGTACCAAATAGCGGGCTGGACCAATGTTGTTGTGCTGGCCCTAGAAGGCCGTAAAAAATAGTTGTACTTTACTTTTGTCATGTGTGGCTGGCCTGCGAGCCGATGTATGGAAAACACTATTTATTAAGTGAACTATTGTAAGGCCATAAGGCCATGTTCCCCTTTCAGTGTATTTTGGGTTTCATTCCTGTAGTGTGTTGGGGACATTCATGTTTATTGGATTTAAGTTTTGGGTTCTTTCAACTTTAAAAGCTTCTGCTAGAATGCTCTGTGTAGGACGGGTAGTCTTAATTGGATAGTTTGTATATTCTTATGTAACCCTTTCGACTGTCTGTGGTATATGGCGTCGGGTTCTAGCTGGACCTTCTGTTATATGTCATGCGACGGATGGGGGTGTTACAATTTGGTATCAGACTTCTGGTTACGGTCAAGCTTAAATGAATTCGTGGGGGAATTTTTTTAAGTGGTGGTGAGCACATGTGTGCGTCAACGTTATAACATAAAAAAGAACCCATGAATGTCCACTTAGGAATGAAAAATACACTTGTTTTGTGGAATCTGAGTGTTCCAATGATTGCTTTTAGCAATTTGTTTATCATCTAATTATGCGGCTTTGCTACTATAGGCAGCTAGGAGCGGTGTTGGCCAGTCAGAGCGTCCGCAATCAGCGGAACGGAGTGCACCAAGGGACGTGCCTACAACACCTCCTTCAGCGGAAACCATTAGGATAGTGGCTGAGGCGGTATTTACAATGATAAATGCACAACCTGTAGGGCAAATGCGTCACGCACCTCCTGCGAATGAGCAAGAACCGGTTAGGGCGGCAGAGCTGAGAGTGGTGGAGCGCGCAGCAGTTGATCTGGTAGAGTCAAGGAGAGCTACGGAGAAGCAGCTTAAGCATGTAATGGGATTTAATCCTCCGAGGTTTGATGGGGTTGGAACGCCAGCTCAAGCTGAGGACTGGCTCTCTTCGATAAAGAGGGTCCTGATAGCCAAGTTAACTGAGGAGTGGCAGAAGACCACCATAGAGACTTTTCTTTTGGTGGGTGAAGCGAGGCTGTGGT
Organism: Platanthera guangdongensis; assembly: GCA_039583875.1. Lineage (NCBI taxonomy): Eukaryota > Viridiplantae > Streptophyta > Magnoliopsida > Asparagales > Orchidaceae > Platanthera > Platanthera guangdongensis. The sequence goes on along the minus strand of CM077165.1, from coordinate 40,643,501 downwards.
TGGATGAATTGGAGTTTCATCTCTTAGTGGGAAGACAGCTTGCTGATGTGCCTATGGAGGAATTTTCGAGGTTGTTCCTAGCCAGATTTGTACCCTCTGCCCAGAAGTTGGAGATGGAGAATCAGTATCTTGGGCTGACTCAGGGAGCCAGAAGCGTGGACGAGTATCTTCATGAGTTCACACGGTTGGGTCGTTATGCTGGTGCTACGTTTATGGAAGAAGAATGGAAGACCAACCCATTTTATGAGGGTCTACGCGGCGACCTACAGTTACTACTTGTTGGGCCTAAGGCACAAGGCTTCCTAGCCTTGGTCAATTCGGCCCGATCGTTGGAGAAGGTCGTTAAGAAAGTTCAAGAGAAGAAGGACCCAGGAGAAATGAAGTCCGAGTTCAAGGTGCCAAATAACAAGTCAAGTTTCCGCAGATGGAACAAGAAGCGGAGGACTTCGAACTCATCCCCTTCGGCTAATGCGTTGGGGGCAACTACAAGTCGAGTCCCAGGAGCTTGCTACAACTGCGGGAAGACGGGGCATTTTGCTCGTGAGTGTTGGAGCGGACGTTCAAAGTCCGAGAGGAAGTCTGTAGCGACTTATGAGGAGAAAGGGAAGGCAGTGGAGTCAACCGCGTCTGATCATGCTCCAGCCCATCCTAGAATCTACAACCTTGGTATGTAAGAGGCCATAAAGCAAGTGGACGTGGTGATAGGTTTGAGTTAAATTACAGTGGTTTAACTTTTATAGTTGTTACCTTTGTATTTGTTAGCTTACTTTTGTTGGTGCTAGGCTTTGTGTTGATCTTTGAGTTTCCGGCGAGAGCCCTGTTTGATACGGGAGCACGCATTCCTTCTTGTCCGAAAAATTCATATCGCACATCGAAGTTCCATCCTCGATGGCAAAAGATAAGTTGGATGTGTTGTTGCCTAATGGGTGCTCAATGCGCGCGGATAGGGTCTGTGTTGTGAAGCTTCAGATTGGAGACCAGGAGTTTGATTTGCGAGCATTGGTTCTACCGTTAGTGGAGTTCGACGTAACATTCGGTATGGATTGGCTCTCGGAGCTGGGTGCATGCATTGATTGCAACCGTAAGGAAGTTAAGTTGGGTCTGAACACCGATCGGGAGACTACTTTTGCGTGCATGAAGGGGTCGGGTAAGATTTTGATGTCGGCTCTTCAGGTGGTTAAGGCAGTTCGTTCTGGGGCAGAGCTGTTTGTCATATTATTGCAAACTTTGACGCCTAAGCCAAGTCTTGGTAGTATCCCAGTTGTGTCCGAGTATCCCGATGTGTTCCCAGATGATCTTCCAGGAGCCCCTCCTCAGCGGGAGATTGATTTTACCATTGAGCTGGTACCGGGTGCCAAACCGGTGTCACGCTCTCCATATTGGATAGCGCCAAGAGAGATGGCATAGTTGAAGGTGCAACTGCAAGAGTTGCTAGAGCAAGGTTATGTGCGTCCAAGTTCGTCGCCTTGGAGCGCACCTGTTCTCTTTGTTAAGAAGAAAGATGGGACCTTGCGGCTTTGTATCGACTATCGGGAATTGAACAAGCTTACGGAAAAGAATAAGTATCTGATTCCGAGGATTGACAATCTATTTGATCTGTTGGTTGGGTCAACGGTGTATTCGAAGTTGGACCTGAAATCTGGTTACTACCAGTTGAGGATAAGGGAGAGCGACATCCCAAAGACAGCATTGAGTACGCGGTTTGGGCATTACGAGTTCACGGTCATGCCATTTGGGTTGATGAATGCGCCATCAGTGTTTATGGATCTGAAGAACAGGACGTTCATAGAATACCTGGATCGTTTCGTGATAGTATTTTTCGATGATATCCTAGTGTATTCACAGTGCGAGGAGGATCACTACAATCATCTACACATGGTGTTGGAGATGTTGAGAAGGAATCAGTTGTATGCTAAGTTCTCCAAGTGTGAATTCTGGTTATCCTCGATAGCGTTCCTTGGTCATGTTGTTAGTGGAGAAGGGATAGCTGTGGATCCGGTGAAGATAGTGGTGATACGGGAGTGTCCTGCTTTGACTACAGTGGCAGAGGTCCGGAGTTTCCTGGGGCTTGCTGGATACTACAGGCGCTTCGTAGAGAACTTCTCGCGGATAGCGCTACCACTCACGACATTGACTAGGAAGGATCAGAAGTTTATGTGGTCTCCGGAGTGCGAACAGGATTTTGAGGAGTTGAAGAGGTGGTTGACCACAGCGCCTATTTTATGTTCGCCAAGTGGAACCGAAGGGTTCCAGATCTATAGTGATGCTTTGGGTAGTGGTTTGGGCTGTGTTCTGTTACAGCATGGGAGAGTGATAGCCTATGGTTCAAGACAATTGAAGGCTCGCGAGGGAAATTATCCGGTTCACGACTTAGAGTTAGCGGTCATGATATTTACTCTAAAGCTTAGGAGGCACTACCTGTACGGTGTAAAGGACGATATTTACACAGATCATAAGAGCTTGAATTACATGTTGGACCAAAAGGATCTGAACATGAGGCAGCGTAGGTGGATGGAGTTCTTAGGGGACTACACCTTCAAGATACATTATGTGCCTAGGAAGGGAAATACAGTGGCAGATGAGTTGAGTCGCAGGACTCCGGCGCAGACCAACTGGTTATCATTACATGATGAGAGATTGGTCCATGAGTTGGAGGCTTTGGAGATATCTTGCGTCGACAAGCAATCTAGTGTAGAGGCGAAACTGTTTTGGACAGAGGTGCAGTGTAACCTAGCTGATAGAGTTCGGCGGGCTTTGGTTCAGGATAACAGCATGAAGCAGATCTTGGATGAATCATTGGATGAGTCAAATTCCCAGTTTGCTGTCCAGGATGGGTTGTTAAGGAAGGAAGGTCGCTTATGTGTTCCTAGTGCGGATAATCTTCGGGAGGAGTTGATGTATGAGGCTCATCATACCAAGTACTCAATCCACCCGGGGAGCACGAAGATGTATAGAGACATGAAGAAATTATTCTGGTGGCCAGTATTGAAGAAGGATGTAGCACTTTATGTGGCCAAGTGTCGTACTTGTGCATTGGTGAAGGCGGAATGCCAGAAGCCCGGAGGTTTCTTGAAGCCCCTACCTATCCCAGAATGGAAATTCGATGACATATCTATAGATTTTGTGCATGGTTTGCCGAAGTCACAGAAGGGAAACGACGCCATTTGAATGGTCATAGATAGGTTGACAAAGGTGTCACACTTTATTCCAAACAGGAAGGAGGATCCGGTGGAAATGTTATCCAAACTCTGTGTGGAGAATATTGTTCGATTGCATGGTGTGCCCCGCAGTATTGTTAGTGACTGAGATGGACGCTTTACATCGAAGGATCGGAGGTTGGTGCATAGTATGTTGGGAACTAAGATGAGTTTCAGCACAGCCTTTCATCCACAGACGGATGGTCAGACCGAGAGGGTCAACAGGACTATGGAGGACATGCTTCGCATGTGCGTCCTAGATTTCGGAAAGCATTGGGAGGATCACCTGTATATGGTGGAGTTTGCATATAACAACAGCATTCAGGCAAGTATTAGTATGGCGTCTTTCAAAGCCTTGTACGGAATGAAGTGTCGTACGCCGTTGTCTTGGTTGGAGGCAGGCGAATCGAAGTTATATAAACGTCAAGCGGTGGAAGACGACACTTCAATGGTGCGTACAATTCAGGAAAGGTTGAAGGTCGCTCAAGACAGGAAAGCAAAGTATTACAACGCCAAGCATAGGAACATGGAGTTCAGTGTTGGCGACATGGTGTATCTAAAAATCAATCCGTTGAAGGGTGTCTCGCGGGTTCGACACTTGAAGAAGCTGAGTCTGAGATACCTTGGACCATTTGAAATCTTGGAGCGTGTTGGCGAGGCAGCAAATAGATTGAAGCTGTCAGTGAAGTTGAGTGGACTACATGATGTGTTCCATATGTCGGTGTTGCGTAAGGCAGTGCAAGATCCTTCACAGATCATTGCGGATAATCAAGTACTGGTTGATTATGAGTTGACAACAAGGGTCAAGCCAGTACGTATTGAAGATGTTGCAGTCAAATGACTCCGCAACAAGGAGGTACGAATGGTTAAAATCCGAAGGGATAACTGCGGACGGGAGGAGATTTCTTGGGAGCGAGAGCAAGATATATTGGAGGAGTATCCCGAGTTATTCCCCTCAGGTATTATTTAGATTAGTGTACCTTTGCTTAATTTCGAGACGAAATTCCTTAAGTGGGGGAGATTTGTAACGCCCCGAAAATTGTATTTGAGTCGGTCGCGTCAAAAGGGATTTTTGGTGCCTGTATAGGGGTACATGACCTAGGACACAGGCGTGTCCAAGGCCGTGTCTGGCTGGTGTTTTGGCCGTTTTCATCCCGAGAAGTACACAGCCAGGAACACGGCTGAATGACACGGGAATGTCATTTGACACGGGCGTGTTCCTACACGTGTCAGTACCCGTGTTCAGTTGGGTCATGTCGGTTGGCGTGGCGGTTAAGCATGACACGCCCCCGGTCACGGGCGTGTCGAGAGACCCGACACAGGCGTGTAAGCTGAGATACGGGCGTGTCTTTGCCCGGTGGTTGTTTTGTGTTCGTCGATCGTGCCTGGATCGAGGCACACGGCCTGGGACACGGTCATGTGCCAAACTATGTTGGACCCAGGTTTGGAGATTTTTGAGCGGATCTGGACCGTTCAGTTTCTCTAAATAAGATCCAACGGCCCAGATGGTTTCCTGCTCTGTTAAGGCCGGGAATAGGGAAGTTAATCCTTCATTTCTCTCCAACCATTCTTTCTCTCAAGGAGTTGGAAAGAGGAGGAAGAAGTAAGGGTTTTTCGGCCGCCAGCGGAGCATCGGAGCACCATTTTGAGATTGGAGAGCAGATCCGTGGAGGAAAGTTCGTTACGAAGAGTTCTGTCCGTGTAGTTTTTCCATGGCGCCAAAATGGACTACAAGGGTAATGATTCTCTACTTGATCATGTGAAGCTCTTTCTTTCTGCATAGGGAATCCCGCTCCCGCGAGTGTGCGGTGAGTGCGTGGTGTTCCTTGGGGTTGATGTGAATAGTCCCCCTTGTGTTGCATATAGAGTCCAGAATCGTAAGTATGGACATAGGCATTTTGTGTGAAGCCTACCCGGACGTGTATTGTCTGGATCGGTGATGTTGTATTTGTTATGTTTTGCCGGAGAAGACTCCGTGCTTTGGGTTTTCGAGTTTCTATGCGTTAGATTGTAGCAGGGATCCTTGGAGGTTAGCTCCAAGGTGCACCCGAAAAACTGAGCGGAATCGTTGTTCTGCTAACGTGGATGTTGGGTATTGTATCCACAATCACCTGGATTTGAGGAAGCCACCTGTCAGGCTAAGATGAATTCACAATGTATTTGATGAAACTTCTTAAGTTGTGCTTGCAGTTCTTCCACGCTAAGTGCACACCAATGTCAGGGTGCAGTAGGTCAATATACACGGGTCTGCACGACGTAATCCCTCGTTGAGCAGATCAGTGTGTTGGCCTACGTGTACTCTCTCTATTAGGGTGCACTTACTTTCAAGTATAGGGCCGTGTTTATGCAAGAGAAGACAAGGAGCAAGGATGGGTCAAGGGGCAGCTCTTGGGTGGAAAGACGAAAATTCGTCTAAGTAAAAGTCGACGAGAATCACCAAGTGATTCTCGCTGAATCGTCGAGAATCATTAGTGATTCTTGCCGACTCCTTCCGGCTACCTCAAAATGGTGCCAAGTAAGATTCGGTGAGAATCTCTAATGATTCTCGCCGAACCCGTCGCTGAGCAGATCATGAATACCAAGTGAAAATCGTTGAGAATCAACAAGTGAATCGTCGAGAATCACTAGTGATTCTCGACGAATCGTCGAGAATCATTAACTGATTCTCGCCGATTCGTCGAGAATCACCAAAGATTCTCGACGAATTTTACTTGGCGTTTTCTCTGGATGCTGCTGGACCGGATTCTGCCGCTGGACTACTTTGAACCGGATTTCGAGTTTCTACTTGTGGGACCCACAACGGTCATATTGTAAGGGTCTACAGTGTATAAATACACGGGTACTTTTGAACAGTAAAAAGGGCGAAGAAAAGAAGATATACGCGAGCACGGACAAACCCTAAATCGCCGCTTCCGCTCCGCCGCCGCCGCTGCCGCTCGCGACAAGGTGTTCGCCGGTTGATCGTGTTTCTTCCCGATCTCCGGTGACAGAAGCTTAGCCAAGCTTTGAGTCTCACGTGTCTATCCAGAGATCTCTTGTCTCTCGATTTGGTGATCGGGAAAAACTTCCCCGTCCGAATCGATCGAGACGACCGATCCTCGTGTGACCGTTGGAAGACCAAGCTAGCTTCGCTACGAAGATTGGATCTCTAAGTTCAGCAGCCGCTCATCATCATAGCCGCCGATCCCGAAGCAAGCCGCCGCTCGTCTTGCTGCCGCCGATTCCGGGGAGATCCTTTCCAAGAGAGACCAAGGTTGTAGACTCTTCGTTGACTTCACGAACACGTCGTCGAACGAAGAGGAACACCGTAGTCTCCAAACGAAGTTTGTATCTCGTGTACTTTTTATTTTACTTTTGTTGTAAAGGAATGTTTGTTCCGTGTTGTAAGGGTTGGGTGCAACCCGGTTTGTGGGAGTGTTGACTCCTATGTGTGGAAGGGTTCCTTCCGATAGTGCAAGGATTGGATTTCAATCCTGTTGGTGAAGAGACCGAGTCATCCCTTGTTGGGAGATAGGTCGAAGGGGGAAAGTGGATGTACCCAAGTCAGGGAACCACTATAAATTGCCTGTGTATTCTGTGTGCTGTGCTGTTTATTTTTGTTGTGCAGGTACAATCTTAAATTCTGCAAAAGCGCTGCACGTCACCTATTCCCCCCCCCCCCATAGGTGAACATAGTTGACACTAGGTGGACTTTCAAGTGGTATCAGAGCGAGGTTGCTCATCAAAAGGTTTACACCTTGAGTAGTATCCTGCCACCAGTGTCAGAAGCATGGAGCTGGATTATGAGATATCGCCACTCAGACTCCCCGCATGTACAAAGGAGTTTTATCCTGTCTGGAGGATGAGAGTGTCGTATCACTTGGATGCCATCGATCCTCGTGCATCTTTCATCCTGGAAGAGGGTCCTTTTATTCCTATGAACACCTCCGACTCTGGAATTCAAGTGCCCAAGTGCATTGCTGAGATGTCGGAAATGGAACATTCATTCTTTAATTTGGATAAGAGGATTCGTCAAATTATCATGGATATCTGGTCTGGAGCTTCTCGCTCTAGATTGGAAAAATGTAGGACGGCTAAATCTCTGTGGATGATGATCTCAGAGCTGATGGGGGGGGGGGGGTCAGAGAATGGTGGAATCTGCTGTCAATCAGAGGATGAAGCCTATGTGGGGGTCCTCGCTTCTGAAGATGAAGGCAAGAATCTCTCGGACAGCATCAGAGCTCCAGTGTCCGTGTCAGAGACTGAAGAGGCCAGTGAGGAAAGCTGCTCTGATGAGGATGACACAATGGTCACTGGCTCGAATGACAATAACACTGAAGAGCAGGTAACTTCTTCATCCTGCCCCATCTCTTTTGAACTTTCTGAAGACAGGAACTGCTTTCCTTCAGAAGATTCTGATTCCCTAAAGAGAGCCCTTCAGAAAAGCAACTTACTTGCTGAGGAGCAAGCTTAAGAGATTGCTCGACTGAAGATCTTGTTGGTTCTCCAATTGGCGTCCAACAAGGTCAAGGACTCTAAGATCTCAGCTCTGGAGAGTAGTCTAGAGAATGAGAAACGAATAGTATCAAACTTTTCCAAAGTTGATGCTATAAAGAGAAAGCAAGAAAACGGGTGGATCTCCTGGATTATCAATTCGTGGAGAAATGGGGAAACGGTATTCCGACCCCCCACTCCAAGCAGGAAGGCAACTCATCATGCCTTCAGGTATGACCACAAGAATAGTCGTGGTCACTGCAAGGGTGATCTGTCCCCATATGGAGACACCCGGAGTGCAAGGGCCGTCGTGGCCACTCATGAGAGAATACCGAAGGCTCATTCTGAGCCCTTTGTATTCACTGCCACTGCCTCAACTCAGTGTGAATCTGCATGTCCTAGCTCACAGAACACTTCTCACCACCCGAGGACACAGGATAGGGAGGTTAGAAGTCATGGTGTAAGTTTTCATGGGGCCTCTGAAAGGGGGATGCCTGAAAGGAGGGCACCACCTTCCCGGCCTCATGACGCTCACAACATGCATTCCTTCCACCCTTCCACGTGTCACGATGGAAGAGGAAATTTTGTGAGGAGATCATGCTCTATCCCATTTAGACCTAGGACCGTGACTACCTCAGTCACTAGATCAGGTCGGAAACGGCGATACAACATTCACTCATGTTGGTGCTGTGGCAAAGTGGGACACTTTGCCATCGACTGTTGGCACAACCCCTCTATGCCAAAGGCAAGGGCATATCCACATTCACGGGACAGAGGTAGTCTTCCTGACAGGTTTTCTGGGAGAAGGCAGTCGAGTGCTTATGCTAACAGGAACCTAGGACCCAATATGATTTGGGTTCCTAAGGTAAGATAATTCTTTCTTGCAGGGTAGTCTAGGTTCCCGTAAATATGAGGGGAACTAGACAGTAGGTGTTCCAAGACTGAATTGGAACATGCATCTGGAATAACAGAAGTGATATCTCCATAAGCATTCTAACATCGAGCACCTGGTATGTTATAGTCAGAGAGACTAAATGTTAATTCTCATAATCCCAGGAACTTTTTGATCAGTTCAAGGACTTGCGTCATATTGCATCCACATTTACACATATATCTCTATCTATATGTATATTTATACATATGCTTATACATGTATGTGTGCACATCTAAGGATAGGTTAACTCGATACATACAAACCTTTTATACATCAATGAAGAGTTAACGAAGATATGTCATTGTGAATCTCGATAACTCACAATTGACATCAAGAAGTGTTTGGAAAAGCCTCGCTCAAACTCAAATAGATTGGCTTTAAAATATATATATATTTATCATTTTTAAATTGACTTGACATCAGAAGAATTCGAAAATGTTGCAATGCCTCTTAACTTGAAGATTCCTAGTAAAGAAACCTTTCGATTTCGACTTAGACAAATCCCGCCGACCTTTCATTTCCACGGGAAACTTACCGCAGCATACTCGTCGAATGAGCTGAAATCTCGCCGACCCTTTATATACTTAGAATCCCGCCGACCCTTCGCCTTCTATAAGAATCTCGCCGAAGGAGCAAATCCCGCCGCACTTCACAGGAAATACGCCAAATCCCGCAAGAGTTCATCGGCAGGAAAGCTCGCCGAATCCCGCAAGAAAGCTCGCCAAAGCTCGCCAAATCCCGCAAGAGTTCCTCCGCCGCCTCTTCCCTTACCCGCCGACTCGTCGAAACCCGCAGGAAAGCTCGCCGAATCAACTCCTCCGCCGGAAACTCGCCGACTCCTGCAAAACTCTCGCCGAACCGATCTCCATCGAAGGTCTCCCGCCTATTCCCGCTGGAATCTCTCCTAATCGTCTTCCCCTTTCATCGTTGCTCACCGCAAGTTTCCCGCAGGACGCTCACCTTGCTCTTGGAAGCTCTTCCGGTTTCGAGTCTTGCCTCCAGGAATTTCTCGGCGCACACTCATCGGGTGTCCCTCGTCTTCTTCGCACTAACCCACCGTCTACACCTTTAGGTAACCCTCCCTCACCCTTACTTGGACTTGATCGCTAGTGTCGCATCCTTTTTGATTTTTGATTAAGCGTAGAATAGGGCTTCTCTCCTTAGATCTGGAATGGCTCCAAGGACAACTGCTGGGTTGGTCTCTGGTTGCGAGCTTGTTCAAACTGGGTTCTCTCACGCCTCTGACGAATTCAGAAACATCATTCTGATACTGGAAGAGGCTGGGCTATCTTTCGTCCTGGAGCACCCCTGCAAAATCTTGGACAAAGAGGTGCTGAAGTTCTTCGCTACCGCAAGACTCCGAAATGGCGACTCACTAATCAAAAGCAAGGTGGCTGGGGCAAAGGTCAAGATGTCTGCCAGCAAGCTGACCCGCTTCCTGCAGCTCTCTAGCTCGGAGGACGAGGACTATCTTGAGGAAGAAGACAAAAGCAGGACTCTCCTATTCTGTGGTCTCCCACGAGGAACTCGGTCGATCAAGCGCAAGGATATAAATGAAGAAGGGAAGCTTCTATCCGACATAATTGGAAAGGTACTCATCTGCAAACCAGGATCTCATGACCATATCTCTGTGGATATGTTCAAGATTCTGGTGCAATTGTCTGCCGTAAAAGGTTCAACTGGGGGGCGTTGCTGTTCGAGAGGATAAAGGACACCTTGAGCTCTCCGATTTTTGGCCGCATCATAAGTCTGTATCTAAATCAGCTAAATGGAGACAAGTTTGACATGAGTAAAGGTGTTCCTCTCCACTACTTGAAGAAGATGGACTCAAGTGTGTTTGACCGATGGGAGAGGCGTATTGGGCAGACTGTCGTGGAAGAACAACAGGGAGTATCTCCAGCAGTCACCCCCAGTGAAATTCCTGACACTTGGACTGCAGGAATCGAGGGGGAGCCTCTACCCCCTCATACTGATGTAGTATCTGACATCTCCCAGCTGGCCAGAGATGTTGTGGTAGATATACACGAAGAAAGTGAACCTGAGCTGGAGCATGGGGAGGCCCCGAACCGAAACGATCAAGGAGCCGAAGCTACTGTACTGGAGACTGCTGACAAAGAGTTGGAAGAGGCTGCTGATGAAGATGATTTCATGGATGATAACGGAGAGGAAGACAGGAATGAGGGACATGAAGCATTGGAGGCTCCGGATCTCTTTGAACCTCCATCTGACAAGCATGCACCAGTGGAGGGGGAGTCAGAAAAATCTACAGAGGCCGCCAGCATTCCCCCCGTAGAGACTGTGCTGGTGTCTAGCTCTACAGAGGCGTCTGCTGAAGAGCAAGGCCAAGAAGTGCCTCCGGCTCTTCCGTTACGAGATGAGCTAGCCACTCACACTGTAAATGTCATTCAGGGCATAGTGAATGAACTTAAAGCCTCCTTTGATAAAGCTCAGAATAAACTGCTGCACAGAATTAAGAAGTCTGAAAATCTCATGCTCAAGAATATGGTGGAGATCAACCATAAACTTGACGTGATGGACAAGAAATTTGAAGAGAAGTATACCGCGGCCGGCGAAGCTGTCACACTTCTTATGGCCGGATTGAAGAAGACCACCGACACTCTTGCTGTAGTAAATCAGAATGCACATGTTGTAGCCAACAACATTCAAAAGTTTGACGGTAATATGGTAACTCTCAACGCCAATCAGCAAGCCTTAGTCAATGAATTCTCCAGGACTTCAAAGCATATTGATGACTCGCTGCACTCATATGCCAATTCCATCGCGGTCGAAGCCAAAAAGGGGGAGAAAGAGTATCTAACTAAGATGGCCGAGCTTCAATAAATCATGATCACAAACTTCGAACAGTCAAACAAATATGTCTATGAGAGCTGCTGGTGGATGCTCCAACAGGCGTTAGGCGCATTAGGCGTCGTTTTGCCTGACAATCCTGCAGGTATTCATGCTCCTGAGACTTCTATGGCTGCTGCGGGAGTAAGTGCTGCTGAGGGAATAGGTGCAAGTGCTGCAGATGTTCCCATAAGTGAAGCTGATGCTAGGGCTATTTCCAAAGCTAAACTGATGAGCATGTTTGACCAAGAGGCCCTAGCAAAAGCCAGGGGCAAGCGAAAAGCTCAAGAAGGGACCTCCAAGGAGACACAGGCTGAAAAGAGAACTCGACTGAGTGAGGAGGAAGTACGAAATGAAAAGTGGAGTCCAGTTTCAAAGAATATCATCTTGGACACCTTCTGGCTACAGGAACAGGGGGAAATCAATCGAAAGGAGGTATACAGCCAGTATGAATGGGAGATGCATAAGACGTATGAAGCGAAACGAAACATCTTCTTCAGAAACAACACGGATGCAGATAAAGTTCCTCCTCCCAGATATTATCCGAAGCCTAAAGAGTACATGGAGAGGCAAAGGAAGAAGTATTTGGCGCAAAAATTCAAGGATGGCTTAGCTAAGGAAAAATAGTCAACAATCTATAGCTTGTCATTTTCTCTTAAGAACATTTACTGCTTATTGCTATTATATGAACAATTCTGAGATTATATGTGTATATATATATATTGGTATATATATTTGAAATTGTGAATGACTCAAGTCCTGATCTGGTTGCTTATATTCTCTTGTGTTGCATGTTTAACTTCTGAATGCTGTTTTTTTATTATTTGATTAGTGTTATTCATCTTAGCTAGTAGGGTTTTGGCTTCGTCAAATAGGGGGAGATTGTTGGGTATTGTATCCACAATCACCTGGATTTGAGGAAGCCACCTGTCAGGCTAAGATGAATTCACAATGTATTTGATGAAACTTCTTAAGTTGTGCTTGCAGTTCTTCCACGCTAAGTGCACACCAATGTCAGGGTGCAGTAGGTCAATATACACGGGTCTGCACGACGTAATCCCTCGTTGAGCAGATCAGTGTGTTGGCCTACGTGTACTCTCTCTATTGGAGTGCACTTACTTTCAAGTACAGGGCCGTGTTTATGCAAGAGAAGACAAGGAGCAAGGATGGGTCAAGGGGCAGCTCTTGGGTGGAAAGACGAAAATTCGTCTAAGTAAAAGTCGACGAGAATCACCAAGTGATTCTCGCCGATTCGGCGAGAATCACTAGTGATTCTCGCCGAATCGTCGAGAATCATTAGTGATTCTCGCCGACTCCTTCCGGCTACCTCAAAATGGTGCCAAGTAAGATTCGGCGAGAATCTCTAATGATTCTCGCAGAACCCGTCGCTGAACAGATCATGAATACCAAGTGAAAATCGTTGAGAATCAACAAGTGAATCGTCGAGAATCACTAGTGATACTCGACGAATCGTCGAGAATCATTAACTAATTCTCGCTGATTCGTCGAGAATCACCAATGATTCTCGACGAATTTTACTTGGCGTTTTCTCTGGATGCTGCTGGACCGGATTCTGCCGCTGGACTACTTTGAACCGGATTTCGGGTTTCTACTTGTGGGACCCACAACGGTCATATTGTAAGGGTCTACAGTGTATAAATACACGGGTACTTTTGAACAGTAAAAAGGGCGAAGAAAAGAAGATATACGCGAGCACGGACAAACCCTAAATCGCCGCTTCCGCTCCGCCGCCGCCGCTGCCGCTCGCGACAAGGTGTTCGCCGGTTGATCGTGTTTCTTCCCGATCTCCGGCGACAGAAGCTTAGCCAAGCTTTGAGTCTCACGTGTCTATCCAGAGATCTCTTGTCTCTCGATTTGGTGATCGGGAAAAACTTCCCCGTCCGAATCGATCGAGACGACCGATCCTCGTGTGACCGTTGGAAGACCAAGCTAGCTTCGCTACGAAGATTGGATCTCTAAGTTCAGCAGCCGCTCATCATCATAGCCGCCGATCCCGAAGCAAGCCGCCGCTCGTCTTGCTGCCACCGATTCCGGGGAGATCCTTTCCAAGAGAGACCAAGGTTGTAGACTCTTCGTTGACTTCACGAACACGTCGTCGAACGAAGAGGAACACCGTAGTCTCCAAACGAAGTTTGTATCTCGTGTACTTTCTATTTTACTTTTGTTATAAAGGAACGTTTGTTCCGTGTTGTAAGGGTTGGGTGCAACCCAGTTTGTGGGAGTGTTGACTCCTACGTGTGGAAGGGTTCCTTCCGATAGTGCAAGGATTGGATTTCAATCCTGTTGGTGAAGAGACCGAGTCATCCCTTGTTGGGAGATAGGTCGAAGGGGGAAAGTGGATGTACCCAAGTCGGGGAACCACTATAAATTGCCTGTGTATTCTGTGTGCTGTGCTATTTATTTTTGTTGTGCAGGTACAATCTTAAATTCCGCAAAAGCGTTGCACGTCACCTATTCCCCCCCCCCCCCCATAGGTGAACATAGTTGACACTAGGTGGACTTTCAGTGGAGGTCTGGAAACCGGCCTTGAACATAACTGGGTTTTGTGATTGTTTGGAAATTTTGGGATCCGGGAGAAGCTTGGCCCGCGCGTAGTACTTAAATTGTCTAGGCGGCGTGAGCAACGGGCAAGTGGAATTGGACCTAGGCTATGTGGTTCGGTGCGAGAGACCCGAAAATGGTACTGGTCGTTGACATAGTTGGGAGCCTTAGATGGTGGTCAGAAGGGCTAAATGCTCACATGTTGTTGCCATCCTGGGGGTGGTGGTGAAGACGCTGATTGGTCAGGATTCACCGTTAATGTGCCCTGAGTGCACGGGGTGTTTGGCCGTACGAGCCTACACCGGTGGCGAAATTTATATAGTTGCACTTTATTGTTTAGCTGGGCTAATGTAATGCAGGGAAAGAGCACCGTCTTCCCGACCTAGAGGCGGGGTCATTATAATTTGATCGGCTTTTGGCTGACCGTTGCTTTGTTTACCACAGTGCGGTGGAATGTGCTTGCAGGTGCTGCGGAGCCGAGTACCAAATAGCGGGCTGGAGCCCATATTGCTGTGCTGGCCCTAGATGGACGTAAAGAATAGTTGTACTTTACTTTTGTCATGTGTGGCCGGCCTGCGAGCCGATGTATGGAAAACAATATTTATTAAGTGAACTATTTTAAGGTCATAAGGCCATGTTCCCCTTTCAGTGTATTTTGGGTTTCATTCCTGTAGTGTGTTGTGGACATTCATGTTTATTGGATTTAAGTTTTGGGTTCTTTCAACTTTAAAAGCTTCCGCTAGAATGCTCTGTGTACGACGAGTAGTCTTAATTGGATAGTTTGTATATTCTTATGTAGCCCTTCCGACTGTCTGTGGTATACGGCGTCGGGTTCCAGCTGTACCTTCTGTTATATGTCATGCGACGGATGGGGGTGTTACATGCGGATTGCAGTGATCCATCATCATTTCCACTTACCCCAATTCTACACATTTAATATGTGAAAGTCATTGTCACTTTCCTAAGAGCCACAACTATGCAGAATTTCCAACTATCATTCTGACTTATACTGAATTCTTTATTCACATTGGTTTTCTCTTGCAATATATCTGAGTTCATTAATAAAATCCTTAACCGATGATATAAATATTAATCGCATGTCACGTCCATTAGTTTAAGGTGTTAGGGCGTCTAGGAACGTGATTTGCTGAGGTAACACATTCCTTTAATTATACATAAAACCTTTTGTGTTGTCGTTACTGCTTGATTTTAGTTTATCGAAAGGCCACTTGTTCGATTTCTTGTGGATTATACGCAACTTGTTTCGATCTTTGGGATACATCATGTCATAATGCAATGACGAAATTACAATCTCTCTTAAAGTTGTGCCAAGTAATGATATAATTCACGAGTCCGCGGAAGTTTCTAACGTCTCATTGAGACTTTCCTTGTTCTATGGTTGTAATATATCTAAGCGGGCAACCCTCTACGTATATCCCAAACTTCTAGGGAGGGTTGATTATCTTGCCGATTCTGCGAATGCAAAACCTCATCTTTACTTGAGCAACATTTGAATTAATCAAGTCTTCTAGATTACTATGTGTGTGACACATGTTTTATAAATCAGGTCTAGAGAAATTCATGTCGTTACCAATTTAGCCCAATAAACAAAAGGATGAACCCCCATACCTTTCAGGCTAAATTCCCTTAATATTTACAGTGCATTCCTTTTATATGTGCACTCAATCCTTAGGTTTAACAATCTTAGACCTGGATTTGTACCTTAATTGATATGTTATATACCTTAGGCCTTCAAGGTTACTATACGACCAATTTTTCAAGATCAACACGTGACCCAACCAAAATGGGTTTCTTGAAATCTTATTCTACCATTGGTATTTGCCACTGTGGTTGTCTTAACGTAATCAAGTCATCAGTATGAGGGTTAAGTTTACGAGTACCCTACAATTCCACTAATATATTATATGCACCAGTTCTCCTTAAGGCGGTCCTATCAGCTTGGGTAAGAAGTGATAATATCACTCGATAGGTAGAGTAGGGACATCAGAATTTAAGCCTTAAGCATTGACTCTTGCGTCAAATTCTTCCTTTGGTGAATTTGGGTATCCCCATACCTTAACCAATCTATCTCTGATGTCGATTTATAACTCGGATACACTACGAAATCCTCTTGGTAAGTCAAGCTAAGGTGGTGTCCTAATTGGATTGGCCTAACTCATTATACTTAATGGACTGTTTTATGTGACTTTTTACACATGGGCACACCACTGCTTCAGCTGCATAGTTTGTCCGTAAACTAATGCTCGCGCGGGGTGGTCCAGTATTGTGGACTTCTTTCTCATATGATCTTTTGTTCAAGTGATACCAGTTTGTAAGACCCCCCTCCCCCTTACTAAGGAGGGCTACCAGGTCCTATGCCCAGAACCTCCGTCTTACGGTGGCACTAACGCACGGGTTAGGTGACACCGCAACACGGCGATTCTGCCAGCTAATACGATCATAAAACCTATAGGCCAATATGAGAAATAGAAGTATAGCAGTAATCAAATCCACTAGTCCACAAGTCACGGGGTACATATCATATATATTAATGAAGAGTATAGAAACATAGTCCACAATGAGTACAAAATGAAAGAGTAATAAGGGCTTATGCCCAATACATCATATCAACTCTCTCTCTCTCTCAAATCAAAGCGGAAGCTAATCTAATACATCAAAACTCGTCCCACCTGAGGACGCGCAGTAGTAGTTGTAGTCTGTAGTAGCGGTATCTGCTCCTCAAGTCCTGCCTCATCATCGTGCTGGTGCTCCATCTCCACGAGCTCCTAAAATAGTATGGTCATCGACCATTAGTCAAAAAGACTAAGTCATTTCCTCCGCACCTCGCCCCGCAGCTCCTAGGCACCGAGCAGAAGGACGAAGCGGAGGACAACAAGGGGTAACAAATGTGGAAGCAGGTGACAAAAACTAATTAACAGTTGTAATAGATATTATTATTCTACTCTAGCAATTCTAAGTATATAGTACAAGTAAGTAAAACGCAGTACTAGTAAAGGAAGTAAAGAACAGAAAGTAAGAGCAGGGAAATAAAACTAGGCTACCACTATACTACCATCACAAAAGTATCTTAACTTATAAAAAATGACCATGCATATTTATAAGTTAAGTTTCTAGGAAATTTAACTTATCATATAAAAGAGCTCATACTAATTTATATGATAAGAATCTATGAAGCGTATGACCTAATATGAATGAATGTTATGATGCAATTTATGTACAGGCAAGTGCAACTCACACACAACGACTCTATGATCACAGACCTTTAGTTCCCACCTTTTGAGAGCTAGCATCACTCTCGGGTACCACCGCTGTGGCTACGACAGCAGCGGAGCGGGCGTCTCCACTTTTAGGCCGGTATGCACACTACCAAACCTTAGACCCCCCCTCATACGCCTCTGTACACGTCCAAGGTGCACTCTAGAGTCTCTACGTACATACTTTGATGACAACCCGTCAGTCTTGTTGGGTCGGATGTGCGTTATCGGGGATCGTCCTCTAGACCGCAGTGTAAAATAACCCACTGGCCCCTCTAACCCTCACAACTGTCTGGTGCACTGTACTGTCATCGGTGTGACGAACGGCCGGTACCGCATACGTTCGATGATCGATGAAAATCTGCTCGACGATCGTCGAGTGACCACTATGTTCGACGATCGTGAAACCTTACGTTCGACGATCGTGAAACCTTGCGTTCGACGATCGTTGAGTGTCAATAAAGAGGCAGAGGCCACTTGGCCTTGGCTCCATCAACCCAAAAATTGTGTTGACTGGCCCCCTCAGAGAATTTTCAGAAAATTTGGATGCATGGTGCCCACTTGGCATGAAGGGTGATACAACCAAAGCTCCAAACCGAGCTTGCAATGGTTGTATCTCCCCATATACCCCCTCCCAGCCAAAAATAATGATCCCATTAGCTTCATAGGGCAAAGGAGAGTAGAAATCGATAGCTGGAGTGAAGGAAATGGTGCAGGAACCATGAATCCGAGAGGTGTCACCGGAGCAAGGTCAGGAATGGCCACCCGCCTCCATCCTCGCCGCCAGCCACCAACACAGGTCCGTTTCACCGTACCTCTACCCGTACTAGAATCCTAGATCAACTAGGGGAGATATCGGGCTCAATTGAGCCCGATGCCATGGGAGAAATGGGGGAGCCACCAACACAGGTCCGAGAGGATGTGCGTTATCGGGGATCGTCCTCTAGACCGCAGTGTAAAATAACCCACTGGCCCCTCTAACCCTCACAACTGTCTGGTGCACTGTACTGTCATCGGTGTGACGAACGGCCGGTACCGCATGCGCCGCCACTATATTTATGCACATGCAAGTATTTCATCCCGAGCCTTCAGCTTGCAGGACCAACCCGTCCTGAATCCCTCAAACCCTATACGGGTGAGCATTTATCTCAATACCTCCAACCCTACATCGATGAGAACGCACAATAGTGCCTTTATTCCAAATCTCTCAAACCCTACACGGTTGAGCATGTTACACAAGTTTCCCTCCAACCCAACACGGGTGAGAATGAACCACAATGTCTTAACCTATTAGACTACTCTTGTATACGGTTTATTATACGTAGCGGTTTAAGGTTAATCCAAGGACTGCCCAGGGTATACCCAGTGAAGGGCTCTCGGGGGCACTAGGAACTACAATGGGATTCCGCACAAAGTTCCCTTTCTCAAGGATAATTACTTTTATTGATGTCTACCCAGGATTTATACCCCAACTCTCGTATTACTTTAGAACGACCTTAAAGACTTAGGGTGTTATTAGGAGCGCGACGGTCTTCCGCCAGTCCCCGTTATTGTTGTTATTACGGGACTTGCACTCATTCACACATGGTTAAGGAATCCACTAGGAGACCAACCATGGTTAATTCCTCCACTAAGATCCTCACTTTACTAGTTATTCAGATTCCTCCCCTGGTGGCCCTACTAGTACGAATATCGGTGCTAGACCCTTACCCATGTCCCGATACCACCCACAAATGTGACCTCTAATTCCTCTGGTCATATGCCCCAAGTTATTTATCCTAGCATGGTATGGACCTATATGATGACTAGGATGAATTCCATAATTTTCCAAATTACTTACACCATTAAATTAATTTCTTTAAATATAATCCCTAGTCATTTTGTACAAGAAGTATTGTCAATATTGAACCTACTATCCTAGGGATTCTTCTAGGTATATAATATGACAATTAATGGGGCCTACCAAAATTTCATGCTTTTTCAATTCAGATTTATAATTAATTCTTATTTAACACTATATCCACAAATCTAGCATTTTCCAAATGAAGTACATAAAATATTATCTCAAAAATTCTAAGTAAATTACAGAGCCTTGATAATAATGAAATAATACTATGTCCAGATTTACATTTACATCTAGGTTGAAATGGCCTATCCATGATCAATTTGAGTTATTTACCAAAATGTCATTATGGGGCCTAAGTACACTATTTGGCACTCCAAAAATTCTGAAATAATTACACAAGGTATAAAACATACAATTACAGCAATATGAACTTTCTCAGATTTTTCAAAGGAATGTATCCATGATTTCTACACAAAATTCCATATAGGTAAAATGGTCGTTTTGCTCCTTAAAGTACTTAAAATTCATCCAACAGAGATATAATTTATTTTTAGTGCTTATTTTTTCACTCCTTAGTCCTCAACAGAAATGGAACCTTTTATGATAAGGGTAAACCTATTTTAAATTTATTTCCTAAAAAGGGCCAAATTTTCAGAAATTCAAATTAATGGGATTTTTGTTCCCAAAAATCCCACCATTGCTATGAGAGGTGTATTACACCCTCATGTGTCTCCATAATAAAAATCATGATTTTTGAATGTACCAAGTTGGCTGAATACACATTATTTCATTTTAGGCTAAATGCACACCAAGCCTATAACAAGGCAACACATGCAAGTGGGTTTACCCAACATGCAATGGTCCAAATTGGCTGAAATTTAAAACATATACTTATAATGTCCCTAAGGACATGACACCAAAATTTGGGGTCATTCGTAGTCACACAACTCCAAATATTTCATTTATTTTATTTTGGGTATTTTAGTAAAAACTATAGAAAATTTTTCCCAAAAATTCTCATGTTTGTACAGGAGTTAACAAAGCCCAGAAATGCATGCACCCAAAATTTTGGGTCATTTGGAGGACTGGTTTGACTTGGGAATCATTTTGAAATTCTGCCCTAGCTAAGGACCAACCCTAGAAAAATGGTACTACAGGTCATACCACTGGACCAAATCTCAAGTTAAGGGTAGCAAATTAAAGTTAACACAAAGAGATGCATTTTTTCATGTTCATGTCATCCTCTGGAAATGTCTCTAAGAGCCCTATATTTGACATGCAAGATTACTGAAATAAATGTGACAGAAATGTAAATTTCATTTCATTAAATAATAACATAATTTAATTGATTTTAATAAAAGTGCAGCACGAATCTTAAAGCGATTTAGATGGCATCCTTTCATCTTCCCCAAATGTTCAATGGCTGAGATCGAGCCGACCTGGGGAATATTACGGGGCCATTTCCGGCCACCTGAGGCAGCGCCACTCCCGGCCAACGGTACCATCACCTTCACGGTGGTGGTGGCTATCCTTTGCCGGTGATGAGGCGGCGGGAGACGGCGGCGACGGTGATCCCGAACGGTAAGCAAAATCTTGGAAACTCTCCCATTTAGCCCATGGCATCGGGCTCAATTGAGCCCGATATCTCCCCTAGTTGATCAAGAATTCTAGTACGGGTAGAGGTACGGTAAAACGGACCTGTGTTGGTGGCTGGCGGCGAGGATGGAGGCGGGTGGCCATTCTAGACCTTGCTCCGGTGACACCTCTCGGATTCCAGGTTCCTGCACCGTTTCCTTCACTCCAGCTATCAATTTCTACTCTCCTTTGCCCTCTGAAGCTAATGGGATCATTATTTCTGGCTGGGAGGGGGTATATGGGGAGATACAACCAATGCAAGCTCGATTTGGAGCTTTGGTTGTATCACCCTTCATGCCAAGTGGGCACCATGCATCCAAATTTTATGGAAATTCTCTGAGGAGGCCAGCCAGCACAATTTTTGGGCTGATGGAACCAAGGACAATTGGCCTCTACCTCTTTAATTGACACTCGACGATCTCCGAACGCAAGGTTTCATGATCGTCGAACGCAAGGTTTCACGATCGTCAAATGCAGTGGTCACTTGACGATCGTCAAGCAGATTTTCATCGATCGTCGAATGGAGTGGTCACTCGACGATCATCGAGCAGATTTTCGTCGATCATCGAATGCAGGGGAAACACTCTACAATCGTCGAGCATCTTTCGTCGATCGTCGAACGCAGAGGGACACGCCCTCCCGACACGCCCATGTCGTCTGGAATGTTCTACCCGAACACTTTTCGTCGAATGCATTTCGTCAAATGCGTGACGACTATGTACCTAAGCAGGACACGCCCTGGGACATGCCCGTGTCCCATGTCGTGTCACCCAAAATTTTGCCTACTGAAATTTGGAAGATTGGGCCTATAGGTATAGGTTTAACCAATTTAGGTCCATGATTGACTTTGGTCAACTTGTGTCAAAGGATTGACCTAGTGACATGCCCTAGGGTCCACATAGATTATTTTAGGGGTTAGGGCAATGTGTTGGGGTCATGGTGTGGCTAGGGTTCCTATTTAGGCTAGTTTGACCTAGTTTGACTTAGGCCCTTATAGTGGGCCCCACCTAGCTACAACCCACTACTTAGGGTCAAACCTAGCTAATTTCCCTAACACCCACCCCATGTCCAACACAATCTGAGTTAAGGGGTCTAGAAGTAACATGGGATGTTACATCCAGTCTCCCCCATAATTAGATGAATAATATGTCTATAGGGTGTGTCCAGAGGAGTTGACCACCTTGCCAGTGTTGTTTTGGGTGGAGTTGTCCGCCTGTGGCTAACAGAGTTTTGTTTTCTTCCTGATCATTTTAATCATGATTTTTCCCTTATAGCCTTGTGCATCTGGGGTACTTTGGTTGTACGTGACGACTCACATAAGTGTTCCTTTTTGAGATTATTGTTGCACCTTACTGTTGTACTTTATTTCAGTATTTTGTTTTTGTTCTTGGGTTGGTACCCCATGACCTTTGTTTACTTTTGCTTAATTTTCCTGCCATCACTAGTTTTTTTCTTGCTGAGGTGTTCTGTCTTTGGAATGCCTCAGGTTCAAAGCTGTAGCTGGTAGTGGAGCTGGTTTTGGAGTTCTTGAGCAGTAGTGTGGGATGTGATTTTTACCTCATTGCTGCGAGATAGTTTGTTGTGGTAGTTTTCTTTGCCTAATTCATACTTAGTTTTATTTAATGTGGGTTCGTGTCAGATTGTTGACGCCCACAGGATGGTTGAATTTAGATACTATTGCTAGCTGCTACTTGCTTTCTTTTTGATTATTTGTTTTACTTGCTCTCTGGGATGTTTTATGCTAAGATTGCATGATAGGTATTTTCAAGTATAAAATCTACTATTATTACTTCATGCATCGTATGTTTTAAAATGCTAAATCACTATGTATAATCACCATAAAAAGCAACTTTTACTTCTGTTATAAAACTAGGACTTGCACACCATGAGTTGTCCTCTGGGAACCTTTAAACTTATGAAAGATGTCTAACCTTGTAAAAGAAGTATTTTCCATAGCATATAACTACCTCTATCGTGGACTAGATGAGCCACAAAGCGAGGGATACGTCTAACTGCTTAACTAAATTTGTCTCTAAATAACTAAAAGACCTTTCTTTAGGTGATAAGTAAGAGTTTTGACTGAGCGTCCGCAGTTATCCCCTACTGACATGGGATCATGGCGCACATTTTCCGTTACTCTGATTATGTTTATGGCTGTGAAAATGCGGTTTGTGACAGTTGGTATCATACGTAGGTTGGTTTGACAAGTTGGTCGAACCAGCCAATCTCGTATAGTTTGATTCCCTTCTTTCATTTGCATACACACACTGATGTGTCATTAGTACGTCTTAACCGAAGCATAGTCACTACACTCATAGCATGATAAGAAGTATACGGGGCATATTACATAGTATTTGATGCATAATATGTGTTTTTATATGGATCCACCATAGGAGGCAACATGTGATGGTTATGTAGTATGGGATGTATAACCACCATCGCATGGGTGCCAATTAGCATGTTTTCTTTTCGTGTTGCACGTGATGTTATGTAGTATAGGATGCATAACATTTCATATGTACGTCGCTCATACATACATTAAGTCATTTTTAGAATGCATAACACTGCATACATAACATATCATCGCATAAGCATGCGTGCTAAGTTAAGGTTGACATGATGACACATGTACACACATTATTTTAAATAAGAATAAAGAGTGCATGTATTCATATCATAGGCACATGAGTAAATAGGATGAGAGAATATCATAGTAAGTAAGACATAACATCATTACAAAATCCCAGAGCAAGTTTGCAGCATAAGCAGGTGTCTATAAATATGGTCTGAACTAGTTGTGTGGCCTAGTTGTAATCCAGGATTTTTGATGAGTCGTTCGTTACTTTTCTAGAAATGTCAGCTGGACATCATGCTACTCGGTCGACTCCCTAGTCGAAGGGTGAGTCTTCTGGTGTGAAAAGTGATGTGGTGATCGAGAGTTTGCGTCATAGTAATGAGGCTCTGTCGAGACAGTTAGTTGCGATGCAATTGCAGATTTAGTCCTTATTGTTTATCGTTCCCGCGCAATAACCCTTAGCGCAAGATTCTGTCGAGGGTCAAGACATACCCATTACTCCTGCTTCTTTAGTGCCCCCTGTGCTGCTACCACCAGAGATGGATTTTATATCGTATTTTCAGCGATTGGGACCCCCTACTTATGACGGGAGTGCCAACTTTACGGTTTTGAATGATTGGATCATCACAATCAAAGAGATGTACTTATATTTGGGGATTGCAGAAGCCTAGAAGGTGATGATTGCGGCCTAAAAGTTAAAGGCGTGGTAAAGAGCTGGTGGATTCGGGAAAAGCAATGTTTGAAGGAAGGATGCTCTTTGGTGTCCTTCAAGAAGATGTTGCTTAAGAAGTTTCTACCCTCGGTCGAGCAGGACCGTCTGATGAATAATTTCCAGCATCTAAAATAGAGACAGCTCACAGTGAGCGAATATGAGATTGAGTATAGTAAGTTCAGCAGATTTTCTCCTGATTTGTTAGCTTCGGTGGTAGAAAGAGTGAAACGCTTCCTCAAAGGACTAATCAGCGATGTTCAACAGTTGTCATGCACTTATAGAGTTGAAAGCTATGTTGAGGCAGTGGAAGACGCTCTGAAAGTTGAGACGATTGAAAATGCCAAGAATCAAGTTACTGCGGCGAGAAAAGAGAAGAGGAAGGGTGATGAGGATAGAAGATCTAGGGCATCTGGCCCTTCTTCGAAGAAGAAAAATAGAGATATATGTAGCTTCTGTGGTCGATCTGGCCACCCTTATGAAAGGTGTTTCAAAAGGACTGTCACCCTAAAGCAGTAGTAGGTGCTCGCCATCCTAGTTCAACCCAAGGGAGATATGGTATGCACGTTCTATACAAGGAAGGCACATGACGTGAGTCATTGCTGGTTGAAAGAAAAGACTTGCTTCCAGTGCATGCAGAAGGGGCACCTGAAGTTTCATGCCCCCAGGCTCAGTCTCCACTGCAGCCTGCCTCGCTTCGGGCTCTACCGCCACCACCAAACCAGGACAAACGAAAAGGGAAGCTGAATGTGGTGACCAGGGAGGAAGATAATACCTCGACACAAGTAATATCGGGTTAGATCCTAGTTTAATTTTTACTCTCTATTGTTGCCCTAGTTTTCCTTCATTTAGTTATGTATGCTACAGTTTAGGGGAGTTTAAGGTACAAAATAGTGGGTGCGTGTTCTTTTTGATTCAGGTGCCACCCATTACTTTATGGTGCATAGTTTTGTGGATAGAAATCGTTTGAACGTGGATCTATTAAGAGACTCCTTCAACGTTAAGCTTCCCTCAGAAGATTCGGTGATATCAAATCAAGGGATTCAGAGGTGCCCTATTTTTCTAGGTGATTTCCTAGCCTTTGTAAATCTGATGGTTTTGGATCTGGCAGACTTTGATGTGATTTGGGCATGGACAGGTTGTCCAAGCATGATGCGGTCATCCAGTACAAGGCAAAGCGACTTGACTTCAAGATGGACAATGGCCAACCTATGAGCGTCTATGGTTTTCAAGACAAGGTTTCCCCTATCATCTCTATGGTACGTGCCTGTCGTGGCTTAGAGTCTGGTTGTGAGGCATATTTGGTTTCTATTTTTACTATGGAAATAACTTTTGTTACACCACGTCATGAGGATATTTGGTGGAGTGAGAGTTTCCATATGTTTTTCCTGATAGTCTTCCAGGAACTCCTCCTGGGAGAGAGGTAGAGTTTGTGATAGACCTCGAGCCAGGTACTCGCACTATTTCTAAGGCACCATACTGTATGGCTCCCCGTGAATTGGATGAGTTACGTACTCAGCTCGACGAGTTGCTGTAGTGTGGATTTATTAGACTGAGTTCTTCTCTGTGGGGTGCTCCTGTATTATTTGTAAAGAAAAAGGATGGATCGATGAGCCTTTGCATCGATTATAGACAATTGAATAGGGTGACCATTAAGAATAGATATCCCTTACTGAGGATTGATGATCTTTTCGATCAGTTGCACGGTAGCTCGGTGTTTTCAAAGATCGATCTTCGTTCCGAAAACCACCAATTGAGGATCCGTGAGGCAGATATTCCACGGACTGCTTTCTGTTCGTGGCATGGAAATTTTGAGTTTTTGGTGATGTCCTTTGGTTTGACAAATGCAACCTCCGCTTTCATGGATTTAATGAATAGAGTGTTCAAAGATTTCTTAGAACGTTTCATGATCATATTCATAGATGACGTACTTGTTTATTCCCATAGTGTTGAGGAGCATACTCAACATTTGTGATTGGTTTTGTCGACCCTGAGGGAGCATTAGTTATATGCAAAGTTGAGCAAGTATGAGTTCTAGCTACCTCAGGAGTCCTTTCTTGGCCATGTTGTGAGCAAGGATGGTATTTTCGTAGACCCGACCAAGATTTCTGTTGTGATGGAATGAGAGAGACATTCTACACCTAAGGAGATTAGGAGCTTCTTAGGCCTGGCCGGCTATTATAGAAGATTTGTAGAAGGGTTTTCAGTGTTGTCTGCTCCTCTAACTAGACTTACCCAGAAGAACACCGCGTTTGTTTAGAGCGATAAGTGTGAAGAAGCTTTCCAAGAGCTGAAGAAGAGATTGTGTACTACTCCAATTTTAACATTGTCTACCGAAGGAGTTGAGTATGTTGTTTATGTGGACACATCACATATTGGACTTGGATGTGTTTTGATGCAGGATGGAAAGGTGATCGCGTATGTATCAAGATAATTAAAAATTCATGAAATAAACTATCCTACGTGTTGGGTACATTGGTTTAAATGTACCTGATTTGAAGAAGCCTCAACCTACTCAATGATATACATCAAAATGTATTTGATGTATTTTGAGTTACCTTGTGCAGGTTAAGTATTTGCAGGGAAGATGGAAAAGTTTCTAAGTCCATGTGTCGACACCCAGGAGCAAAGTGTCGACACTTAAGAAGACTTGTGTCGACACCCAGGCAAGCAGTGTCGACACTTGGAGTACTTGTGTCGACACCAGGGATGCAGAGTCGACACCAGACAGAAAGTGTCGACACAAGGAGCTGTGTCGACACTCAATGAAGAAAAGTCCAGTGAAGCTGTGTCGACACTTAGCAGTTGTGTCGACACCCAGTGAAACTATGTCTACATCAGAAAGTGTCAACACTTGGAGGTTGTGTCGACACTCAGCAAAAGTCAGCAGAGTCTAAGTATAAGTGTCGACATAATAAAGCATGTGTCGACACTCAGCAAAAGAGTCAACACTTGAAGAAAGTGACGACACAAGAAAGAATGTGTCGACACTCAGCAGAAGACTCAACACTTGAAGAAAGTGTCGACACAAGGAGCTGTGTCGACACTTAGCAAAGTTCAACAATATTTTAAGTACAAGTGTCGACACTAAGGAGATGTGTCGACACTCAGCCAAAGTCTCAACAGAAGAAGAATGTGTCGACACAAGGAGCAGTGTCGACACTCAGCAAGTATCAACACAGAAGGCATGTGTCGACACCAAGAAGAAGTGTCGACACTGAACAAGTTCAACACATGAAGATGTGTCGACACAAAGGTGTTGTGTCGACACTTACAAGAATTCAACTAAGTGCTGAAGAACAAGTAGTTGTGTCGACACTCAATATCAGTGTCGACACATGATGAAGAAGCTGTGTCGAGAAGTGAATTCTACAACACAAGGAGTTGTGTCGACACCTTGAAGGCTAGTGTCGACACTTATTCAACTTGTGTCGACACTTAGTCTATAAGTGTCGACACTTAAATACATACAGTCTCGACACCTTCAGACAGTTACAGAATTTTCAAGAACTGACTGGATGACTTGACAGCTGCCATTCCAGCCGGTCTACTGCACCTGTCAGAGTTGTCTGAAATCAGTTATGAACCGGACCAGCCGGTTACCATGAAGAAGGACTATATATAGGCTTATACTGTCTACAGAAGAAGTTGTTCAAGTGATTATTCAAAAGATCAACACATCAAGTAATACAAAGAAGATCTAGCTATTCATTGAAGAATCCAGTGTAGATCTAAGTAGTTGGAGAGAGAGAGCTCCATCCAAGAAGACAGCCATTGGAACCAGGCTGAGAAGAAGGGTTCAGATTTTGTTCTGAATCTTAAGTAGCAGAGATCAAGGATCAACTGCAGAGGAGATCAATCTTATTGTGTTCTACATTCAAGAAGCTTTGAATAAAGCCAAGTCAGTTTGATCTCAGCTTAGTTCTTCGAAGAACTCATCAAGAAACTCACAACTCTTCTCTCTTTTCTCTGAGTTGTAGGGTTTACATTTTGTATTCATATTATCTTGTAGGATCCTTAGGGATCTGAGTTTGTAAGCCTGTAATTATAAAGGCTGAGTGTAGGGCCTGTGTGCCTGAGTGTAGGAGATCTAATTCTCTGAGTGTAGGCCTGTTGTGGCTGAGTGTAGGCCTGTTGAGGCTGAGTGTAGGCTTTGTGAAGAAGCTGAGTGTAGGTCTTTGGAGAAGACTGAGTTGTAGGGCCTTGGGCCTGATCTGTAGGAACCTGGTTGAGGTTCTGAGTGTAAGATCTGAGGATCTGAGATAGTGGAGGAGTTTGGCCGAATCTAGTACACTACTAGATAGGCGAAGGAGGAAAGTGGATGTACCCAAACCTTGGGGAACCACTATAAATCTGTGTGCCTACTGTGTGCTTGTGTAATTCTGTGAATGCTGCTTGTTTGCTGTGCTAAAGTAACTAGAACTCTGTGATATAATCTGAATTCTGCCTAAAAAGTCAAAAAGATTTAAGTCACCTATTTACCCCCCCCCCCTCTAGGTGAGTAAGTACAATATCTTTCAAGTGGTATCAGAGCCAGGTTACTCAAAAAGGGACATAACTGTCTGAGTAGATCCTGTTGGCAGATTCAGTCTAAGTCAAATTGCAGAATCAAGAAAATCAAGAATCATGGGTTCAACAGAGAATCATAAGGAACTTGGATCCATGAAGTTACCCATATGTAGAAACGAGATCTTTGGCATCTGGAAGGAAAGGGTGAGACTGTTTATGGAAGCCTCAGACCCTAGAATATATATCACAGTGAAAGAAGGGTCATGTGTGCCCATGAAGGTTTCAGTCCTAGATGCAAATCAGAGAACACCTAAAGACTTCTTTGAAATGACAAAGGATGAGATAATTCTAGCCACAATGGACAAGAGGGCTCAGAATATCATTGTGAGTGCTATAGATGATGCTACCTTTCAGAATTTGATACACTGTAAGACATCTAAGGAGATGTGGGATACTCTTATTGTGTACATGGAGGGTTCTGAAGAAGTGAGGCAGGACAGAAAGTCCTTATTAAACCAAGAATATGAAAGCTTTAGGCAAGGTAGATCTGATAGCATAACTGAATGCTATTAGAAGTTCTACAGGATTGTGAATGAGCTAATGTCCTATGACAGAGAGTTCAGTAATTATGAGCTTAATGATAAGTTCTTAAGGTCCCTTACAAAAGATTGGGACACCAAGATCTGTGCCATAAGGTAAATGGCAAAGCTAGCAGAAATTCCTCCACCAACACTATTTGGAAAACTGCTATCCTATGAGATGCAGTTGATGGTGAGGAAAGAAGAGGAGAAGACCACCAGAATTGAGAACAAGGAAAGGACAGTGGCATTCAAGACAGAAGCCACCAAGAAATACAGAAGTAAGTCTCCTTCACCACCTCCAAAGGTAGCTGAAACTGAGTCAGATGAGTTAGCAAGCAGAAAGTCTGAAAGCAGTGAAAGTGATGAGGACTTTGCTGCCTTCACAAGACACTTTCAGAAGTTCTTAAAGAAGAAACAGTGGAGGACAAAGCCATCTACTTCACAAGGAAAAGATGACTATTATCAGAACAAGAAGTCATCAAAGAAAGACAGGAAAAAGACCAAGTCTGGCAAAGCAACTCTATCAAAAATTGTTTGCTATTGCTGTAATAGACAAGGACATGTTATTGCAGACTGTCTTGAAAGAAGGAAAGAGTCTAATGATAAGAAAAAGACTCAATTCAAGGGCAAGAAGGAAAAGTCTTTTGTTGTCAAAAAGGATTAGAGCCTGTCAGACATTTCTTCATCAGGAACTGAGTCAGGTGCTGAAGCATATATAGGACTGTTTGCTGAGGAAGAAGAAGAGGAGTTCATCCAGATCATGAACTCTATATATGAACAAGAGGACAGTCAGTGCCAAGGACTGATGGCATTGACAGAAAGTGACAAAATCCAGGAGCAGCCTGGACCTAGTAAGGTACAAAATTGTTCTTTCACTTCAATTTCTTGTGCTAGTTCAGAATCAGATTCATCATCATCAAGTGATGAGAGTGCATCTGAGTCTGAAGAGGATATTCATCAATTGATAGATGAATATAAAGTTCTGTTGCAAGCTTTTAAGAAGAGCAAGTCCCTAGCCAAGAGTCAGGCAAAGGAAATTGCTAATCTCAAAGTTACTGCAACTGATTTTGAGAAAATGTTTGATCAAAAACTTAATGAGATAGCCAGACTGAAGCACATAACTGTGATTCAGATGGGGACTATATGTAACACCCCGAAGTCAAGAGAATCATTTTGAGCAAAATCGGGTTCAGGCATGGGTGACACGGCCTGGGACACGGGCGTGTCCCAGGGCGTGTCAGTTGACACGGCCTGCGACACGGGCGTGTCGCAGGGCGTGTTGAGGTTGTCTTGACGATCGAACTTGGTGTCGACGATTTTCGCTCGACATCGTCGAGAGGGGCACACGGCCCAGGATACGGCCGTGTCGGATGCCGTGTCGAATGCTCGCCGAGTGTTACTCGACGATCGTCGAGTATCGAGTTTCTAGTGAGGACACGGCCTGTGACACGGGCGTGTCACAGGGCGTGTCAGTGGGCGTCAAATTCAGCTCGACGTCTCGGGTTAGGGCGTGTTTGCGGGACACGGGTGTGTCCTGGTGCACACGGCCATGAACACGGGCGTGTGCCAAGCCGTGTGCCAGGCCGTGTGAAGTCTCGGGTTGATTTGGGATTATTTCTGTTGAGGAACACGGCCTCAGACACGGGCGTGTCTGAGGGCGTGTCGGGTACACGGCACGTGACACGGGCGTGTCACACGGCCGTGTACTGGTTAGATTGAGTCGGTTGTCTGCCGCTTAGGGGGACACGGCCTGTGACACGGGCGTGTCACTGGGCGTGTCAGGCCGTGTTCAGGGTTTTCTGGCCAGATCTGAGCCGTTTGTTTCCCTCTTCCTGGATCCAGTGGCTGGGCTTTGTCCAGGTGTCTAGGAGGCCGAGAATTAGAAGATGAATACTCTTATCTTCTCTTCTTCTTCTTCTTCTTCATCTTCATTCCAAGAAAGAAAGAAGAAAGGCCTAAGGGAGAGAGAAGGGAGAAGTCTTCCAGCTGCTGTAGGAGCTGCGGAGTGCGGAGCGAAGATCCGAGAGCGGATTCGTGAAGACAGAGCCGAGGCGGTGCTTTCCATCCGGCTACTTCATGGCACCGAAGCGATCTTCAAGGGTAACGATCTCCTTCTTGGACATCAAAGTCCTTTCTCTATACATGTGCTTGGAATCCTCCACCAAGAGGTGGATCGCGGAAGTGATTCCTTTGTTTTGTCTGTATTTAGAGCCGGAAGTATAGAGTACGGCGTAGGCATGCTGTGTGAAGCCCATCTGGACCGGTAGTCTAGATTGGTGATGTTCGTGGGTAAACCGGAGAAGACTCCGTGGCTTTGATGATGTGCAAAACGGATTTCTGTTGTGATGAATGTATGGATGTGATGATTGTAAGGAGGCTTTGGTGAAGCTCCTGGATATGAGATGATCAATTGGTAACACGCCTGGTTAGTGCGAGATACGCCCGGTTTGTTACACCACTAGGGTGGGTTGATCCAGTTAAGGTAGGATCGATGGGTGGCAATGCTAGGGGAGCCGAGTTAAACCCGGGTTGCTGCACCACATGGTGTGGGTTGATCGGATTAGGAGGGGGATCGATGGGTAGATAATGCCTGGGGAGCTTAGATAAACTCGGCTTGCTACACCACGGAGTGTGGGTCGATCTGCTCTGTTTGTGATGCTGTGAGGATGGACCTCTGAGTGGCTTGGGCGGGATGTCGCCAGCCTGCGAGCTGGTGGACTAGGGCCGGTCAACCAACAAGTTAAAACCTCGAGAGACAGCGGTGTACGACGGTGGATTCCGGTACGCCAAGAAGGTGCCCTGAGTGCACGGAGCGTTGGTGGACTCCAGCGTTTGTGATGTGACGTGTTTGTTAGATAGTGGAATAAAGAGAATAATCTAACTATGATGTGATTTGGTGATGTTTGCTGATGCTTGATGAGAAAGGAAGCACTGTATGCAGGGAAGGAACCACTACCCCGGGTAGGGGGTAGGGTCGTTATAATGGGTCAGCAATGCTGACCGTTACTTTGTTTTCTGTGTTGGTTTGGATGATGAATTGCAGGTGCTGCGGTTTGGAAAGAATAAGTGGATTGGCTAGCCTGGTGTTCTTAGTCCTTGAAGGTTATGTGAAGATTCGTGGTTGGATTTCATGTGTGGTCGGCCTGCGTGCCGATGTACGAAACCATTGATGTGAAAGAGGAACGTGTAAGGCTATAAGGCCAGGGTGTGTGAGTTGTATACATTCCTGGTGTTTTTATATAAATGTGGTATTTATATATGGGTGGACATTCTGGTTTGAGTTCATGTGAACAAGAAAAATGCTGCGCTAGAATGGAATGAGTTAAGGACACGCATAGATTTGATTTCCACACGTGATTCCTTCGCTTGTCTGTGCTATATGGCGTGGGGCCCCGGCCGGACCAACCATTATATGTCATGTGACAGGTGGGGGCATTACAAAGTGGTATCAGAGCCAGGTTTAGATTGTTTGGGAGGAGAGAACATAAGTGAACTCATGAATGTCCACTAGGAATGTATGTCATGCACATGCTGTGCGTGCGGGTGTAGTCAATGTAGCAGTCCCATTATGCTTTGGCTGTATTAATGGTGTTCTGTACATTGATAGTTGGCGAGGGATGGAGTTGGGCCGTCTGAGCCCCAGCGGTCGGATGAAAGTGCCGCACCCGTGGAAGCGCCGATGCCTCCCTCGGCAGAGGCCATACGGGTGGTGGCGGAGACAGTGCTTGCAGTGTTACAAGCACAACCAACTGGACAGGCAAGACCTGGTGGAAGGCAAGAGCATGCTGCCGAGGTGGTGGGAGTGCAAGCAAGTGACGATGCCTTGTCACGTTTTATGCACTTTCATCCACCGACGTTTGGTGGAGCGCTTTCACCAACGCAGGCAGAAGATTGGTTGGCAAGAGTAAAAAGGATCCTAACCGCAATCAGGACGGTCGAGGAACAGAAAGTGCTGTTGGCCACTTTTCTGTTGGAAGGAGATGCGAGATTGTGGTGGGATGAAATTGAAGTGCACCACTTGGCAGGTCGAGGTTTAATGGAGATTTCGATGGAGGAATTCTCCCAAATATTTTTAGCCAAGTATGTGCCGGTGTCGCAGAGGATTGCGATGGAAAATGAGTTTCTCCGTTTGGTGCAGGGTGAGCGAGATATTTATACCTACCTGCATGAGTTTACAAGATTGGGGAGATATGCAGGATCTACCTTTGCGGAGGAAGCGCGAAAGACAAATCGGTTTTATGGCGGCTTGCGGGATGAATTGAGGTTGGCACTTCCGAGTTCAGTGAGCCAAGGTTTTCAGGCGTTGGTCGATACAGCTCGTGCCTTGAAGAAGGATATGAAGCGAGTACGAGATAATAAGAGACTGACAAGGGAAAAGTCAGAGTTTAAAATGTCACCACCAGATCAATCGGAGTTTCGCCGACAAGAGAAGAAAAGATTTAGGCCGGTGGACGTAGCTCCGTCGACTGTTTCTTCGGGGGCGACGTATGGGCCAGGACGTGTGGATACACGTATATATTATAAATGTGGGCAGTAAGGACACATCGCAAAATTCTGTTGGAATGTCCCTCCAGGGAGTGAGAAAAAGACAGGTGCGTCATATGAAGAAAAAGGGAAAGCAGTGGCCGAATCATCTGCACCCCGGACGCAACCTAGATTGCATGCGATGGAAGTGCAAGAGCCGCAAAGCTCAGTTGGTGAAATTCAGCCTCGAGCGTTTCATTTATCTTTAAATCGCGAATTTCAAAATCGGGAGGCTGAGCGGAAGTGAACTGTGATGTGAATCATGTCGATGCTCTGAAAGCTGTGTATGTAAACTATGTTTTGATGGATCATAGCTGATGGCTGATGTAAATGATGTTTATATCTATCGTTGTCGATCTCTATAATAGCTTGGTGCACGTGTGATTGTGCCGAAATCAATCAATTATGTCGTTTTGTTTGAGGTCTTATGTGCTTGAATGTGCCCAAGTGGAAGCTAGGGATGTTTGTTGTGTTGTCTGTTTGTTAGTGTGTGCGAAGGCTATGATTTTGTGATGTTGTGACCAATTGGCTGTTTGGAGTCAAATTTCGAGGACGAAATTATTTGAAGGGGGGAGGATTGTAACACCCCGAAGTCAAGAGAATCATTTTGAGCAAAATCGGGTTCAGGCATGGGTGACACGGCCTGGGACACGGGCGTGTCCCAGGGCGTGTCAGTTGACACGGCCTGCGACACGGGCGTGTCGCAGGGCGTGTCGAGGTTGTCTCGATGATCGAACTTGGTGTCGACGATTTTCGCTCGACATCGTCGAGAGGGGCACACGGCCCAGGACACGGCCGTGTCGGATGCCGTGTCGGATGCCGTGTCGAATGCTCGCCGAGTGTTACTCGACGATCGTCGAGTATCGAGTTTCTAGTGAGGACACGGCCTGTGACACGGACTTGTCACAGGGCATGTCAGTGGGCATCAAATTCAGCTCGATGTCTCGGGTTAGGGCGTGTTTGCGGGACACGGGTGTGTCCTGGTGCACACGGCCATGAACACGGGCGTGTGCCAAGCCGTGTGCCAGGCCGTGTGAAGTCTCGGGTTGATTTGGGATTATTTCTGTTGAGGAACACGGCCTCAGACACGGGCGTGTCTGAGGGCGTGTCGGGTACACGGCATGTGACACGGGCGTGTCACACGGCCGTGTACTGGTTGGATTGAGTCGGTTGTCTGCCGCTTAGGGGGACACGGCCTGTGACACGGGCATGTCACAGGGCGTGTCAGGCCGTGTTCAGGGTTTTCTGGCCAGATCTGAGCCGTTTGTTTCCCTCTTCCTGGATCCAGTGGCTGGGCTTTGTCCAGGTGTCTAGGAGGCCAAGAATTAGAAGATAAATGCTCTTATCTTCTCTTCTTCTTCTTCTTCATCTTCATTCCAAGAAAGAAAGAAGAAAGGCCTAAGGGAGAGAGAAGGGAGAAGTCTTCCAGCTGCTGTAGGAGCTGCGGAGTGCGGAGCGAAGATCCAAGAGCGGATTCGTGAAGGCAGAGCCGAGGCGGTGCTTTCCATCCGGCTACTTCATGGCACCGAAGCGATCTTCAAGGGTAACGATCTCCTTCTTGGACATCGAAGTCCTTTCTCTATACATGTGCTTGGAATCCTCCACCAAGAGGTGGATCACGGAAGTGATTCCTTTGTTGTGTCTGCATTTAGAGCCGGAAATATAGAGTACGGCGTAGGCATGCTGTGTGAAGCCCATCTGGACCGGTAGTCTAGATTGGTGATGTTCGTGGGTAAACCGGAGAAGACTCCGTGGCTTTGATGATGTGCAAAACAGATTTCTGTTGTGATGAATGTATGGATGTGATGATTGTAAGGAGGCTTTCGTGAAGCTCCTGGATATGAGATGATCAATTGGTAACACGCCTGGTTAGTGCGAGATACGCCCGGTTTGTTACACCACTAGGGTGGGTTGATCCGGTTAAGGTAGGATCGATGGGTGGCAATGCTAGGGGAGCCGAGTTAAACTCGGGTTGCTGCACCACATGGTGTGGGTCGATCGGATTAGGAAGGGGATCGATGGGTAGACAATGCCTGGGGAGCTTAGATAAACCCGGCTTGCTACACCACGGAGTGTGGGTCGATCTGCTCTGTTTGTGATGCTGTGAGGATGGACCTCTCAGTGGCTTGGGCGGGATGTCGCCAGCCTGCGAGCTGGTGGACTACGGCCGGTCAACCAACAAGTTAAAACCTCGAGAGACAGCGGTGTACGACGGTGGATTCTGGTACGCCAAGAAGGTGCCCTGAGTGCACGGAGCGTTGGTGGACTCCAGCGTTTGTGATGTGACGTGTTTGTTAGATAGTGGAATAAAGAGAATAATCTAGCTATGATGTGATTTGGTGATGTTTGCTGATGCTTGATGAGAAAGGAAGCACTGTATGCAGGGAAGGAACCACTACCCCGGGTAGGGGGTAGGGTCGTTATAATGGGTCAGCAATGCTGACCGTTACTTTGTTTTCTGTGTTGGTTTGGATGATGAATTGCAGGTGCTGCGGTTTGGAAAGAATAAGTGGATTGGCTAGCCTGGTGTTCTTAGTCCTTGAAGGCTATGTGAAGATTCGTGGTTGGATTTCATGTGTGGCCGGCCTGCGTGCCGATGTACGAAACCATTGATGTGAAAGAGGAACGTGTAAGGCCATAAGGCCAGGGTGTGTGAGTTGTATACATTCCTGGTGTTTTTATATAAATGTGTTATTTATATATGGGTGGACATTCTGGTTTGAGTTCATGTGAACAAGAAAAATGCTGCACTAGAATGGAATGAGTTAAGGACACGCATAGATTTGATTTCCACACGTGATTCCTTCGCTTGTCTGTGCTATATGGCGTGGGGCCCCGGCCGGACCCACCGTTATATGTCATGTGACAGGTGGGGGCGTTACACTATAACTTTTAAGAATGATCAAATCAAAAGTCTGGAGATTAGTCTACAGAAGGAGAGAGATTTAGTTGCTAGGTTTTCTAAACCAAAGTCAGTTCTACCCTTAATTGATGAATTTGTTCATCAAAAAGGTAAAGCTGGACTCGGATTTACTAAACCTGCAAGGACTGTTCAGTCCAAGTCCAAGGGCAAAACCCCAGCCCTCAACAAGCCAGCTGTAAATAAAATAGCTAGGGATGTACCTAAGCAAAGGTACAATAGGTTTGAATGCTGGTGTTGTGGCAAGGTAGGCCACTTTGCCATGGACTGTTGGCACAATGCAAGTGTCAAAGTGAGTAGCAAACTGCCTGTTGGAAAACCTGCAGGTAGCTTTGTTAGGAAGAAAACTAACCAGTACCAAGGACCCAAGAATTCTTTGGGTTCTAAGGTTCACTAATCTGTTTTGTAGGTGAGTCCAAGTGGCCATGCCCCAATATGGTACTTGGACAATGGATGTTCCAGACACATGACTGGAACAAGGGGATTGCTAAAGGACTACACACCCATCAAGGATGGTCCAAAAGTCACCTTTGGTGGTTCTGAAAAAGGAATCATCAAGGGTTTTGGTAACATTTCTAGCTCCTATATAACTATTACTCAAGTGGCTTATGTTAAAGGTTTGAAACATAACCTTATTAGTATAAGTCAATTGAGTGATTTGGGATATGACATCTCATTTGTTACAAATGGTTATCATATCAGGAGATCAAATGATCAAGAGATCATTTTGACTGGTTATAGAAAGAGGAATGTCTATTGCCTAGACATAATGGTTGAGAACAATGGTTCTCCAGTGTGTCTTGTAGCTGATGAGAAAGTCTCTTATTGTGTCAAATGGCACAAGAGGCTAGCCCATCTCAACTACAAGACAATTGGCAAACTCTATAGCAAAGAGTTAGTGAGGAATGATCCTCAAGTTAAGTGTATTAAAGATGGAATATGCTCATCTTGTCAAAAAGGCAAGCAGACTAGATCCACCTTTAGTAGCATTGAAAATAAAGATGCTGTGAGGTGCTTATACCTCTTGCATATGGATCTCTTTGGTCCTATGCCAGTTCACAACCTAGGTAGGAAGGTCTATACCTTTGTGGTTGTAGATGATTACTCAAGGTTTTTCTGGGTGTTCTTCCTTAGACAGAAATCTGAAACACCTAGTATCTTCTATAGCTTTATCAAACAAATTCAGAATGAACTAGACAGTACAGTGGTCAAGATAAGAAGTGACCATGGTACTGAATTTCAGTCTGATAGTATGGCAAAACTATGTGAAGAATTTGGGATATTTCAGGAGTTTTCTTCACATAAAACACCTCAGCAAAATGGCATTGATGAGAGGAAAATAGAACCTTGATTGAGGCTGGTAGAACTCTATTAAGTGACACATCTCTACCAAAATATTTCTGGGCTGAGGCAGTTAATATTGCATGCCATGTAATTAATAGGGCTACCATTACTAAAAGCCACAACAAGACCCCCTATGAGATTGTGAAAGACAGAAAACCAAACCTATCCTATTTCAGGATCTTTGATTGTAAGTGCTTTATACTTAACAATGGAAAGTCTTACTTGACTAAGTTTGCTGCCAAGTCCCAAGAGGGGATCTTTGTTGGGTACAGCAACAATAGTAAGGCTTATAGAGTCTACAACTTGTCTTCTCAAGTTGTAGAAGAGTCTGTACATGTAGTATTTGATGAAACTAGACTTATTAACAATGAGTTGTCTAGTAGTATATGCAGCTCCGCAGGTATAACTAAGAAGATGGACAAGCTCACTATTGAAGAAGAACCTACTGCAAGACAGCAAGTAGAAGATAGTGGCTGCTGTCCAGGGGGAGTACTACATGTACCTAATGAAGAACAAGTTCAAGGAGTGCAGCAAGATGAAGAAACTGAAGAAGTTCAACTTGAAGCCAGGATGCCTCCAGCTAATAGGCATCTTAGAGATCATCCAGCAGATCAAATCATTGGTGATCTAAGACAAGGGGTACAAATAAGGAGCAGAAATCTGAGTGCAGCACTCTACTCCAGTTTTCTATCCCAAGTAGAGCCAAAGAAGTTTGAAGAAGCCATCCTAGACCCTCATTGGATTGAGGCAATGCAAGAAGAGCTGAATCAGTTCAAGAGGTGCAAAGTCTGGGAGCTTGTTCCTAAACCAAAAGACCACAACATAATTGGAACCAAGTGGATCTTTAGGAACAAGATGGATGAACATGGAGTAATTGTCAAGAACAAAGCTAGATTGGTTGCTGAAGGATATAGGCAGGAAGAAGGTATTGAATTTGATCAAACCTTTGCTCTAGTAGCCAGACTGGAAGCCATTAGGATGTTCCTGGCCTATGCAACCTTTCAAGGATTTAAAGTTTACCAAATGGATTTTAAGTCAGCCTTTTTGAATGGTAATCTAAAGAAGGAAGTCTATGTGGAACAGCCATCAGGTTTTGTTGATTCAAGTCAACCTAATCATGTCTATAGACTTAGGAAAGCATTGTATGGGTTAAAACAAGCCCCTAGGGCTTGGTATGAAACCCTGTCTAGTTTCCTCATTGAGAATAAGTTCACAAGGGGGAAAATAGACAAGACTCTATTCCTTATGGAATCTAGAGGCAAAGTAATACTAGTCCAAATATATGTAGATGACATAATATTTGGGTCTACTGAAAGTAGTCTTTGCAAAAAGTTTCCAAAACTAATGCAAGGACAATTTGAGATGAGTAGTATGGGGGAACTTAAGTTCTTCTTGGGTCTCCAAGTTAGACGGACTGAGAATGGTTTATCCATATGCCAGTCTAAGATCACCCTAGAACTCATAAGGAAATATGGTATGGATTCATCCAGTACCATGAAGACTCCTATGTGGTCAAGTATGTCTCTTAGCAAAGATGATGCAGGGAAACCTGTAGATGAGACTTTGTATAGAGGGATAGTTGGCTCCCTACTCTATTTGACTGCAAGTAGACCAGATATCATGTTTGTTACATGTGTCTGTGCTAGGTACCAAGCATGCCCTAAAGAGTCTCATTTGATAGCAGTTAAATGGATACTGAGATATCTAAAGGGCACTCCTTATCTAGGACTCTGGTACCCTAGGAATGGAGACTTTGATCTAACAGGCTATTCAGATGCAGACTTTGCAGGATGCAAAGAAGACAGAAAAAGCACAACTGGAACCTGTCAATTCCTAGGTGGAAGACTGATTTCATGGAGTAGCAAGAAGCAAACAAGTGTGGCTATCTCCACTGCAGAATCAGAATATGTGGCTGCAGGAAGTTGTTGTGCTCAACTTCTATGGATACAACATCAGCTTGAGGACTATGGAATTCAGGTAAGTAGAACTCCACTCTTTTGCGATTCTACTAATGTTATATCAATTGCAAACAATCCTGTTTCCCATAGTAGAACTAAACATATTGAAATAAAATATCATTTTCTTAGGGAACATGTAGAAAAAGAAGATATTTTACTGGAATATGTTAAAACAGATAATTAACTAGCTGATATGTATACTAAGCCTTTAGAAGAATCAAAGTTCAATAGGTTTAAATTTGAACTAGGTATGATAAACTTAGAATAAGTTTATAGAAATGGCTAAGTAAAATAGTGTCGACACACAGAGTTGTCTGTGTTGAGATAGAAAATTGGTGTCGACACTTCAGAGAAAAGGTGTTGACACATCTAGGAAGTTGGTGTCGACACTTTAGAATATTAGTGTCGACACATGACAAGTAGGTGTCGACACATCCAAGTTGGTGTCGACACTTAGAGTTTACCCAGAATTATCTAAGTAAAGTCTCGACTATGTGTCGAGCTGAGTGGTGTCGACACATAAACAAGTGTCGACACATATATTCTGTTGACTAAACTTGTGTCGACACATTGGTGTCGAGACATTTTAAGTCTATGTCGACACTTTTCAGCAGTGTCGACACAATTTGAGTTAGTTAACCCGCCCTTTCATCTTCAATCTTAGAAAGGTATAAATAGAATTTCTCCATTGTCTGTCGACACGCTCACTAAAGTTTCGAGACCAAACTTGTGTGTCGACACCTCTCTTCTCTCCAGTCAAATTCTTCAAACCCTAATGGCGCCAAAGCTTGAGGAGAACGTGAACGAAGGCTATGAACTGGTGCGGCATGCGTTTGATGATGCAGACCCGGAGATCAAGAATGTGGGAACCCTAGTCACTAATTCAGGGTTAGATTTTCTTGTTTCAGAGCCAACCAAGATCTGGAAGAAAGAAGTTTTAGAATTTCTCAATGGAGCAACCCTAGACGACTCTGGATTCAAGATCAAGTCTAGTGTTCATGGTGAAAAGGTGAAGGTCTCACGAAAAAGTTTGAGGAAAGTACTTCAGTTACCAAGAACTAAGGAAGAAGAAGAAGTTACTGCTTCTAAAACCAGAGATGCATTAACATGGTGTGGCCTGGATTCAAAGATGAAAATTGGTTCTGTATTCAATAGGAAAGGCATGAACAGCCAGGGAAAATTTCTATCTGAAATTGTTGGAAAAGTGATCTTGAGTAAGCCTGGAGGGCATGACAGGGTCTCATCCCATATGTTTAATCTTATGACAAGGATAATCTTCACAGTGAACACAGATTGGTCTGTTGTTGTCTTTGAGAAGATTAAGGAGAGTCTGAAGAAACCCAATTTTGGTAGAATTCTAAGTCTTTACTTGGCTGGTAGTATACCAGAAGTAATGAGTCAAGCTGCTGGAACTAAGATAACCATATGAGGAAGATGGACATGATGATCTTCTCTAGGTGGGACAGAGTTTTAACTAAGGAGATGCATACTCCTGAGAAAGTAACACCACAAAAGAAGAAGAAGAAGCCTGCCCCAGTGGCTCAGGATTCCTCTAGCAGCTCTGGTAGTGAAGAGCAAGTTGTCTTTACTCCTGATGAGGATGTAGAAGGAAATGCTGGGAAGTCTCCAGCTCAACAAGATGCTGCATAAAGGCAGGGGGAGCTACCACCAGCTAGCCCCATACACCAGGATCAAATCCAGGGGGAGCCTCTAGTTGTGGAAGAGCCAACTCCTCTTGAAAGTGAAAGAGCCACCCATATCATTCTTGAGGTAATCACTAAGCTTAATGCTTTAGATTTCCTTATAGAGGATAATGTTTTATCTGATTCCTTAAATAATGTTAATCAGCAAACTCAGATTGATAGCCAACTCCCAGATGTTGTCATTGAGGACACATCTGTTACATTTCAAGTAGTATCTGATCCAGTGGTAGATGAGCCAAGAGTTTCTCCAGCCCATTCTCCACAAGAATTTACTATGGAAGATCTCTTCCTTAATCTGGATCAAGCAGACCTTGAGATGGACAGTGCTGTCGCTGAGGGGGAGACTGCTCCTATCGAGGGGGAGCAAGGAGTTAATGTTGAGGAAACAACAAGGCAAGAGCCTGAGAAGCCCCAAGCTGTTGAGGAGCTACCTAGAGAGATGGTAGATATTGCTAGCACATCAGCATCTGAAGATGAGGAAGCAGCCAGAGCTAAGAAAAGGAAGTTTCAAGTATTTAAGAGAAGGAGCCAGAATTACAAGAAGGCCTTGCAAACTATTGCACCACAGCCTATATCACAGCCAGCACCAACTGTAGATTACAGTGCTTTGATGGTTGCTATGCAAATTAAGCTGGATGAGCACAGGCAAGCCATTGAGAAGTATGTGGATGAAGGGCAAAAATCTCTACAGTTTGACCTAGCCCAAGATATAAAGTCTATTAGATTTGAGATGAATCTAAATAAGAAGGAGATGACTGACTGCTTCCACAAGGGTGGGAATGCAGTAGTCTACTTAGCTACTCATCAGGAGAAAATAAAAGCTCAAGTGGATGAACTTGAAGTCAAGCAAGGCTATGTTCTAGAAAATCGGATCAGAATGAATGATAACTTAACTGCTTCACACAATGCAATTGTCACTGAGATGAAGAACATAGCTGCTGGACTGACTACCTCTAATGCTACTGCTATGGCAGAATTTGATAAAGCCTTATAAGGGAGCATCACTGCTGTTACATCTGCTATTCAAGATTCTTAGAAAAACTCCAAAGGTTGAAACCTTTCTTTAAAGATGGAGTCAACTATTTGGATAACCAAGTCAGATTTCAAATGGATGATCTAAGAGATCACATGGAAAGAGAAGTCATAAAGGGGGAGAGGGTGTTAGTCAAAGCCAGCTCTGATCATGCCAAGTGGATATCTAATTCTATCAGAGCAACTCTTGGTTATCCTCCTTTATGTGATGATGATAATGTAGCAGAATCTTGGATACATCCTGCATATCTAGGAGGGGAGCAACCTGAAGTGGCTCAAGTCATCTACCCTCCTCCAGATTTTGATATGATACATGCTGATATACAGTCCATGTATAGCCCACCTGGGGGAAAGGACAATGTCATCATAGAGAAGGTGGTTCAGCCAGTATCTGAGGCTATGCAAGAAGCTTTTCTGAAAGAACAGGAAGCTAGATTGTCTAAGAAAAGGTTTAGAGAGCAAGCTGAACAAAGACCTGACTTTGAGCAGTGGAGCCCCACTTTAAGAAACATTATCTTAACTGCATGGAAAGCTGGCAAAGATAATATACAAGACATAAACAAATGGTTTTCTGAACTAGAATGGAGGAAGCATGAGACAAGGCAAGAATCCATAGTGCAATACAGGAGAAAGGCCAAGATGGGAAAGCTACCTCCTACTGCTCAGGAGCCTAGCAAGTACTTTCCCAAGCCTTATCATTATTTTGAGAGGCAAAAGATTAAAGCTGAAGAGCAAAAGAAAAAGGATCTGAAAGGCAAGAAGCCTGCTGAAACTGAAGTTGCTGAAGCCCCTGTTCAAGCCAAAGTACAATCAGGAAAAGGAATAGTGATCAAAGATGCTGATCAAAAATAGAATTGCATTATCTTAAAGTTTACTATGTAATCACTTGTATTAAAACATTTTGTAAACTTTTGTATAATGCATATGACAAAGTTGATTAGAACAATGTGATGTGTGATATATTTATTTCATAATTGTTCTGAGATGTTATCTGTGTATACATGTTTTGTTTGATACATGTTTATGCTTGCCCTGTTATATAATCCTGCTTTACATCATTTTGTAATTTTATTATGAATGGTGTATATCATTGACTAAGGGTTATGACTTCTCCAAATAGGGGGAGATTGTTGGGTACATTGGTTTAAATGTACCTGATTTGAAGAAGCCTCACCCTACTCAATGATATACATCAAAATGTATTTGATGTATTTTGAGTTACCTTGTGCAGGTTAAGTATTTGCAGGGAAGATGAAAAAGTTTCTAAGTCCATGTGTCGAGACCCAGGAGCAAAGTGTCGACACTTAAGAAGACTTGTGTCGACACCCAGGCAAGCAGTGTCGACACTTGGAGTACTTGTGTCGACACCAGGGATGCAGAGTCGACACCAGACAGAAAGTGTCGACACAAGGAGCTGTGTCGACACTCAATGAAGAAAAGTCCAGTGAAGCTGTGTCGACACTTAGCAGTTGTGTCGACACCCAGTGAATCTGTGTCTACATCAGAAAGTGTCGACACTTGGAGGTTGTGTCGACACTCAGCAAAAGTCAGTAGAGTCTAAGTATAAGTGTCGACATAATAAAGCATGTGTCGACAATCAGCAAAAGAGTCAACACTTGAAGAAAGTGTCGACACAAGAAAGAATGTGTCGACACTCAGCAGAAGACTCAATACTTGAAGAAAGTGTCGACACAAGGAGCTGTGTCGACACTTAGCAAAGTTCAACAATATTCTAAGTACAAGTGTCGACACTAAGGAGATGTGTCGACACTCAGCCAGAGCCTCAACAAAAGAAGAATGTGTCGACACAAGGAGCAGTGTCGACACTCAGCAAGTATCAACACAGAAGGCATGTGTCGACATCAAGAAGAAGTGTCGACACTGAACAAGTTCAACACATGAAGATGTGTCGACACAAAGGTGTTGTGTCGACACTTACAAGAATTCAACTAAGTGCTGAAGAACAAGGAGTTGTGTCGACACTCAATATCAGTGTCGACACATGATGAAGAAGCTGTGTCGAGAAGTGAATTTTACAACACAAGGAGTTGTGTCGACACCTTGAAGGCTAGTGTCGACACTTAGTCAACTTGTGTCGACACTTAAATACAGACAGTCTCGACACCTTCAGACAGTTACAGAATTTTCAAGAACTGACTGGATGACTTGACAGCTGCCATTCCAGCCGGTCTACTGCACCTGTCAGAGTTGTCTGAAATCAGTTATGAACCGGACCAGCCGGTTACCATAAAGAAGGCCTATATATAGGCTTATACTGTCTACAGAAGAAGTTGTTCAAGTGATTATTCAAAAGATCAACACATCAAGTAATACAAAGAAGATCTAGCTATTCATTGAAGAATCCA
Organism: Platanthera guangdongensis; assembly: GCA_039583875.1. NCBI lineage: Eukaryota > Viridiplantae > Streptophyta > Magnoliopsida > Asparagales > Orchidaceae > Platanthera > Platanthera guangdongensis. The sequence continues at coordinate 40,598,511 of CM077165.1, read as the reverse complement.
GTGTAGATCTAAGTAGTTGGAGAGAGAGAGCTCCATCCAAGAAGATAGCCATTGGAACCAGGCTGAGAAGAAGGGTTCAGATTTTGTTATGAATCTTAAGTAGCAGAGATCAAGGATCAACTGCAGAGGAGATCAATCTTATTGTGTTCTACATTCAAGAAGCTTTGAAGAAAGCCAAGTCAGTTTGATCTCAGTTGAGTTCTTCGAAGAACTCATCAAGAAACTCACAACTCTTCTCTCTTTTCTCTGAGTTGTAGGGTTTACATTTTGTATTCATATTATCTTGTAGGATCCTTAGGGATCTGAGTTTGTAAGCCTGTAATTATAAAGGCTGAGTGTAGGGCCTGTGTGCCTGAGTGTAGGAGATCTAATTCTCTGAGTGTAGGCTTGTTGTGGCAGAGTGTAGGCCTGTTGAGGCTGAGTGTAGGATTTGTGAAGAAGCTGAGTGTAGGTCTTTGGAGAAGACTGAGTTGTAGGGCCTTGGGCCTGAGCTGTAGAAACCTGGTTGAGGTTCTGAGTGTAAGATCTGAGGATCTGAGATAGTGGAGGAGTTTGGCAGAATCTAGTACACTACTAGATAGGCGAAGGAGGAAAGTGGATGTACCCAAACCTTGGGGAACCACTATAAATCTGTGTGTCTACTGTGTGCTTGTGTAATTCTGTGAATGCTGCTTGTTTGCTGTGCTAAAGTAACTAGAACTCTGTGATATAATCTGAATTCTGCCTAAAAAGTCAAAAAGATTTAAGTCACCTATTCATCCCCCCCCCCCTCTAGGTGAGTAGGTACAATATCTTTCACTACGCGTGACTTAGTGTTTGCTGCTGTAATTTATGCGCTGAAGCTTTGAAGACATTTTTTATATGGCGCGTTGTGCAAGATCTATAAAGACCATAAGAGTTTGAAGTACGTCTTCGCTCAAAAGGAGCTAAATCTACGCCAACGTAGGTGGTTAGAATATGTGGTCGATTATGAAGTGGAGATTCTTTATCATCAGGTAAAGGCTAACGTAGTAGCTGATGCTTTGAGTGGAAAGACCGCCAAAATTTTTAATCTATCTGTACTGTCCTTGGTGGAAGAATTCTTATTGATGGACATTAAAGTTGGGAGTAGTATTGTGCCTGCTATTTTGGAAGCAGAAGAGCCGTCTTGCATGTCCCTTACTAGAGCGCACCCGAAGGATGACCTGAATTTATTGCATCTCCGGAATAAAATTGAGAAGGGAGAGCTACCTAATTTCTCTTTGGATGAGTTTGATACTCTGAAATATCGCGGTAGATTTTGCATCCCCTCTTTTGATGATATTTGAGCTAAGATTTGTAATGAAGCTCAAGATTCCAGTGTTGCCTACCACCCTGGTTCCACCAAAATGTATAAAGATCCAAATCAAATTGGTTGGTGGTCGGGAATGAAAAATGATATAGCGAAGTTTGTGTCAGAATGTTATACGTGTCAATGTGTTAAATCTGACCATAGAAGGCCTGAAGGTAAATTGACATTGGTTGATATCCCAAGTTGGAAGTGGGAGAGTATTTCAATGGACTTCATCACCGATTTATCGAAATCTCCCCGCATGCATGATTCTATTTGGGTGATAGTCGATAGATTGACTAAATGTGCTCACTTTGTGCCTTTTAAGATTGGGTATTCTATGAACAAGATTGCTGAATTATATCTTGATGAGGTCATCAGATTATGTGGAGTGCCTGTCAGCAATGTATCAGATCGAGACTCTAGATTTACGTCTCGTTTTTGGAAGAGTTTACAGGAGGGGTTGGGTACCGATTTGAGGTATTCCACCACCTATCATCCGCAGACGAATGGTCAGACGGAAAAGATAAATAAAATCGTGGAAGATATGATCAGGTGTTATTTTTTGGATCACAGTGGTGCTTGGGATGAGCATCTCAGACTCATGGAATTTGCTTGCAATAATAGTTATAAAGAGAGTATGAAGATGGAACCGTTTGAGGCCCTATATAGGAGACATTGTAGGACTCCTTTGTTTTGGGCTGAGGTTGGTGAGAGACCATTACTAGGTCCGGAAGCCCTTGAAGAGATGAATTGTGCTGTGACTCATATTCGGGAGAAGCTCCTGTATCACAAGAGCGTTATGAGAAATATGCTAATCGAGGAAAGGTTTATCTGGTGTTCGTCGTTGGGGACTTGGTTCTTCTGAAAGTTTCTCCAATGTCAGGTATCAAAAGATTTGGAAGGAACCACAAATTAGTCCCCCGGTATGTGGGACCTTTTCAGATTCTTGAGCACATCAGAGTGTCAGCTTATAGGCTGGAGTTGTGTGCCACCTTCCCTCGTGTCCATGATGTGTTCCATGTGAGCTAGTTGCGGGTGTGTGTTCATTGTGATCATCAAGTCCTTTGCTCGGTGCCCCAGTTTCAGCCCAACCTTATGTATGTGGAAAAACCTGTCCGTATTTTGGATTCTCAAGATCGAGTGTTATGGAGAAAGACCGTCCCCATGGTTAGAGTTCTCTGGTGAAATCAAGACGTCGAGTGCGCGACGTGGGAATTGGAGTCGGCGATGAGAGAATCTCATCCGCATCTCTTCCCTTAGTTCTTGTATGTCTTCGTGTTTTTTGGTGGTATTTGGGTTTTTCATTTTGATTTGATTTTAAAGTTCTGATAAGTTTCAGGAAGAAACATCTTTTTAAGTGGTGTGACTGTAACGCCCGTGATTTTCCACTGTTATTATTTAATTTGGTGTCGTCATATTTACGGCGTTAAGGTGTTACCCTTTTTACGTTTTGTTGATGGCGCTGCACCGTTTGTGCATTTTCGCATATGTTGGGTCTGTTTGACCAGATTTTTGGATTTTGATTGGATTGAATGTTTTCTTTGATAGAAAGGATGAAGTTTTGATATTTTCTACTTGTCCAATTTTATTGCGATCCAAGCATTTTGGAGTCTCGGCGCATGTTTGGATCTTTATGATGATTTTTGCTTATGTAAGCATTTGATGATAGTGTCTCAAGAATATTGGTGCGTCAGATTCTAGTGTTGTCTTCGCGACTAAATTCGTATAGTCCATAGTTTATCCCGGAATGTTAGTCAAATCTAAGTTTCTGAAATTTGTCCTGCTTAGTACTCGAGATGAACGGCCCTGGTCTCAAAGAATGAATTGTCTAATGTACTCGGTAGTTTTTTCCCTTCATTTCTCGGAACGCCGGGACTTGTTCCCGAGTAGTGTGGTGTTTCCCGAGAAATTCCTTTTCTTTACTCGAGAAAATTCCTCCTCTAGCTCTCGAGAAATGCTTCTAGTTCTCGATAGGTCTATTTTTGTAATCGATAAATGCTTCCTTAGTACTCGAGATCTGTCCTTTGTACTCCATAACATGATTTTTTGTTCCCGAGTAGTCCTCAACCTGTTCCCAGGTAGTATTCTACTTGTTCCCAATACTACCTTCATTAGTTCTCGAGATGTCCTCGATAGTTCTCGAGAAACCTACTCCATTACTCGAATAATCCTTCTTCTACTCGAGTAATCTTCTTCCCTATTCCCGAGAAATAATTTTCTTCCACTCGAGAAATCCATGGCTTCTTCTCGAGGAATCCGGTCTAGTTAACCCTCTTCCTCAGTTCCTTTCTTAGAAATGTTATTGTTGTAGGTAAATTATTTTAATCATACCTTATATATATCGGTGTGTGTGTGTACTTTTCTTCCTCCTTAGAGTCGTACTTCCTTCCTTCTTCTTGAACCACAGAGGCATGAGCAAGAGAGAGACGTCCGTTCATGAATATTCCGGTGGCTGCCGATGGTGCTCCTTTGCTCGAAATCTTGAACCGATCGTAGATCCTGAAGCTCTCAATGAGAGCTATGTCATCGTCGTAAAATCTTCCCCATTTCCTGAGTTTTTCTCATTAGGGTTTTTTGCCCTAACCTCTATTTCGGCCATTTTTGTTCTGATTTTGATTTCCACTATCTTCCTTAGTCCTGATCTACATCGTGGTGCGATTTGGAGGTCTTCTTCGGCAAAACCAAGGCAAGTGATGGTTTTACTCCCCTCTTCCCTTCTCTCTCCCGATCTACAGAAAATTTCTTACTTCTTGTTATCATTATCTTTAATAACTTGCTGATTATAGTGCTGTTTAAATCCCTTGTCTAATTCTACTTGTATTTTCATGTTCTTGATTTTGCTACCTAGCTTTGTAAAGTGGTATACATTTTGATGATGTGGTTGAATCTTACTTTTTTGACTGTTCCTTAACTGTTATGTAGGACGTGTTAGAGTTTATCTAGGATTGTAAATCCTTTCTAAAGTTTGATCAACCGTTTCAAATCTAGAATTGTCTAGTAGAATCTGATGTGCTAATGTTGTCTTGAGATTTATATTATCCTTTCCTTCGTGGCGATGCCATGGGGTGAGACAAGCCGCCAGGCCCAGGAAGGGTTGTGGTGGGCCTCTAATTTCTAAACCCGGATCGTTACGGGTCGTGACGGTGATGGTTTTTCTTCGTTATGAGTGTTATTAGTGGTTGAATCCACCGCCGCAACGTTTGATCCCTCTATTAGTACCTTGTGGAACATTACCAGGTGTTTGGGCATTTGTGGTGTATGGTGGAGTATCTAGTATCCCCCGCAATTAGACGAATAATATGTCTGTGGGGTGTGTCCAGAAGAGTTGACCACCTCGCCCGTGTTGTTTTTGGTGGAGTTGTCCGTCTGTGGCTAATAGAGTTTTGCTTTCTTCCTGATGTTTTTAATCGTGATTTTTCCCTTATAGACTTATGCATCTGTGGTACTTTGGTTGTACGTGACAATTCACGTAAGTGTTCCTTTCTAATTTTATCGTTGTACCTTACTGATGTACTTTATTTCAGTATTTTTTTTTGGTCTTGAGTTGGTACCCCTTGACCTTTGTTTACTTTGGCTTACTTTTACTGCCATCACTTGTACTTTCTTGCTGAGGTGTTCTATCTTTGAAATGCCTCAGTTTCAGAGCTGTAGCTGGTAGTGGAGCTAATTTTGGAGTTCTTGAGCAGCAATGTGGGCTATGATTTTTACCTCGTCGTTGCGAGGTAGTTTGTTGTGGTAGTTTTATTTACCTAGTTCAGACTTATTTTTGTTTTATTTGGGTTCATGTCAGATTGTTGACGCCCACAGGATGGTTGAATTTGGATACTATTGCTAGTTGCTACATGCTTTCTTTCCGATTATTAGGTTTACTTGCACTCTGGGATGTTTTATGCTAGGTTTCCATGATAGGTATTTTCAAGTATAAAATCTACAATTATTACTTCATGTATCGCATGTTTTAAAATGCTAAATCACTATGTTTAACGACAGTAAAAAGTAACTTTTACTTATGTTATAAAACTAGGACTTGCACACCATGAGTTGTCCTCTGGGGACCTTTAAAGTCATGTACGATGTCTAACCTTGTAAAAGAAGTATTTTCCGCAGCGTAGATGAGCCACTAAGCCGAGGGATACGACTAACTGCTTAAACTGAATTTGTCTCTAAATAACTAAAATACCTTTCTTTATGTGAGAAGTAAGAGTTTTGCCCGAGCGTCCGCAGTTATCCCATGCAGACGTGGCATCATGACCCGCATTTTCCCTTACTCTGATTATCTTTTATGGCGATGAAAATGCGGGTTCTGACAAGGATACTACTAGCTACGGATTTAGGAGGAGGACATCCCGAATACCGCTTTTAGCAGTAGATACGGGTTGTATAAGTTTACCGTGATTCCCTTCAGGCTCACGAACGCACCATCCGCGTTCATGAGTTTAATGAACCCGGTATTTGAGCCCTATCAGGATGTCTTTGTCATAGTATTAATCGACGATATCTTCATTTACTCGAGGACCGAGGAGGAGCATGGTCGGTACCTGGCACAGACATTGGATAAGCTCATGGAGCATAGTTTGTACGCGAAGGTCAACAAGTGCCAGTTTTGGCTGAAGGAGGTGGCTTTCCTGGGCCATATTATCAGCAGAGCAGGTTTGGCAGTGGATCCGACAAAGGTTCAGGCAGTACGGGATTGGGTACCACTGAAGATGACTACTTATGTGAGGAGCTTCCTAGGACTTCCGGTTAATACTAGAAGTTCGTAGAGGGTTTCTCTTGGATTGCCCTCCCACTCAAATCTCCGAGGAAGAAGGAGACTCCATTTGTTTGGACGTCGTAGTATGAGGCTGCCTTTTAGGAGCTGAAGGGTTGACTTACGTGAGCTCCTATACTTGCCCATCCAACTGGGAAGGAAGGATTTAAAATTTGTACTGACGCGTTGTATCAATGGCTGGGTGTCGTTCTGATGCAGAACGAGCACATGATGTAACACCCCAAATTTGAGGAGCCAGAGTAGTTCGACGAGCGTCGAACTGTCGCTATTCGGCGAACGTCGAACTGTGGGCGTTTGACAAAAGTCAAACTGTGGGCGTTCGACGAACGTCGAACTGTGGCCGTTCGACGAACGTCGAACTGTGGCCGTTCGACGAACGTCGAACTGTGGCCGTTCGACGAACGTCGAACTGTGGCCGTTCGACGAACGTCGAACTGTGGCCGTTCGACGAACGTCGAACTGTGGCCGTTCGACGAACGTCGAACTGTGGCCGTTCGACGAACGTCGAACTGTGGCCGTTCGACGAACGTCGAACTGTGGCCGTTCGACGAACGTCGAACTGTGGCCGTTCGACGAACGTCGAACTGTGGCCGTTCGACGAACGTCGAACTGTGGCCGTTCGACGAACGTCGAACTGTGGCCGTTCGACGAACGTCGAACTGTGGCCGTTCGACGAAATTCAAACTGTGGCCATTCGACGAAAGTCGCACTTTTGTCATTGGTTGAAATTCGAACTGTGGTCAATCAACGAAAGTCAAACCCAGTGATTTTTGTCGAGTGTATCGCTGTTCGTCGAACTGAGGGATGTTCATCGAACTCGGGTCTTTTTTTCATCGATCTTGGCTAGTTGTCGGGCTCTTGGCTGTTCGACGGGCTCATGGCTGTTCGTCGAACTCTCGGCTGTTCGTCGAGCGCAGGCTGATCGACGAATCTTGAACCGCTCGACTAATTGCGGGTTTTATAGTGTATTTCTTAGCCATTCGAATTAACATAAAAATTGATCCTGAACCCTAGGATCTTTTGCCGAAAGGGTTTTAGTAAGGGTGAGCGGTTCTCTCCCTCACTTGTTCTCATTTTGGAGTTGACTTAGGGTTTGAGAGAGAGAGAATTCGGAGGAGGCAGAGAGGAGATTTCTCTGCCATTAACAGAGCATCAGAGCTCCGATTGTCATTCCGAGGCCATATCCATGAAGAGGACGCAAAGGCGCTCGTTTTCATTTGTGCAAGGCAAGGGCTTCGAGGCTAGCAAGAGGAGTCGAAGGATAATGACACTTCTCCTCTCAGTTTTAGGATGCATGCATGACATATATGCTTTCTTTATTTTTCTTTCAATCATTCTAGGCACTATATCTCTCAAGTGAGAGGGGTTCGGGTTGCCATGATTCTAGAGGAGCGACTGGGTCGATTGTCTTCATCCCCTGCATGATATTGCATTAAAGATCTGCTCCGTTATTGGATTAGGCATTGTGGGTGAAGTCGTTGTCGCGACTGTTAGTCTGACTCGGTGATGTTGCATTGCGAGCCTTAAGGATATAGTATAAATCCGTTAGTGGCAAGATGTTGTCTGTGATGATGTCTTTCCCCTTTATCGTGGGAGTACGTGTGGCTGGAACCGAACCGAGTGGAAATTAGAGTACACGCAAGTGGCAGGGGGATTGTATGGTACAAGTGTTGGAATAGGGCAAGAAAGGCATGGGATTGTGATGTTCTAAGGCGTGGTTTGTCTCTATGGTCGGATGGCTATCCCGTGACGTTACAAATTCAAGTGTATAGAGTGTCCCGACGAGACAAGTGCCCTTCTGTGGAACTGATGAGAATGCCAAGCTTTGGACAGGCCCAGACGATCCCAGCTGGGTCTGATGGGTCTCCTTTGGTGGACTTTGTCCCGATTTTGGAGCCGAGACTGGGTCGTCGTGAACGAGTGGGGTCTAGCAAGGGTTCTTTGCATCAGTTTGTTTGTTTGAATGGCAGAACCCTGACGTGAGAATTCAGAGTTCGCAGGCAAGCCCGGGGTTTGAGACTCATGAGCGGTTCGGGATAAGGCAAGGGTTCCGTGTGGCGGCTTGTATGTCATTTGGGGGGAAATTAGAGTACCCCTGTCTTTGCGGATTGAATGTCGATGGGGAAATTGGAAGTACATGATGTGATGATGTGTTAGAAGCATACACTTTAGGGTGCCTTGGGTGAAACCTAGGATTACATTCATGCTGCATTGTAGGGTCCTTTTATTATATGCTCAACATAGAAACATGCTTGTTGTATGAGATATCCAAACCTGTTTTATAACTTTATATGTTATTATTTATTGCATACAAAGTGCTGACCTGCAGGGTGATGGAGTGCCCCGAGGTCCTCTAGGGACGGCTAGGAGGAGATGTGTTGGTTACACAGTAGAGGTCAGCCTTTGTTGACCCACGTTACTACAAATTTTTACAGGGCAAGGATCGCAAGCAGGTGCAAGCTCGCCGGCCAAAATGGCCTAAGCCTCATTGAGTGAACCTTTATTTTCTTATGTTTTGGTGCTATGATATGATCCTTGAGTTGTATTCCGGCATCCATGCCGAGGTATCCTAGGAGTGCTTTGCACATTGATAGGATTTCTATTCTGCTTTGGACTTTTGTCGTGTAAGGCCTTAAGGCCATTTTGATACTCCTGGTATGGTGGATAACTTCTAGTTTTGTTTGTTTCTTCCCACTGGTTTATTTTGAGTTTTGCGTTGGGTAGATTTATATCATCTTTTAATGCATAAGCTGTGGCGTCTGTATATTGTGGGGCCCTGACCGGACCCATATTATACTGTCATTACATGGGAGGTGTTACAATTTGGTATCAGAGGGAGGTTAGTGTCCAAAGTAAAGATTTGTGGTCGAATGTCGAAATCGGATCTCGTAATGATGTTATCCACCTAGGAGTATCGTGGGACTATGAGTGTCATTGTGTCTAGTTGTGTGACTAGAAGCTGATTCTTGGTCTACTTTGCTTTTGTAAAGAGTTCAAGGTTTGAGACGGGGACGTCGAGGCCATGATAAGAGCCTTCGTCGAGCAGTGCTACTGCTCAAGGTCCTTTGGGCATCGGGGTAACCCCGACCGACTTCTGTCGCATGCTTGCAGAAGCAATGGTGGCAGCCCAAGATGTCGCAGTACCATAGGTTATGACCCATGTTGCGCAGGTATCAACTCCTGCTACCCCCGATATGGCAACAGTCGTGCCAGGCGGAGGAGCCATGCAAGCAGAGTCATTAGCGAAAAGAGTGGTTGTCGGACATAGAGACCTAGAAATGAAATACTTTCTAAGCTTCCATCCTCCAACGTTCAAGCGTGTCGGCACGCCGACCGATGCGGAGGATTGGTGGGCAAGTATTAAAGAACTGCTAAGGGCAGCCGAGATGCCGGTAGAGAAGCAAGCCGAGTTCACAAGTTTCAAGTTGGAAGGCGATGCTAAGCTGTGGTGGGTGAGCCATAGCAGTCGCTAGTTTCCTGGATGCACCCCGACCATAGAGGAGTTTGGGAATGCTTTCTTGAAAAATTACATTCCTGCATCGACGAGGTTAGCCATTTAGAGGCAATTTCTACATTTGGTACAGCGGGATAAGACGGTAGACGAGTATATTCAGGAGTTTACTCGATTGGGTCGTTATGCTGGAACAACCATGGCTGACGATGTGGAGAGGGACAACCCCTTCTTCCATGGGCTGAGGGAGAATCTGAGACAACCCCTCAAATTGATGAAGAATACTGGTTTTAATAAGCTGGTTGAGGCTGCCAGAACATTGGAGAGCGATTTGGAGAGAACCTAACGTCGAAAGGGTTTTGCGACCAAGCATGGAGAAGGAAAGTCTTCTCTATATCAAGGAAGAATTGACAGGAGTAAGTGGAAGAAGAAGTCTCATCCCTATAAGAATTGGGAGAAGGATAGTATGACATTGGGGGGGGGGGGGTCTCGCTTCAAGGGACCACAAACGTGCTATAAGTGTGGAAAACCGGGCCACATAGCTTCTTTCTGTACTGAGGGTGGCGCTGAGTAGGAGCCGAGACAAGAATAGTCGGTGCGCTCTGAGCCCAACGTAGCGAAGAAAGGAAAGATGGAGAAGTATAGCTCTTCTCGTTTCCAACCCATGCAGCCAAGGGCATATTGTAACGCCCCAAAACTCAAAAGATCGACGGGGGACATTTTGGGCCAGTTTTGGGTTCTGGCTGCAGGCACACGGCCTGGGACACGGGCGTGTCCTAGGGAGTGTCAAGCTTGTGTCGACACTCAGCCAGGAAGTCGACATTTTGCTCTCGACGAAGTGTCGAGACATGGCACACGGCCTGCGATACGGGCGTGTCGCAGGGCGTGTCGACCCGTGTCGACACTTAGCCCGCGAAGTCGACACTCTGCACTCGACGAAGTGTCGAGACATGGCACACGGCCTGCGACACGGGCGTGTCACAGGGCGTGTCGACCCGTGTCGACACTCGTCCCGGGAAGTCGACAGTTTGCTCGACGATGTGTCGAGACAAGGCACACGGCCTAGGATACGGGCTTGTCCAAGGCCGTATCATCAGGTCGACGATCTTCGCTCGACGAAGTGTCGAGTGTCGGGACCGTGTACACGGCCTGAAGCCCAGGCATGTTGAGCTGACACGAGCAAGGACACGAGCGTGTCCTAGAACCCGTGTAGTGCTCGGGTTATTTTCGGGGAAAAACGATAGGGGTACACGGCCGGCCACAAGGCCGTGTCAGGTGGAACACGGGCATGTCAGGTCGAACACGGGCGTGTTCGATACCCGTGTGTTGTTCCATGCGAGCTGATTTTGACGGCGAATGAGGCACACGGCCCTGGACACGGGCGTGTGCCAGGCCGTGTGCGATCCAGATTAGGCATTTCCATCCCGAATCAAAGCCGTTCATTTCTTTAATTGATGATCCAACGGCTGGGGGTTGTTCCTGAAGGGATATACCCGGGATTGGACTTAGAAACCCTCACTTTTCTTGAGTGGATATCTTTCTAAAACCTTAGAGAGAGATGAGAGCCAAGGAAGGAAGAAGGAGCTAGATCCGGCCATTGGAGGAGCTTCGAAGCTCCAAATCGCGAGCCGACTCCGGATCCACGGAGGCAAAGCTAGTACGGTGCTTTTCATCCACTTACTTTTCCATGGCGCCGAAGAAGAACGCAAGGGTAACGATTCTCTTCTTGAGCATGAGTAGCTCTCCTTCTTTGCAAAGGAAGCCCGCTCTCGCGAGTTTGCGGTGAGTTGGAGGCGTTCCTTCGGGTAGATATGTGAAGTCCCCGTTGTTTAGAGTCCGTAAGCGAGAACGGACATAGGCATGATGTGTGAAGCCTACACGGACATGTTGGTCTGGATCGGTGATGTTGCATTACATAATGCCGGAGAAGACTCCGTGCTATTGGTTGTTTTTTGGGTTTTCTACGCGGTAGATTGCAACAGGGAGCCTTGGGGATTATCCCAAGGGTGCACCCGGAAAACTGGGCGGATGCGTGATCTTGCCAGCTTGGTGGCCTGAGAGCCAACTTGAACATAACCGAGTTATGTGAAATGTGATGGAAACGGGACTCGAGAGAAGTTTGACCTGCGCATATGGTTTAAATTACCATTGCGGGCGCATATGGTTTAAATTACCGTTGCGTTGTGAGCGCGGGTTAGATGGAACCGTACTCGTTCAATGTCGTTCGGATTAGAGCTGTTGGCATAGATGAGAGTCTTCGACGGTCTATGGTTTTAATTACCGTGACCCATGTCGGGAAGACAAACTGCTTATTGATTGGCCGTCCAAAGGGATGGTGGTGAGTCGGCAGACTTAGACTGCGTTCACCGAGAATGTGCCCTGAGTGCACGGGGTGTGTGGCCGTATGAGTCTACGGCTGTGATGAAATGAATATTGTTATATTGCTCGCTTATGCTAATGAAATGCAGGGAAGGAGCATCGCCACCCCAAGTTGGGGGCGGGATCGTTATAATTTGGTCAGCATTGTTGACCGTTGCCTTGTTTTGCCACCGTGCGGTGGTTTGTTGCTTGCAGGTGCTGCTGGACCGAGCGATCAATAGCGTGCTAAAAGCCCAAGTGCGAAGCCGACCATCGAAGGCCTAATTGGAAGTGTTTACTGTTTTACTCATGTATGACCGGCCTGTGTGCCGTGGTTTGTAAATCATGTAATATCAAGTGAAATATTTTGTAAGGCCTTAAGGATTGTGTTGGTATTTTGTATAACATTCCTATTTTGGTATTAGTGGACATTCATGCTTTAGTGCTGGGTTCTTTATTGCAACTTTTATAAACTGCTTCCGCTAGAATGCTCTGTGTAGGACGTTGATTGGTTGGATGGTTTCCATGAGTAACCACCCGGTCTGTCTGTGGCATACGGCGTCGTGCCCCGGCCGGACCTACTACTATATGCTATGCGACGGATAGGTGGTATTACAATTTGGTATCAAACTACTGGTTTTGGTCGGGCTTAAAATGAATTAGTGGACGAATTCTTTTTAAGGGGTGGTGAGCACATTGTGTGCGTCATCGTTATAACGGTAAAAGAACCCATGAATGTCCACTTAGGAATGAAAATACCCGTGTTTGAGGAACCTGCGTGTTCCTATAATTGCTATTTACAATTTTATTTGGTCGCTTAACGGTGTTTTGTACCACTATAGGTGACCAGAAGCGGTGCTGGACCGCCAGAATGTCCGGTTTATGTGGGGTATAGTGCGCCCGTTGAGGTGTTTGAGACTCCTCCTTCGTATGAAACCGTTAGAAGGATCGTTGAAGCAGTGTTCGCTGTGACGGGTGCACAACTTGGAGGAAATGTACAACCCTGCGCCCCTGTTGTGGCTTCAACGCCGGTTGGCGTGATGGAGCAGATGACCTTTGGTAGACCATCGGGGCAGTAGCTGAATATGCATTTAATGCAGGGAGCGCACACAGTTGAGGAATACTTGCAAGCATTTCTTATGATAATTTGCTACACAAGCTTCGAGTTGGATAATGAGCAAGCTACAGTCGATAGGTTTTATAATGGCCCGCGCGCCGAGTTACGAGTTCTACTGCTAGGACCAAAGTTATTGGATTCCGAGCCTTGGTGGAATCAGCTAGATCTTTGGAGGCAGATTTGAGGAAGACCCTCATGATGCCAACGACCATGGTATCGAACTATACAAACCCCATAAGAGCTGCATCCGGCAGAATGCTGGAGAAAGGGGCTATGAAATCGGCTAGCAAAGCTACTTACACTTGCCATACTTGTGGAAAGAAAGGGCACTTTGCCCGAGACTGTTGGAATGGTGCTCGGAAGGGTAAGAAAGCTATGTCAGGAGCAGTCAAGGACGTTAGTGCAAAGGAAATGACATTTAAAGTGCCGAACACCTAAAAGTCTGTATATCGAAAGTGGTACAAGAAGGCTAGGACTTTGGGTCTAGTCCCTCCTTTCAGTGCTTCGGGGGTAACTACAAGCCAAACCCCGGGAGCATGTTACAACTGTGGGTAGTCGGGGCATTATGCCCGTGAGTGCCTAAGACCCTGGAGGAAGCACGCCGTCGTGATGCCAGGTATGGTTTAAAGATAGTTTTGCCTTAAACACTTGTCGCCCTTGTTCATGTTAGCTTAGAACTACTGGTGCTAAGCCTTGTTATGACTTTACATTATCTGCGAGAGCACCATTCGTTTAGGGAGCTTCGCATTCCTTTATTAGGAATTATATTGTGCGTCGGTGTACCTCCTTCGATGGTAAGAGACAAATTGGATGCGTTATAGTCCAATGCTGCTCATTGTGCACGGGTAGAATTTGTGGCGCTTAGTTTTGGATTGGGAATCAGGAGTATGATCTGCAAGCATCATTACTTCTATTTGTGGATTTCGATGTTATGTTTGGCATGGACTAGCTCTCGGAGCAGCAAGCCTATATAGATTGCGGTAGCAAGGAAGTCAAGCTGGGAGTAAGTCGTGAGACGACCTTTACGGGCTCGAAGAGGTCGAGCAAGACGTTGGTGTCTGCTCTTCATGTGGTGAGGCGGTACGTGCTGGTGTAGAGCTGTTCTGTACACTAGTGGAGGTTGCAAAGCCGAAGCCCGCGTTGGTTAATATTTCAGTGGTATCGGAGTACCCTGATGTGTTCCCTAGAGATCTTTCTGGAGCCCCGCCTCAATGGGAGATAGATTTCATGTTTGATCTAGTGCCAGGTGCAAAGCCTGTGTCACACTCTTCATATCGGCTAGTGCCTAAGGAAATGGCGGAACTGAAGGTGCAACTTATAAAAGTTGTTGGAGCAATGGTATGTGCATCCAAGTCCTTCGCCTTGGAGCGCACCGACCCTCTTTATTTAGAAGAAGGACGGAAGCTTGAGGCTATGTATTGATTATCGGGAGCTCAACAAGCTAACGAGAAAGAACAGTACCGAATCCCAAGGATGGATGATCTTGGTGATCAGTTGGTCGGGTCAACGGCGTACTCTAAATTAGTTAAGGGAGAGTGATATCACTAAGATAACGTTCAGTACATGATACGGGCACTACGAGTTTACGGTCATGCCGTTTGGCTGACTAATGCGCCGTCAGTGTTCATGGATTTGATGAACAGGACCTTCCGGGAGTACTTGTACCATTTTGTGATCGTCTTCGTCGACGATATTCTGGGGTACTCGCATAGTAAGAAAGATCACTTCAAGCATCTTCTTTTGGTTTTGGAGACGCTAAGGAGGAATCAGTTGTATGCCAAGTTCTCGAAGTGCGAGTTTTGGCTATCCTCAGTGGCGTTCCTCGGGCATATAGTGAGTGAGAGAGTATTGCTGTGGATCCGGCGAAGATTGTTGCGATACGGGAGTGGCCTGAGCTTGCTACGGTAGCGGAAGTCCGGAGCTTTCTGGGGCTTGCCGGCTATTATAGGCGCTTCGTAGAGAACTTCTCGCGGATAGCGTTACCTCTCACTACTTTGACGAGGAAGGAGCATAAGTTCGTTTGGACGTCGGAGTGCGCACGAGCTTTTGAGGAGTTGAAATGTCGGTTGACCACGGCGCCTATGCTGACTTCGCCGAGTGGGACCGAAGGATGTGAGATTTAATAGCGATGCTTCGGGCAGCGGTTTGGGTTGCGTGCTACTGCAACACGAAAGTGTAATAGCTTATGGCGCGAGACAACCAAAAGTGCACGAGAGGAACTATCTGGTCCGTGACTTGTTGTTAGTGGCCATGAGTTTAGCCTTGAAGCTGTGGAGGCATTATTTGTACGGTATGAAGATGGATATCTACGCCGGTCACAAGAGCGTGAAGTATCTGATTGGTCAGAAGGATCTAAATTTGCGGCAGCGTAGATGTATGGAGTTCCTGGGGGACTATACATTCAAGATCCACTACGTGCCTGGTAAAAGGAATGTGGTTGCGGACGCGTTGAGTCGCCGAGCCCCAGCTCAAGCCAATTGACTATCGGTGCATGATGAGCGGTTGGTGCGGGAGTTGGAGGCGTTGGAGATTGTTTGTGTGGATAGACAATCAAGTGCTGAAGCAGTTCTAAATTGGACTGAAGTCCAATATGACCTGGCTGATCGTACTCGACAGGCTTTGGATATGGATGCTCATATGAAGCAGTTCATGGTAGAGGCTCTGGATGGGTCAAATTCCCAATTCGTCGTGGAGGATGGATTACTTTGAAAGGACGGTCGTCTGTGCGTCCCAAGTGTGGGTAATTTGCGGGTGGAGTTATTGTACGAGGAACACCATACCAAGTACTCGATTCATCCGGGGAGCACGAAGATGTACCGTGATGTGCAGAAACTGTTTTGGTGGCCGGGTTTGAAGAAGGATGTGGCGCTATACGTAGCGAAGTGCCAAACTTGCGCCTTGGTGAAGGCGGAATGCCAAAAGCCGGGAGGATTCCTTAAGTCCTTGCCTATTCCGAAGTAGAAATTCGACGACATCTCTATGGACTTTGTGCACGGTTTGCCAAGGTCGCAAAAAGGGGAACGACGCCATTTGGGTGATCGTAGATCAGTTAACGAAGGTGTCGCATTTCATTCTGCATAGGAAGGATGATCCGGTGGAGAAGTTAGCAAAACTATAGGTGGATAATATAGTACGGCTTCACGGTGTGCCCCACAGCATCGTGAGGGACCGAGATGGGCGGTTCACATCCAATGAGTGGAGGCTTGTGCAGCAAATGTTGGGGACAAAGTTAAAATAGAACTATGGAAAGCATGCTCTGCATGTGTGTCTTGGATTATGCAAAGACCACCTTTATTTGGTGGAGTTCGCATACAACAACAGCTACCAAGCGAGTATTCAAATGACTCCCTTCGAGGCCCTATATGGTAGAAAATGTCGCACGCCGTTGTCCTGGCTGGAAACGGGTGAGTCAAGTTGTGTAAGCGATTCGAAGTGGAGGATGTTACTTTGTTGGTGCGAAGCATTCGGGAGAGGTTGCTTATCGCTCAGGACCGGCAAGCGAAGTACTATAATGCCAAGCATAGGAACGTGGAGTTCGCCGTGGGCGACTATGTGTATTTAAAGATCAAGCCGTCCAAGGGTGTCTCGTGGGTGAGGTGATTGAAAAAGGCTAAGCCCGAGGTACCTTGGGCCGTTTGAGATTCTGGAGCGGGTAGGTGAAGCGGTCTATCAATTGAAGCTTTCAGTGGAGCTTAGTGGTCTACATGATGTATCCCATATTTCGGTGCTACAGAAGGCGGTGCCAGAGCCTACGCGATTGATCGCGGTCGATCAAGCACCGGTTGATAGTGGGTTGACGACAAAAGTAAAGCCCGTACAGATTGAGGAGCTCTCTTAGGAGCGAGAGCAGATTATGCTTGACGAGTATCCGGAGTTGTTCCGCTCAGGTACAAATTTTGGTTTTGTACATGTCTTTCCTTTATATAATTTCGAGGACGAAATTCTTTTAAGAGGGGGAGAGTTGTAACGCCCCAAAACTCAAAAGATCGACGGGGGACGTTTTGGGCCAGTTTTGGGTTCTAGCTGCAGGCACACGGCCTGGGACACGGGCGTGTCCCCGGGCGTGTCAAGCTTGTGTCGACACTCAGCCAGGAAGTCGACATTTTGCTCTCGATGAAGTGTCGAGACATGGCACACGGCCTGCGACACGGGCGTGTCGCATGGCGTGTCGACCCGTGTCGACACTTAGCCCGCAAAGTCGACACTCTGCGCTCGACAAAGTGTCGAGACATGGCACACGGCCTGCTACACGGGCGTGTCGCAGGGCGTGTCGACCCGTGTCGACACTTGTCCCGGGAAGTCGACACTTTGCTCGACGATGTGTCGAGACAAAGCACACGGGCGTGTCTAAGGCCGTGTCATCAGGTCGACGATCTTCGCTCGACGAAGTGTCGAGTGTCGGGACCGTGTACACGGCCTGGAGCCCAGGCGTGTTGAGATGACACGGGCAAGGACACGGGCGTGTCCTAGAACCCGTGCAGTGCCCGGGTTGTTTTCGGGGAAAAACGATAGGGGTACACGGCCGGCCACACGGCCGTGTCAGGTGGAACACGGGCATGTCAAGTCGAACACGGGCATGTTCGATACCCGTGTGTTGTTCCAGGCGAGCCGATTTTGACGGCGAATGAGGCACACGGCCCTGGACACGGGCGTGTGCCAGGCCGTGTGCGATCCAGATTGGGCATTTCAGTACCGAATCAAAGCTGTTCATTTCTTTAATTGATGATCCAACGGCTGGGGGTTGTTCCTGAAGGGATATACCCGGGATTGGACTTAGAAACCCTCACTTTTCATGAGTGGATATCTTTCTAAAACCTTAGAGAGAGAGGAGAGCCAAGGAAGGAAGAAGGAGCTAGATCCGGCCATTGGAGGAGCTTCATAGCTCCAAATCGCGAGCCGACTCCAGATCCACAGAGGCAAAGCTAGTGCGGTGCTTTTCATCCGCTTACTTTTCCATGGCGCCGAAGAAGAACGCAAGGGTAACGATTCTCTTCTTGAGCATGAGTATCTCTCCTTCTTTGCATAGGAAGCCCGCTCTCGCGAGTTTGCGGTGAGTTGGAGGCGTTCCTTCGTGTAGATATGTGAAGTCCCCGTTGTTTAGAGTCCGTAAGCGAGAACGGACATAGGCATGATGTGTGAAGCCTACTCGGACATGTTGGTCTGGATCGGTGATGTTGCATTGCATAATGCAGGAGACTCCGTGCTATTGGTTGTTTTTCGGGTTTTCTACGCGGTAGATTGCAACAGGGAGCCTTGGGGATTAACCCAAAGGTGCACCCGAAAAACTGGGAGGATGCGTGATCTTGCCAACTTGGTGGCATGAGAGCCAACTTGAACATAACCGAGTTATGTGAAATGTGATGGAAACGGGACTCGGGAGAAGTTTGACCTGCGCATATGGTTTAAATTACCGTTGCGGGCGCATATGGTTTAAATTACCGTTGTGTTGTGAGCACGGGTTAGATGGAACCGTACCCGTTTTATGTCATTCGGATTAGAGCCGTTGGCATAGATGAGAGTCTTCGGCGGTCTATGGTTTTAATTACCGTGACCCATGTCGGGAAGACAAACTGCTCATTGATTGGCTGTCCAAAGGGATGGTGGTGATTCGGCAAACTTAGACTGCGTTCACTGAGAATGTGCCCTGAGTGCACGGGGTGTGTGGCCGTATGAGCCTACGCCTGTGATGAAATGAATATTGTTATATTGCTCGCTTATCCTAATGAAATGCAGGGAAGGAGCATCGCCGCCCCGAGTTGGGGGAGGGATCGTTATAATTTGGTCAGCATTGCTGCAGTTGCCTTGTTTTGCCACTGTGCGGTTGTTTATTGCTTGCAGGTGCTGCTGGACAGAGCGGTCAATAGCGGGCTAAAAGCCCAAGTGCGAAGCCGGCCCTCGAAGGCCTAATTCGAAGTGTTTACTGTTTTACTCATGTATGACCGGCCTGCGTGCCGTGGTTTGTAAATCGTGTAATATCAAGTGAAACATTTTGTAAGGCCTTAAGGCTTGTGTTGGTATTTTGCATAACATTCCTATTTTGGTATTAGTGGACATTCATGCTTTAGTGCTGGGTTCTTTATTGCAACTTTTATAAACTGCTTCCGCTAGAATGCTCTGTGTAGGACGTTGATTGGTTGGATGGTTTCCATGAGTAACCACCCGGTCTGTCTGTGGCATACGGCGTCGGGCCCCGGCCGGACCTACTGCTATATGCTATGCGACGGATAAGGGGTGTTACACGTATAACCTTGGGCAGCAGGAAGCGATCCACCAACCTGATGTGGTGACAGGTATGAAAGTTTGAGTTAATCTTTTACTTTAGACTTTAAGGATTGTTATGTGTGTTTCCTGTTCCCTGATTTCAGCCATGCAATTGGTGCGGGCAGTTAACCAGCGTGGAGTAGCTCTTGTAGCATTATTGAAGGTTCCCCTTTCCGGGTTGTCACTTGCAGATGTGTCTGTAGTGGCAGAGTTCGAGGATGTGTTTTTGAGGTGCTTCATGGAGCTCCTCCTCGTCGGGAAATTGATTTCTCGATTCAGTTAGTGCTAGAGGCTAGGCCGGTGTCACGTCCCCCTTTTAGTATGGCACAAAAATAGTTGGTCGAACTCAAAGTGTAGTTGTTGGAACTGTTAGAGCAGGGGTATATTAGACCCAGCTGTTCACCATGTAGCGCGTCAGTGTTGTTTGTGAAGAAGAATGACGATAGTATGTGGTTGTGCGTAGACTACCGAGAGTTGAATAAACTGACTGTCAAGAATAAGTATCTGATTCCTTGGATAGATGACCTGTTCGACCAGTTGGTGGGGTCAGTGGTGTATTCTAAGTGGTACTTGAAGTCAGGATACTATCGGTTGCGAATTCGGGATGAGGACATGCCCAAGATAGCTTTTGGAATGAGGTATGGTCATTTCGAGTTCTCGGTGATGTCGTTCGGGTTGACGAACGCACCATCATTGTTCATGTATCTGATGAACAGAGTATTTCGTGAATACTTGGACTTTTTTGTTGTCGTCTTTATCAACGATATTTTGGTATACTCCAAATCGTAGGTGGAGCATGAGACTCATTTGAGAATAGTGTTGCAAGTGTTGAAAGAGAACCAGTTTTATACAAAGTTCTCAAAGTGCGAGTTCTGGTTAGAGAAGGTGTCATTTTTGGGCCATGTGATTAGTGGTGATGGGGTGGCGGTGGATCCTGCAAAAGTGAAGGCCATCAGAGATTGTCCAGTTTCACAAAGATTGGCCAGTTTTGAGAGCCGTGGCAGAAGTCCGAAGTTTCCTTTGACTAGCGGAATACTATAGAAAGTTTGTGGAAAACTTTTCGTGGATAGCTCTACCCCTCACTTCTCTAACTCATAAGGACCAGAAGTTTGTGCGGACACAGGAGTGCAATCAGGCATTTGACACCCTGAAGGAAAGGCTGATGACAACTCTCGTCCTAAGTCTGCCTAAAGGGACTGAAGGATTTCAAATTTTCAATGATGCATCTAGATGCGGTCTCGGTTGCGTGTTAGTGCAACATGGCAATGTTGTAGCTTTTGGGTCTAGGCAGTTTAAGACTCATGAGAGAAATTACGCAGTCCATGACTTGGAGTTGGCGGAGATAATTTTTGCATTAAAGTTGTGGCGGTACTATGTGTATAGTGCGAAGGTGGAGATCTTCACGGACCACAAAAGCCTGAAGTATCTTCTGGACCAAAAGGACTTGAACATGCGATAAAGTAGATGGGTTGATTTCCTTGGAGACTATGAAGTGGTGATTCAGTATACGCCAGGCAAAGCCAACGTGGTGGCGGATGCCTTGAGTAGGAAATACTCTCGTCAAGGGGGTTGGATCGAAGCTCATGATGAGCGGCTGATGCGGGACTGTGAGACCCTTGGCTTTGAGTGCGTAGCAAGAGGCACATCAAGCATGACTCAATTGAACTTGATCGAGTTGCAAAATAACTTATCTGATCGTATTCGAGAAGCGACTAGTTTGGATTAAGAGTTTCAGCCATTCGTGGTGAAAGCTCAAAAAGGTGAGGGTAGCATCTAGGAGATGATTGATGGGGTCTTAAGGAAGGACGGAAGGATATGTATACCGTAGTTTGGCAAGCTCCACGAGGAGTTGATGTTTGAGGCTCATTTTATGAAGTACTCCATTCACCCTGGCAGTACAAAGTTGTACTTGGATATGAGGAAATCCTTTTGGTGGCCTGGTCTATAGCATGATATAGCTTTGTACGTGAGTCGGTGCCAAACTTGAGCCTTAGTGAAGGTCAAGTGCTAGAAGCCGGGCGGGTTCTTTAAGCCTCTTCTGATCACCGAATGAAAGTTTGATGACATCTCCATGGATTTTGTGCATGGCTTACCTCGATCGCAGCAGGGTAACGATGCAATTTGGGTGATTGTGGATCGCTTGACCAAAGTGGCTCATTTCATCCCTAATCGGAAAGAGGACGGCGTGGAGAAGCTTCTAGAGTTGTACGTTCGCAACATTGTACAACTACATGGGATTCCTAGGAGCATAATTAGTGATCGCGATGGACGTTTCACGTCCAAAGACTGGAGGTTGGTTCAAAAAAGTCTGGGAACGAAGCTTAAGTCCAATACAACATTCCATCCTCAAACTGATGGACAAACAGAAAGAACGAATCGTACAATGGAGGATATACTGAGAATGTGTACTCTTGACTTTGGGAAGAAGTAGGAAGATCACCTCTTCATAGTAGAGTTTTCCTATAACAACAGTTACCAAGCAAGTATAAAGATGGAGTCATACGAAGCTTTGTTTGGAAGACGACATCGAATGCCAATGTCTTGGATAGAGGAGGGAGACACCAAACTTTTAGGAAAAGAAGAGTTGGTTGATGAATGTGAGTTGGTGTGAACCATTCAGGAGCGCATGAAGGTTGCACAGGACCGGTAGGCAAAGTATTTTAATGCTCGTCATAGGAATGTGGAGTTTGGGGTAGGCGACTGTGTCTATCTCAAGATCAAGACGTTCAAAGGCGTTTCGCGGATTTGCCAACTCAAGAAGTTGAGTCCAAGGTTTTTGTGACCGTTCGAGGTTATAGAATGCATTGGATAAGCAGCTTACCGGTTGGCGTTGTCCACAGAGCTGAGTGGATTACACGATGTTTTCTACATCTCCGTCTTGAGGAAAGCCTTGGTGGAGGCTAATGTGGTGATCGGACCAGCTACGGTGCCGATAGAAGAGGACTTAAGGACGAAAGTCCTTCCGGTGCGCTTAGATGATTCAGAAGTTCGGCAGTTGTGGAAGAAAGAGGTGAAGCTCGTAAAGGTACGTTGGGGTAACTGCGGGTGGGACGAGTTCTCTTGGGTGCAAAAACAGACCATGCGCGAAGAGTACCCCGAGTTATTTGTATAATGTTGAGTGGAACAGTGTTAGATATGTTGCAATAGTATTTTGAGGCATTGCAACATTTTTCTTGTTGTTTGCTTGAATGAAAATGAGTTATGTAAAGTTGTTGTAATAATGTTTAAATTTGTTGCAATAATTTTCGTGGTGTCTTCCTGTATGAAAATTAATTTCGGGGACAAAATTCTTGTAAGGGGGGAGCCGTTGTAACACCTCAAATTTGAGGAGCCAGAGCAGTTCGACGAACGTCAAACTGTGGCCGTTCGATGAAAGTCGAACTGTGGTCGTTCAACGAATGTCGATGTTCGAACCTCACCTATGTTTAGGGCTGATTTGCGCTAGGTTCACTATTAGGTTTATTAGATGACCCAACATGTATAGTCTATGGTCATAGGTTTTTGTTAGGGTCAAGATCAGTCAACAACCTGGATTGATTGGTTCTCTCCTTCACATGACTTAGAGACAGAAGACCTCCAGAGAAAAATAGTTTTCTAGAGATATAAAGCTGTTCGACGATTAGCTGAACAGAGCTTGACTTTCGTCGATCTCAGATCGACGAACTCAGATTTCTTCACTGAGTTGAGTTCGACGAAAGCCTAGCTGAGTTCGATGAACTCCTATCTCACCTCAGTAGTTTAGCTCAACGAAAGACTACCTCTGTTCGACGATCTTGGAGCTCAGTTTGACAAGTTAATTTTATGGTGAACGATCTTGTAGCTCAGATCAATGAAGGAGTGGTTTCCGTTCGACGAATTTGGATCTCAGGTCGACGAGAATTTGCTGAGTTTGACTAATTTCTCCAAGTTTCAACTCGACAAATTTGGATCTCAGGTCGACGAGAATTTTCCGAGTTCGACTAATTTCTCCCAGGTTCAGTTAGACTATTTCTCTGTTTGTTTTCAGTTCAACTAAGGCAGATGATTTTCAAATTATATTATAATATGTATGTAATGCTCTGATAATTAATGCACAATATTCTTATGAATATAGATGTTCCATGACAACATTAATTATGGACTTCACAGAGTTATTTCTTGGCTAATTTTACTGGGATAGTTGAGGAAACTCACTAAAGACAAATTCCAACCGTTTAACTCCCAAAATTTCTGCAGTCAGTAAAGGAAAGGAATTCAAAATTCAAAAGTTGAAATCTGCATGGAATATATAAGGATTATTTTCAAAATATTGAAGCAATTTTAAATAGTTGTGACAGAAAAAATTTATAAAAAATATTGAAAGAAGAATAGCTCTCGTACAACTCAAGTTCTTCATTAGTTTTTGCTTCACGGCTTTCAAAAGACAATCCATCAATATCAGTCTATAAGCTTCCTGAAGATCAACAAGCAATCTGAATGCCTACACCCTGAGCAAAGCTTCCATTCTCCTGAACTATTGTACATCTCAGGTGGAGCTTTGACAACAACAGTAATCCACTAGTCTTCTCAGAACATTGAGAAAGAGAAGACAATATCAAATTTCTTTTTACTCTACTGTAAAAGGGTTTCTAACTCCCTTCAAAAGTTATCCCTTTGGTTGTTAATTCTCCTGATCAAAAGACTTAGTTTGGTTTTGGGGCAACTGATCAAAAGCTCAAAGGGTTGCTAGATCTCCCTTGAAAGTAGATCTTGTGGTGACAGGGCACCTCGACAAAACCTGTGGTGACAGGGCACCTGATCAAAAACCTGTAGTGGATTCCTACTAGGGTGGTAGAAGAGTGGATGTACCCAGTTTTATTGGGTAATCACTATAAATTTCCTTGTGTCATATAGTTGTGGTCTATTCTTTATTATGTTGTGTTGTGATATACATATTTTCTTTTCTTATATATATATATATATATATATATATATATATATATATATATATATATATATATATATATATATATATATATATATATATATATATATATATATATATATATATATATATATATATCACCTATTTCAATCTGCTATAAAAATAACTCAAAGTTTTTTAAAACTCTATTCACCCCCCCCCCCCCTCTAGAGTAAAGATAAGATCTATCCCTCAGCATAAATTGGTATCAGAGCATATCTGATATCACTTTCAATTGTTATCAGAGGGTAAAGTTAATTGGTTGTACAAGCTAACACCTGAACCAAAAGATCTTTGATAGATCCCATTTACTCTAATCTTTTTTTATATCGTGGCACAAAATAAGGAGTACTCAAGCACCAGACCTCCAGTGTGCAATTTAAATAAGTTTGCACTTTGGAAGGCAAGGATTAGGCTGTATATGAGTTATATTGATGAAGATATTTATAATTCTATCTTGACAGGTCCCCCTACACTAACTACAACAACAAGCACAAGTGCAATTCCACCACCTGAGTGGACAGATGCTCAGAAGAAGATGAAAATTGCAGATACCAAAGCCATGAACATCCTAGCTCAAACAATATCAAATGACATATTTCAGAAAGTTGCTGAATGTTATTCAGCCAAGGATGTCTGGGATTCCTTAAATGATATGGTTATTGGTTCAGTAGATGAAAGAAAGGACAGTAGGGCCTACTTGATTTATCAATATGAGAATTTCAAGAAGGAAGAGTTAGAGTCAGTAGAAGATATGTACAATATACTCAGCTTGATTTTCAATGTGATGAAGAACTTGGAAAAGAACATCTCATTAACAAAAATTAATGATAAGATTCTTATGTTCTTCCCTAGCACATGAGATTCTTGGATCTGGCTAATATAGGAGGCCAGAAGCCTAAAGGAGATTTCTACTGAGTCATTAATGGGCAAGCTCAAGTCTTATGAGCATCTTATCAAAACCAGGGAATCAGCTGAACAAAAGACTTCTACCTCAGGAAGGAAGGAGCAAAGTATTGCCTTTAAGGCATTTGAGAAATCAGTAGAACTAACTTCCAGCGAAGAGCTAATGTGTCTATTAGCTAAAAGATTCTACAAAATGGCTAAGAAGGACTTCAGTAGAAGGTCAACCAGAAATGAGGACAAGCCAAGGTATGACAAGACTCTTACTAAGGAAATTGTTTGCTATGGATGCAGGAAGCCAGGACACATTCTCCTAGAATGTACAGAGGCTCAAAAGAAGGATAAGATAAAACAGAAATAGTCTAAGAAGCACTCCAGCAAGACATCTTCCAACAAATACAAGAAGAAGAAGGAGAAGGGATTTGTGGCTGAGATTTGGAGTGATCCAAAACAAGAAACTTCATCCAGTTCTAGTGAGGATGAAGAAGAGGAAAAATCCGGAGAGATCTTCTTGATGGCAATCAATTCCTCTTGCAGCAACTCAGAAGCTGTTATTTCAGGAGCAGAAAATTCAGAATCTGAATCAGAACAGGACCAGGCAATAACTACTTTTGATTTTACTTCTGATCAATTTAAAAATGAATCCAAACTCCTATGCAATGATTTAATTAAATCTGAGATGGAAATCAAACTTCTCGAAGAAAAACAAATTAAATATGACAATCTTTTTTCTGAAAACATCAAACTAAAAGATGAATTAGACTTAGCTTCTGAATAGGTTATTTCATTAAAAACTAAATTAAATGAGGCTAAAGAATTTGAAGAATCTCTTAATGGGAGAAGCATCAAGTTCATGAATATCACAAGCACAGTCAATGCCAGGCTTAATGGCAAACTGGGCTTGGGAGCTTCGTCAAGTTATCCTCCTCTTCCTAAGAAAAACATTCTTTCTACCTATATTAAATTTGTTTATGCTAAAGGCAAAGAAAAAGTAGAAGTTAATAATAAGGATACTAAAATCTTACCAAAGAATAAATCAAAGAAAAATAAAAATTCACAAAAAAATCATGTTCAACAAAATCCGCCGAACTGAGATTGACGAAATCAATATTATGCGTCGAACGGCGATCGACGAACTCTGAACCCAGAATTTGGGTACAATTACTCATCTGCGGGAGCTCGACAAAATCAAGATGTTTCGTCGAACAGATATCGACGATCGTGGAATGCAGGAAATGAGTATTATCATTCTATGAACCGAGGTCGACGAAATCAATACTTTTCGTCGAACTCAGTTCGACGAACATAATTAAATTCGTCGAACTCAAATATTGAAAACAGAAATTTTAATACTATCAAACTAATTATAACAAAAACTTAAATTCCTTCAGAAATTTTAATCAACCTAGATCCTTTGTTAATCCCTTTACCCAGTGGATAATTCCACCAAGAATATTTCATCCCTTAGGATATAAAGACCAACCAAAATTTTCTTTCATTTCCAGTTATAAATTTGAGAAGAATCAAGGACCCAAGGTTACCTGTGTCAAGAACACATAATTTATTTTCATGCAGGTGAAGGACTATCCTACCACATAGCAACAACAGTACTTGGATAGTGGGTGCTCAAAACATATGACAGGCAGCAAGAGAAATCTAACTAATTACAAGTCAAAGCTTGGACCAAAGTTTATCTTTGGAGACTCCAACTGTGGACAAACAAAAGGATATGGGAATGTCAAAGTTGGAGATGTCACCTTCAGGACAGTAGCCTATGTGATTGGTCTCAAGCATAACCTGATATCCATAAACAAGTTATGTGATGAAGGTTATCAGGTATCATTTAATCAATATTGTTGTACCATTACTTCTGATAAAAATAAAATTGTTTTAAATGGCATTAGACAAGGAAATATTTATGTAGTAAATTTTAAATCAGCTAGTACAGAAATTTGTCTATTTAATCAGATTAGTAATACTAATGATTTATGACATAAAAGACTTGGACATGTAAATTTAAGAAATATTGCTAAACTATCTAGGGACAACCTTGTTAAAAGAATTCCTTCTGGCACCTACAAGAAAAAAGTCTCTACCAAGCTTGTCAATTATGCAAGCAAACTAAAAATAGTTTTAAATTAATTAATAAGAGTGATTCACCCATAATTTTTATTTGTTACACATGGATCTTTTTGGACCCATTACTGTACAATGTTTGGGAGGGAACTAGTACACTCTAGTTATTGTAGATGACTTCAATAGATTCACTTCTGTGTTTTTTCTGAGAATCAAGTCAGATAACTTTAAAGTTCTTACAGACTTTCTTAGGAGCATAAAGATTGAGTACTCTACTCCAGTTGTATTGATCACAAGTGATCATAGTACTGAGTTTAAATCTCTTCTTATGCAAGAATTCTATGAGAAGGAAGGTATCATGCATTATTTCTCTACACCTAAAACTCCTCAACAAAATTGTGCAGCAAAAAGGAAAAATAGAACCCTTATTAAAGCTGCAGGGACATTGCTTACAGATGTTTACTTGCCTGAATCCTTTTGGGCAGAGGCTGTAAGCACAACAAATTATGTTCTGAATAGAAGTCTAATACATAAACTTAAGGGTATGACTTCCTATGAATTACTTAAAGGGAAGCAACCTAAAATAGATTATTTTAGATTATTTGATTGTAGATGTTATATTCACAATAATAACAAGAAACATCTTAGAAAGTTTGAAGCCAAAGATGTAGAGGGAATATTTCTTGGATATTCGCAAGTCAGCAAGCCTTATAGGGTATTTAACAAATCAGCCTTAAAAATGGAAGAATCTGTACATATTTCTTTTGATGAAGCTAACATGTTTTACAAGGATAAGGATTCTTCTACCAAAGATACATTACAGGTACACTTTCTGTGATAGAAATTGGATGGCTTAAACCTCACCCAAGAGATCACATCTCACCCTTCTCCATAGACTGATGAAGAAAGTGAAGAAGAAATTGTTGGAACAGTTGAACCAGCAACAGCTAACATAATTCCACAAGAGTAATTAATTCCCCAAGCTGTTGATGAACCAACTCCTCCTACTAATTTTGTCATACTTAGAGATCATCTCATATCTCAAGTGATTGGAGACATATCAGTCGGTGTGCAAACAAGGCATCAACTCAACCAAGATTTGATGCATGCTTGTTTCCTATCTTAGATTGAACCTTAATGCATAAAAGATGCAGAGCAAGATCTCCACTCAATTATTGTAATGCAAGAGGAGCTCAATCAATTTGAGAGATGTAGAGTTTGAAATTTAGTTCCAAGACCCAAAGACTACCCAGTCATTGGAACAAAATGGGTTTTCAGGAACAAGTTGGGTGCTTAAGGATAACTTGTAAGGAACAAAGCAAGATTGATAGCTCAAGGCTTTTCACAAGAGCAAGGAATTGATTATGACTAGATCTTTTCCCCTGTTGTAAGGCTGGAGGCTATCAGAATATTTCTTGTATATGCAGCATACAAGAAATTCAAAGTCCACCAAATGGATGTCAAAAGTGCATTCCTTAATGGTAAACTAAAAGAGGAAGTCTATGTGGAGCAACCATCAGGTTTAATCTTTTCAACTCATAACTCCTTTGTTTTTAAGTTGCATAAAGCTCTATATGGTTTAAAACAAGCTACAAGAGCTTGGTATGAGATAATAGCTAGCTTTCTCTTAGAGTATACGTTCACTAGGGGCATTGTAGATAGGACTTTGTTTATTAGGCATCATAAAAATAAAATTTTGATAGTACAATTATATGTAGATGACATCATATTTGGCTCTACTGATTCCAAACTATGCAAAAGGTTTTCCTACCTGATGCATTCCATGTTTGAAATAAGTAGCATGGGTAAGCTTTCCTACTTCCTTGGTCTTCAATTGAAGAAATCCCCTTATGGCATTTTCATCTCCCAATCTAAATATGCTGAGGAGCTAATTAAGAGATTTGGGATGTCTGATGACTCAGCTATGAAAACACCCATGGCTTCCAATGTTGTGATTGATTCTGATGAACAGGGCAAGCCAGTTGATCAGAAAACTTATGGGGCTATTGTTGGGTCCTTGTTGTGTCTCATAGCTAGTAGGCCAGATATAATGTTTGCTAAATGTCTTTGTGCTAGGTTCCAAGTGAACCCTAAAGAATCTCATCGTATTTTACTTAAAAGGATTTTTAGATATATAAAGGGTTGTCCAAATCTAGGACTCTGGTATCCAACTGAGTCCGAATTTGAATTAACTGGATTCTTAGATGCTGACTTTGCTGGATGTAGAGTTGATAGGAAAAGCACATCAGGAACATACCAGTTCCTTGGTGATAGGCTTGTGTCTTGGTTTTATAAGAAACAGACATCTATGTGAACTTCAACTGCTGAAGCTAAATATATTGCAGCTGGCAGTTGTTGTTCATAAATTTTGTGGATTCAAATCCAACTCCTGGATTTTGGTCTCAATCAAAATAATTCAACTATATTTTGCGATAGTACCAGTGCAATTTCCATTGCACAAAATTCAGTGCATCACAGTAGGACCAAGCATATAGAAATTAGACATCATTTCATTAGAGAATGTGTGGACAAAAATAAATTAACCTTGTCTTTATCACTACTGATTTACAAAGAGCACACATCTTCACTAAGCCTTTAGATGAGAAGAAACATCTGTTTTTCCTAAATCAGTTAGGCATGATAAATGGGGAAGACATAATTTAATTTGTGTTTTGAGTTCAACGATTAGGACATAGTTCGTCGAACGGAGATTGATGATCTGTGAACTCTTCGTGAAGAGTTCATCGAACTAAGATCCACGAATTTTTCTTTGTGAAACTGTTCGTCGAACGGAAATCGACAAATTTGTTTTCGAAAATAATTCGTCGAACGGAGAACGACGATATGTTTTCTCTTCTTCCGGTTTAGATAGACGATCTTATTTTCTATATTGAGAATTTCGTCGAACTGAGCTCGGAGTTTGTGTTTCTCGCTGGACGGAGTTCGACTTTTCGCCTTCTGAAAACTGTTGGAGTTACCATTGTGATCTGGAAGTGATCAAGCATGTAATCTTACTGCCAACGCGATATGAGCCTGCAGGGTCGCACATAAGAGATGTGGAGAAGTTGGATGACTGACTGTGTTGGTAAAGGTTACCAATAACCGACCTGAATAGGGTTATGGGCAAAGTGTTGCCTTATAGGATCATCGGGTTGGGCAAATGTTGCCTTGAAGGGCTGGTTGGGATTGTTGTCCGAGGGTCGATGACATTAGTCGAGAATCGTCTTCTGATTCCCGCCGATCGGCGAGAATCGTCTCTCTGATTCTCGTCGATCGACGAGAATCGTCGAGAATCAATTGTTGATTCTCGACGATCGACTACTTCGACAATTGTCGTCGACCGCGGCTCGACGATCGTCGAGTATCGTTGTGTATCGTCGAGCGCGGATCGACGATCGGCGAGAATCGTCGAGTATTGTACTCTGATTCTCGCCGATCCTGTATGATACTCGTCGACTGATTCTCGCCGAACCTGCTCAGTGATTCTCGCCGATTGTCGCCGATTCTCACCGATTGATACTCGCCGATTCTGAACCCTATTTTCGGGTGGTCTGCGGATAGCGATTTTCCTGGGTTTATTTATACCTTGGTATAAATAGGACTCTTAGGGTTTATCGAAAAAAAAGGGTTTTGGGCTCGCGATTTTCTCCTGTAGCAGATCGAAACCCGACGGAAGCCGTTCCGCCTTTCGCTCCGCCGATCCCGATCCCCGTCGCCGACGGAAGAGTTCCACCACCGCCGTGTTTGCTCCGTCGACCGCCTCTTCTCCAGCGACTGTCGCGGGTGCTTCTCTTCCTGGTGCAGACCTAGCAGTCCGTGGAATAGCCAAGGTGCGGTCTTCTCCTTCCCGATCTTCCGTGCGACGGAAAGCTCGGCGTTCTCCCGCTCGTGTGGACTTCTGCAGAAACGTGGACACTATTCCACGTACAACTCGCCACTAGCAAGCAGATAAAGTTTGGAGCATCTCCGTTGAGTTGTGACTCAACGCCACCGAGGTAATTTTTGCCTAGTTTTTACTAACTTCTTAATTCAACGTTCATGGCCCGATCCACATCTCTTTGGGTTTTTCTTGATGTTTATTTTTCGCTGCGTGCACAAGCGTTGTGCCATCCTCATAGAGAAACCCAACAGTGGTATCAGAGGGAGGTTTCGGCCATGACTGTTGTTTTGGAAGTTGTGTTATTCCAGTGCGTGTAAACGTAGAGATTTAGAAGTGTTCTAAATGTCTAGATTTAGTCTTGGTACCTCACCAAGAACGATTGGAATTTCGGTGGATTTCTAAGTGTTAGAAATTGTGATCTCCTTAGCAGTAACCATCCCTCGATTTTGTTTTGGATTTTGAATCCAACAAAGAGAGATGAGCTTATCTACTGCTTTAAGTTGAGCTGTCTTTGCCTTTGTCCAATGCATGTAAATCTGAGGATTTGGAA
This sequence comes from Platanthera guangdongensis, assembly GCA_039583875.1. Classification (NCBI taxonomy): domain Eukaryota; kingdom Viridiplantae; phylum Streptophyta; class Magnoliopsida; order Asparagales; family Orchidaceae; genus Platanthera; species Platanthera guangdongensis. The sequence continues at coordinate 40,566,890 of CM077165.1, read as the reverse complement.
ATTTCCGGATGTTCAGATTTAGCCCTTCCTTCTATCAAATGTTGATGTTGTCAGGATGTGCACATAAGGGATGCATGTGGTTTTAGAAGAATTGTTTTTCTTTGGATGTGCACGTCGATCAAATGTTGATCATTGTTAATTGTTAACCTATATTTGAAATCCCTTCATCAAATATTAAGTGTTAGGATGCCTTCCGATGGATGACACTCTTCCTGCCTCGATCGATGAAGTGTGGGCTTGCCAAAGCAAGGTGCATTAATTTATCTTGGTAAGGGTGCGAGCGGATAATTGTGATATCCCACCGTCGACATCGGGTCCAGCTTAACTAGGTGACCTCAAACGTTGAGTGCCTAGAGGCATAGGGTTGGCATGCACCATATGATGGATGCGAATAAGGAGTTATTCATCAACCATACAAGAATTGCATGAAGATGCAATTGGCAAGCGTTGCCTACCTAAATAACCGCATCGTGAGAGGAACGCCAAAGCGGACTCATAGTGTTGGTGAAATACGGATCTTGTCCACTAAGAGAGTAGCTCGCATGAACTCTCTGAATTGTTAGTGAGGGCTATCATTTCGAATAAAATAGTGGGAGTTTTTTTAATTGAAGTCCTAATTAGAATAAATTGTAATTGAAATTTAGGTACTGATTTTATTCTGCATAAATTCTTGTAGAATTCCATGGCAAGCGTTGCGCACTCCACGTTGTCTCTGAGAGCCATCCTTGAGAAGGATAAACTCAGTGGGACAAATTACATGGACTGGTATAGGAACCTGAGAATTGTTCTCAGGCAAGAGCGAAAGCTCTATGTCTTGGAAGAAGAAGCCCCCGAGGTGCCGACCGGGAACTCTTCCCGTGCTGAGAAAGATACTTATAAGAAGTATACTGACGATGCTTTGGATGTCGAGTGCCTTATGCTTGCCACCATGAACTCTGAGCTTCAGAAGCAACATGAGAACATGGGGTGCAAGGAGATTGACGAGCATCTCAAGAAAATGTTTCAAGGGCAGGCTCGTCAAGAGAGGTTCGACATCATGAAAGCGTTGTTTCAGTGCAAGATGGGAGTTCGAGACTTAGTAGGGACTCACGTACTCAAGATGATTGGGTATATAGAGAACCTTGAAAGGCTGGGTTTTCCTCTTGGTCAAGAGTTGGCCACGGATCTGATCCTGCAATCGTTGCCGGACAGTTATGAGCAGTTCGTCTTGAACTACAACATGAACGAGATAGACAAGACACTGCCCGAACTCCTAGGCATGTTGAGAACTGCCGAAATCAATATGAAGAAGGCCAAGCCTGCCAGCCCCATACTGATGGTGCATAAGGGCAAGGGCAAAGCCAAGGGCTCCAAGAAGACGAAGGTAGGACCTAAGTCATATCTTGAGCCCAAGTCTTCAGCACTGATGAAAAAGAAGAGCACGGTGAAGGATGGGAAATGCCACCACTGTGGCAAGGCTGGTCATTGGCGGAGGAACTATCCTTCGTATATTGAGGGTCTGCAGAAATTGAGGGGAGGTATGACTTCCGCTTCTAATATCTACGTTATAGAGATAAACCTTTCTGCTCCTTCATCTTGGGTATTGGATACCGGATGTGGTTCTCACATTTGTACAAATGTGCAGGAACTGGGAAGGAGAAGATTGCTGAGTAAAGGGGAGGTGGACCTTCGCGTCGGCAATGGAGCAAGAGTTGCTGCTGTAGCCGTAGGAGTTTACCGTCTTTCTTTGCCCAGTGGGCTTGTAATAGAACTAGATAACTGTTATTTTGTTCCGGCGATAACTAGAAACATTATATCTATTTCATGTTTGGACATGATTGGATTTTCTTTTATAATTAAGAACAATTGTTGTTCTATATTTAAGAATGATGTTTGTTATGCTGTAGCCCAATTGTTTAATGGTCTTTACGTTTTGAACTTGGACCATCTGATCTGTAATGTAGAAAACAATAAAAGACTAAGAACAAATGATTCGAACCCTACTTTTCTCTGGCATTGTCGTTTGGGCCATATCAATGAGAAGCGCATATCCAAGCTCCATAGAGATGGACTTTTGGACTCATTTGATTATGAATCATTTGAGCGATGCGAATCTTGTTTGTTAGGCAAGATGACTAAAGCTCCTTTCACTGGTTATACTGAGAGGGCTGAAGATCTCTTGGGTGTTGTACATAGTGATGTATGCGGACCCATGAGTTCCATGGCTAGAGGAGGGTATTTCTACTTTGTTACATTTACTGATGATTTCAGTAGATACGGATATGTGTATCTTATGAAGTGCAAATCCGAGACCTTTGAAAAGTTCAAAGAGTTCAAGAATGAAGTAGAAAACCAGTTGGGTAAAAGGGTTAAAGCACTCCGATCTGATCGAGGTGGCGAATACCTGAGTCATGAGTTCCGTGATCATCTGAAAGACTGTGGTATTGTATCACAGCTCACTCCACCTAGAACACCACAACATAATGGTGTGTCTGAGAGGAGAAATCGTACTCTGTTAGACATGGTACGTTCGATGATGAGTCATGCAGACTTGCATGTTTCCTTTTGGTGTTTTGCTTTAGAGACTGCTACAATGACATTGAATCGCGCTCCAACTAAAACGGTTCTGAAGACACCATATGAGATATGGACTGGGAAGCGTCCTAGTATGTCGTTCATTAAAATTTGGGGTTGTGAGGCATACGTGAGACGTCAAATGCCTGACAAGCTGGAACCCAAATCGGATAAATGTTATCTGGTGGGATATCCTAAGGAAACGAAAGGGTATTACTTTTACCTACCGTTTGAGGGCAAAGTGTTTGTCGCAAGGACTGGTGTCTTCTTGGAGAAAGAGTTCTTATCAAGAAAGACTGAAAAGGTAGAGCTTGAAGAAGTTCAAGAACCACATGTAGTGAATGAACCGGAATTGGATTCTGAGACAGGACTACAAGATGTTGTAGCTAGAGAACCTGCTCAGGGAACACAAGTCCTACGTAGATCTAGTAGACCGAGGTTTGAGCCTGAGAGATATGGATTTCTCGTATCTCAAATAGGTAATGTGTTGCTCATGGATCATGATGATGAACCAGCAACCTACCAAGAGGCTATGAATGGACCGAACTCCGACAAATGGCTTGAGGCTATGAAATCCGAAATGGACTCCATGTATGCAAACCAAGTTTGGAACTTGGTGGAACCACCTGAAGGGGTACGACCCATAGGGTGCAAGTGGGTCTTCAAGAAGAAGACCGACATGGATGGGAATGTACAGACATTCAAAGGGCGACTGGTGGCTAAGGGTTTCAAGCAAATTCATGGTATTGACTATGATGAGACCTTTTCCCCTGTTGCTATGGTAAAGTCCATAAGGATATTGCTTGCTATTGCTGCGTATTATGACTACGAGATCTGGCAGATGGATGTTAAAATGGCTTTCCTTAATGGAAACCTCCTTGAGGAAGTGTATATGACACAACCCGAGGGTTTTGTATCCCCAGATGAAGCCACTAAAATATGCAAGCTGAATAAGTCCATTTATGGACTGAAACAGGCCTCTCGAAGTTGGAATCTTCGTTTTGATGAGAAAATCAAAGAGTTTGGTTTCATCAAGAATGAAGATGAGCCTTGTGTTTACAAGCGAATCAGTGGGAGCATTGTTGTCTTCCTAATATTGTATGTAGATGACATACTGTTGATCGGGAACGACATTCCTACCCTGAAAGTTGTTAAGAACAACCTAGGGAACTGCTTTTCAATGAAGGATTTGGGTGAAGCGACTTATATACTCGGTATTAATATCTATAGAGATAGATCGAAGAAGTTGCTGGGTTTGACCCAGAGTACGTACATCGAAAAGGTGTTGAAGCGGTTCAACATGCTTGAGTCCAAGAAAGGATTTTTGCCCATGTCTCATGGTGTGAATCTCTCTAAGGACCAGTGTCCAAAGTCTTGTGAAGATAAGGACCGTATGAAGTTGATTCCATATGCTTCGGCAATTGGATCAATCATGTACGCGATGTTATGTACTCGACCCGATGTCTCCTTTGCTTTGAGCATGACTAGCAGGTATCAGTCAGTCCCCGGTGAGTGTCACTGGATTGCAGTCAAGAATATCCTGAAGTACTTGAGAAGGACTAAGGACGTGTTCTTGGTGTATGGGGGAGAGGAAGAGCTCGTTGTAAGTGGTTACACGGATGCTAGCTTCCAAACTGATCGAGACGACTCCAAGTCTCAGTTAGGTTTTGTGTTTTGCCTGAATGGAGGAGCTGTGAGCTGGAAGAGTTCCAAGCAAGAGACAGTTGCTGATTCTACAACAGAGGCCGAGTATATCGCAGCAGCTAATGCGGCGAAGGAGGCTGTATGGATTAGGAAATTCATCGGCGAGCTAGATGTAGTTCCTAGCATTGTTGGTCCCATAGTTCTCTACTGTGATAACAATGGTGCAATTGCACAATCTAAGGAACCTAGATCTCATCAGCGCTCCAAGCACATACTCCGGCGTTTTCATCTTATTCGTGAGATTGTCGAACGAGGAGATGTAAACATTTGCAGAGTGCCGACTGAGGAAAATGTTACGGATCCGCTGACAAAGCCTCTCGCGCAGAGAAAGCATGATGGTCATACTAGATCGATGGGTATACGATACCTAAATGATCAACTCTAGCGAGAATCTTGTGGGTTGCATGTAATCTTGTATTTTGTTGGCTGTTTGTTCATATGATGAACTGTGTACCTAGTTTTTCTTTTATAATTAATGGCAAATTCTTTTATTATGATTTTTTTTCTATATATGATAGTTAAATGTTAACATAATAGATACCCTAAGAATGTTCGCTTCCATGGGACATCAAGTACGTGACTTGAATGTGAGAGCCCATGATTTATTTGAAGCTTCATTCTTAAAGGTCCCTGGTCGAGTATCATCATAGAAGCTAAGGGTGATGATGGTACATGAAGACTAGCACGTGTGTTGACTGATGACTGGTTCTCATAGGTCATGATATTGTGATATCAAGTCATCACGTGGGTACTTGTTAGAGAACAAGTTGTACTGGACAGACCCAACCTGAGACTACTCTGTGGATTGTCATCCAATCGTGTCACGAGTAGGTCTCAATTGACAATGGTGTTGTGATCCTTTGACCTGAAGTCACAGCATTCATCAAGTGAGGAAGAGCGTGCTTTGATGCCATCTAAAGTCTTCCTTGAGAAAGGCTGATGATAAGGGTGGTTGTTGGGCATATTACGAATCATTTGGGTGTTTGTGTGTGAGCAGATATGGGATTTGTCCTCCTGTACGACAGGAGTTGCATCCATGGGCCCCTTGATGGAACTGGACTGAGAAATGCATGGCCATGCTTGATTGAGTCAATATGTGATATTGGACTCACCATTCTCTGGAAGTCCGTCCTGGATCAAGAAACTAGGATTGAGCTATTACGAGGGTGACACGGTCCATACCTCTAGTTCTTTCCGGATGTAAGGGACAAAGGGACAAAGACAACGCTGATACATTGGTCATAAAGGCTTATGAGTTATAAACTCATATTGCTTGGGGAGCAATGATGCATTGCTAGATGCCGCTCATTGTTTGTGAGGTTTTTGGTTTGATACTTTCGAGATCAAGTGGGAGTCTGTTGGAGTTACCATTGTGATCTGGAAGTGATCAAGCATGTAATCTCACTGCCAACGCGATAAGAGCCTGCAGGGTCGCACATAAGAGATGTGGAGAAGTTGGATGACTGACTGTGTTGGTAAAGGTTACCAATCACCGACCTGAATAGGGTTATGGGCAAAGTGTTGCCTTATAGGATCATCGGGTTGGGCAAATGTTGCCTTGAAGGGCTGGTTGGGATTGTCGTCCGAGGGTCGATGACATTAGTCGAGAATCGTCTTCTGATTCCCGCCGATCGGCGAGAATCGTCTCTCTGATTCTCGCCGATCGACGAGAATCGTCGAGAATCAATTGTTGATTCTCGACGATCGACTACTTCGACAATTGTCGTCGACCGCGGCTCGACGATCGTCGAGTATCGTTGTGTATCGTCGAGCGCGGCTCGACGATCGGCGAGAATCGTCGAGTATTGTACTCTGATTCTCGCCGATCCTGTATGATACTCGTCGACTGATTCTCGCCGAACCTGCTCAGTGATTCTCGCCGATTGTCGCCGATTCTCACCGATTGATACTCGCCGATTCTGAACCCTATTTTCGGGTGGTCTGCGGATAGCGATTTTCCTGGGTTTATTTATACCTTGGTATAAATATGACTCTTAGGGTTTATCGAAAAAAAAGGGTTTTGGGCTCGCGATTTTCTCCTGTAGCAGATCGAAACCCGACGGAAGCCGTTCCGCCTTTCGCTCCGCCGATCCTGATCCCTGTCGCCGACGGAAGAGTTCCGCCACCGCCGTGTTTGCTCCGTCGACCGCCTCTTCTCCAGTGACTGTCGCTGGTGCTGCTCTTCCTATTGCGGACCTAGCAGTCCGTGGAATAGCCGAGGTGCGGTCTTCTCCTTCCCGATCTTCCGTGCGACGGAAAGCTCGGCGTTCTCCCGCTCGTGTGGACTTCTGCAGAAACGTGGACACTATTCCACGTACAACTCGCCACTAGAAAGCAAATAAAGTTTGGAGCATCTCCGTTGAGTTGTGACTCAACGCCACCGAGGTAATTTTTGCCTAGTTTTTACTAACTTCTTAATTCATCGTTCATAGCCCGATCCACATCTCTTTGGGTTTTTCTTGATGTTTATTTTTCGCTGTCTGCACAAGCGTTGTGCCATCCTCATAGAGAAACCCAACAAAAACTAATATCTAAGTTTTCATCGAACTCAATCCCGTGCTTTCTTGTTCCCTTGCACTTGATCTTTCTCTCGTTTTTGCAGGAAAACAATGGCGATCTCTGCAGCGGTACTCTCCAACATGAAGTTCGATGCCGGCTTTGATATAGACATTGATTTATTCGCTCACACCAATCAAATCTTCACTGATATTCTGAGATTATTTGAGGAGTAGGAACTAAGGAAGTTTATGACGACTAGCATCAAGATTCCAGTCACAGAGATTAAAGAATGGGTCTATACATCCTCCTCACCAGTTGCAACAACCCTCATTGGCACAATATCTGGAAAACATGTTCCACTGACGCCTGTAATTTTATCTGAAATTTTTGATATTATAAATGGAAATGATAATATAGTGATGGATAGTTCTGAATATAATAATATATTGATTAAGATGGGTCTCTTTGAAGGAAACCCTAGCAAGCTTTTAAAGAGAAACTTGTCAGTGGAGTACAAGTTTTTTGCCGACATCGTTGGAAAAGTAATCTTGGGTAAACATACTGCCCACTATTACATTACAAGGCATCAGTTTCTACTGATGAGTGCCTTGGTGAACAAAAAATCAGTGAACTGGAGCAGTATCTTGTTTGACTCCATAAAGAACAAGAACACCATGAAGGATGTCTGTTATAGGAGGATTCTGGGATTATTTTTGCAAGCCAGATGCCCACAGCTATTGGTTTCTCAAACCATCTTCATAAATGCTTCCAATAGGCTGACCTCAACCCTCCTTTGTAAGTGGGAGAGAGTAATCCCGAAGCCCTCAAGGGTTTCTTGCCCCAGAGTTTTAGAGGACACAAGGACAAGTGATGTCACTCCTCCAAACACTACAGAAGTTCTTACTTCTCCTCCACCGCCATCTTCTAGACTACCTTCACATCCTCCATGACAGTAAGAATTTACCATTGTTACTGAAGAAACCCCATCCACGGTCATCCCTCCAGCTTCACACATACCATCTCCACCTCCTCCATCTCCTCTACCACACCACCTAGAGACTATCCCAACCACCTTTACAATTCCAACACAAACATCTCCAACCTTCAGTCTGACAACATCATCTCCATATCCATCTCCAAATCTCTCTCCACATCATTCCCCTATCCAGGAAGAAATCCATACTGAAACACCAACAGTCAAACCACCAACATTCCCATCATTCTAACATACAGACTTCCCTCAAGCCTTCTAAGTCTATCCCAACTATAGACACCAATCCACTTATAACCCATCTACTCCTGAACCCCTTTATCTAAATTTCTCTGACATTGCAATTTATCTTCTTGAATTCAACACTCCTCCTCTGTATAAGCTAATAGAGGAAGTTGTTGCCCCTCTTATTTCTGCCATTGCTTCTCTCTCTTCCAAAATTGCCTCTTCCTCTTCTGTCCCTTCTTCTAGGGGCCTGGGTTCAGGACTCTCTTAAACCAGGCAAGGGGAGATGTCCAATGAATAAGCTCCTCCAGCAGCAGCAACTCCAACAACAACAAGAGAAATAATTGAAATTCTTGATGATGATACTGATATGATTTGTTTTGAAGAACAATCAGCTGATGCAGTAATAAACATTGTTGATGATTTTATTCTTAATCCACAATTGATATTCATTCTTTACTTCATTCATTTGATACAGTTTACAGCAGTCTTCTAGATTTCTCGACTTGCTCTAAAGCTATAGTTTGTTATACAGCACCTATATGTCCTCAAGTATTAGAACAACTTAGGACTAGTTTTATAGTTAAAGAAAATACTATATAGCAAATAAGTACTACAGAGCCAAAGACTGCTTCTCCTCGTACATTTGGCTGGGCTGAATCCCCCATACTTAATCTTGATGATCTCATGTTTGAGGATATAGAAACAGAAATAATAGAGCCAGAAGTAAAACCTCAGGCTGAAGAAGAATATGTAGTTGAACAGCCACAGGCTCCTCCTGTATTGTCTGATGCTTTACTTAAACATATTAATGCTTTGTATGATAATCCTGAAGATGAATCTGATGATGATGATGATGAGTCAGATGACTCCAGTTCTAAGAAAAGGAAGTTTAAGAAGAGAAAGGCTACAATAAAGGCTGTACCAAAAACAAATCCTACAACAGATGCTCCCTACTCCATTTTGCATAACATTACTCTCACTCTAGATACTCCCTACTGGATGAGACTTTCTAAGAATGAACAAAAGAGAAGAAAGAAAATGAAGAGACACATTTCTCCTCCTAAGAATTCTTGGAGAGGACCTCCTCCTCCTCCTCCTGCAGCGGGATCAGCAGGAAATACATCTCAAATTCAAAGGTCTGCTTCTTATCAATCCAGACCATCTTACAGTAGACAGCAACACAGCTCTCAAAGCAGCAGTCAACAACAAACATCTGAAAGAAAGGAGCAAGACCAAGCTAGTCCAGAAAGGCCACTCTCTCCAACATATGATCCTGAAATGGATAAAAATTCTAGAATGTCTAGATTTAATGAGCTGATAACTCTTTCACAGATCAGAAAAGCAAGGAATAAGACAAAGATACTTCTCAATATTCAACTATATCTTCTTACATAAAGAAAGAACTGGATAAATATCAGGTACAAAAGTTTTTCAATGTTGATTCTTATTTCTTTACATCCTGAAGTAGTTGTGCCAAGAGCTACTTCTGTAAAAGTTCTTAGAGCAGATGACATGAAGATGACTATAAGAGAAGCAACTGATCCCAAAAGAGCGACAATCTTCACTAAACCATCTTCTAAAACTTCACAGGATGCTACAAAGAAAGTTTGACAGATTTTCCTCTTCTGTTTTTTATTGAACTTAATTATTATTTGTTGTAAATATTTCACAAGGCACCTTGCCTAGATATCTGCTGAAACATTATAATTCTGCCAGATATTAATTAATACTTTGTGATTTTTTCTTTTATGTTGTTCATAGTGACCTCACCCAAATAGGGGGAGATTGTTGGAACCCCGCATATGTTTATGGTTGATATGGGCTAGGTTCACTATTAGATTAATTAGATGACCCAACATGTATAGTCTAGGATCATAGGTTTTTATCAGGGTAAAGGTCAATCAACAACTTAGATTGATTGGTTCTCTCCTTTAGAAGAATTAGAGACAGAAGACCTCCAAAGAAAAACAGTTTTATAGAGACAGAAAGTCGTTCGACGATTAGCTGAATACAGCTCGACTTTCGTCGATCTCAGATCAACAAACTCAGATTTCTTCACTGATTTGAGTTCGACGAAAGCCTAGCTGAGTTTGACAAACTCCGATCTCACCTCAGTAGTTCAGCTCGACAAAAGACTATCTCTGTTCGACGAACTTGGAGCTCTGTTTGACAAGTTAATTTTCTAGTCAACGATCTTGGAGCTCAGCTCGACGAAGGAGAGGTTTCAGTTTGACGAATTTGGATCTCAAGTCCACGAGAATTTGCTGAGTTCGACTAATTTCTCCTAGTTTCAGTTCGACGAATTTGGATCTCAGGTCGACGAGAATTTGCTGACTTCGACTAATTTCTCCCAGGTTCAGTTCGACTATTTCTCTGTTTGTTTTCAGTTCAACTAAGGCAGATGATTTTCAAATTATATTAGAATATGTCTATAATGCTCTGATAATTAATGCACAATAATCTTATGAATATAGTCGTTCCATGGTAGCATTAATTATGTCCTTCACAGAGTTATTACTCGGCTTATTTTACTGGGACAGTTGAGGAAACTCATTAAAGACAAATTCCAGTCATTCAACTCCCAGAATTTATATAGTCAGTAAAGGAAAGGAATTCAAAATTCAAAAGCTGAAATCTACATGGAATATATAAGTATTATTTTCAAAAGATTGATGCAATATAAGATAGTTGTGATAGAAAGAATTTACAAAAAAAATGAAAGAAGAACAACTCAAGTTCTTCATCAGTTTTTTCTTCACGGCTTTAAAGAGAATCTATCTACATCAGTCTAAAAGCTTCCTGAAGATCAACAAGAAATCTTAAGGCATGCACCCTAAGCAAAGCTTTCATTCTCCTAAACTATTCTACATCTCAGGGGGAGCTTTGACAATAACAACAATCCATTAGTCTTCTGAAAATATTGAGAAAGAGAATAAAATATCAAATTTCTTTTTACTTTACTGTAAAAGGGTTTCTAACTCCCTTCAGAAGTTCTCTTTTGTTGTTAAGTCTCCTGATCAAAAGACTTAGTTTGGTTTTTGGGCACCTGATCAAAAGCTCAAAGGGTTGCTAAATCTCCCTTTAAAAAAGATCTTATGGTGACAGGGCACCTGAACAAAAACCTATGGTGGCAGGGCAGCTGATAAAAAACATGTAGTGGATTCCTACCAGGGTGGTAAAAGAGTGGATGTACCCATGTTTATTGGGGAACAACTATAAATTTCCTTGTGTCTTCTAGTTGTGCTCTATTTTGTATTTTGATATGTTGTGATATACATATTTTCTTTTCTTAAATATATATCACCTATTTTAATCCGATATAAAAATAACTCAAAGTTTTTTAAAACACGCTATTCACCCCCACTAGAGTAAAGATAATATTTATCCCTCACTATAAATTGGTATCAGAGCATATCTGATATCACTTTCAGTCGAACTGTGGTTGTTTGACGAACGTCGAACTTTGGTCGTTCGACGAACGTCGAACTGTAGCCGTTCGACGAATGTCGAACTGTGGCTGTCCGACGATAGTCAAACTGTGGTTGTTCGACGATAGTCGAACTGTGGCCATTCGACGAATGTGGAACTGTGGCTATTCGAAGAATGTCAAACTGTGGTCATTCGATGAAAGTCGCATTGTGGTCGTTCGATGAAAGTCGAACTATGGTCGTTCGACGAAAGTCGAACCGATGGATTTTTGTCCAGCACAGTGCTGTTCGTCGAACTGAGGGCTGTTCGTCGAGTTCAGGTAATTTTTTTCGTCGAGCTTGGCCTATTATCGGTCTCTCGGCTGTTCGACGGGCTCATGGCTATTTATTGAGCTCTCGGTTATTCATCGAGCGCAGGCCGATCGACGAAGCCTGAACCGCTCGACAAATTGCGAGTTTTTTAGATCTATTTCTTAGCCGTTTGATTTAACATCAAAGTTAATCCTAGACCCTAGGATCATTTTCCCAAAGGGTTTTAATAGGGTTGAGCGGTTCTATCCCTCACTTGTTCTCATTTTAGAGTTGACTTAGGGTTTAAGAGAGAGAGAGAGTTCGGAGGAGGCTGAGAGGAGCTTTCTCCGCCATTAATGGAGCATCAGAGCTCCGATTGTTATTCCGAGGCCAAATCCGTGAAGAGGACGCAAAGACACTCTTTTTCATCCATGCAAGGCAAGGCCTTCACAGCTAGAAAGAGGATTCGAAGGGTAACGACACTTCTCCTCTTAGTTTTAGGATGCATGCATGGAATCTACACTTTCTTTGTTTTTAATTTCAAGCATTCTAGGCACTGTATCTCTCAAGTGAGAGGGGTTCGTGTTTCCATGGTTCAAGAGGATCCACCGGATCGATTGTATCTATCCCTGGCATGATATTACATTAGAGATCCACACTGTTAGTGGATTAGGCATTGTGGGTAAAGCCGTTGTTGCAACTGTTAGTCTGACTCGGTGATGTTGCATTGCGAGCCTTAAGGATTTGGTAGAAATCCGTTAGCGGTAAGATGTCGTCTGTGATGATGTCTTTACCCTTTCTATTGTGAGTACGTCTGGCCGGAACCTGACCGAGTGGAAATTAGCATACACGCGGGGGCACGGGGATAGTATGGTATAAGTGTTGGAATAGGGTAGGAAAGACATGGGATTGTGATGTGCTAAGGCATGGTTTGTCTCTATGGTCGGCTGGCTAGCTCGTGACATTGCAAAGTCATGTGTGGAGAGTGTCCCGGCGAGACAAGTCCCCTTCTATGGAATTGAAGAGAACTCCAAGCTTTGGACAAGCCCGAACAATCCCAGCTGGGTCTCACTGCGTCTCCTTCGATTGACTTAGTCCCGATTTTGGAGATGGGCCTGGGTCGTCATGAATGGGTTGGGTCTAGCAAGGTTTATTAGCATCGTTTGTTTGTTTGAATGGTGGAACCCTGATGTGAGAAATTAGAGTTTATAGGCGAGCCCGGGGTTTGAGACCCATGAGCTGGTGGGGCCAAGGCAAGAGTTATGTATGGCAGCTTGTATATCGTTTGGGGGGAAATTAGAGTACCCTTGTGTTTGCGGCTTGAACGCCGATGGGGAAATTGGAAGTACCCAATGTGATGATGTGTTAGAATCATACACTTTAGGGTGCCTTGGGTGAAACCCAGGATTGCATTCATGCTGTATTGTAGGCCCCTTTTATTATATGCTCAATATAGAAATGTGCTTGCTGTATGAGACATCCAAACCGGTTTTATAGCTTTATATGTTATTATTTATTGCATAAGAAGTGTTGACCTGCAGGGTGATGGAGTGCCCCGGGGTCCACTAGGGATGGTCCGGAGGAGATGTGTTGGTTACACAGTAATGATCAGCCTTTGCTGACCCACATTACTACAAATTTTTACAGGGCAAAGATCGCAAGCAGGAGCAAGCTTGCAGGCCAAAAAGGCTTAACCCTCATGAAGTGAACCTTTATTTTCTTATGTTGTGGTGCTATAATATGATCCTTGAGTTGTATTCCGTCTTGCATGCCGAGGTAGCCTAAAAGTGCTATGCACATTGATAGGGTTGCGATTCAGTTTTGGACTCCTGTTGTGTAAGGCCTTAATGCCATTTTGATACTCCTGGTATGGTGGATAACTTCTTGTTTTGTTTGTTTGTTTCAGTTGGTTTATTCTAAGTTTTGAGTTGGGTAGATTTATATCATATTTTAATTTTTAAGCTGTGGCATCTATATGTTGTGGGGCCTCGGCCGGACCCATATTATATGGTCATTACAAGGGAGGTATTACACGTGATAGGTTATGCCTTCGGACAGTTGAAGAAGCACGAACAAAACTAACTGGTGCACAACCTGGAGATGGGAGCAGTTATCTTCGCTCTGAAGATCTGGCGGTATTATCTATACGGAGTACATTATGATATTTTATCGGATCACAAAAATTTGAAGTACGTGGACACACATAAGGAGCTGAATATCTGACAGAGATGCTGGGTATACTTCTTGTCAGACTACCAGTATACCATGCACTATCATCCCGGGAAGGATAATATGGTAGCAGATGCTCAGAGCCGGAGAGCCACTACACCAGGAGTTGGACCTCAGCTGATGGCTATAGAGCTGGTGCAGACATTGGAAGCGATGTAGATATCTCTCGTGTCTGAGGATGATCCAGAGCTATATAAGGAGTACCTGGCATCGATGAGTACCACCGATGACATCCAAAATTGCATCAGAGATGGGCAGAGACTAGATGCGAGGATGGAGCTGAAGTGTAGAGTCTTGGATGAAGGCACGACAGGGGATTACTCTCTATGAGATGGGATATTATGCTTTAGACACCAAGTTTATTTACCAGAAGGAGGCCGAAGTCGGGAAGATATCATGACAGAGGCCCACTACAGCAGGTATTCAATACACCCGGGGATCACGAAGATGACAGTGAATCTAAAGAAGACGATGTATTGGTCGGGCATAAAGAAGGATATTACATACATCGTGACGCATTACGAGTCTTGCTAGCTTGTAAAGACAGAGTGTAAGAGTCTGGCTAGGTTATTGCAGCCACTCCTGGTGTCAGTGTGGAAATTTGAGGACATAGCCATGGATTTTATAAATGGGCTACCCCAATCCCATACGGGGAATGTCTCGATTTGAGTGATTGTCGATAGATTGACGAAGGTGGTTAGATTTATCCCAATCAAAAGGATGCTCAGGTTGGTGATCTGGTACGAAGATTTATGGAGCAATTTGTCCACTACCATGGAGTGCCTAGGACAATCGTGTCAGATCGGGATGGAAGGTTTACATCCAAGGAGTGGAGGTCAGTTCAGGCCTACCTAGGCTCACGTTTGACTTTCAGCATGGCTTTCCACCCTCAGATAGACGGGCAGACAGAGCGCACCAATCGTACATTGGAGCATCTTTTACGCCTATGAATTTTGGACCGCGGAGGGACCTAGGACAGACTATTGCCGCTGATTGAGGTCTCCTACAACAACAGTCATCAGTCCAGCATAGGCATGACCAATTACGATGCATTGTACGGATCGAGATGTAGGACCCCACTGTCTTGGATCTAGGATGAGGATCCGAAGGCGCTCGGTTTTGATTTCATGGAGGACACAGATGCTCAGGTGAGGTTGATTCGAGATAGGATGTTGGAGTCATAGAGCAGACAAGCCAAATACTACGATCCGCAACATCGTTAGGTGGAGTTCCAGGTGGGAGACCGGGTTTTCTTGATGATACGGCCGATGCATGGAGCCTCGTGGTTTCTCGGGCCGAATAAGCTCAGTCTGAGATACATGGGGCCTTACAGGATCCTGGAGCGGATCGTCCCCTTAGCTTACAGACTGGAGCTATCGCCAGAGTTAGCGGGATTGCATGACGTGTTCCACATCTCTGCACTTTGGAGGGCTCTACTACTACCTGGGTAGTTGATCTCCACTACGGATGGCCCAGTGGCTTCGGATCGATCTGTTAGTATGGAGCTGATGAGGATTGATGATACAGCGGTGTGGGTACTGCGATGCAAGAAGGTCCCGCTAGTCAAGGTCTTGTGGAGGAATCATGGGCAGGAGGAGCACAACTTGGAGCCACGGGACCTGATGCAACAGAGGTACCCGGATATCTTCGAGTCTGGTATACCTTCAGATTACTAAGGATGTTACATACTTTTATTTTAATAGAAAACCCGTAGGCCCGACCTTAATTTTGGCGATGAAATTTGTATTTTTATGTATTGGAATTTGTAATATCCCTCAAACTTTTAGACCCCTAGGAGTGATGCTGTCATGATAAAGTCATGACAAAACCCTAAGATTCCCAAGAAGACCAAATGAACTTAGGCATGAAGGTGAAAACTACCTTGGACTGCAAATAGTAATTTTCAATTACCCACCATAGGCTTGACTTTAGGGTTTCAAATTGACTCCATGACCCCACCATAACACCCCTAACCCTTTAAGAGGTCCATAGGGTCACTAGTGACCCAATAGGGTCAACCAAAGTGGTCAAGTTGACCAAAGTCAACCCTAACCTTAAATGGGTCAAACTAACCTATGTAGAGCCAGTTAAACTCCCCTTAGACAAACGGACCCACCTAGACCTTCCTAAGGCATAATGGACACCAATTTGTCACCAAGGACCCATTGGGGTCTGCCAAAGAGGCTAAGTTGACCAAAGTCCACCATAGCGTTAAATGGTCAAAGTGCCCTAATTAAGGGTCAAGTGACCTCCAAGGTGCCAAGCCAACCCTACCGAACCATTCCTATACCTTAGGGGAGGCCAATGAGTCATTAAGGACCCATTGGGATCAACCCAAAATGCCAATTTGACCCAAGTCAACTCAACCTAGATTTATGTTAAACTAGCTTAAGTTGTCCTAAGCTAGCCCAATCCACTTGGGATAAGCCAAACTTAAGTAGCCCATTAGCTTGAGAGGCAGGAAATTATCTAAAGTGCCATCAAATTGCTGGGTTTGCTGACTAGGAGAGAGAAAACACAATGTCCCCCAATATTGAGGAGAGAGAAAGAGGATAGAGAAGGCCATTAATGGCCATGGGAGACCAAGAGTTCTTCTCCTCACCACCAAAGGCTGGATACATTCCCCCTCATCATTTTAGAGGAGTTTAATAGCCATGGCCGACCCCCTAGGTTGCTACATTCAATGAATTTTCAGTTGGCCGAAAATGGCTTTCAAGGCCATTAATGGTAATTGATGTCATTACCCCCCCTCCTCTTCCCCAATTGCTTCTTTTAAAAGCTTCATTGGACTCAGAAGAGTCGTTTCCTTCACTTACCAGCAGAAATCATAGCCTTTGGTAGTGTTGTTGTAGAGCATCGAGCGTCGCCACCACCGTCCATGGCAACCCGGCGATCGGCCCGACTCTAGTTCTCCCAAAAGGTCCTGTCTCTCTCTCTCCTTCTCCAATCGATAGATCCACTTCTATCGGTGGATTGATTAGACAGCAAACGGCTCTTGATCGGGCTGGTCAAGGGGCTAGATTTCGAGCTTTAAATTCCAATCACCACTCACTGTTCCAGCCAACTACGGCCGACCAACCACTATGAATCGCAAACCACCATCTCAACGAAAGTTGTGGTGCAGGTGGCCGGCCGGGAAGAGGAGTGGGTGGCCGGGAAATCACGGCTAAACATTGCCCAGGACGGGCCAATCCTGGCCGTTGGCGCGCTGGGGAAGACGACCGGATCCCGTCAGTTATGCTTTAAGATTCGTGTCGCCATCTTTATTAGTTTAGGATTAGAATTATTTCATTTATTTGATTTCTATCAAAGTTATTGTTGTGTTTTAGATTAATTATAAAAAATACTTAGAGCCACCTGATGGAAAAATAACCAACATGGAATTTCTAGCCCTTGAAGTTTAGAGTATTTTAAAATTAGTTTCAACCAATTTGGGTCAGTGGTCTCACCACAGAACTCAAAATTGTGCAGCATATGCATAGGGCTAGTCAGAGATTAATTTGAGTGCCCCACTAAACCACTTGTCCAAATGATTTAAAATTTGGAATGAGAGTCACACTTACATATCTTATAACATATCCAAAAATGGGAATTTTTGGAAAATATTTTCCTATAGTTTTGTAATAATTTAATTAACCATGTATGAACTAATTACGGGGTCTATGGACCGCAAAATCAAACAAAATTTGTGTGGATGGTCCTTATGGACAATATATGTCCCTGGTAAAAATATCAACCAATTATGGGGTTGATTTGAGTAGGTATTGATGTGACCAAAGTTTGGTCCCTTAAGGGTAAATTCGGTCAAAAATACACTAGGAAGAGTGAGTGACCAATCCTCACCCAATTGTGATGAAACTTTCATCACTGATTTGTTGTCACTTATAACCCCCACACCATTGGCTTTGGATAGTTTAGGGTGGATATGCCCACAAACCCTAGTACAACCCTAGGGTTACCCTTTTGAGTTTTGAGAAGGACACGGGGTCATATTTCCTTGGATCAACTTGAAAATTTGTAGACTACTTCATTGGGTGGTAATAAGCCCTAAATAATTTTATTAGGATTTTGAGGAATATTTATCCCCCCTGATTTAATTGAGGATTAATTAGGGCACTTTATTTCAAAATAGAATTTCATGTCTAAATATTTTAGGATGTTCATAAAACTTGGGCAGGGAGTATATTTTGTGGTTATTGTTCTCTGAAAATTTGTTAAGAATTTTGGATTGATATATTTGGTACTTTATTCACAACCTCAATGTTTTCCCTAATTTTAAGAAAATTAATTATTGATTTGTTACTCACTGGAAAAATGTGAAACTTGGTCATTGGACTTTGTAGGGCATTTAAATGTTTTATAAATTTTTATAGAATTATTCGAAGAAATTTCATTAAGGAACATACTTAAAGTGCACCATGTTTAATATCCTTAAGTAATTTATTTATGTGACCAAATGGTCTTAGGAAAGTTTTATTTTTTGTCAAAAGTCTTTTATGGCACCTTAAAGCTCTAGTAATTTTATAATGAATTTTTGATGATTAATTTTAGTACTTCCTTCTTTACTCTACTATTATGAATAATTAATCAATAATTTGTTTGGAGGTCAAACTCTTTTTGGAAAATTATAAATTTTAGCATTTTTTGTTATTTTGATGAAATTCACGTGACATAATATTTCTAAGGTCATACCTAGAGAGAAAAGTGTATTTGTAGTTCAAAAGCATTGTTGGCCTTATTTGCAGAAAATTAATTAAATAACAATTAAGTTAGGAAAAATATTATATTCTGAATGTATTCATAAAACAACATGATAGACCCCCAATAATAATCTTAGGTCAATCGGATAAATATTTGAAGGGCCACCACACATACTCATCATGTAGAGTTGGTCTGCACATAGTAGACACTATAAAGGTAGAGTAATATGTGAAATCTGTTGTGAGAAAGGGTAATTGGTGTACCTTGTCATGATAAGATTGAATAGGGTCACCAAGAAAATGTGGGATTTGTGAGCCCGATTGTGCAAGGGAAGAGTTGTTCTCGGGATCGACGATGGATCGTCATTCCCGAGAAGAGTCAAAATACATTAGAGTTAGATTTAATATAACATTAAGAGGGATTGTTTTGGGTAGATACCAATAATAGTAAGTGCCTTGCGAATAGGAACTTTGGGCTTCAGCCCATCGTAGTTCCTAGTGCCCCCGAGAGCCCTTCACAGGGAATGCCCTGGGTAGTCCAAGGTTAACCTAAACTGTAAGACTAAAATGAATACAAGAGTAATTAGCAATAAACTAGGACTTCACTTTCACTCACCCCGATACTTCGGGAGGTTAGTTTGGTTAGGTTGTCCGAGTGGTAGGCTCGGTGGTTGTGGAAACGGACAGGTTAGTCCCGGGAGCCGATGGCTCTGGAACTCATGGTTGCATGTGCATAAAAGTGGCGGGTCTTCGGAATTTGACGGTCGTTCACATCGACGTCGGTAGGCTGACTCGGCTGGTGTGGTTTACACATAACCAAAGGAAAGACTGGCGGTGGGTCAGTATAGTAAACGGAGACTCTGATGTGTCCTTCAGGGGCGTACGTAAGGGCTAGGCCTGGTAGTGTGAATACCCGTCTAGGAGTGGGGTGGCCTGACACACTGTCTCTGTTTGCCATGGTGGATACTCCTGGGAGTGATGCTAGCTTCCAAATAGGGGGTTCTAAATGTCTGTGAAAGTTTCTTAACTGAAGGTTAGCTAATCACCTAGAGGGGGGTGAATAGGTATTTGAAGTTTTATTAGTTCTTCTACTGATTTCAAATTAATATATCTATAACATGTCCTTAGATCCTGCAATAAGAAAGAAAACAAGCACCACAGCAAACACACAAAGATTTATAGTGGTTCCCCAATTTGGTACATCCACTTTCCCTCCCACCTATCCAACTGATTTGTTGGACTAGGCACAAACTCCACCAATATGCTCCTCAGAGCTTACACCTCAGGCCCTCAACCTTATACACAGATTCTTCACATAATCCAAACTCAGAACCACAAGAGTTCCTACCTCAGAGCCCTGTAGAGCTCCTACAGCTCAGTGATCCACTGACCACCTACCTCAGCCTTATTTCTAAGGCCTATAACTCAGGCTCTTCAGCCCTACAGCTTCAGGCACATAGCCCTACTCTCAGAGTGCTGCAGCACACCTAAACTCAGTACCCTTCCAGGTACATACAGCTCAGCCACCTACAAGGCCTACAACTCAGTGATAAACTTGTCACCTACAGCTTAGGGACTCTCCAGTCACCTACCTCAAGCACAAGTACATGCACTCAGGCTGGGAGGACAACCCTACCTCAAATACACACTTGGATCTTACCTCAGAGAGCAATACTCTCCTACCTCAAGAAATTAAGCACTATAGCTCAGATCCACTTTTGGATCCTACCTTAATGCCCCAACAGGGCACCTACCTCAGTGACAAATTAGTCACCTACCTCAGGCACAAAGTGCCATACACTTAGATTCGGATAAATTGAATCCTAGAGGAAGTAAATTAGGAAAATGAATAACTGACTCAGAGATAAGTCTCTAAGTCTACCTTGCTGAACTGAGCAGATATCAGTCCATCACTCTTAATGTAGAAGGAATTAGTCTTCTTCTATAGCTAACTCTTTTCTGCTGCACAGATGAACAACTATCAGTTTGTTGAATGGATGAATTGGATTCTTTATTCTGGAGAGAACTATCTTGCTGAACTTGAAGAGTGTTAGGTACATTGGAAAATGTGTACCAGATTTGGAGAAGCCTCACCAAACTCAATGATACTCATCAAGGTGTATTTGATGTTGTGTTGATTTTGAATGTGTAGGTTAAGGAAATGTACAAAAAGTTTCTAAGTACAAGTGTCGACACTTGACAAAAGCTGTGTCGACACTTGGGAAGAGCTGTGTCGACACCAGGAGCCAGATTGTGTCGACACATAGGACTTGTGTCGACACACAGAAAATCTGTCTATAACAACTATGTCGACAAGAAGGACTTGTGTTGACACATTCCAGAATTCTGTCAACAACACTTCTGTCGATACACAGGACTTGTGTCGACACATTCCAGAAATCTATCGACATCAACTTTGTCGAGACTAGAAGTTGTTGTGTCGACACACAGGAATTGTGTAGACACATTCCACAGAAGCTATTTCAAGAAGAAAAAGAAGAGCTGTGTCGACATTATGTGAGTTGTGTCGATATCACTAAGGATTGTGTCGACACATGATCTATTTGTGTCGACACATTTGAAGTATTGTCTCGACACTTTGCTGCTGAGTTGAAGTTCAATGAAGGATCAAGTATCACGACTGAAGACTTGACAGCTGTCATAACTGACAATGTTGTTGCATCTGTCAAAGCTGTCAGATGGCCGTTAGGAACCGGATCAGCCGGTAACCTTGGATGGGGTCTATATAAAGACCTATTCTATCAACAAACGGTGGAATGAACAAGAAGAGACAACCAATAACTAAGGGGAAGAAGAGAAGTCTTCATCCAGAAATCAACAAGTCTCTAAGGGCAGATCCTGAACAAGTCTGCCAGAAGAATTCAGATCCACATCTGAATAGAAGAAGGGAGTTGATTGAAGATCATATCCAAGAAGATCAACCTTACTTTGTTCAAATTCAAGAAGCTTTGAAGAAGCTAAGATAGGTTGGATCTAAAGCTGTCAGATCTATCAAGAACAGACCAAGAAACCTTCTACCCATTCTCTCTCTACCTGGGTGAAGGAATTATTCTTTTTACAATCAATTTTCTCTGTAGGATCTTTTAAAAATATGAGTATAGGAGAGTTATCTCTCTGAGTTATAAGCCTAAATCTATAAAGGCTGAGGTAGGTCTTAGTTCTTGAGGTAGGGGATTAATTTCCCTGAGTTATATGACTGTTGAAGAGGCTGAGGTAGGGCTGAGTGCCAGAGGTAGGAGATTAATTTCTCTGAGTTGTAGGCCTATTGAAGAGGCTGAGGTAGGTCTTGTTTTCCTGAGGTGTAGGAGTGTGGACTCACTCTAAGGTAGGATTCTCTGGGAGGATCTGAGCTGTAGGACTTGCTGAAGTCTGAGCTATAGGGACCTTTCAAGGTTCTGAGTTATAAGATCTGAGGATCTGAGAAGAAAGAAGGGAGTTAGGCCGAATCTAGTACACTGCTAGATAGACGAAGGGAGAAAGTGGATGTACCCATCACTTGGGGAACCACTATAAAACTGTGTGTCGTCTGTGTTGCTATTTTGTTTAAATCTATGATGTGAACTGTACTGTGATAAATATTGCATAAGTGATCTAACAGTGATATAATTTTTATCTGCCTAAGTAAAAAGAATTGTACCTATTCACCCCCCCCCCTCTAGGTGTTTTAGGTATCTTGAAACGAATTCTTTCAAGTGGTATCAGAGAGAGGTTACTTAAGATTAGACTTAACAGTCTGAGTTGATCTAAAAGGTAGTTATAAGTTAGACAGAATTGGTTCAAGTGAGAATCAGAAGGAATTTGGATCTATGAAACTTCCTATCTGTATGAAAGAAAATTTTAGCATATGAAAAGAGAGGGTCAGATTGTTCATAGAAGCATCTGATCCAAGAATTTATATCACAGTTCTAGAAGGACCATTTGTTCCTATGAACATATCAGTTCTTGATGCTAATCTCAAGACTCCTAAAAGTTATTCAGAAATGACTAAGGAAGAGATCATCCTGGCAACCTTAAACAAGAGGGCACAGAACATAATTGTGAGTGCCATAGATGACTCTACCTTCCAAAATCTGGTCCATTGCAAAACCTCAAAGGAGATGTGGGACACTTTGATTGTCTACATGGAGGGAACAGAAGAAGTGAGAGAGGATAGGAAGTCCATGCTAAATCAAGAATATGAAAGCTTTAGACAAGCTAAGACAGATAGCATAGCTGAATGCTATAAGAAATTCTTTAGAATTGTTAATGAGATAATGACCTATGGAAGAGTCTTTAGCACTTATGAATTAAATGACAAGTTTCCTAGATCCCTAACCAAGGATTGAGATACTAAAATATGTGTCATCAGAGAGGTGGCCAAGCTTGCAGATACACCTCCACCAACCGTATTTGGAAAACTGTTATCCTATGAGATGCAGCTCACTACTAGAAAGGAGGAGGAGAAAAGCAATAAGTCTGAATACAGAGAAAAGTCAGTTGCCTTTAAGGCTGAAGCTACAAGAAAGGGCAGGAGAAAGTCACATTCTCCTCCCAGGAAAATGGCTGAAGTTGAATCTGAAAATACTGACATCAACACTTCAGACTGTCACAACTCTGATGAAGACTTTGCTGCCTTCACAAGGCAGTTTCAAAGGTTCATGAAGTAGAAGAAATGGAGAATAAAGCCATCTTCATCCTACTCCAAGGATGACTATTATAAGAAGAAGAAATCATCTAAGGATGACAGGTATGGCTCTAATCCCAGTAAACAAATTTCTTCTAAAATTATTTGTTATTGCTGCAACAGGACAAGGCATGTCATAGTTGATTGTCCTGATAAAAGAAAGGAATCTAAAGATAAAGAGAAGCAGCAAAATAAGGGCAAGAAGGAGAGATCATTTGTTGCAAAGAAGTAGAAGAGTTGGACTGACTCATCATCATCAGAATCAGGAGAAGAGATGAAGCTGAAGCTTATATAGGATTGTTCACTACTGAAGAGGATTCAGTGGAATCTGAGTTCTTGCAACTGCTGGACTCAATAAATGGGGTTGAAGATCATCATTGCAAAGGGCTGATGGCTTTGACTGAGGAAGATCAGTGCCAGGATCAGCCTGGTCCCAGTAAGATGGGTACAATTACATTCAAAAATGATCAAATCAAGAGTCTGGAAGTCAGACTTCAAAGAGAGAAGGAACGCGTGGCTAATTTCTCAAAGTCAAAGTCAATCTTATCGTTAATTGATGAGTTCATTTTCCAAAAGGGTAAGACATGATTGGGTTTCAAGGGAAGAACTAGGGAAGCTAATTCCAAAAGAAAAGGCAAAGCCCTAGTTCAGCCACTAGCCTCAAAACCTCGTGTTGCTTTCAGGAAAGTGATGCAGCCCACTAACAAGTATGACCATGACATTACACATGGTCATAGTAAGCCTGGTAATCTGAATGACAATGGTGTAATTGTCAATAGGGTAGCCCATATACAAACACATTATGATCATCAGGAATCATTAATGTTTGATGCATCAGCCCTAGCACTCAAGAAAAGGACTACTGTACCTACAGTTTTAAGGTCTACTGACAGCAATGCTGTTAAGCCTATATCTAAGAAAAGATACAATAGATATGAGTACTGGTGTTGTGGCAAAGTGGGACATTATGCCCTAGATTATTGGCACAACACTACTGTCAGGAAGAATACTAGCTTACCTGTCAAAAAGGCTGCAGGCAAGTATGACATGTTTCTGTCTAACCTGAACCTAGAACCGAATAATTATTGGGGTTCTAAGGTTAAGTAATTTTATTTGATGCAAGTGAGTCCAAGTGGCCATACCCCAATATGGTATATGGATAGTGGATGTTCCAGGCACATGACTGGAATAAGAAGGATGTTGAAGGATTACACTCCTATAGAGAATGGACCCAAAGTGATCTTTGGTGGATCTGAAAAAGCGGTCATCAAAGGGTTTGATAACATTTCCAATAATTCCATCACTATCACCCAAGTGGCTTATGTGAAAGGTTTGAAACAAAACTTAATAAGCATAAGTCAACTGAGTGATCTTGGTTATTGATGAGTCCACTTTATATACCTATTTTCGGACTCATCTGGGCTAGTTTTCACGCATTTGCACATCACTTTTAGTTCATTATCATATATATTTCATCCTGTCTTTATTTCCATAGGAAGTGCATATTTTTTGCCCATGGTTGTGTAGTTTGTTATTTTTATAGTTTGTACTCCCTTTTGTGATTGTCTGGAATGTCTGCACAGATTAGTGATTGGTTTTTCCTTTCGGTACAGGGGTCGTGTGCGTGTTCCGGGATGGTTGTGAAACAGGAATACTGCGCACGATCATGGGATCTAATGCGCACGACCACTGGTCGTGCGCCCCCGATCGTGCGCACTACTCTACGTTTTCTATATAATCAGCCTAGGGTAAGCACACGACCACTGGACATACTGCGCACGACCACCGGTCGTGCGCCACTGATTGTGTGCATTGATTCCTCTTTTCTGGAGTCCTGTCTGGGTAATCGCACGATCACTGGACTTAGTGCGCACGACCACTAGTCGTGCGCCACTACTCGTGCACATTATCCCAGTTCTTCTTCCTGATATTCCATGCCAGTGCGCACGAGCATAGGACATAGTGCACACGACCACTGGTCGTGTGCCTGTGATCGTGCGCATTGTTCATTTCTGCTTTTGTATAAATAGTGCAGGTCTCGCCCTAATCCGGAGATCGCTCGTTTCCTCCGCCGTTTTCTGCCTTCTCCGTCGTTCCCCTTCATCTTCCACCCTAGGGAGGTGCTCCGGGAAAGCTTTCACCGCCAAATCCAAGTCGGAGCTTCCTCTCGGCCTTCTCCTTCATCCATGAGCTTCAAGTAGGGTTTGACACCATAGCCATCAAGCAAAGGAAAGCTAGCAAACTTCGTCCGCTATCGTGAGATGAAGAAGACGGGCCATTGGAAGGTGGTGAAAAACCCTTCTCTACCCCGGAAGCAGTTGAGGACTGAGCTTGGACGCGGAATGACAACCCGACGATTCCAACGATGAATCCTCAGCAAGACTTCGGATTCGGTCGATCTCTTGACTTGTACTTGCTTTATTGTTGTATATGTGTGTTAAAATTGTATTTAATTGATGAAGTATGCTTAGTTTGTAAAATGTTTTTATACAATTATGTCTATTTGATTGTATGTTTTCGTTATTTACTTGAGTTGCGCCTTATATTCCATCCACCATCCATCCATCCTTGCCGCACTAGCAATTGCTAGTGGCGTGCATTGCGAAGAGGTGCTTACAACCCTCATTCCGCCATTCTAACCACCTCATCCGCTAACCTTCTCGTCCATCAGCCTAGTGATTCGGTGCATAGCGGCCCGACTAGTCTTCCATCCCGCCCGGTGAAGCATCGCATAGCGGCGTTGCATAGGAGTAGTTGTTAGCCTTTTATTTTCTGTTTCCGCACCATCAAAACCCCCTTAGTTAGCTCCGACCTGAGGACTTCAATCTCAAGTCCTCCTCGAAATTAACTTCACCTTACTGTGTTCCTTGTGAGATCGATACTTGGGAAAACCTCCATTTTATATTACTTGTGCGACCGGTTCACTGCCGTGATCTAACGCATCAAGTTTTTGGCGCCGTTGCCGAGGAACACAGTCGTGTCAGTTTTTGGAGAGGGAGACGTGAGATTGCTTTCCTTTTCCTTTGTAAATCACTTTTGTTTTGTTCTATTTCTGTTTTGCCTTTCTTTTTATTGTTTGTTTAGGCATTTGTAGTAATATATTGTTGGATTTAGTAATTTGCACAATTTATTTTGAATCTGCTGTTTCGACACCATGTGGGGATATTCATATGCCCAATGTCGTTGGTGTGGGAAGCCTTCCCACGCTAGTCATGAATGCCCTACGAGAGATATTGAGCATAAGCCTCAGCGCACAATGCATGAGATGATGTATTCGTACAGGCTTTCGAACACTGTGCCCCGAGCTTATGGTTAATCGTCCTCGCCACATACACCATTCTCCTATTCCTCTCCGGCCCCACAAGGACCGCAGCATAATGGGAGAAAGTGTTTGTATTGTCGTAAAACAGATCATGTACTGAAGGATTGTGCCGAGTACCTCCGTGTTATGGAAGAGGATGATGAGTCGGACATCCGGATCATCCCGACTCCTACCCTTGGTGGCACACCTTCATCCTCTGGTTATGTATCCCTGTCACCTTCATTTGTTGAAGGGCATGATATGGACACAACCACCAGATGTGTGACTGATCTAGGCTTTGACGTGGCTGAGCCTATCTCTCATGTGCATACATCTCCAAGCGTGGAGCTGATTCTTTGTGAGGAACCTACGCTTGACTTTTATTCAAGCAAAGTTCTTCCCCCTTTTGTGCATTCTACTTCAGTCGTCTCTGGCGACATTTTCGACGATGCAACACAAGTTGAGGCTTGTGATACATGGGTTGTTTCCACTCCCATGGAGGAGGACAACCTTCTTGGTGTCGAGGATTCTCCCTTGATACCAAAGGAGGAAGTCCAAGTCTTGGTGGAGGCCTCTATGAATCCAGCCGAGCCTTGTAGCATTGTCGAGATTACTGACGATATTTTTCTACCTCAGCCTTTGGGGAGTGAAACCGGATTCACTCCCCCGATTATTTCTTTATGTTCTTCGTCTCTTTTATTTCTTGACCCACCTTCCTTTTCTGAGCCTGTGCAGGTTGAATCTCCACAGGTAAGTTGGGTTGACGTTGAGCCTTGCACTCAGGCTGTCGACGAGTGCATCCTCTTGTGTGAGGAGGTTCCTACCTCCTTCACAGTGGAAGCCCCTGCAGTCACCTTCGCCCCCAGCAAACTTCTGGTGGACGAAACCTTGCTAGGCAAGGATGTGTTTTGTGGTGAGAAGAGTGAGGACCAGCGCACTTTCTCTTCTTACTTCCTATTTCCTCTACCTGTGTTAGGCAGGTATTACTATTTAGGTAGAGGGGTAACTGCTCTATCACCGTATCGGTACCCGTTACCGAAACGAATATTGGAACAGTTACCTGTGCACTTTTTATTTCATAGGCCTATAAGCTAGAACTGTTTAGAATTTAATAAGTCGTCCTGTGATGACAATAACTCCAGTACTTATCTTTTATTTCCTGCATTTTTATTTTCATGTCTATTTTAGTTTTAGCATTTCTTTGTATTTTCTATTTTTCTTTTCTGCGGAGCTCACCCCTGCAGGTATTCATAGCCAATCGCTTTGGCGGGGTTCTGATTCTTCGTATGGCGGGCCTGCTTCAGGTTTCTACGCGTCTTCTGGTATGCTCACTAGCTGAGCATGGGGTAAACTCTTCCCTTAGCTCTTTATGATTTTAATTTCTCTATCATATGCTGTGTAGTTTAGTTTAAGTCTGGGGGAGAGCCAGTTTTGTTACCTTTTGCACGCGCACATTTCATGTGCATACTAGAAGCTTTTCTTGTTTTATTTTGCTTAGTTCATTGCATCACACACCACTGCACCCACATGAGCGCGTGCTTAGCTTTTTGCGTGCTGCGAGTTAAACTCATTTCTTTATTAGATTTGGGAAAATTATGGTGCTGACATAGGATTGTGAGACGGAGTAAAATGTTGGCCTTGTTGTGATCCTAGTCAACTGCTCTCGTCTCGTGTAGAAATTGGAGTAGATTTAATTTTTCTGTATGCTTTTAGTTTTATATTTTTCTAATTGCGTAAATACTTTTTATTCTACTCAAAAATTGGTGAATCCAGTGTGAATCCGATGGTAGCTTAGGGATATGTGTAGACGGTCGTTAGTTTTGTATTGCTCGAGTCGGGAGGATGGATAGTCTTTCTCGTTGGCTAAGAACTTGCCCCAAGCTATTCTTGAAGCATGGGTATAGGTTAGTCATGCATGAGTGTGATGTAGGCCATCATTTTGGCCCGGTTGAGCTTTGTACCGTTCCTAATGTCTTGTCCTCGCTAGCCCCGTTGTGCCTACCCCTCCTTTTGATTCAGCTCCACCTTTAGTTCACCAAAGCCTCAAAGCCAATCCTAGTCGCACTCCCAAGTCGAGCTTTAGTGTTTACATTTTAATGTTGGGATGTGATTTGGTGATTTTATTTGTGAAAATGTGGAAGTGCTCCCAAGTTTATATCTGCTGAATTGTGAAAATAAAATGAGAAAAAGAAAAAGAAAAATATTTGTAAAGAAAAAGAAAAAGAAAAGAAAAAAAAAGTGAAAAGAAAAAGTTTAATTGAAAATCTTTTTGGTAAATGTGATTATTTTTGGAGTAGGCGGTGCACACACCCTTATGTAAAAGTTAAGTCTGGGGTGTGGTGTACCCGCGTGTATTTTGCTTAGTCGAGGGATTTCTTTTATATTAGCTCATTTGGGTTTGGTGCTTAGCCATTCTTATTTATCATTGTTTACCTCACCGAAACCCAAGCCCCATGTCTTCACCTATAGTCCTACTGATTCGTGTGTGAACTAAACCAGTGCCATGGAGAGAATGCGAAAGGGCAAGCATATGGTTACCGACATTGGTGGATTCCTTTGGAGGTTATCCGGAGCCCTGATCTTTGGCAATGCTCGCCTAGCGATTAGTCTACTTTCTCCTTACGCGTGACTGAATGATTCACCGTTATTCTATTTTCGAGTAATAATAAAATTTTGATACGCATTGTGAAAAGTATAAACTATTTTGTATACTTAGAAATTTCTTCTATTATATTTTTACGTGCGCGAGCATGCGACTTTGCATGGTACTTTGTATCACAGTTTCTTTGTTAACTTGTATTTTTCCCTATCTGCTTGGATTTTTGTTTGCTCGGGACGCGCAAACAGTTAAGTCTGGGGGTGTGATGAGTCCACTTTATATACCTATTTTCGGACTGATCTGGGCTAGTTTTCACGCATTTGCACTTCACTTTTAGTTCATTATCATATATATTTCATCCTGTCTTTATTTCCATAGGAAGTGCACATTTTTTGCCCATGGTTGTGTAGTTTGTTATTTTTATAGTTTGTACTCCCTTTTGTGATTGTCTGGAATGTCTGCACAGATTAGTGATTGGTTTTTCCTTTCAGTACAGGGGTCGTGTGCGTGTTCCGGGATGGTTGTGAAACAGGAATACTGCGCACGATCATGGGATCTAATACGCACGACCACTGGTCGTGCGCCCCCGATAATGCGCACTACCCTACGTTTTCTATAGAATCAGCCTGGGGTAAGCGCACGACCACTGGACATACTGCGCACGACCACCGGTCGTGCGCCACTGATCGTGTGCATTGATTCCTCTTTTCTGGAGTCCTGTCTGGGTAATCACACGATCATTGGACTTAGTGCGCACGACCACTGGTAGTGCGCCACTGCTCGTGCGCATTATCCCAGTTCTTCTTCCTGATATTTCATGCCAGTGCGCACGAGCATAGGACATAGTGCGCACGACCACTGGTTGTGCGCCTGTGATCGTGCGCATTGTTCATTTCTGCTTTTGTATAAATAGTGCAGGTCTCGCCCTAATCCGGAGATCGCTCGTTTCCTCCGCCGTTTTCCGCCTTCTCCACCGTTCCCCTTCATCTTCCACCCTAGGGAGGTGTTCCGGGCAAGCTTTCACCGCCAAATCCAAGCCGGAGCATCCTCTCGGCCTTCTCCTACATCCATAAGCTTCAAGTAGGGTTTGACACCATAGCCATCAAGCAAAGGAAAGCTAACAAACTTCGTCCGCTATCGTGAGACGAAGAAGACGGGCCATTGGAAGGTGGTGGCAGCCCTTCTCTACCCCGGAAGTAGTTGAGGACCGAGCTTGGATGCGGAATGACAACCTGACGATTTCAACCGTGAATCCTCAGCAAGACTTCAGATTCGGTCGATCTCTTGACTTGTACTTGCTTTATTGTTGTATATGTGTGTTAAAACTGTATTTAATTGATGAAGTATGCTTAGTTTGTAAAACGTTTTTATACAATTATGTCTATGTGATTGTATGTTTTCGTTATTTACTTGAGTTGCGCATTATATTCCATCCACCATCCATCCATCCTTGTCGCACTAGCAATTGCTAGTGGCGTGCGTTGCTAAGAGGTGCTTACGACACTCATTCCGTCATTCTAACCACCTCATCCGCTAGCCTTCTCGTCCATCCGCCTAGTGATTCGGTGCATAGCGGCCTGACTAGTCTTCCATCCCGCCTGGTGAAGCATCACATAGCGGCGTTGCATAGGAGTAGTTGTTAGCCTTTTATTTTCTGTTTCCGCACCATCAAAACCCCCTTAGTTAGCTCCGACCTGAGGACTTCAATCTCAAGTCCTCCTCGAAATTAACTCCACCTTACTGTGTTCCTTGTGAGATCGATACTTGGGAAAACCCCCATTTTATATTACTTGTGCGACCGGTTCACTGCCGTGATCTAACGCATCAGTTATGACCCCTCTTTTATTAAGAATGGGTGTTAGATTAGAAGAACAAGTGATCAAGAGGTCATCTTGTCAAGATATAAAAAAGGAAATCTTTACTGTCTCAATTTTAATTGTGAGAATAAAAACTCTCCTATTTGTCTAGTTGCAGATGAGAAAGCTTCTCATTGTGTCAAATGGCATAAGAGGCTGGCTCACCTGAACTATAAGTCAATAGGCCAACTCTATAGTATGGAGTTAGTGAGGAATGGTCCTCAGGTCAAGTATATCCAGGAGGGTGTGTGTTCAGCTTGTCAAAAAGGCAAACAGACTAAGACCTCCTTCCATAGTCTTGATACCAAAGACTCAGTGAGGTGTTTGTACCTCCTGTATATGGATCTATTTTGTCCTATGCCAGTTCATAGTGTAGGTAGGAAAGTCTACACATTTGTGGTTGTTGATGACTATTCTAGATTTACATGGGTTTTCTTTCTGAGGCAGAAATCTGAAACCCCAACTGTTTTCCATAACTTTGTTAGAAAAATTCAGAATGAACTTAATATTTCAGTGGTCAAAATTAGAAGTGATCATTGAACTGAATTTCAGTCTGATTGCATGACAAGGTTTTGTGAAGAATTAGGGATTCATCAAGAGTTCTCCTCACCAAGAACTTCTCAGCAGAATGGTATTGCTGAAAGAAAGAATAGGACTCCTATTGAGGTTGGTAGAACACTACTAAGTGACACTTCTCTCCCAGAATATTTCTGGTCTGTGGCAGTAAACACTACATGTCATGTTCTCAATAGAGCATCCATCACGAAAAGCCACAAAAAGACACCCTATGAGATTATGAAAGGCAGAAAACCAAACATATCCTATTTTAGGATCTTTGGTAGCAAGTGTTTTGTTCTTAATAATGACAAGCTCTATTTAACTAAGTTTGCTGTTAAATCGCAAGAAGGGATATTTGTTGGGTACAACAACAGTAGTAGGGCATACAGATTCTATAACTTGACTACTCAAGTTGTAGAATAATCTGTCCATATAGTTTTTGATGAAACTAAACTAATCAACTGTGAGCTATCTAGTACTCCTTGTAGCTCTACAGGTTTGAAGGAAAAGATGGACAAGCTAACCATTAGTGAAGACCAACCTGCAAGGCAGGATGAAGAAAATGATGGATGTTGTCCATGGGGAGTATAAGACCCACAACTGATGAAGAGGAAAATGAAGTACAGCATGGTGAGGTGATTGGAGAAAATCAAGGTGTAGATAGATTGCCTCCAGCAATAAGATATCTAAAGGATCATCCAGCACATCAAATTATTGGTGAGCCAAGTCATGGTGTTCAGATAAGGAGCAAGAACATGAACACAGTCCTTTGCTCAAGTTTCCTGTCCCAGATGGAACCCAAGAAATTTGAAGAAGCCATAAAAGACCAAAATTGGATTGATGCCATGCAGGAAGAGCTGAATTAATTCAGAAGATGCAAACTCTGGAAGTTGGTTCCTAAACCAAAGAATCACAATGTCATATGGACTAAGTGGATCCACAGGAAAAAACTTGATGAAAGTGGCATTATAGTTAAGAACAAAGCAGGACTAGTGGCAAAGGGATATAGATAGGAAGAAGGAATAGATTTTGACCAGACATTTTCCCCCAGTAGCAAGGTTGGAAGCAATAAGGTTGTTCCTTGCCTTTGTAGCTTATCGAGGGTTCAAAGTTTTTCAAATGGATGTAAAGTCAGCATTTCTGAATGGTAACTTAAAAGAGGAAGTCTATGTTGAACAACCCTCAGGTTTTGTAGATCCTCTCTATCCTAATTATGTGTATAGACTTAAGAAAGCACTATAGTGTTTGAAACAAGTCCCTAGGGCTTGGTATGAAACAAGCCCCTAGGGTTTGGTATGAAACATTGTCTATATTCCTCATTGAGAACAAATTCTCAAGGGAGAAAATAGACAAAACTCTATTCCTTACGAAATCAAAAGGCAAGATGATCCTAGTCCAGATATATGTTGATGACATTATCTTTGGATCAACAGAAAACAACCTTTGTAGAAAGTTTGTCAAACTTATGCAAGGGAAGTTTAAGATGAGTAGTTTGGGTAAGCTGAAATTCTTTTTGGGATTCCAAGTTAGACAGACTGATGATGTCTTGTTCATATCCCAGTCGAAGTTCACCAAGGAGTTGATTAAGAAATATGGTATGGAGTCAGCCTCCACCATGAGAACTCCAATGGGGTCAAGTATGCCTATAGGCAAAGATGATGCAGGGAAACCTATAGTTGAGTCTTTGTATAGAGGGATAATTGGCACCCTTTTATACTTAACTGCTAGTAGACCAGACATCATGTATACTACATGTGTCTGTGCTAGGTATCAAGTCTGCCCTAAAGAATCTCATTATACTGCGATCAAAAGAATTTTGAGATATCTTAAGGGAACACCAAATCTTGGCCTTTGGTACCCTAAGAAAAGAGATTTTCTACTAACTGGGTATTCACATGCAGACTTTGCAGGATGCAAAGAAGACAGGAAAAGTACAACTGGCACATGTCAGTTTTTAGGTGGAAGATTGGTGTCATGGAGCAGCAAAAAGCAGACAAGGGTGGAAATTTCCACTGCTGAGTCTGAATATGTTACTGCAGGCAGCTGCTGTGCTCAGCTATTATGGATTGAACATCGACTTGAAGATTATGGCATCCAGGTAAGTAGAACTCCATTAATTTGTGATTCTACTAGTGTCATTTCTATTGCTAGAAATCCTATTTCTCATAGCAGAACTAAACACATAGAAATAAGATTTCATTTCCTTAGAGATCATGTTGAAAAGGAAGATATAAGTTTAGAATTTATCAATACTAATTTTCAAATTGCTGACATGTTCACCAAACCATTGGATGAAACTAAATTCAACTATTTTAAAATTGAATTAGGCATGCTGAACTTAGAATAAGAATGACAAATTTGACTAAGTAAATGTGTATCGACACTTAAATACAAAGGTGTCTACACTTAGTAGATGGTGTCGACATATAAGAAAAATTCTGTCGGCACATCCAGAAGATTGTGTCGACACTCATAATTTGGTGTCGATACATAACTATCTTGAGACTTAAATGTTGGTGCAGAGATTGGTGTAAGCTCTTAAGATTTTTGTGTTGACACATCGCAATTGGTGTCGACACATAGAATAGTTATTCTCTGTCGAGACTTTAGTAGTCTGTGTCGACACAATCCCAACAATGTCGACATAATAGGTTTAATTCAATCTTATGAGAAGAATGGATTTGAGAATACTATCAAGATGGGATAGAGTTCTGCCCAAAGATATTTCTACCCCTCAGAAACAATCAAAGCAGATTCAGAAAAAGAAAAAAAACACCCTCAATGACGACTGAATCTTCCAGTGATTCAGAATAAATGGTTGTTTTCAGCTCAGATGAAGAAGGAACTGAAAGGACTAATAAATCTCATGCTCAAGAAACTGAGACTGACAGTCAGGTGCAGGTGGAGCAGATTCCTGCAATTAACATCCAACTGGCTCAAGTCCAGAAATAGCTTAATCAAGGGGGAGCCAGTGAGCTTTCTCTAGTTTCAGCTCAACAAGAAGCATTACCCTCCGGGGGAGCTAATGAGCAACAACCACCTGTCCACACAGCTGCGCTGGACAGTGAAGCAGCTACACAATCATTACCAGGGAAGAAACTTTGGAATTTGAAGGAGAACCATCTGCTAAAGAGACAGTTATACCTCCAGTACAAATGCAACTAGAGTTCACTCTAGAAGAGTTATTTCCTGACATACAAGATGTAAGGACTGAGGGGGAGCAGTCAAGGACTGAGAAGGAGTTGCCCTCTAGTCCAAAAGGCACTGTGGACATAGCAAGTTCATCTGATTCTTCTAAAAAGGAAGAAGTTTCTAGGGTCAAGAAGAGGAAACTTGTGGAACTCAAGAAAAGGAGCTCAGGCTATAAGAAATCCTTGCAAGCTGTTCCACAAACTCCAGCTCCAACAGTAGATTTCAGTTCACTACTGATGGTGATGGTGATGGCGACGGTGATGACGACGACCACCAGGACGGCCAACTTGGGAATGACTATGTTGAAGATGTGCCGGCAAAGGACGTGCGACGTCGTAGCGGTCATGGTTACAAGCTTCGCCCTCGTAACAAGACTCATATTTGATATTTTAGCTTTGGTGTGCTAATAGTCGTTTCATGATGGCTCTTTTAAAAAAAACATTATTTAATTTCTGCATTTTCTTTATGTGGTGTGCCTTTAGCCACTTGTTATTTGCTTTGAGATGTAAGCCTATATAAGGCCTTGAACTTTTCATTTGATGGTAGACTTTAATTGAAATCAAAAATTGAATTTGCTAACCCTAATTTTCCCTCTCTTCTTCTCCTAGCCGCCGCCCCCCTCTTTCTTCCTTCCTCCAAATCGCCGGCCTCAAGGCTCCTTCCTTCTAGAGTTTGGCCATCTCCTCTCTCCCTCTTGCTCTCGGCCGCCCCCTTCTCTCTAGTGCTCGGCTACTCTCATCTCCCTCTTGCTCACGGCCACCCGAGATCCTCTCTCTCCAAGGATACTTTGGCCCATGCATGAGTGGTTGTTTGCAAGGAAGAAGATAGGGGTTTCCTCCACGGCGTGAAGTGAAGGAGATTAGCACGTTCATCATCCGTAGCGCGCTTCCCGTGGACATTCAACGGAGGAGCGATCAAACTTGGTGGATCCATGCATCACGGATCTACAAATCCGAGAGGGGTAACGAAAATTTCTACCAAGAGTTTTCTTTCTCTAGATAGTTCTTATGGTGGACGAATTTTTGCGTTATTTTCCTATTTGTTTTTTCTTCGCGGTTAATCAAATAATAGATCGGTATTTTTTGTTTGGATTTCCGAAAGATTCGTAAGAGGATTGGCGATCCTCGCTTTCTTTTTGTTGGGATAGATCCTACCATCTTTCGAATCATTTTGTTCTTGGTGGATCTATTTTGGTACAACCCAAAAGCTCGTTCGGGATGAAGATTATCCCATTTAGCCGGAAAGAATTTGGCCTATAGCCAACATTCGATTTATTTGCGGAACGGCGATCTGTATTGTTAGCGCGAGCGATAAATAAAATAATTGTTGCGGCTGCGTTTTCATTAGCGTGTGGAATAGAGAGCGTAGATCGTGCCATAAGCGATATCGTGGCCTCCGTGACGAATCTCTAGGATATACCCTGCATCAATTTGGTATCAAAGCGAGGTTGTGTTGATTTTCCAATCGACACCATCCTTTATTTTTACCATGGGTTATCCTCGTTCGCTAGGGTGTGCACTTCCACTACGATTCACATCAAATCTGAATTTTTGTTTTTCAAAACAATACATAGTTGGGCTGCAATTAGTAAAACACAAAAAAAAGTTTTGCAGAAAATTACAAAAAAAAAATCTGAATTTTCTCCTCATTTTTTTAAGAAAAAAGCCTGAAAAAGTTTTTCCTGTTGCTCACTTGTTTAGTATCAAAAAAATTCAAATGCGTAATTTAAATCAGGACAAAATCGTTGTTTGTCCCGTTCGTTCATGCGCACTAGGCTGGGCACGGAATATCTTTCCTCCACCTCACACATGGCAAACAACCAAGGTGATGAGCATGCTACGGCCACGATCGCCGAGCTACGAGGAGAGTTTAATGCTAGGTTTGACGCACTGACACAGTTAATTGAAGGGCTCACTGTAAACCAAGCGGCGCCCCGAAACAACGGCATTGGAAGAAACCGACCGGGCCCCGAACCCCCGGCCGCCAACCAGCGAGAGGAAAGACAAAATCATCCACGTGATCAGGACGATGAGTACCCACCTCGAGGTCATTATGAGTTCGACGTAACCAGGGCCGTTAAAATAGACTCACCCTCATATGATGGTTTGGGAGAGCCCCAACTATTCCTAGACTGGATCATGGGAATCGAGTGCTATTTTGAATGGCACGACCTGACGGACGTTGAGAAAGTGAAGGTTGCACGGATGAAACTACTAGGAAGGGCCAAGACATACTAGTTGAACGAAGAGAGACGATTAGGTACGGTTAATGGAGCACCCCCAATTGGGTGGGCTGCCATGAAAGCACTTCTACACGACCAATATGTTCCCACTTATTACCGGAGCCAAATGTTCGACGACTTAGCCTCTCTTCGTCAAGGTAACGCTTCGGTAGCAGAATACATGGGACAACTTAAGGATATATTGGTGCGTTGTGATGTTCGTGAGATGCCCGAAATCACACTCTCCCGATTTCGTAAGGGACTCAACCCGGACATTCAAGGCAAGCTCTTGCGTTATGGTCACACGGACCTTAACACCACGTTCAATGCCGCCTTGGATATTGAAAAACACAACGCCTACAAAACCAAAGGACGAAACTTTCAGAAGGGAAAATCCCTATTAGGAGCGCATCCATCTTCCTCCACGCGAGATAAGGGAAAGTATCGATCGACGGATTCAGAGTCCATTATCATTACCGCTAGGAATAACCGGAATCCCACCGGTGAGCGAGTACCAATAGGACGAATCAGCAAGACTAATGCCACGTGTTATTCTTGCGGAATCCAAGGGCACTATTATAGTGAGTGCCCCACGAAGAGCAAACCGTTAGCCCTATTAGACTCTATGTCTGAGCCTGCCAATATCGTCTATGGAGCGGGAGAAGAATCTGATGCCGAGCCGAGTGACATTGAGGACAATTCTTACATGATGGTGATGAGATGTATTTTGGCCACACCGCGAGCGTTGGACGAGTTTAACTGGACAAATATATTTACCTTAAATTTTAAGTGAGGTGAAAAATGGTGCAAATTAATTATTGATAGTGGTAGCTGCATGAACGTCGTTTCGGAGAACGCCATCGCACGCATGAATTTAGTCACCGAGCCGCACCCACATCCTTATAAAATCGCGTGGGTAAACAAGACGTTAATAGCGGTCTCTAAGCGATGCTTGGTGCCACTAACATTGAAAAACTACGTTGATAAAGTGTGGTGCGACGTCATCCCCATGGACGTGTGTCATGTTTTACTAGGATGACCTTGGCTTTATGATTATGACGTGACCCATTTTAGAAGAGCCAATACTTATGAGTTCAAATTCAATGGTAAGACCATTGTATTGAAACCATCGCCGCCCAAGGATCCGT
Source organism: Platanthera guangdongensis (assembly GCA_039583875.1). Classification (NCBI taxonomy): domain Eukaryota; kingdom Viridiplantae; phylum Streptophyta; class Magnoliopsida; order Asparagales; family Orchidaceae; genus Platanthera; species Platanthera guangdongensis. Next base: position 40,528,708 of record CM077165.1, on the reverse strand, counting down.
CACCTGCGTCCAAAGATACCATTGTGCCGGTAGAAAAGAAAACGATAAGTCTGATAAGTAGGAAAGAGTTAGAGCGTGAGACTTTCATGGATGGCGTTATCTACGCTCTAGTTTGTCTACAAGCTAAGGAGGATGCACCTTCGTTAGCGAGCCTCCCGTTATCCCTTCGAACTCTCTTAGAAGAGTATAAGGATGTATACCCAGTGGACTTACAACCTCAGTTTCCACCTATGTGTGATATCCAGCATGAGATAGATTTTGTCCCGGGTTCTTCGTGGCCGAATCAGCCCCATTACCGCCTCAACCCCTCCTCACATGAGGAGTTGCAAAAATTAACTTCAGATTTGTTAGCGAAAGGATTTATACGTCATAGTAAAAGTCCTTGTGCCGTCCCTTCCTTGTTAGTCCTGAAGAATGATAAAACGTGGCGATTGTGTGTCGATTATCGGGCTATAAATAAAATAACTGTCAAGTATCGGTTCCCCATTCCCCGCTTGGATGATTTACTAGATATGTTATCAGGAGTCGCCGTGTTCTCTAAATTGGATCTTAAGAGCGGTTATCATCAAGTACGAATACGGGAGGGAGACGAATGGAAGACGGCATTTAAGTCTAAGGATGGACTATATGAATGGCTAGTGCTTGGAGAGGGACTTACCAATGGACCTAGTACGTTTTCGCAATTGATGACCCAAGTCTTTAAACCCTACATGGGAAATTTTGTAGGGGTCTATTTCGACAACATTTTGGTGTTTAGCATCTCTCCGGGGGATCATGAAACTCACCTAAGAACAATCCTTACCACATTGCGTAAAGAGAATTTATTTATTAATCTAAAAAAATGTGCATTCGGTGTGTCTTCCGTAGAGTTCTTAGGATACATCGTGAGTTCAGATGGCATTCATGTGGATCCAAAGAAGGTTCAAGCAATTAAAGAGTGGCCGGAACCCAAGAATGTAAGGGAAGTTCGAAGTTTCCATGGGTTGGCCACGTTTTACCGAAGATTTATTCGGAATTTTAGTAGTATTATGGCACCCATCACTGAGTGTATGAAGAAAGGAGAATTTAGTTGGACTACAGCGGCCACTAGTGCTTTCCAAACGATTAAGGAACGGATGTCTGAAGCCCCCTTACTACGATTACCGGATTTTAGTAAAGTGTTTGAACTATCATGCGACGCATCGGGGATTGGAATCAGAGGAGTGTTAAGTCAAGAGGGACATCCGCTAGGATATTTTAGCGAGAAACTAGCCGGCCGAAAGTTAAACTATTCGAATTATGATCGCGAATTATATGCCGTGATTCGTTGTCTCCAAAATTGGCGACATTACCTTATATCAAAAGAATTCGTGATATTATCGGACCATGAGGCCCTCAAATTTGTTAATTCTCAAAATAAGATTAGCCCACGACACGCTAAATGGATCTCGTACCTATAGGAGTACACTTTCATTATCAAGCATCTGAAGGGTACATTAAATCGTGTGGCGGACGCATTAAGTAGGGTCACCTTATTACTAACTACCATGGAAGTGTCGGTCATAGGATTTGAGAGGATTAAAGATGAATATGTCCAATGCCCAGGCTTTAAGGAAATTTATTTCGCCGCTCAGGACAATTCCTCTACCACCATTTCGGCGTACTATATCCGTGACAGATACTTATTTAAACATTTGCAACTATGTATTCCCCGCTCGTCATTACGACATTTTATCATATGGGAATTACATAGCGGAGGGTTAGGCGGACATTTTGGTAGAGTCAAAACGATAACACTCGTAGAGGATAAATTCTTTTGGCCAGGCCTCAGACCCATGGTCAACAAAATCGTAGGAAGTTGTCATATTTGTCAACTAGCAAAGGGAAATAAGACCAATGCGGGTCTTTACACTCCACTTCCGATTCCGTCGGTACCATGGGAAGATGTCAGCATGGATTTTCTTTTGGGTTTACCCATGACATTAAGGCGTCACGATTCTATTCTAGTCGTAGTAGACCGTTTTTCCAAAATGGCCTATTTTATCGCTAGTAATAACACCTACGATGCTTCAAATGTAGCAAAATTGTATTTCAAGGAGGTCGTGGCACATCGGGGTGTTCCCAAGATGATAGTGAGTGATAGGGATGTAAAATTTACAAGTTATTTTTGGAATACACTCTGGAAACTCATGGGCACTAAACTTATGTTTTCGTCGGCCTATCATCCCCAAACCGATGGGCAAACGGAAGTTGTCAACCGTAGCTTGGGAGGGTTACTTCGTTGTTTAGTGGGCGAACATAAAGGTACGTGGGATCTTATCCTTCCGCATTCTCAACTAGCGTACAATAATTCTAAGAACAGGTCCACTGGGTTGTCTCCGAATGAGATAGTGCATGGTTATAAGGCGCCAGTGCCTCTTGACTTAGTTCCGTTACCGCCTTCTTTTAAGTCAAGTCAATTTGCACAGGACTTCGCTTCACACGTTCACACTCTCCATGAGCATATTGGCAAGACGTTAGCTAAGCAATATTCTATCTATCAATCGAATGCTAACGTACATAGGCGAGCAGTCTCCTTGAACATTGACGATTTGGTTATGGTTCGTCTTATCCCTGAACGGATGCCTTCGGGCACCATAAAAAAATTAGCGAACAAGAAAGCCAGTCCTTTTCGAATTTTGAAGAAATTAGGCGAAAATGCTTATTTGTTAGAATTACCCATTGATTGGGGAATCTCCCCTGTGTTTAACATTTCGGATTTAACGCTTTTTGTTGCTCCACCACCTGAACTGTCTGTCTCTCCGTTTAATAATTCCACTATACAATCTAATGGGGTGGGGGGTGAGCGCAATTCTGGATCACTTTCTCCTTCGAAATCTACGGGAGGTATGCCGTCTATTGATGATGAAACTTGTTTTTCTGTTTCACCTAACGTTTTTCCGAGGTTTTCCCGGACGGATTTCTTGCCTGACAGGATTTTGCAGGATGACGTGTTTCCCACTCCCGACGGCGACATTCACAGGTTTTTGGTTCGTTGGCGTGGTCTTCTGGCTTAGGATGACTCTTAGCTCTCTGCTGCACAGGTGGATCTTCTTGACGCGGACCTCGTACGCCGTTATATTTCAGCCCGCTCATCGGAGATGAGTCCTTTTGAGCGGCGGAGGATTGATGGCGACGGTGATGGCGACGGTGATGATGACGGCCACCAGGACGACCAACTTGGTAATGACTATGTTGAAGATGTGCAGGCAAAGGACGTGCGACGTCGTAGCGGTCATGGTTACAAGCTTCGCCCTCGCAACAAGACTCATATTTGATATTTTAGCTTTGGTGTGCTAATAGCCGTTTCATGATGGCTCTTTTAAAAAAAACATTATCTAATTTCTGCATTTTCTTTATGTGGTGTGTCTTTAGCCACTTGTTATTTGCTTTGCGATGTAAGCCTATATAAGGCCTTGAACTTTTCATTTGATGGTAGACTTTAATTGAAATCAAAAATTGAATTTGCTAACCCTAATTTTCCCTCTCTTCTTCTCCTAGCCGCCGCCCCCCCTCTTTATTCCTTCCTCCAAATCGCCGGCCTCAAGGCTCCTTCCTTCTAGAGTTCGGCCATCTCCTCTCTCCCTCTTGCTCTCGGTCGCCCCCTTCTCTCTAGTGCTCGGCTACTCTCATCTCCCTCTTGCTCACGACCACCCGAGATCCTCTCTCTCCAAGGATACTTTGGCCCATGCTTGAGAGGTTGTTTGCAAGGAAGAAGATAGGGGTTTCCTCCACGGCGTGAAGTGAAGGAGATTAGCACGTTCATCATCCGTAGCGCGCTTCCCGTGGACTTTCAACGGAGAAGCGAACAAACTTGGTGGATCCACGCATCACGGATCTACAAATCCGAGAGGGGTAACGAAAATTTCTACCAAGAGTTTTCTTTCTCTAGATAGTTCTTGTGGTGTACGAATTTTTGCGTTATTTTCCAATTTGTTTTTTCTTCGCGGTTAATCAAATAATAGATCGGTATTTTTCGTTTGGATTTCCGAAAGATTCGTAAGAGGATTGGCGATCCTCTCTTTCTTTTTGTTGGGATAGATCCTACCATCTTTCGAATCACTTTGTTCTTGGTGGATCTATTTTGGTACAGCCCAAAAGCTCGTTCGGGATCAAGATTATCCCATTTAGCCGGAAAGAATTTGGCCTATAGCCAACATTCGATCTATTTGCGGAACGGCGATCCGTATTGTTAGCGCGAACGATAAATAAAATAATTGTTGCGGCTGCGTTTTCGTTAGCGTGTGGAATAGAGAGAGTATATCGTGTCATAAGCGATATCGTGGCCTTCGTGATGAATCTCTAGGATATACCCTGCATCTACTACTGGTGCAACTGCAAGTAAAGTAGGATGCACAAAGACAAGCCCTAGAAAAATATGTTGATGAGAGCAATAAAGAATTGTAATTTCAGTTGGCACAAGATATTAAATCCATCAGATTTGAGGTCAATCAACATAAAAAGGAAATGATAGATTGCTTCCATAAGGGAGGTAATGCTGTAGTATATTTAGCAAAGCAACAAGTGGAAGACAAAACTCAAATAGATGACATAGCAGTGAAACAAGACTATGTTTTGGAAAACCAAATAAGAATGAATGATAATCTCACAGAGTCACACAATGGTATTGTAACAGAACTTAAGAATACAGTAACTGCTTTCACTGCAAACATTGCTAAAGAAAAGACTGAGTTTGATAAACAACTCAAAGCTAATTTGGCTGATGTTAGCACTGCTATCCAAGATTCCCAAAAGGTAATTGTTGATCAGTTACAAAAGTTCAGATCATTCTACAAAGAAGGAAACAATTATCTAGCTAATCAGATAAGGTTTCAAAAGGATGATCTAAGAGACCATGTTGAACGAGAAGTCATAAAGGGGGAGAGAGTGTTAGTCAATGCAGGCTCTGAACATGCTAAATGGATAACTAATTCTATTAGAGCCACTCTTGGTTATCCACCCCTGTGTGATGATGATAACACTGCTGAATCAGGAATTCAACCTGCTTACCATAAAGGAGTTCAGCAGGAAGTAGCTCAGATTATGTATCTACCTACTTATTTTGAGGGCATTCACTTTGCAGTACAACAAATGTACAGTCCTCCACAGGATGTTCAGAATGTGATTATTGAGAAGGTTGAGATGTCTGAAGCTGCTTTAAAAAAAGAGCAAGAAGCTCAACTTTCTAACAAAAGGTTTAGAGAGCGTGCTGAATTAAAGCCTGATTTTTAAAGATGGAGTCCCACTTCCAGAAACATTATTCTCACTGCCTGGCAAGCTATTAAAGACAACATGCATGATAGAGGCAAGTGGTACTCTGAACAAGAATGGAGCAAGTATCAGAAATGGCAAGATGCCATTTATCAGTTCAGAAGAGATATCAAAGCTGGAAAAATTCCTGCTAACTCTGTGGATCCTAGCATGTACTTTCCAAAGCCTTATCCCTATTTTGAAAGGCAAAAGGTTAAGGCTGAAGAACTCAAGAAAAAGGATCTTAAAGGAAAGAAGTCAGCTAAAGACACTGAAGCCAATGTATAAGCAAGGATTCAGTCTAGCAAAGGCATTGTCATCAAGGAGCCTAATCAGTCCTAGAATAGATTGACTAGCTTTTAGAACTATGTAATCTTGTGTTTTAAAATCTATGTAATATGTTGTTCAAAACTTCTTGTACTTCAACAAAATATTGATTCATGTTCACTATCTTTTATCATATTTTATGATGATATAATATGTTGGTTTTGTTTATGTATTACCCTGTTAAATAATGCTTTTATACATCATATTCTGTGCTTTATAATAAAGTGATGTATATCATTGACTAAGGGTTATGACTTCTCCAAATAGGGGGAGATTGTTGGATACATTGGAAAATGTGTACCAAATTTGGAGAAGCCTCACCTAACTCAATGATATTCATCAAGGTGTATTTGATATTGTGTTGAGTTTGAATGTGCAGGTTAAGGAAATGCAGAAAAAGTTTCTAAGTATAAGTGTCGACACTTGACAAAAGTTGTGTCGACACTTGGGAAGAGCTATGTCGACATCAGGAGCCAGATTGTATCGACACACAGGATTTGTGTCGATACATAGAAAATCTGTCGACAACAACTGTGTTAACAAGGACTTGTGTCAACACATTCCAGAATTCTGTCGACAACACTTGTGTCGACACACATGACTTGTGTCGACACACTCCAGAATTCTGTCGACATCAACTTTATCGAGACTAGAAGATGTTGTGTCGACACACAAGACTTATGTCGACACATTCCACAGAAGCTGTGTCAAAAAGAAAAGGAAGAGCTGTGTCGACATTATGTGAGCTGTGTCGACATCACCAAATATTGTGTCTACACATGATCTATTTGTGTCGACACATTTGAAGTATTGTCTTGACACTTTACTGCTGAGTTGAAGTTCAATGAACGATCAAGTATCACGACTAAAGACATGACATCTGTCATAACTGACAATGTTGTTGCATCTGTCAGAGCTGTCAGAAGGTCGTTAGGAACTGGATCAGCCGGTAACCTTGGATGGGGTCTATATAAAGACCTATTCTATCAACAAACGGTGGAATGAACAAGAAGAGACAACCAATAACTAAGAGGAAGAAGAGAAGTCTTCATCCAGAAATCGACAAGTCTCTATGGGCAGATCCCGAACAAGTCTACCAGAATAATTCAGAGCCACATCTGAATAGAAGAAGGGAGCTGATTGAAGTTCATCTCCAAGAAGATCAACCTTACTTTGTTCAAATTCAAGAAGCTTTGAAGAAGCTAAGATAGGTTGGATCTAAAGTTGTCAGATATATCAAGAACTGACAAAGAAACCTTCTACCCATTCTTTCTCTACCTGGGTGAAGGAATTATTCTTTTTACAATCAATTTTCTCTATAGGATCTTTTATAGATCTGAGTGTAGGAGAGTTATCTCTCTGAGTTGTAAGCCTAAATCTATAAAGGTTGAGATAGTGCTGAGTGCCTGAGGTAGGGGATTAATTTCCCTGAGTTGTAGGCCTATTGAAGAAGCTGAGATAGGACTGAGTGCCTGAGGTGGGAGATTAATTTCTCTGAGTTATAGGCCTGTTGAAGAGGCTGAGGTAGGGATTGTTTGCCTGAGTTGTAGCAGTGCGAATTCACTATGAGGGAGGATTCTCTGGGAGGATCTGAGCTGTAGGACTTGCTGAAGTCTGAGCTGTAGGGACCTTTCAAGGTTCTAAGTTATACGATCTGAGGATCTGAGAAAAAAGAAGGGAGTTAGGCCGAATCTAGTACACTGCTAGATAAGCGAAGGGGGAAAGTGGATGTACCCATCACTTGGGGAACCACTATAAAACTGTGTGTCGTCTGTGTTGTTGTTTTGTTTAAATCTGTGTTGTGAACTGTGTTGTGATAAATATTACATAAGTGATCTAACAGTGATATAATTTTTATCTGCCTAATTAAAAAGAATTGTACCTATTCACCCCCCCCCCTCTAGGTATTTTAGGTATCTTTAAACCAATTCTTTCAAAGAGCTTCAGTTATCTTCCTTTGACTTCTGGCTATCTCTGCTGGACTTCATCTTTCAAGCTTATTGGAGAAGAAGATATCGAGCCGCCTCTAGTTTTCTTTTGTATTTTCTGTGTTTGTTCTCCGTTCTTCTTCGTTGGCCTAATCCCTTTGCTTTTTTCCTTTTTATATTCACTAATTTGAATCAACGACAAAAATGTGTGTGGTCCCAGCCAAGGATTAGTGAGCCCCACCTCCTTCAGAAAATGATAAAGCAGCTTTCAGCGCCATTGCAGCTTTCCTGCAACGGCTACATGTAAGTTGACTTTGATGACATCAGCAATGGTCATCACCATCTTGACTTAAAAAATATTTCAGAAATCCATAAAGTATTGAGGGATGTTAAGTCACTCAATGCCATCTGTCTTGACTCTCAGCACTTTTAGACTTGTGAATTTTCTCTAGATTTGTCTCAGCGATTCTGTCTCAGCAGTCTCTGCAGTTTCTTATTAACAGCTGAGACAAGCTTCTGTCTCAGCACTTTCTATCTCAGTGGTCGCAGTGGTTTCTTATTAACAGCTGAGATAAGCTTCTATCTCAATGCTCTGTTCTTAGCGGTCTCAGTATTTTATTCTTAACTGCTGAGACAACCTTCTGTCTCAGCGCTTTCTTTTCAGCGGTCTTAATGTTTTCTTCTCAGCGGTCTCAGTGCTTTCTTCTCAACTATCTCAGCTATCTCAGCGCTTTTTACCATAGTCACTTTTTCTGGCTTTAGCTGTGTTCGACGATCTGTGGGCTGAGCTCGACGAACTCTAATCTTCTTAGCGGTCTCAGCATTTTTTACCTTAGTCAATTTTTCTGGCTTTAGCGCGACAAGTGTTGAGCTAAGCTCGATGATCTGTAAGCTGAGCTCGACGAACTGCAAACTGAGCTCGGTAAACTATGAGCTGAGCTTGACGAATTTTGAGTTTACTACCAAACTCATTTTTCTTCACATGTCCAATCATTAACTACTTGCATGCAAGAACTAAGGCACACATCAAATACATTATGTGTGTATTTCATTGACATGTTTGACTTCTTACAAATCTGGGATATTGGGATCAATAGACCCAACAATCTCCCCCTATTTGAAGAAGTCAAAACAATACAGGTCAATGACAAGATAGCATATTTATCATAGGCAAAATTTATCATTAGTATAGTGTAGAAAAGTTACCAGATTACCATATTTCTCCAGCCTATGGAGAATTACTTACTCCCCCTGGCATGCTGTCATTCATACTATTTCACCTGTCTATTCTTCTTACCCCTTTGGCTCCCTTTGACTCCATCCTCTCCCTTTTTGACTTTTGCAATGAGGTGCATTCTGTGTGGTTTTTCTCCCCCTAACCGTTTGGAGTAGATCTTCCACTTTAACTCAATCCAGTTTAGCTCTCTTCATATTTTGTTGGGCTAGTTCCACCTCAACAGTTGCACACTATCTTCATAATTTGGAGGAAGAGCATGTTCTACCTGCAAAATAAACAGTGCAGCATATGGTAGAAGAGAGAATTGAAGCTACAAAAGATTCAACATACCCAATTCAAATTCTATGGTGTTGAACTTGGCTTCCTCTAGTGGCTTAGTGAAGATATCAGCTACTTGCTTGTTTGTGGAGACAAACTCAAGGGAGATGTCTTCCCTTTCCACATGTTTTCTAATGAAATGATACCTAATTTCTATATGCTTAGTCCTGCTTTGGGAGACAGGAATCCTAGCTATAGAAATTACACTAGTTGAAAGAATTGGTTTCAAGATGTCCTAAACACCTAGAGGGGGGTGAATAGGTTCAATTCTTTTTCTAACTTAGGCAGACAAATCTATCTAGTTTAGCAATGTATTCAGCAGATATTACAGCACATCATTCACATACACATAGCATTCCACAGATTCCACACCAGATTTATAGTGGTTCCCCAAATGATGGGTACATCCACTTTCCTCCTTCGCCTATCTATAGATTCAGCCTAACTTCCTTCTTTCTTCTCCGATCCACAGATCTTACAGCTCAGAACCAAGAATGGTTCCTACAACTCAGAGTGAATGCACACTCCTACAACTCGGGCACAAGCCTTACCTCAGCCTCCTTCACAGGCCTACAACTCAGAGTGAAATTCCACTCCTACAACTCAGACAAAAGCCCTACCTCAGCCTCTTTCACAGGCCTACAACTCAGGGAAAAGATTCCCCTACCTTAGGCACTCAGCCCTACCTCAGCCTTTATAATTTAGGCTTACAACTCAGAGAAATAAATCTCCTACCCTCAGATCTATTACAGATCCTACAAAAGTTATTGATGACAAGATAATAATATCTTCAACCAGATGGAGAGAGAATTGGTTGAAGGCTTCTTGATCAGTTCTTGATAGAACTGATTACTTAAGGATCAACCTGTCTTAGCTTCTTCAAAACTTCTTGAATCTGAATAAAGTAAGGTTGATCTTCTTGGTGTTGGAGTTGATCTTCAATCAGCTTCCTTCTTATTCAGAAATTAATCTGAATTCTTCTTCAGAATTGATCTGAATTCTTCTGGCAGACTGTTCAGGATCTGCCTTCACTGGATGAGGACTTCTCTCCTTATTTTTCTCTCTCTACAATCTGTTGACTGTTTCTTCTTTCTCTTCTTCTAGATCTTCAATCCTTCAGAGATTATTCTTCATTCACTGATCTTGTTCACGATCACTTCTTCACAATTGATAATATTTCCAATTGTTGAGAGAGCATATCTATATATAGGCTTCATCCATGGTTACCGGCTGTTCCGGTTCCAAACGGTCTCCTGACACCTCTGACAGATGTGACAGCAATGTCAGTAATGATAGCTGTCAAGTCTCCAGTTGTATTACTTCAACCTTCATTGGACTTTGACTCAGCAACAGAGAATGTCGAGTGAATACTTCACATGTGTCGACACACAAAGTCCATGTGTCGACACAAGTCTTGATGATGTCAACACATCTTCACTTTTTCTTCTCGACACAGCTTATGTGGAATGTGTCGACACAAGTCCTGTGTACCGACACAATCACTCCTTGTCTTGACAAAGTTGGTGTCGACAGAATTCTGGTGTGTGTCGACACAAGTTCTGTATGTCGACACAGTCGTTGTCGACAGAATTCCTATGTGTCGACACAAATTCTGGGTGTCGACGCAATCTGGCCCTTGGTGTCGACACAGCCATTCCCAAGTATCGACACTTGTACTTAGAAAATTTTTCTTCAATTTACTTAACCTGCATATGATAACTCAACACAACATCAAATACAACTTGATGCATATCATTGAGTTAGGTGAGGCTTGTCTAAATCTGGTACACATTTTCCAATGTACCCAACAATCTCCCCCTATTTGGAGAAGTCGTAACACTTAGTTAATGATATACATCACTTATAATAAAATAAACAATATGATGTATAAAAGCATTCAATGACAGGGTAACATATAAACAAAACAAGTATATTATATCATCACAAAATATGATACAAACATAATAAGCATGAATCATTGTTTTGTTTAAACTTCAAAAAAAATTGTTAACAACATATTACATAGATTTTAAAACTGAAGATTATAATGTTCTAAAATCTAGTCAATCTATGCTAAGGCTGATCAGGTTCCTTGATCACTATGCCTTTGCCAGACTGGACCCTTGCTTGTACTGGAGCTTCAGTATATTCAGCTGGCTTCTTGCCTTTGAGATCCTTCATCTTAAGTTTTTCAGCCTTAACTTTTTGTCTTTCAAAATAGTGATAAGGCTTGGGAAAGTATTTACTGGGCTCCACAGTTGTAGCGGGTATTTTCTCAGCCTTGTGATCCCTTCTGAACAAATGTATAGCATCTTGTCTCTGTAGATATTTGCTCCACTCAAGTTCAGAATACCACTTGCCTCTATCATGCATTTTGTCTTTGACAGCTTGCCAGGCAGTAAGTATTATATTTCTGGAGGTGGGACTCCATCTTTCAAAATCAGGCTTCAGTTCAGCCTGCTCTCTAAACCTTTTCCATGAGAGTTGAGCTTCTTGCTCTTTATTCAATGCTGCCTCTGACATTTCCACTTTCTCAATTATAACATTCTTAGTAGCCTCTGGAGGGCTATACATCTGGTGAACCAGTTTTTGAATTCCCTCAAAGTTAGAAGGGGGGTATATGATTTGAGCTACCTCCTACTGACCCCCTTCAATTCCTACAGCTTGAATTCCTGACTCAGGTGTATTATCATCATCACACAAGGGAGGAGATCCCAGAGTTGCTCTAACATCATTTGTTATCCATTTTGCATGCTCTGAGCTAGCATTGACTAACAACCTCTCCCCCTTTATGACTTCTCTCTCAACATGATTTCTGAGATCATCTTTCTGAAATCTGATTCGATCATCTAAGTAGTTGGTGCCTTCTGTATAATAAGCTTTAAACTTCTATAGCTGAGCAGATATGATCTTTTGAGAGGCTTGAATGGCAGATTGGAAAGTGGCTAAATCTTCTTGAAGTTTCTCATCAAACTCTGACTTCTCTTCAGCCCTTTCCTCAGTTAATGCAGTTGCAGTATTCTTTAACTCAGTAACAATCACATTATGTGATTTAGTAAGATTATCATTCATTCTAATTTTATTTTCTAGGACATATCCTTGCTTTACCACTATATCATCAATCTGTGTCCTTGCTTCTTGTTTCTGCTTGGCCAAATAAACTACAGTATTACCTCCTTTATGGAAGCGGTCTGTCATCTCTTTCTTATTCTGGTTTATTTGAAATCTGATTGATTTTATATCTTGAGCCAAAGTAAACTGAAGTTCCTTATGGATTTCATCCACATATTTTTCAAGAGCTTGTCTTTGCTCATCCATTTTAACTTGCAGAGCCACAACTGTGAACTGAAGTCAACTGCTGGAGCTGAGGGTTGTGAGACAGTCTGTAAAGCTCTCTTATAGCTTGAGCTTTTCTTCCTGTAAACCATCAGTTTTCTCTTCTTTTCTCTGAGTGCTTCTCCATCATCAGATTCAAAAGAACTTTCAATGTTCACTGTGTCCTTTGGACTAGAGGGCAGCTCCTTGTTAGTCCTTGGCAACTCCCCCTCAGTCCCTGGCTCCTCCCCCTCAGTCCTTGGCACCTCTTCCTCAGTCCTTACTTCTTGTAAATCAGGAAATAATTCCTCAAGAGTGAATTCTTGTTGCAGTTGAACTGGAGGAATTTCTTTCTCCTGTGTAGTAGATGGATGGACATCACATGTAGAGATGTCATCCATTGCAACATCCTGTGCTTGGACATAGACTTGAGTAGTCTGTTCAACATCAGTATTTTTACCAACATGATTTATATCATTTAGTACCTCAAGTATTGTCTCAGTGATTGTGTCAGTCACTAGTTCAGCTTGCTCAGTCTCATGAGCATCCTTTGAAGGTGATGGAGCTTGGGAAACTGGAACTTGTAGAGGCTCCCCATGGAATTGTGCAATGCCCCGAAACTCAAAAGAGGATGGGAGGCATTTTGGTCCAAATTTGGAATTTGGCAGGGGTCACACGGCATGGGACACGGGCGTGTCCCAGGGCATGCCAGGCTCGAGTCGATGATTTGGCCGTGAGGTTGATGAATTTTGGAGTCGACGATCGTCGAGCAGCGAACACGGCCCGAGACACGGGCATGTGTCAGGGCGTGTCGAGATTGTGTCGACGATCGGCCCGGGAAGTTGACATTTTCGCTCGACGATGTGTCGATACGGGGAACACGGCCTAAAACACGGGCGTGTCCAAGGCCGTGTCGGGTGGTCGACGAACTGTGCTCGATGAAGTGTCGAAAAAGTGAACAAGGCTTGTAGCCCAGGCGTGTTTGGGTTTGATACGGGCATGTCAAATAGGACACGGGCGTGTCCAAGACCCGTGTGAGTCTCGGGTTGGTGTTGGTCCTGTGTTGATGGGGGAACATGCCCGGGGACACGGGCATGTACTGGCTGACACGGGCGTGTCAGGTCGAACATGGGCATGTTGGATGCCTGTGTGTTTTTCGAGATGCGTTGATTTTGACGGCGAATGAGGGACACGGCCCTGGACACGGGTGTGTCGTAGGTCGTGTTCGGCCCAGGTTTTACATTTTAGCTACGTATCGTAACCGTTCGTTTCCTTATTTTGGGATCCGATGGTTGGGGGTTGTTCCTACTGGGATATACCCAGGATTGGGCCTTTGAAACCCTCATTTCACTTGAGTGGTTCTCTTTCTAAGTCTAGAGAGAGGGGACAGCAAAGGAGGAAGAAGAAGCCTAGATCCGGTCACCGGCGGAGCTTCAGAGCTCCAAATCGCGAACCGACTTCGGATCTACCGAGGCAAGGAGAGTGCGGTGTTTTTCATCCGCTTACATTTCCATGGTGCTAAGGAAGAACGCTAGGGTAACGATTCTCTACTTGAGCATGTGAAGCTCTTCTTCTTTTGCATAGGGAAGCCCGCTCTTACGAGTTTGCGGTGAGTTTGAGGCGTTCCTTCGGGTAGACATGAATAGTCCCCGTCGTGTACATGTAGAGTCTGTAATCGAGAACGTATATAGGCATGATGTGTGAAGCCTACCTGGAAAAGTTGGTCTGGATCGGTGATGTTGCAGTGCATAAGTGGCCGGAGAAGACTCCTTGCGAATGTTTGTTTTTCGGGTTTTCTACGAGGTAGATTGCAATAGGGAGCCTTGGGGATTTACTCCAAGGTGCACCCAGAAAACTGGGCGGACGCGTGGTTCTGCCATCATGGTGGCATGGGAGCCAACCTGAACATAACTGGGTTATGTGATATGTATGGGAGATACGGGACTCGGGGAAGCTTGACCCGCGTAGACGACTTAATTTGATGTTGCGGTGTGAGCAACAGGTCAGGTGGAACCATATCCGATCTATGTCGTTCGGTTAAAGAGACCTAAAGTTACTTGGCACTTACCATTGGAATAGATTGAGGGTCTTAGGAAGTGGCCAGAAAGACCAGATTGCTCACGAGATATTGATGTCCTGGGGGCGGTGGTGAGCCGGTGGACTTTGACCATGATCACCGAGAATGTGCCCTGAGAGCATGGGACGAGTGGCCGTGCGTGCCAACGCCTGTGATGCAATGTATTTTTATACTTCTTGGATATGCTAGTAAAGTGGAGGGAAGGAGCATCGCTGCCCCGAATTGGGGGCAGGATCGTTATAATTTGGTCAGTATTGCTAACCATTGCTTTGGTTTGCCACCGTTGCGGTGGATTGTGCTTGCAGGTGCTGCGGAGCCGAGCGGTAAATAGCAGGCTAAAGCTCAAGTTGCTGAGCCGGCCCTTGAAGGCCTTATTTTGAGTGTTTTCTTTTATTCATGTATGGCCGGCCTGCGTGCCGAGGTTTGAAGACATGTAATTTGAGGAAAACAATTGTAAGGCCATAAGGCCAGTACTTATGTATTTGTACTTCATTCCTTTTGGCGTATTAGTGGACATTCATGCTAGTGTTGGGTTCTTTATTAATGCAACAATTTTAATTGCTTCCACTAGAATGCTCTGTGTAGGATGTTGGATTGGTTGGATGGTTTCCATTGAGTAAACAGCCGGTCTGTCTGTGGTATATGGTGTCGGGCCCCTGCCGGACCTACTGCTATATGCAATGCGACTGATAGGGGGTGTTACAATTTGGTATCAGACTACTGGTTTCGGTCAGGCTTAAAATAAATTCATGGGCGAATTCTTTTAAGTGGTGGTGAGCACATGTGTGTGCGTCATCGTTATAACATCAAAAGAACGCATGAATGTCCACTTAGGAATGAAAAATACACGTGTTTGAGGAACCTGTGCGTTCCTATAATTGTGTTTTACAATTTTGTTTGGTCGCTTAATGGTGTTTTGTACAACTATAGATGACCAGAAGAGGTGTTGGGCCGTCGGAACGCCGATTTTTTGAGGCTAGTAGTGCACCAAATGATTCTCCTACAACACCTCCATCGGCTGAGACCATACGATTGGTGGCCGAAGCAGTGTTTGCCATGATCAATGCGCAGCCTGCAAGGCAAATACAGCAGCCCGCTCCTGCGATGGTGCAGGTACCTATTCCAGAGGTTGAGCCGAGAAGAGTGGAGCAGGTAGTAGTGGAGCCGTTGGTGCCAAGGAGGGCAACTGAGAGATAGCTCAAACATGTCATGAGCTTTAATCCTCCGGTATTCTCGGGGTTGGGAACCCCATCTCAAACTGAAGACTGGCTCTCCCGTGTGAAGAGAGTCTTGACAGTGACGGTGACAGAGGAGTGGCAGATGACCACTATAGCTACGTTCCTGTTGGATGGAGACGCTAGGCTGTGATGGGAGGGTTTGGAGCTGCATCTATTGAGAGGAAGGCAACTTATAGACGTCTCGATGGAGGAGTTCTCGAGACTGTTCTTGGCTAGGTACCTCACTTTGACTCAGAGGATAGCTTTGGAGAATGAGTTCCAGAGGTTGGTATAAGGAGAGAGTAGCGTGGATGAGTATCTCCACGAGTTTACTCGATTGGGTAGGTATGCTAGCTCCACTATCGCGGATGAGGAGCATAAGACCAACCGTTTCTACGAAGGTCTAAGAGATGACTTGAGGCTACTACTCTCAGGGCCGATGACGCAGGGTTTCTTGACCTTGGTCAACACGACCCGGTCCTTCGAGAAGGACATGAAGAATGTTCAACCGAAGAAGAGCTTGGGTGATAAGAGGACTGAGTTCAAGGTGCCGGCTAACTCAAAGTCTGGGCACCGTAAGTTCTTTAAGAAGGCTAGGACTTCGGGTCCAGCTCCTTCTTTCGGTGCTTCTGGGGCGAAAACGGGTCGGACCCCAGGTGAATGTTTTACTTGTGGGATGCCGGGGCACTTTGCCTGTGACTGTTGGAGTGGACATCCCAAGTCTGAGAGGAAGCCGGGAGCAACTTATGAAGAGAAGGGCAAGGCGGTGGAGTCAACCGCGGCTCATTTTGCTCCGGCTTAACCAAGGGTTTATAATCTTGGCCAACAGGAGGCCATCAAACAAGCGGATGTGGTTACAGGTACGGTTTAATTTGTAGCAAGTTAAGTTTCTTTAAATGCTTATTATGCGTATGTTACCTTACCACTGCTTGTTTAGGAATTTTTTTTGATTTGTGAGTTTCCGGCGAGAGCACTCTTTGATACGGGAACTTCACACTCCTTCTTGTCTGAAGGATTCATATCGCGCATCGGAGTACCTTCTTCGATGGCGAAGGACAAGTTGGATGTTTTGTTACCGAATGGGTGTTCGATGCGCGCGGATAAAATCTGTGGTGTTAAGATTCACATTGGGAATCAAGAGTTTGATCTGAAAGCGTCGTTACTACCGTTGGTGGAGCTCGACGTTATATTTGGTATGGACTGGCTCTCAGAGCAGCAAGCCTATATTGATTGCGGTCGCAAGGAAGTCAAGTTCGGAGCAAGTCGTGAGACGACTTTTACGGGCTTGAAAGGGTCGAGCAAGACGTTGATGTCTGCTCTTCAGGTGGTAAAGTCGGTTCGTGCTGGTGCAGAGCTGTTCTTTACACTAGTGGAGGTTGCAAAGCCAAAGCCTATGTTGGATAGTATTTCAGTGGTAGCTAAGTACCCTGATGTGTTCCCCGCAGATCTTCCTGAAGCCCCGCCTCAACGGGAGATAGATTTCACTATTGAGCTAGTGACAGGTGCGAAGCCTGTGTCACGATCTCCGTATCGGCTAGCGCCTAAAGAAATGGTAGAGCTGAAGGTGCAACTTCAAGATTTGTTGGAGCAAGGGTTTATGCATCCATGTTCGTCGCCTTGGAGCGCACCGGTCCTCTTTGTAAAGAAGAAGGACGGGAGCTTGAGACTTTGTATTGATTATCAGGAGTTAAACAAGCTAACGGAAAAGAACAAGTACCCAATCCCAAGGATCGATGATCTTTTTGATCAATTGGTCGGGTCTACGGTGTACTCTAAGTTGGATCTCAAGTCTGGTTACTATCAGCTGAGGATAAGGGAGAGTGATATCCCTAAGACAGCGTTCAGTACAAGATACGACATTACGAGTTTACGGTCATGCCGCTTGGGCTGATGAATGCGCCGTCAGTGTTCATGGATTTGATGAACAGGACCTTCAGGGAGTACTTGGACAATTTTGTGATCGTCTTCATCGACGATATTTTGGTGTACTCGCGGAGTGAGGAAGATCACTTCAGGCATCTTCATTTGGTTTTGGAGACGCTAAGGAGGAATCAATTGTACGCCAAGTTCTCGAAGTGCGTGTTTTGGTTGTCCTCAGTGGCGTTCCTCAGTCATATAGTGAGTGGGGAAGGTATTGCAGTGGATCCAGCAAAGATTGTTGGGATACGAGAGTGGCCTGAGCTTTCTGCGGGAGCGGAAGTCCGGTGCTTTCTGGGGCTTGCCGGCTATTATAGGCGCTTCGTAGAGAACTTCTCGCGGATAGTGTTACCTCTCACTACTTTGATGAGGAAGGAGCAGACGTTCGTTTGGACGCCGGAGTGCGCGCGAGCTTTTGAGGAGTTGAAATGTCGGTTGACCACGGCGCCTGTGTTGAGTTCGCCGAGTGGGACCAAAGGTTATGAGAGTTATAGCGATGCTTCAGGCAGTGGTTTGGGATGCGTGCTACTTCAACATGGAAGCATTATAGTGTATGGCTCGAGACAACTGAAAGTGAACGAGAGGAATTATCTGGTCCATGACTTGGAGTTAGCAGCCGTGATTTTTGCCTTGAAGCTGTGGAGACATTATTTTTACGGTGTGAAGATTGATATCTACACCGACCATAAGAGCCTGAAGTATTTGCTGGATCAGAAAGATCTGAACATGTGGCAGCGTTGGTGGATGGAGTTCCTGGGGGACTATACATTCAAGATCCACTACGTGCCTCGTAAAGGCATTGCGGTTGCGGACGCGTTGAGTCATCGGGCCCCAGCTCAAGCCAATTGGTTGTCGGTCCATGACGAGCGGTTGGTTCGGGAGTTAGAGGCGTTGGAGATCTTTTGTGTTGATAAGCAATCAAGTGCTGAAGCAGTATTGAATTGGACTGAAGTCCAATATGACCTAGCTGATCGGATTCAGCAGGCGTTGGATATGGATGTCCACATGAAGCAACTCATGATAGAGGCTCTGGATGGGTCAAATTCCCAATTCGTTGTGGAGGATGGATTACTTTGGAAAGACGGTCGTCTATGCGTCCCAAGCGTGGGAAATTTGCGGGTGGAATTATTGTATGAGACGCATCATACCAAGTACTCAATTCACCCGGGGAGCACGAAGATGTACCGCGATGTTAAGAAATTGTTCTGGTGGGCAGGACTGGAAAAGGATGTGGCGCTCTACGTGGCGAAGTGTCGAACTTGTGCATTGGTGAAGGCGGAATGTCAAAAGCCGGGAGGATTCTTGAAATCCTTGTCTATTCCGGAGTGGAAGTTCGACGACATTACTATGGACTTTGTGCACGGATTTCCAAGGTCGCAAAAGTGGAACGACGTCATTTGGGTGGTCGTAGATCGTCTAACGAAGGTGTCGCATTTCATTCCGCATAGGAAGGATGCTTCGGTTGAGAAATTGGCAAAGCTATATGTGGATAATATTGTACGGCTTCATGGTGTGCCCCGCAACATCGTGAGTGACTGAGATGGGCGGTTCACGTCCAATGATTGGAGGCTGGTGCAGCAGATGTTGGGAACAAAGCTGAGTTTTAGCACAACCTTTCTTCCGCAAACGGATGGGCAGACCGAGAGGGTCAATAGGACAATGGAAGACATGCTTCGCATGTGTGTCCTGGTCTTTGGAAAGCAATGGGAAGATCACCTATACTTGGTGGAATTCTCTTACAACAATAGCTACCAGGTGAGCATTAAAATGGCACCCTTCGAGGCACTTATTGGTAGAAAATGTCGCACGCCGTTTTCCTGGTTAGAAACGGGTGAATCAAAGTTGTATAAGCGACTAGAGGTGGAGGACGCTACTTCTTTGGTGAAAACCATTCGGGAGAGGTTGCTAATCGCTCAGGACCGCCAGGCTAAGTACTATAATGCCAAGCACAGGAATGTGGAGTTCGCTGTTGGTGACTGGGTGTACTTGAAGTTCAAGCCGTTCAAGGGTGTCTCTCGGGGGCGGCGCTTGAAGAAGCTAAGCCCGAGGTACCTTGGACCGTTTGAGGTTCTGGAGCGGATTGGTGAAGCAGCGTACCGGTTGAAGCTGTCAGTGGAGCTTAGTGGTCTACATGGTGTATTCCATATATTGGTGCTACGGAAGGCGGTGCAAGAGCCTACGCAAGTGATCGCGGTCGATCAAGTGTCGGTTGATTGTGGGTTGACGACGAAGGTCAAGCCCGTACGTATTGAGGACTCGGAAGTCAAGCGGCTACGCAATAAAGAGATCAGGATGGTCAAGGTCCGTTGGGACAATTGCGGTCGAGAGGAGATCTTTTGGGAGCGAGAGCAGACTATGCTTGAGGAGTACCCGGAGTTGTTTCACTCAGGTACCGTTTAAGTTTTATGTTTCTTTCCTTTATGTAATTTCGAGGACGAAATTCTTTTAAGAGGCGGAGAGTTGTAATGCCCCGAAACTCAAAAGAGCGACGGGAGGCATTTTGGGCCAAATTTGGAATTTGGCAGGGGGCACACGGCCTGGGACACGGCCGTGTCCCAGGGCGTGTCAGGCTCGAGTCGACGATTTGGCCGTGAGGTCGACGAATTTTAGAGTCGACGATCGTCGAGCAGCGAACACGGCCTGAGACACGGGCGTATCTCAGGGCGTGTCGAGCTCGTGTCGACGATCAGCCCATGAAGTCGACATTTTCGCTCGACGATATGTCGAGACAGGGAACACGGCCTAGGACACGGGCATGTCCAAGGCCAGTCGGGTGGTCGACGAACTGCTCTCGACAAAGTGTCGAGAAAGTGAACACGTCCTGGAGCCCAGGCGTGTTCAGGTTTGATACGGGATTGACAAAAAGGACACGGGCGTGTCCAAGACCCGTGTGAGTCTCGGGTTGGTGTTGGTCCTATGTTGATGGGGGAACAAACCCGGGAACACGGGCGTGTACTGGCTGACATGGGCGTGTCAGGTTGAACACGGGCGTGTTGGATGCCCGTGTATTTTTCGAGACGCGTCGATTTTGACGGCGAATGAGGGACAAGACTCTGGACACGGGCATGTCGTAGGTCGTGTTCGGCGCAGGTTTTACATTTTAGCTACGGATCGTAACCGTTCGTTTCCTTATTTTGGGATCCGACGGTTGGGGGTTGTTCCTACTGGGATATACACAGGATTGGGCCTTTGAAACCATCATTTCACTTGAGTGGTTCTCTTTCTAAGTCTAGAGAGAGGGGAGAGCAAAGGAGGAAGAAGAAGCCTAGATCCGGGCACCGGCGGAGCTTCAGAGCTCCAAATCGCGGACCGACTTCGGATCTATGGAGGCAAGGAGAGTGCGGTGCTTTTCATCTGCTTACATTTCCATAGTACAAAGAAAGAACGCTAGGGTAACGATTCTCTACTTGATCATGTGAAGCTCTTCTTCTTTTGCATAGGGAAGCCCGCTCTCGCAAGTTTGCAGTGAGTTTGAGGCGTTCCTTCGGGTAGACATGAATAGTCCCCGTTTTGTACATGTAGAGTCCGTAATTGAGAACGGATATAGGCATGATGTGTGAAGCCTACCCGGACAAGTTGGTCTGGATCGGTGATGTTGCATTGCATAAGTGGCCGGAGAAGACTCCGTGCGAATGTTTGTTTTTCGGGTTTTCTACAAGGTAGATTGCAATAGGGAGCCTTGGGGATTAACTCCAAGGTGCACCTGGAAAACTGGGCAGACCCGTGGTTCTGCCATCATGGTGGCCTAGGAGCCAACCTGAACATAACTGGGTTATGTGATATGTATGGGAGATACGGGACTCGGGGAAGCTTGACCCGCATAGACGACTTAATTTGACGTTGCGGTGTGAGCAACGGGTCAGGTGGAACCGTACCAGATCTATGTCGTTCGATTAAAGAGACCTAAAGTTACTTGGCACTTACAATTGGCATAGATGGAGGGACTTAGGTAGTGGCCAGAAAGACCAGATTGCTCACGAGATATTGTCGTCCTGGGGGCGGTGGTGAGTCAGCGTACTTTGACCGTGATCACTGAGAATGTGCCCTGAGAGCACGTGGCGGGTGGCCGTGCGTGCCAACGCCTGTGATGCAATGTATTTTTATACTGCTTGGTTATGCTAATAAAGTGCAGGGAAGGAGCATCGCTTCCCCGAATTGGGGGCGGGATCATTATAATTTGGTCAGCATTGCTTACCGTTGCTTTGGTTTGCGACCGTTCCGGTGGATTGTGCTTGCAAGTGCTGCGGAGTCGAGCGGTAAATAGAGGGCTAAAGCCCAAGTTGCTGAGCCGGCCCTCGAAGGCCTAATTTTGAGTGTTTTCTTTTATTCATGTATGGCCGGCCTGCGTGCCGAGGTTTGAAGACATGTAATTTGAGGAAAACAATTGTAAGGCCATAAGGTCAGTACTTGTGTATTTGTACTTCATTCCTATTGGCGTATTAGTGGACATTCATGCTAGTATTGGGTTCTTTATTAATGCAACAATTTTAATTGCTTCCGCTAGAATGCTCTGTGTAGGATGTTGAATTGGTTGGAAGCTTTCCATTGAGTAACCACCCGGTCTGTCTGTAGTATATGGCGTCGGGCCCCGGCCGGACCTATTGCTATATGCTATGCGATGGATAGGGGGTGTTAAAAATTGCTCCATCAACTCCCCATGAAAGTGATCCAGCTGCTCCCTCTGTATCTGACTATCATCAGCAGTCTCAAGAGCAGGTGATTTTCTAGCAGGTTCTGGTCTTTCCTCTTCTGATCTGAAGAGCACTTCTTCATCTGAATCACTAGAAGATTCAGCTACCTTGGGGGTTGTCTTTTTTGTTTTCAATTGTGGTTGTTTCAGTGGTGTAGAACCATCCTTTGTCAGTACTCTTTCCCACCTGGATAGTATTTTCATATCCATCCTTCTCATGTGGTTTATCCTAGAGCCTGTTGTGTGGTGCATCACTTCTGGAATATTCATTGCCAGATACATACTCAGTATTATTCCTATATTAGGTTTCTTCAAACTTTCCTTGATCTTTTCAAAGATCACAGCAGACCAATTAGTTTTTACTCTGAAAATAACTTTGGTCATTAAGCTGAACATATAGGCTGAGATCCTATCATGTCCTCCTGGTTTGCAGAGAATTACTTTTCCCATAATCTCTGAAAGAAACTTTCCTTGGGAGTTCATCCCCTTCCTCTACATTGATGATTCAACCTTAGTGGTGGGATCCAGTCCACACCATTGAAGAGCTTCTTTTGTCATTGAAGATGTGACTTCATCATCTTCCTGAGTCCTGGGCAACAGTAGTGTCTTCCTCAGACGCTTATGTGTAAGTTTCATCGTGCTTCCTTGAATTGATGACCTAATCATCAATCCAGTTAAATCCAGGGTTACTGCAGTATAGAATTCAAGAACCTCCTTCTTTCAGATCTTGGTAGGTACTGAAACTAGATATTCCAAACCACTTTCTTTGATTATGGTTATCACATCTCTGATCTATGTCGCAGCACTCTCAAAAGCATCGCAAACTAATTTATAGCCTTCGTTGATGTTGTTCTCCAATTTTGGCGCCATTGGTGATGAGAAATTTGAGGAGAAGAGAGACGAAGGTTTGTCGACTCAAAGATTTGGTCTCGAAAATGTTGAGAGCGTAGTCGACAAAGTTGTTCTGTGATCTATTTATATGTTTGTCAACACAGAAGGTAAAAAGGTGGGGTAATATATACTTAATGTGTCGACACAGACTTCTAATGTCTCGACAGAGTCAGACAACACTATGTGTCAACACAGTTTGCGATGTGTCGACACAGACTTCTTAACAGTCGACTCTAATATCTGCGTGTCGACGCAGACGACTATATGTATCGTCACTACTATCTAAATGATAGAACTTCTATGTTTCGACACCAAACTCTGAGTGTCGACACTACTATCACACCACTATTTTGTTGTGTCGACACAACTTTCCTTATGTGTCGACACTAACTATTATATGTCGACACAGATTTCCTTTTGTGTCGACATCAACTACTATATGTCGACACAGATTTCCTTTTGTGTCGACATTGAATTACTTAGTCAGATTTACTAAGTTACTCTAGGTTTAACATAACTAATTCAATTTTAAAATAATTGAATTTAGTTTCATCTAGTGGTTTAGTAAACATGTCAGCAATTTGATTATTTGTGGTGATAAATTCCAAACAGATATCTTCTTTTTCAACATGCTATCTAATGAAGTGAAATCTAATTTCTATATGCTTTGTTCTGATATATGATACAGGATTTTTAGCAATAGAAATAACACTTGTAGAATCACAAAATAGTAAAGTTCTACTTACCTTGAGACCATAGTCTTCAAGTTGATGTTGAATCCATAAAAGTGAGCACAGCAGCTGACTGCAGCAACATATTCAGACTCAACAGTGGAAATTGCCACACTTGTCTGTTTCTTACTGCTCCATGACACCAATATACCACCTAGAAACTGACATGTACCAGTGGTGCTCTTTCTATCTTCTTTGCAACCTGCAAAGTATGCATCTGAAAAACCACTCAGTAGAAAATCTTTATTCTTAGGGTACCAAAGACCAAGATTAGGTGTGCCCTTAAGATATCTCAAAATTCTTTTAACTGCAGTATAATGAGATTCTTTAGGACAAGCTTGGTACCTAGCACAGACACATGTAGCATACATAATGTCTGGTCTACTGGCAGTTAAGTATAGAAGGGAGCCAATTATCCCTCTATACAAAGACTCATCTACAGGTTTTCCTGCATTATCTTTTCCTAAAGGCATACTTGTCCCCATTGGAGTTCTCATGGTGGTGGATGACTCCATACCATATTTCTTAATTAACTCCTTGGTGAACTTAGACTGTGATATGGACAAGCCATCATCAGTCTGTCTTACTTGGAGTCCCAAAAAGAATTTCAGCTTACCCATACTGCTCATCTCAAACTTCCCTTGCATAAGTTTTGCAAACTTCCTACAAAGGTTGTTTTCTGTAGATCCAAAGATTATGTCATCAACATAAATCTGGACTAGTATCATCTTGCCTTTTGAGTCCCTATGGAATAGAGACTTGTCTATTTTCCCCCTTGAAAATTTATTCTCAATGAGGAAGGTAGACAATGTTTCATACCAAGCCCTAGGGGCTTGTTTCAAACCATATAAGGCTTTCTTAAGCCTATAAACATAATCAGGATAAAGTGGATCAACAAAACCTGAGGGTTGTTCAACATAGACTTCTTCTTTCAAATTACCATTTAGGAATGCTGAATTGACATCCATTTGGTATACTTTGAAACCTTAGAAAGCAGCAAAGACAATGAATAGCCTTATTGCTTCTAACCTTGCCACTGGGGCAAATGTCTGATCAAAGTCTATGCCCTCTTCCTGTCTATAACTTTTGGCAACCAGTCTTGTTTTATTCTTCACTATGATGCCATTTTCATCTAGTTTGTTCCTGTAGATCCACTTAGTCTCAATAATATTATAATCCTTTGGTTTTGGAACCAGCTCCCATACTTTACACCTTCTGAATTTATTCAGCTCCTCCTACATTGCTTCAATCCAGTTGGAGTCTTGTATGGCTTCTCCAAATCTCTTTGGTTCCACCTGTGATAGGAAACTTGAGCAAAGCACTATGTTCATGTGTTTGCTTCTGGTTTGCACACCATGTCTTGGATCACCAATAATTTGGTGTGCTGGATGATCCTTTAGATTACTTAATGCTGGAGGCATTCTATCAGCAATTTGAACTTCTTCAATTTCTCCACCATGCTGTACTTCATTGTCTTCAATGTCAGCTTGTGGATCTTGTACTCCCCCTGGATAGAAACCATCATTTTCCTCATCCTACCTTGTAGTTTGGTCTTCATTAATGGTCAGCATGTCCAACTTTTCTTTTAAACCTGTTGAGCTACAAGAATTGCTAGACAACTCACAATTAATTAGCTCAGATTCATCAAACACTACATGAATAGATTCTTCTACAACTTGTGTAGTCAAGTTGTAGACCCTATATACCTTACTGTTATTGTTATACCCAACAAATATCCCATCTTGGGATTTGACAGCAAACTTAGTTAGGTGAGACTTGCAACTGTTAAGCACATAACACCTGCTACCAAAGATCCTAAAGTAGGATATGTTTGGTTTTCTGCCCTTCATAATCTCATAGAGTGTCTTTTTGTGGCTCTTAGTTATGGATGCTCTATTGAGAACATGACAAGCTGTATTTACTGCCTCAGCCCAGAAATATTCTAGGAGAGAAGTGTCACTTAGTAGAATTCTACCAGCCTCAATAAGAGTCCTATTCTTTCTTTCAGCAATTCCATTTTGCTGAGGTGTTCTAGGTTAGGAGAATTCCTGATGAATCCCTAGTTATTCACAAAACCTTGTCATACATTCAGACTGAAATTCAGTTCCATGGTCACTTCTGATTTTTACCACGGAATTGTTAAGTTCATTCTGAATTTGTTTAACAAAGTTATGAAAGACAGTATGAGTTTCAGATTTCTGCCTCAAAAAGAAAACTCATGTAAATCTAGAATAGTCATCTACTACCACAAAAGTATAGACTTTCCTACCTAGACTATGAACTGGCATATGAATAAATAGATCCATATGCAAGAGGTATAAACACCTCACAGAGTCTTTGGTATCAGGACTGTGAAAAGAGGATTTGGTCTGCAAGCCTTTTTGACAAGCTGAACATATACCCTCTTTTATGCACTTAAACTGAGGAACATTCCTCACTAACTCTAAACTATAGAGTTGGCCTATAGTCTTATAGTTTAGATGGGCTAGCCCCTTGTGCCATTGGACACACTGAGATGTTTTCACATCTGCAACTAAACATAAAGGAGAGTTCATGTTTTCATAATCAAAATTTAAACAATAAACATTCCCTTTTCTATAACCAGACAAGATCACCTTCTGATCACTTGTCCTTTTAATCTGACACCCATTCTTAATAAATGAAGTGTCATACCCAAGATCACTCAGCTGACCTATGCTTATCAAGTTATGTTTCAAACCTTTTACATAAGCCACTTGAGTGATTGTTATAGAACTAGTAGAAATGTTACCAAACCCTTTGATGTCCCCTTTTTTGATCCACCAAAGATCACTTTGGGTCCACTCTCTATGGGAGTATAGTCCTTTAACATTCTTCTTATTCCAGTCATGTGCCTGGAACATCCACTGTCCAAGTACCATATAGGGGTATGACAACTTGGACCCACCTGCAGCAAATAAAATTAATTTACATTAGAACCCCAATGTTTATTGGGTTCTAGGTTCAAGTTAGATTGAAACTTGATATTCTTACCAGCAGCCTTCCTCACAGGTACGCTGGCATTCTTCCTGACACTTGTGTTATGCCAGTAATCCTTGGCATAATGCCCTATCTTACCACAGCACCAGCACTCATATCTATTATATCTCTTTTTAGGTACAGTTTTAACAACATTGCTGTCAGCTGTTCTTAACACTGTTGGTACAGTGGTTCTTAGTGATGGAGCTACACCCTTGTCATTCAGAATATCAGGCTTACCATAACCATGTATGATATCATGATCATATCTATTGGTAGGCTATTGGACTTTCCTGAAGGCAATACGGGGTTTGAAGGCAAGTGGCTGAACTGGGGCATTGCTTTTTTCCTTTGGAATTAGCTGCCCTAGTATTTCCCTTAAAGCCTAACCCTTTGTTACCATTTTGATTAATGAAATCATCAATTATAGGTAAGACTGATTTTGGCTTTGAGAATTTAGCCACCAGATCCTTCTCCCTCTGAAGTTTGACTTCCAGACTTTTGATTTGATCATTTTTGAATGTAATTGTACCCATCTGAATAACAGTTATGTTTTTCTGTTTGGCTACTTCATTCATCTTTAGATCCAGCATTTTTTCTGAATCTAATGCAGCCAGCTTAAGAGCAGCAATTTCCTTGGCCTGTGCTTTGTTAAGGTTTCTGCTTTTCTTAAGTGCTTACAGCAGATCACCATATTCATCAATAAGTTGATGAACATTCCCTTCAGATTCAGATTCATCCACATCTCTTGATGTAGATGCTTCTGATTCTGATCCAACAATTTCAAGAACTCGGCCTCTTCTACATCCTCTTCAGTTGCAAATAGTCCTATGTATGCTTTAGCTTCAGCTTCAGCCTCAAAATCTGAGGATGAAGAATCTGACCAGCTTTTTTGCTTCTTTGCAATAAAGGATTTCTCCTTCTTGCCCTTATTTTTTAGTTTCTTCTTGTCATTAGATTCTTTCCTTTTGTCAGGACAATCAGCTACCACATGTCCAGGCCTGTTGCAACAATAGCAAACAATCTTAGTTGAAGATAATTTACTAGGTTTATAGCCATACCTGTCCTTCCTAGAGGATTTCTTTTTCTGATAGTAATCATCCTTGGATTGTGAGGAGGATGGCTTGGATCTCCATTGTTTCTTCTTCAAGAACCTTTGAAATTGTCTTGAGAAAGTAGCTAAGTCTTCATCAAAATTTGGACTATCTGATGTGTGACTGTCAGAACTTTCTGAAAATACTTCTGCAGCTTTCCTAGGAGGAGATGGAGACATCCTCCTATCCTTTCTTATGGCTTCAGTATTGAAATCCACTGACTTATCTCTGTAATCAACTTTATTACTTTTCTCCTTCTCCTTTCTGTCCATCAGCTGCATCTCATATGAAAGCAGTTTGCCAAATAATGTTGGAGGTGAGATTTCTGCTAGTCTGGCCACTTCCCTAATGGCACATATCTTGGTGTCCCAGTCCTTAGTTAATGATCTCAGAAACTTATCATTTAACTCATATGTGATGAATGCTCTTCCATATGACATCAATTCATTAACTATTCTGAAGAACTTCTTGTAACATTCAGTTATGCTGTCTATTTTAGATTGTCTAAAACTTTCATACTCCTGATTCAACATAGACTTTCTGTCTTCTCTCACTTCTTCTGATCCCTCCATGTAGACAATCAGGGTATCCCACATTTCTTTGGAGGTCTTGCAGTGATCAAATTTTGGAATGTTGAATCATCTATAACACTGATTATTATATTCTGTGCTCTCTTATACATAGTAGACAAAATGATCTCATCCTTTGTCATTTCAGAATACTCCTTTGGTGTCCTAAGATTTGCATCAATAATTGAGACTTTCATTGGGATGAATGGCCCTTCTTTGACTGTCATATAGATTCTTGGATCTGAAGCTTCCATAAACGGTCTAACTCTTTCTTTCCATATGCCAAAAATGTCTTTCCTGCATATAGGTAACTTCATGGAACCAAATTCCTTATGATTCTCAATGGAACTCATTTTGCCTAATAGATTTTTGTCTTGGAGATCTACTCAGACTGTTAAGTCTATTCTTTGAGTAACTTACCTCTAATACCACTTGAAAGAATTGGTTTCAAGATGTCCTAAACACCTAGAGTGGAGGGTGAATAGGTTCAATTCTTTTTCTAACTTCGGCAGACAAATCTATCTAGTTTAGCAATGTATTCAGGAGATATCACAGCACAGCATTCACATACACACAACATTCCATAGATTGTACACCAGATTTATAGTGGTTCCCCAAATGATGGGTACATCCACTTTCCCCCTTCGCCTATCTAGCAGTGTACTAGATTCGGCCAAACTTCCTTCTTTCTTCTCCGATCCGCAAATCTTACAGCTCAGAACCAAGAATGGTTCCTACAACTCAGAGTGAATCCACACTCCGACAACTCAGGCACAAGCCATACCTCAGCCTCTTTCACAGGCCTACAACTCAGAGTGAAACCCCGCTCCTACAACTCAGGCAAAAGCCCTACCTCAGCCTCTTTCACAGGCCTGCAACTCAGGGAAAAATTCCCCTACCTCAGGCACTCAGCCCTACCTCAGCCTTTATAATTTATGCTTACAACTCAGAGAAATAAATCTCCTATCCTCAGATATCTTACATATCCTACAAAAGTTATTGATGAAAAGATAATAATATCTTCAACCAGATGGAGAGTGAATTGGTTGAAGGCTTCTTGATCAGTTCTTGATAGAACTGATTACTTAAGGATCAACCAGTCTTAGCTTCTTCAAAGCTTCTTGAATCTGAACAAAGTAAGGTTGATCTTCTTGGTGTTGGAGTTGATCTTCAATGAGCTTCCTTCTTATTCAGAAATTAATCTTTATTCTTCTTCAGGATTGATCTGAATTCTTCTGGCAGAATAGTTCAGGATCTGCCTTCACTGGATGAGGACTTCTCTCCTACTTGTTTTTCTTTCTCTACAATTTGTTAACTGTTTCTTCTTTCTCTTCTTCTGGATCTTCAATACTTCAGAGATTATTCTTCATTCACCGATCGTGTTCACGATCACTTCTTCACAATTGATAATTTTTCCAATTGTTGAGAGAGCATATCTATATCTAGGTTTCATCCATGGTTACTGACTATTCCGGTTCCAAACGGTCTCCTGACACCTCTGACAGATGTGACAACAATATTAATAATGACAGCTGTCAAGTCTCCAGTTATATTACTTCAACCTTCATTGGACTTTGACTCAGCAACATAGAATGTCGAGTGAATACTTAACATGTGTCGACACACATAGTCCATGTGTCGACACAAGTCTTGATTATGTCGACACAGCTTCACTTTTACTTCTCGACACAGCTTCTGTGGAATGTGTCGACACAAGTCCTGTTTGTCGACACAATCACTCCTTGTCTTGATAAAGTTGGTGTCGACAGAATTCTGGTGTGTGTCGACACAAGTTCTGTGTATCGACAAAGTCATTGTCGACAGAATTCCTGTGTGTCGACACAAATTCTGGGTGTCGACACAATCTGGCCCTTGGTGTCGACACAACCATTCCCAAGTGTCGACACTTGTACTTAGAAAATTTTTCTTTCATTTACTTAACCTGCACATGATAACTCAACACAACATCAAATACAACTTGATGCATATCATTGAGTTAGGTGAGGCTTCTCCAAATCTGGTACATATTTTCCAATGTACCCAACACTAGTAGAATAACAAAAGAGTGGAGTTCTACTTATCTGAATATTGTAGTCCTGAAGTTGATGGTGGATCTGTAGCAACTGAGCACAGAGTCTTCCAGCTGAAATATACTCTGACTCTGTTGTTAATATTGCAACACTTGTTTGTTTCTTGCTGCTCCAAGAGACAAGACTTCCACCTAGAAATTGATAGGAGCCCAAAGTGCTCTTCCTGTCCTCCTTGTAGCCTTCAAAATCTGCATCTGAATATCCTATTAGTTCAGATTCTCCATTACTGGGGTACCATAGGCCAAGATCTGGGGTGCCCTTAAGATATCTCAGGATTCTTTTCACAGTAGTGTAGTGAGACTCTTTAGGGCAGGTCTGATACCTAGCACAAACACATATTGCATACATAATGTCAGGCCTACTTGCAGTGAGGTAGATAAGGGAGCCAACTATACCTCTATACAGAGTTTGATCAACAGGCTTCCCTAGATCATCTTTTCCTAAAGGCATACTTGAGCTATTAGGAGTTCTTATGGTGGAAGCATTCTTCATGCCATATTTCTTGATTATCTACCTAGTGAACTTTGACAAGGATATAGATAGACAATCATCAGTATGTTTTACTTGGAGTCCCAAGAAAAATTTCAGTTCACCCATACTACTCATCTCAAACTTCCCCAGCATAAGTTTTGCAAACTTCCTGCAGATGTTGTCATCAGTAGAGCCAAATATTATGTCATCAACAAAAATTTAGACTAGGATGATCTTGCCCTTAGATTCCCTTAGGAATAGGGTCTTGTCTGTCTTCCCCCTTGAGAATTTGTTCTCAATAAGGAAGGTAGATAATGTCTCATACCATGCTCTTGGTGCTTGCTTGAGCCCATAAAGAGCTTCCCTAAGTCTATATATAGAAGTAGGAGATTTAGAATCTACAAAACCTGGAGGCTGCTCTACATAAACCTCTTCCTTCAAGTCTTTATTCAGGAAGGCAGACTTAACATCCATCTAGAATACCTTGAATCCCTAGAAGGCTGCAAATGCAAGGAACTGTCTGATTGCTTCCAACCTTGCAATTGGGGCAAAAATCTGATCATAATCAATTACCTTTTCTTGTCTATAACCTTTGGCCACCAGTCTAGCTTTATTCTTTATCACAATGACATTTTCATCAAGTTTATTTCTAAAAATCCACTTGACTCCAATGACATTATGTCCATCTTATCTGGGAACCAGCTTCCAGACCTTACACCTTTTGAACTGGTTCAGTTCTTCTTGTATTGCACCAATCCAGAATTGGTCTTGATTTGCTTCTTCAAATTTCTTGCGCTCTTCTTGTGATAAGAAGCTGGGATAGAGAGCTGTGTTGAGACTCATACTTCTGGTCTGTACACCTTGGCTAGCCTTACCTATTATATGATCTGGAGGATGATCTCTCAGATATCTGACTGCAGGGGGCAGCCTGACTGCTTCCTGCTGATTACCATTTTCTTCAGCAAGTTGGTCTTCATTTCCAACTTGAGTATCATGTTCTTCCTCTGGACAACATCCCTCTTCACATTCTTCTTGCATAGTTGGGTCTTTATATTTGATGGAGAGCTTTTCCATCATGACTTTTATACATGTAGAGCTAGGAAAAGAGCTTGATAGCTCATTGTCAATCATGTATGACTCATCAAACACTACATGGATAGATTCTTCTACCACTTGATTTGTCAAGTTATAGACTCTATATGCCCTACTATTATTGTTGTACCCAACAAAGATCCCTCATTTGATTTGGCAGCAAACTTAGTCACTTTTGACTTACCATTGTTCAGGATGAAACACTTGCAACCAAAGATCCTGAAATATGATATGTTTGGTTTTATGACCTTCAAGATATCATAGGGAGTTTTCTTGTGTCCTTTGGTGATAGAAGCCTTATTGAGCACATGACATGCAGTATTAACTACCTCAGCCCAGAAATATTCAAGCAGAGAGGTGTCACTCAATAATGCTCTCTAGGCTTCTATGCGAATCCTGTTTTTCTTCTCAGCTAACCAATTTTGTTGGGGTGTTCTTGGAGAGTAGAATTCTTGATGAATCTCTTGCCATTCATAGAATGTAGTCATGGCAGCAGATTGAAATTCAGTTCCATGGTCACTTATTATTTTGACCACAGAGCATGCAAGTTCATTCTGAATCTGCCTGACAAGATTCATGAAGACATCAAGGGTTTCATCCTATCTTCTAAGGAAGAACACCCAAGTAAACCTAGAATCGTCATCAACCACCACAAAGGTGTAAACCTTCCTACTTATACTATGAATGGGCATAGGACCAAACAAATCCATATGCAGGAGACATAAGCATCTCACTGAGTCCTTGGCCCCAATGCTATTGAAAGAGGTCTTAGTCTGCTTACCCTTTTAGCAAGCAGCACAGATACGCTCCTTGGACCATTTTATTTTGGGACCATTCCAAACTAGCTCGTCACTGAAGAGTTGACCAATGGTCTTATAATTCAAATGAGCCAGTCTCTTGTTCCATTGGACACAATATGAGACTTTGTCATTTGCAACTAGGCATGTAATGGAACCATTATCTAAGCAAGAAAAGTTTAAGCAATAGACATTCCCACTCCTACTGCTTGTTAAGATGACACTTTGGTCACTTAACCTCTTGATGTAGCACTTATTCTTATGAAAGGAAATGTCGTAACAAAGATCACATAGTTGACTTCTACTAATGAGGTTGTGTTATAACCCCTCCACATAAGCCACCTTTGTGATGGTGATTATGTCTGTTGGAACACCCTATTACTAATTTGGGTCAGGATCACTATGTCCCTAGGAACCTTTGTTTGACCTTCTGTATAGCTTAATAGGTCAATTAGAATTGAGTCTAAGGGTTAGAAGTCTAGGATTGGAAGCTGCCCTGAAGACCAAGTTTTTCTGTCTGGAGACTAAGTCTGATCGTCGAGCTCAGCACGACGATTCGTCGAACTCAGATCGACGATCGTCGAGCTCAACTTCGGCAGATCGTCGAGCTCCACTCGACGATCGTTGAGCTCAACTTCATAATATTGTCGAACTCCATTCGACGATCGGTGAGCTCAGTTCGACGATTTTGACTCTGCATTGGATCTTTATCTCTGAGCTCAGTTCGACGATCTTTGAGCTCAGATCGACGATTACTTTGCTGCTTGAGTTTTCCAGTTCGCTGAGCTCAGCTCGACGATAGCAGAGCTCAGTTCGACGTTTTCAGATAACTTCCAGAATTCAAATTCAAATTAGACAGGAGTTATTATGCATTTAATTCAGAAGATTTGCTAGCCGTTTTCATTTACTTCTGGACCAAGTTTCAAGAGAATTTTCAAGGAATAATTCTGTGGACTTTCCTTCAGAAGAGATTATGCAATTAAGGCTGCAATCAATGCAGGCCAACGGCTATCCTTGACAGAGAATAATATTCTATTCAGAGAATAAAAGACAGAATGTTTTTGAATTAATACAGATGATATAGAGATTAACAAGAAGAGAACACACAATACAGAGATTACAGAGACTCCTTCAAAATCTTCTGTCAAAAAAGAATTCTGAAGAACACTCATCAAAGAGATCAAGCTTTCAAAAATCTTCAGATCTCTTCAGCTCTCAAAGTGTTCAAGGCCAACATCAATTCAAGACTTCAGACACTCAACATTTCAGCTTGCTGAAATCATCTATTGCTGCAGTTCTACCTTTGAAGGCATATCACCCTCAGCAAAGCTTTTCTTCCTGAAGATTTCAAGGATTCAGGGGGAGCTTTGACATCAATCTACATAGTCTTCTCAGTTGGTTGAGAAAGAGAAGACTGCCATCACTCTCTCACCCCCAGTTTGTAAAGGGTTTCTCAAACTCCCTTCAAAAGTTTGAATCTGGTTTTTGAGCACCTTGTCAAAAGCTCATTGGTGGCAAGACACATGATCAAAAAATCTGCTTTGGTTTTTGAGCACCTTATCAAAAGCTCATTGGTGCCCAGGACACCTGATCAACTCATCCTGCAGTGGATTCCTACCTAGGGTGGTAGAAGAGTGGATGTACCCAAGCTTGGGGAACCACTATATTTCCTTGTGTCCTCTGGATCTGCTTGTTTACTTTTTGTTTCTGGCCTTGATTTTTCTGTGCTTAGTTTTTGCATAGCTTAGTTCTGTGATTAGATTTATATTTGCTTCCCTGCTCACACTTATTACAACAATTGTTGTAAAAGTTTTTAAAAGTACTAAAACACCATATACTCTATTCACCCCCCTCTAGAGTATATCAGATCTAGTTGCACTTTCAATTGGTATCAGAGGGAGGTTGGTTAAACATACCATATCTGATTGGTTGTACAGGCTAACACCTGAACCCAAAGATCCCAAACTAGATCTGTTTTCTTTTGTATTTTAT
Organism: Platanthera guangdongensis; assembly: GCA_039583875.1. Classification (NCBI taxonomy): domain Eukaryota; kingdom Viridiplantae; phylum Streptophyta; class Magnoliopsida; order Asparagales; family Orchidaceae; genus Platanthera; species Platanthera guangdongensis. Next base: position 40,493,690 of record CM077165.1, on the reverse strand, counting down.
TATTAGATTTTGTGTGCACAAATCATGGCCTAAAACAAAGATTATGCTAGCACCAGACCTCTAGTGTGCAATCTTTCCAAGTTTGCACTTTGGAAGGCAAGGATTAGACTTTACATGAATTCCATTGACGAAGATATTTTCAATTCTGTTTTGACAGTGTGTCCAAGACCCCCAGAAAGCACAAGTACAAATGTTGTTCGACCTCCATCAGGAACAGATGCTGACATCAAAAAGTGGAAAGTAGCTGATGCCAAGGCTATGAACATCCTAGCCCAGACAATGTCAGATGACATATTCCAAAAAGTAGCTGAATGCAACTCAGCCAAGGAGATTTGGGACAAGCTCTCAGAAATTGTCTCAGGCTCAGCTGATGAGAGAAAGGATAGAAGATCCCATCTCATCTCCCAATATGAGAACTTCAAGAAGGGAGAGACTGAGTCAGTGGGTGACATGTACAACAGATTGAGTCTAATTGTCAGTGAGCTAAGGACATTGGACAAAGAGATTTCTCTGATAGAACTTAATGACAAGATCCTAATGTGCTTCCCCAGCACTTGGGATTCAAGAATCTGGCCAATTAAGGATGCCAGAAGTCTAAATGAGATCACCACTGAAGCCTTGCTGGGTAAGCTCAAATCTTATGAGCTACTCATCAAGAATAGAGAGGAAGAACAGAAGGCTGCTTCACCAGCCACAAGAAAAGAGAAGACCATAGCATTCAAGGTAACTGAAGATCTGCCTGAAGAAAAAACTACAGGCAATGATGAACTTCTCAGCTTGTTGGCCAAAAGATTCTACAAGATGGCCAGAAAAGACTTCAGAAGAAGATCATACAAGGAGCAGGATAAGCCAAGGTATGACAAGTCCATTGGCAATAACAAAGACATTATTTGCTTTGGTTGCAGGAAACCAGGGCATATAGTTCCTGACTGTCCAGAGAACAAGAACAAGGACAGAAGGGACAGAAAAGAAAGAAGAAAGGAGAAAGACTCCAGAAGGAATGGAAAGGGCAAGCCCTCTTCAAGCAAAAATAAGCATACAAGAAAAGGGTTTGTTGATGAATCCTGTAGTGAGACAGAAGAGGAATCAGAAGCCTCATCCAGCTCCAGTGATGATGAGGATGATGCAGAAGAAAAGGAATTCTGTATGATGGCAATTAATGCCTCACAGCACAATTCAGAGGATGAAGAGTCAGAGTCAGACTCAGAAACCCAACCTGAAGAAGATCAGGTAATTAGCTCTTTTGATTTTACTTCAGAAGATTTTAAATCTGAATTTAAAGCACTGTGTTTAGACCTGCTAAAGTCTGAGAAAGAGATTATCTCTCTCAGAAATCAATTATCTGAACACAATGGTTTAAAGTCAGAAAACCTCAAACTCTCTCAGGAGTTGGAGAACTGTAGGGAACAGATAGCTACACTGAAAAGTGAGCTCTCTGAGGCCAAGAAGCTTGAAGAATCCCTTAATGGGAGAAGCATCACGCTGATGGACATCACAAGCACAGTGAACTCTAGATTCAACAGTACACTGGGCTTGGGTGCTTCATCCAGCCAACCTATAGTCCTAACAACTCCCATCAAGTTTATTTCTAGCAAGGGAAAGGGAGTTGTAGAGGTTGCTAGGAAAAATTCTGATCTGCCTCAGAAAACCAAGTCCCAGCAGAAATTGTCGAACGGAGATCGACGATCGCCGAATGAAGATCGACGATCGCCGAACGATGCTCGACGCTCTCAGGAAAAATCGTCGAACGCAGGTCGACGATCTCAGCCAAAGTCGTCGAACGCAGCTCGACGATCTCATATACCTGACCTCAACCATAGTCGACCGTCGAACGGAGCTCGACGATCTGACCCAAGATCGTCGAACGCAGCTCCAAGATCGTCGAACAGAGGTCAGAACTCTGGAAATTTTTTCAAAGGCAAATCAAAATTGAATCCTAAGGGTTCTTCATCCCAAACCTTCAACCCTTATACTGAATGGATTTTACCTCCTAGGAGATATCATCCTGAAGGATATAAGAGTCAGCCAGGGATGTCTTTTATTTCTGAATTTTGAGGTTATCAACCTAGGCCCAAGGTAAACTGGGTCAAACACAAGTGAATTGTTTCATGTGCAGGTGAAGACCTATCCAACATCTAACCAGCAATGGTATTTGGATAGTGGGTGCTCTAAGCACATGATAGGGAATAAGGACAACCTCACATCCTTCAGAGCCAAGCTTGGACCCAAAGTTATCTTTGGTGACTCCAACTTTGGACAAACTAAGGGATATGGTGCAGTACAGATTGGATCAGTAACCTTCAAGAAGGTAGCATATGTGGAAGGACTGAAGCACAACCTGATCAGCATCAGGCAGCTATGTGATGAAGGCTACCAGGTGACCTTCAGCAAAACCTTATGCAAAATCAAGTCAGAGGACAACACAACTGTGTTGACAGGTATAAGGAAAGGTAACATCTACTTAGTAGATTTTCTTTCAACTGATATAGATATCTGCTTGTTTAATTCAGTCTGTAGACCAAATGTTTTATGGCATAAGAGACTAGGACACCTAAACCTTAGAACTATTGCTAGGCTATCCAAGGACAACCTTGTTAGAGGACTACCTTCTGGCCCCTACAAGAAGGAAGGACTCTGCAAGGCTTGTCAATTAGGCAAGCAAACTAAAAACAGTTTTAAGTCACTTAATAAGAGTGATTCACCTAGGATATTGTATCTGTTACACATGGATCTATTTGGACCCATCACAGTACAAAGCCTAGGAGGGAAATCCTACACTTTAGTAGTTGTAGATGACTTCTCTAGATTCACTTGGGTGTTCTTTCTAAGGAAGAAGTCTGATAACTTTAAGTGTCTGACAGAGTTTCTCAAATGTATACAGATTGAGTTCAATACTCACATTGCCCTGATCAGAAGTGATCATGGGACAGAGTTTGATTCTCTTCTTATGCAAGAGTTCTGTCAGAGTGAAGGGATCAGGCATACTTTCTCAGCTCCTAGAACTCCTCAACAAAATGGGGTAGCTGAAAGGAAAAATAGAACCCTTATTGAATCTGCCACTACATTGTTGTCAGATGCTCATCTACCTCTATCCTTTTGGGCAGAGGCAGTGAACACCTCCAACTATGTGCTGAACAGAAGTCTGATACATAAACTGAAGGGAAAGACTCCCTATGAATTACTCAAAGGGAAGAAACCTAAAGTTGACTATTTTAGAATTTTTGGTTGCATTTGCTATATTCACAATAATGACAAGAAATACTTAGCAAAATTTCAAGCCAAAGCTGATGAATGAGTGTTTCTGGGATACTCCATGATCAGTAAGGCCTATAGGGTCTATAATAAATCATCTTTGAAAATTGAGGAATCTGTTCATATTTCTTTTGATGAAACTAACATGTCTTTCAAGGAGAAGATTTCTTCTACCATAGAACCTTTGCAGGAACACTCTCTAGTTGAAGATATGAACAAGCTACAGGTTGCTCAAGAAGAAGAAAGCAGTGAAGATGAAAGCAATACTCAACATATTGAGCCACCACTTGAAGAGCCAATTGTTGTACCACAAGAGGAAACAACAACACAGGTTGGTGAACAATCAACACCCCCTGTTGATTTAGTAACATCAAGAGACCATCCAATTACCCAAATAATTGGAGAAATCTCAGCTGGTGTGCAAACCAGAAATCAGGTCAACCAAAACCTGTTGCACACCTGCTTCCTTTCTCAAATTGAACCTCAGTCCATTCAAGATGCAGAGCAAGATCCACACTGGATCATTGCAATGCAAGAGGAGTTGCATCAATTTGAGAGGAACAAAGTATGGGAACTAGTGTCAAAGCCTAAGGATCATTCCATTGTTGGAACAAAATGGGTATTCAGAAATAAACTGGATGATCAAGGAGTAATAATAAGGAACAAGGCAAGGCTAGTTGCTCAGGGATATTCTCAAGAAGAAGGAATTGACTACGACTAGACTTTTGCACCTGTTGCAAGATTGGAAGCCATCAGGATATTTCTAGCTTATGCAGCTCACAAAGGCTTCAAGGTTTATCAGATGGATGTCAAGAGTGCTTTCTTAAATGGAGACATCAAAGAGGAAGTCTATGTCAGACAACCTCCAGGTTTTATCTCTCCAACTTATCCTGATTATGTTTTTAGACTGAACAAAGCATTATATGGTCTCAAGCAAGCTCCTAGAGCATGATATGAGACCCTAGCATGCTTTCTCTTGGAAAATAGTTTTATAAGGGGTATAGTAGACCAAACTCTTTTTATTAGAACCCATAAGTCCCATACCCTACTAGTACAAATTTATGTAGACGATATCATTTTTGGTTCTACAGACTCAAAATTGTGTAGAAGGTTTTCTAATCTAATGCATTCTAAATTTGAGATGAGTAGTATGGGTGAGCTATCCTTCTTCCTAGGATTGCAAGTCAAACAACATGCTGAAGGCATCTTTATTTCTCAAACCAAATATGCTAATGAACTGGTTAAGAAATTTGGTATGTCTGAGGCATCTTGTATGAAAACACCCATGCCTACCAATGCTGTATTGGATGCTGATGAACATGGGAAACCTGTTGATCAGACAACATATAGAGCAATGATTGGCTCCTTACTGTATCTTACAGCTAGTAGACCAGATATAATGTTTGCTACATGCATATGTGCTAGGTTCCAAGTAAGCCCTAGAGAGTCACACCTAACATTAGTAAAAAGGATTCTCAGATATGTTAAAAGTTGTCCAAATCTAGGTCTCTGGTATCCAAAAGATTCAGCATTTGATTTAACTGGATTCTCTGATGCTGATTATGCTGGATGCAGAATTGACAGGAAAAGCACCAGTGGAACTTGTCAGTTCCTTGGTGATAGACTTGTCTCTTGGTTTTGTAAGAAACAAACTTCTGTGTCAACCTCAACTGCTGAAGCTGAATATATGGCTGCAGGCAGTTGTTGTTCACAAATATTGTGGATTCAAAACCAACTCCTAGACTATGGTTACAACTTAGAGAAGTCAAAAATCTTTTGTGACAATACAAGTGCTATTTCTATATCTCAAAATCCAGTCCTCCATAGTAGGACAAAACACATAGAGATAAGGCATCACTTCTTAAGGGATAATGTTGAAAAGAATAAAATTGAATTACAATATATCCCAACTGATTTACAAAGGGGAGATATTTTCACCAAGCCTTTGGATGAAAAGAAACACACCTTCTTCCTAAATCAGTTAGGAATGTTAGATGGAGGAAGCCTTAAATAATCTCCAAGATTTTGAAAGCTAAAAATTGACCAAGACTAGGCAAAAATTCTGATTTTTCTTAGTGTCTAGAATTTTTCTGATCTCTGAACTGCGCTCGACGATTTTCCCTAAGATCGTCGAACGGAGATCGATGATTTCCAGAATCGTCGAACTGAGTTCAGCGCCTCTCAGATAGTATGAACTATCTCTTCCGGTCAACGATCGTCGAACGGAGCTCGACGCCTTCCAAGATCGTCGAACGGAGATCGACGATGTTGGAGTCTCTTCAGATTCCTTTAGAAGCCTCGATCGTCGAACTGAGTTCAACGATCTTTCCAATTCTGCGTCGAACCCTAATATAAAACTCTTTTTTCGTCGTCGTTCTCTCTTGCGCTTTCAATTTCTCTGCAAGAATTTTCTTCCCTCCAAACCGTTCTACGCTTGGTCGTTTTGTTTGTTGAATTTTTGCAAGTACAATGGCTGTATCAGTTGCTGTCCTAGCCGCAATGAAGTTTGATGCAGGATTCGACATTGATATGGAATCATTCAGCACTACTGACCAAGTTTTCCAAGATATTCTGAGCTTATTCAAGGATTAGAATCTGTCTGCCCTCATGACCACTAGAATCAAGCTTGCTTCAGATGAGATAAAGGAATGGGTCTATACTGCTCATAATCTAGACAACAACACAATAGTTGGATCTATTGTTGGAACTCAGGTACCTCTGACCCCCACAGTTTTGACAGAGGTTTTTGAATTGAGAAATGGAGATGATACTGCTGAATTATCTGGGGAGGAGTTTTCTGATATACTTGCCAGGATGGGTCATCCAGAGGGAAACCCTAGCAAGTTATTCAAGAGGAACCTGTCTGTTGAATACAGGTTCCTAGCAGATGTTGTAGGGAAAGTGCTGCTGGCAAAGCACTCTGCACATGATACCATATCCAGATACCAGCTCTGCCTAATGGGAGCTCTGGTGGATAAGAGAAGTTTGAACTGGGGAGAGGTCTTCTTTGACCTAATAAAGAAGAAAATAAACAAAAGCTTTGTAAATTTTGGAAGGATTCTTGGAGTCTTCCTGCAGAACAGGTGCCCTACCTTGCTGGTCTCCTCTGGAGTGCACATAAATGCCTCCAAGAGACTCACCTATGCCCTCTTTGGCAAGTGAGACAGGCAAATCAGCAAGCCAAACAGGCCCTCCTCTAGTGCTCCTTCAGGCACCAGGACTCACAGAGTCACTCCCCCACAGGTCTCTGCTCCTGCAGAAGACCTGGCTGCTGTTGTTGCTGCTTCTTCTCCTCCTCCAAGTCCAACCCTACCTCTTCCCTCCACCATTCCACCTCCATCCACCATTACCATCTCCAGCCCATCTCCAACATCAATTCCATCTCCAGCAACCATTTCCTCACCTCCAGTAGACCACTTCCACCCATTGTTCTCATACCCTCCACCAGATATCACTTCTTCTCCATCCATACCATCCTTCACCCTTCTGGATGACTCCTACATGGATGATTCCCCCTCATCTCCTCCAGAATTACCCTCCTCCTCAACATCATTCCAAGATCTCCTCCACCATATCATTGACCAACCAACTTTCACCCCATCCATATCCATCCCCTTATCCTCCATATCCACTATCCCCACTCCTGAGCCATCCATTCCACTACCCAGCACTCCACTTCCAGCATCCTCAGCCATCCCTATTCCATCTACCTCTACTCCTGCTGTTGAGCATGTAGACCTCTCAGCCCTAGCTGACAAGTTGTATGAGCTAATTGCCCCCAGGCTCTCTCTGCTCTTAGAGAACTCCTTGGCTCCTCTACAACTGTCAGTGGCAGCTCTCTCTGCCAGGCTTTCCTCCCTCCTTCCTCAGGCAGCACCTCCAGAAGTGTGCCTTGATACAGATGTATCTGCATCTAGGCAGGGGGAGATGCCATATGAAGCAAGCCTTCATGCTGTTGCTGCTGCTGCTTCTGCTCCTGCTGCTGATGATACTGCTGCTGCTGCTGAGATTTCTGTGTCTGCTGCCTCTTCTGCTACTGTTGCTGTGCCTCCAGAATGTCAGGCTCCCACTGCAGTTCTGGCAATAGACCTACAGTCTTTGCTTTCTGCCTTTGATCCTGCCTTCTTCAGCCATCTCCCAGAAGTTAATGCTGTCCAGCCCTCAGAAGACCTATCTAAGGCACTGGTGCCTTTCTCTGGCTGTGACCCCAGCATCATCTCTTCTTTTGTACACTCAGTGATTGTTGTTGCTGCTGTTGAAGAAAAGACTGCCTTTGCTTCTGAAATTGTTATTGCTGCTGCTGAAGATGTTCTCACTGCTGCTGAAATCCCAACTGTTTCTGATGAGCAAACATCCAAGGATTTTCTGATGTCAGAGGCCATTGATGTTGAGCCTGCTGCAGATTCTGATGATATTACTGCTACTGTCACTACTCCAGCTTCTATTGCTCCTTCTGTTGCTCCATCTGCTGCCCCATCTGCTGTTGTCCCTACTGCTGCTACTTCTGCCTCTGCCTCATCTGCTGCTGTTCAGTTGAAGAAAGAATTGATGAAGAAAATAGATGCTATATATGATGACCAGAGTTCTGAGTCTGATGAATACAAAACAGACTCTGATGATTCATCTGCCACTATTGTAAGGAAAAGGAAAGCTAGGAGCAAGGCAATGAAAAGGGTGCCTCCTGCAAAAGTCAAGGATAATAATGATATACCTTATTATATTCTGCATAACTGCCAAATTACTGCACATTGGATGCAGTATTCCAAAAACCAGTTGAAAGCAATGAAGAAGAAGAGAAAGTATGAGAAGGGCTCCTCCCAGTTCCAGCACCCTCATCCTCCTCCACCACCTCCTCCTGATGCAGGTGCAGGTGGCAGCTCTACAAGTCAAGCCCCAGCTAGAAGCCAGGCTCCCTATCAACCCCATGCCAGATCCTATCAAAGGTAAAGCGAATCTAGGGGTTCTTACTCTAGGAGAGGAGGATACAGGGGTAGTCAAAGAGATATTCAGGTTTATTCTAAAGGGCACTCCAGGCAGCACCCATACTCCAGGGGAGGACATGTTTCATCTGATACTACTTCTGGTCTATTCCCCTACAAGCTAAGAGAGACAGTGTCTGCTAGGCCTCCTCAAGACAATTCTTCCAACAGGTATGAGCCACCTGTACCATTTGAGGACCCTGAGAAGAATCCAGTTGCTTGAACTGCTAGGATGAAGGAGTTGGCTGCATTAGACCAGATAAAGAAATCCAAAGAACAAGGGCTAGACACTTCCAATATTTCTACAATGTCAGAGCAGAGACAGAAGGAATTAGAGAGATATGCTTCCAGCAAATTCTTTGATGCAGACAGATATATGGAATTGCATCCTGCTGCTATGGTTCCCAGGACTTCAAAGCAAACTTACTTGGGTGCAGCAGATGACACCAGATCCAACAAGGAAGCCCAAAATCCAAACAGAGAAATCAAAATGGTTAAAGGCAAAGAGAAGAAATAACTGTGTAAGTTGACAATCTTTGGATTTTCTGACTGCTTTCTGGATGCCATATACATATGCCTATATATATATATATCTCTGTGATGTTTCTGCCATGTCTAGCTGCTGCTGTTTTTATGCTTTTCTGATTGTATGTTGTTATTTGATTTTCCAAAGTCTGTAAATAGTAATCCTAACCCAAATAGGGGGAGATTGTTGGAACACCCTATTACTAATTTGGGTCAGGATCACTATGTCCCTAGGAACCTTTGTTTGACCTTCTGTATAGCTTAATAGGTCAATTAGAATTGAGTCTAAGGGTTAGAAGTCTAGGATTGGAAGCTGCCCTGAAGACCAAGTTTTTCTGTCTGGAGGCTAAGTCTGATCGTCGAGCTCAGCACGACGATTCGTCGAACTCAGATCGACGATCATCGAGCTCAACTTCGGCAGATCGTCGAGCTCCACTCGACGATCGCTGAGCTCAACTTCATAATATCGTCGAACTCCATTTGACGATCGGTGATCTCAGTTCGACGATTTTGAATCTGCATTGGATCTTTATCTCTGAGCTCAGTTCGACGATCTTTGAGCTCAGATCGACGATTACTTTGCTGCTTGAGTTTTCCAGTTCGCTGAGCTCAGCTCGACGATAGCAGAGCTCAGTTCGACGTTTTCAGATAACTTCCAGAATTCAAATTCAAATTAGACAGGAGTTATTATGCATTTAATTCAGAAGATTTGCTAGCCGTTTTCATTTACTTCTAGACCAAGTTTCAAGGGAATTTTCAAGGAATAATTCTGTGGACTTTCCTTCAGAAGAGATTATGCAATTAAGGCTGCAATCAATGCAGGCCAACGGCTATCCTTGACAGAGAATAATATTCTATTCAGAGAATAAAAGACAGAATGTTTTTGAATTAATACAGATGATATAGAGATTAACAAGAAGAGAACACACAATACAGAGATTACAGAGACTCCTTCAAAATCTTCTGTCAAAAAAGAATTCTGAAGAACACTCATCAAAGAGATCAAGCTTTCAAAAATCTTCAGATCTCTTCAGCTCTCAAAGTGTTCAAGGCCAACATCAATTCAAGACTCCAGACACTCAACATTTCAGCTTGCTGAAATCATCTATTGCTGGAGTTCTACCTTTGAAGGCCTATCACCCTCAGCAAAGCTTTTCTTCCTGAAGATTTCAAGGATTCAGGGGGAGCTTTGACATCAATCCACATAGTCTTCTCAGTTGGTTGAGAAAGAGAAGACTGCCATCACTCTCTCACCCCCAGTTTGTAAAGGGTTTCTCAAACTCCCTTCAAAAGTTTGAATCTGGTTTTTGAGCACCTTGTCAAAAGCTCATTGGTGGCAAGACACCTGATCAAAAAATCTGCTTTGGTTTTTGAGCACCTTATCAAAAGCTTATTGGTGCCCAGGACACCTGATCAACTCATCCTGCAGTGGATTCCTACCTAGGTTGGTAGAAGAGTGGATGTACCCAAGCTTGGGGAACCACTATATTTCCTTGTGTCCTCTAGTTCTGCTTGTTTACTTTTTGTTTCTGGCCTTGATTTTTCTGTGCTTAGTTTTTGCATAGCTTAGTTCTGTGATTAGATTTATATTTGCTTCCCTGCTCACACTTATTACAACAATTGTTGTAAAAGTTTTTAAAAGTACTAAAACACCATATACTCTATTCACCCCCCTCTAGAGTATATCAGATCTAGTTGCACTTTCAATGTCATTTGAGATATTACCATAGCCTCTGGTTATCCCCTTGTCATAGCCTCCAAAGATGACCTTGGGTCCACGCTTTACTGCAGTGAACACTTTCAATAGCTCCTTTGTTCCAGTCATGTGCCTGGAACATCCAGTATCCAAGTACCATTTAGGGGAATTGGTACTTGAAGTAACCTGAAAAGAACACAAATCACCTTATCTTAGGACCCCAATTTCTTTTGGGTCCTAGGTTAACATTAGTCTGAAAATATGCTTGCCTTCCTGCAGAATTTCTAACAGGTTGGCAACCTCTGGATACTGAAGGATTGTGCCAGCAATCTACAGCATAGTCGCCCACTTTTCCACTACGCCAACACTCATAGATATTGTATCTCCTTTTTTGTTTGGTACCAGTATTACGCTGCACTGCTCCCTGAACCATGGGGAGATGTGCTGCTCTATATTTCTATCTTCTTTCAGTAGCCGTTTGACTGAAGGACGGTCTTTTAGCTGGCTGTTTTGGACTATTCTGAGAACCACCGGCTGCATGTCTCTTTTCAGCTAACATGCATCTGATAGCATCTAAGATTTCCATTCGAGCCATGCCAGAAGACTCACCTTGAGTCACTACTTTTGCTGGATGATTTAGATTCACTACAACAACATTATCTTTGAGTTTTGGGGCTGGGGTACCAAAAACAAATGTTGCAGGATGGGCCATTCGAATTTCCTCATGGGCAGCTTTAAAGGCTCTCACATGGCTATATCTTCTACCTTGGCTAGGGCCACATTGATCCATACCAAGGGATCTGCCATTCTCCTAGTGACTATAATAGCTTTCATGGTCATACCTGTTAGAAGGCAACAACACTCTCTGAAAAGGAATTTGAGGCAATGAGGCTAGAGGCACAACTGGTGCCTTTCCTTTTCCCTTTCCTTTTGGATCAAAAGGTCTAACAGGTCCCTTAAATCCCAACCATTTCTTACCAGCTTGGGTAAGGTGGGTGTAAATTATGGGCAGCATAGTGTTTGGCATAGAAATTTGGTCACTAGCAATTTCTCATTTAAGAGATTATTTTAAAGTTTTTGGATAAGTTTCTCATTTGAGACACTTACCACAGACTCACTGTCAATGATCTCCTTAAGTTGAGCTGCTTGTGCAGCAATGTCAGTGAGGGCTTTTTCTTGGTCTTCACACTTGCTTTTAAGACTGAGAAGCTTTTTACCTGTCTCTTGGCAAGTAACTTGCACCTTTTGAATGCCTCAAAAGGTTCTCCATAGGTTGTAATTATGGAGTTGACATCATCCTCAGAGTCTGAATCCCCTTCATTTCTTGATGATTGAGCTTCAGAGTCTGACCCAACCTCATGACTTGAAATAAAAGGTTGTGATTTAGCATGTACCTGAGTTTGACCAGGCTGATTCTGGCTGCACTCTTCATCTGTCATTGCCATCAATCCATTGCATTGAGTATCTTCTTCTTCATATTCATCCACCTCTGAGTTGCTATCTGAGTGAGACAGAGGGGCCCTGATCCCTATTCTAGCAGCAGGTTATTCTTCAGGTTCCTCTTCAGCGACAGTAATAAACCCAATGTAGGCCTCTTCTTCTTCACTGTCTGACCCAGGGGAAGAGTCAGACCAGGTTTTTCTTTCTTGGCCATAAGGGACTTCTCTTTCTTCTTTCCCTTGTGGCTCTTCTTCACTCGTTCTTCTTTCCTCTTCACTGGGCAGTCAACAACTACATGCCCAGGTTTGCTGCAATAGAAACAAATAACATTAGGGGAAGAATGTTTGTTAGAGTTAGAAGCATATCTGTCCTCCTAAGGTGATTTCCTTCTGTGCTGTTAGGAAGAGGATGAACTTTTGTTCTTCCAATGCCCCTTCTTGATGAATTTCTGGAATTTCCTGGAGAAGGCAGCAAGGTCCTCATCAGATATATGGCTGTCAGAGGAGCTGGACCTTGAGCTCTCAGATTCTGACTCAGCAGTTCTCCTGACTGGAGAGATCTTCCTTCTGCTCTTGGTTGAAGCATTAGCTCTGAAGGACACAAATTTCTCCTTGATCTGTGCTCTTCTCTTCTTCTTCCTTCCTTGCTGCAAGCTGCATCTCATAAGATAGTAGCTTTCCAAATATGGTTGGAGGTGGAGTGTCAACTAGCTTGCACATCTCCCTGATGGCACAAATCTTTGCAATCCTTTTTAAGGGACCTGAGAAATTTGTCATTCAGCTCATAGGTGCTGAAGATCCTTCCATAAGTTCTTTGTTCATTAATAATTCTGAAAAATCTTTCAAAACTTTCAGCAATGACCTCAGAATTTCTTTGTCTGAAGGCCTCATACTCCTAGTTGAGCATGGATTTTTTGTTATCCCTCACCTCTTTTGAACCCTCCTTGAACACAAGTAGGGTGTCACACATCTCCTTGGAGGTCTTGTAGTGCACTAGATTCTTGAATGTAGAATCATCTACTGTACTGGCAATGATATTTTGAGCACTCTTGTCCATAGAGGCAAGTAGGAGCTCATCTTTGTTCATTTCTTCATAAGACTTAGGAGTCTAGATGTTGACATCCAGAACTGAGATCTACATAGGGACGAAATGTCCCTCTTTGAATGTTATGTAGATCCTAGGGTTAGCAGCTTCCATGAATAGCCTGACCCTTTCCTTCTAGAGGCCTAACCCTTCCCTTCTGCAGATTGGTAACTTCATGGCCTCCAGTTCTTTGTAGTTTACACCAGACCCCATCCTTATTACTTGTAGCTAACCTTGGAGGTATACTCAGATTGATAAATTCATTTTGAGTAACCTCCCTCTGATACCACTTGAAAGTTGCTTAACTAAAGGTTAGCTAATCACCTAGAGGGGGGTGAAAAGGCCTTTGAAGTTTTATTAGCTCTTTTGCTGATTTTAAATTAATCTATCTAGATCTTGTACTTAGATCCTGCAATAAGAAAGAAAATAAGCACTACAGCAAACACACAAAGATTTATAGTGGTTCCCTAATTAGGTACATTCACTTTCCCTCCCCCCTATCCAACTGATTTGTTGGACTAGGCACAAACTTCACCAATATGCTCCTCAGAGCTTACACTTTAGGCCCTCAGCCTTATACACAGATTCTTCACAGAATCCAAACTCAGAACCACAAGAGTTCCTATATCAGAGCCATGCAGAGCTCCTACGGCTCAGTGATCCACTGATAACCTACCTCAGCCTTATTTCTAAGACCTATAACTCAGGCTCTTCAACCCTACAGCTTCAGTCACACAACCCTACTCTCAGAGTGTTGCAGCACTCTTACAACTCAGTACCCTTCCAGGTACCTACAGCTCAACATCGTCCAAGGCCTACAACTCAGTGACACACTTATCACCTATAACTCAATAATTCTCCACTCACCTACCTCAAGCACAAGGACCTACACTCAGGCTAGGAGGACATCCCTACCTCAGATCCAGACTTGGATCCAACCTCAAAGAGCAACACTCTCCTACCTCAGGAAATTAAGCCCTATCGGTCTGATTCACTTTTGGATCCTACCTCAGTACCCCAATAGTGCACCTACTTCAGTGAATAATTAGTCACCTGCCTCAGGCACAAAGTGCCCTACACTCAGATTTAGATAAACTGAATTCTACAGGAAGTAAATTAGGAAAATGAAGAACTGACTCAGAGATAAGTCTCTGAGTCTACCTTGCTAGACTGAGCAGAAATCAGTCCAGCACTCTTACTATAGAAGGAATTATTCTTCTTCTACAGCTAACTCTTTTTTGCTGTACAGATGAACAGTTATCAGCTTGTTAAATGGATTAATCAGCTTCTTTGTTCTGGAGAGAACTATCTTGCTGAACTTGAAGAGCTTCATCTATCTTCCTTTGCATTCTGGCTATCTCTGCTGGATTTCAGCTTTCAAGCTTAATGGAGAAGTAGATATTCAACCGCCTCAAGTTTTCTTTTGTATTTTCTGCATTTGTTCTTCGTTCTTCTTCGTTTCCCTAATTCCTTTGCGTTTTTCCTTTTTATATGTGCTAATTTGAATCAACGACACAAATGTGCATGTGCCTAGCCATGGATTGGTGAGCCCCACCTCCATCAGAAAAGGACAAAGCAGCTTTCGACTCCACTGCAGCTTTCCCGCAACGCCTACATGTTAGTTGACTTTGATGATGTCAGCAATGGTCATCACCATCTAGACTTAGAAAATACTTCAGAAATCCATAAAGCGTTGAATGATGTTAAGTCACTCAACGCCATCTTTCTTGGCTCTCAGTGCTTCTGAACTTGTGAATTTTCTCTGGATTTGTCTCAGTGGTTATGTCTTAGTGGTCTCAGCGGTTTCTTATTAACAACTGAGACAAGCTTTTGTCTCAACACTTTCTATCTCAGCGGTCTCAGTGGTTACTTATTAATAGCTGAGACAAGCTTCTATCTCGGCGCTTTCTTCTCAGCGGTCTCAGCATTTTATTCTTAACTGCTGAGACAACCTTCTGTCTCAGTGCTTCCTTCTCAACGGTCTCAATGCTTTCTTCTCAACGGTCTCAGTGCTTTCTTCTTAGCAATCTCAGCTGTCTCAGCGCTTTTTCCCTTAGTCAGTTTTTCTGGCTTTATCTGCGTTTGACGATCTGTTGGCTGTGCTCGACGAACTCTGATCTTCTCAGCGGTCTCAACATTTTTTGCCTTAGTCATTTTTTCTGGCTTTAGCACGACAAGTGTTAAGCTGAGCTCGATGATCTGTAAGCTGAGCTCGACGAACTGCAAACTAAGCATGACGAACTGCGAGCTGAGCTCGACAAATTTTGAGTTTACTACCAAACTCATTTTTCTTCACCTGTCCAATCATGGACTACCTGCATGCAAGAACTAAGGCACACATCAAATATATTATGTGTGTATGTCATTGACCCGTTTGACTTCTTACAAATCTGGGATATTGGGATCAATAGACCCAACAGTCTGTGCGCATAGAGTCGTGTGCGTGTGTTGCATTTGCATGAATCATGGCATAACATTTCACTACACTCATGCTTGCATATAACCTGACACTCATTCGTATAAATTGGTATGAGACTTTTTATACGAAGGGAGCCTTGCAAAAGACCCCTTAACTTATAAGTTTGTATGGACATTCATATAAGTTAAGTTTACTTATTCAATAATCTACTATTCTTGTACTTACTTCTCTGTTTTACTTGATTACTCTATTATTTTCTTATTATAGAACTGTTAGATTGCTTTCCTTTACAGCTCTATAGATTTACTATATATATGCTAGAATAGATCCATCGTCATCTGCTTGTTCCTAATCTCCATCATCATAGCTTCCCATTCATTCCTCCCGCACAATGCCTAGTATCCACTGGGGGAGGGGTGGTGGAAATCAGGCTTAGTCTTTTGACTAACAGTCGGTGGATCAAACATTTTAGGAGCTCTAGATGGGAGACAGGGAGCAACAGTAGGAGATGTAGCACAAGCGGAGCACGGTGCACTTGGAGGTGCGCAAGTCTAGTACGGGAGCACCAGTCTCTGGCTCCGTGAGTGTTAGCTTTTCTTAGCTTTCGCGAGAGGGTTGTATTGAGGATTTGTTGTACAGGGCATAAGCCTATTTATATTCCTACTTAATGATCTATTTCCGTACTTTTATTATCATGTGGACATTATTGTGACTTCAATTTTATGTTATATGTGATTGTGGATTTGACTTAATCTCATTTGTACATCTACTCCTTGATGATCTTCATTGCCGCCAGAATTAGCGTTTTGTAGTGGCGACCTTCCCGTATGTCGGTGTCACCGCAAAATGGCGGTTCTGGGCGTAAGACCCGATAATGTAGCAAAAAAAGGGTCTTACAGTACATATTTAAAATTGGAGTAAATGACGACTTTGCCCCATGTATGCCTCTTGTTGGGTACATTGGAAAATGTGTACCAGATTTGAAGAAGCTACACCCTACTCAATGTTATATATCAAGGTGTATTTGATGTGTTTTGAGTTTATATGTGCAGGTTAAGTAATTGCAGGAAATGCAGAAAAAGTCTAAGTCCATATGTCGACACTTAGAAAGCAGTGTCGACACTTATAAAGGCTTGTGTCGACACTTCGAGTTAATTGTGTCGACACTTGAAAAGGCTGAGTCGACACCAGAATAAACTGTGTCGACACCAGAAGGAATGTGTCGACACACAGTGAAGCATAGTCGACACAAAGAGAAGCAAAGTCGACATCAACTGTGTCGACACCAGAAGGCAGTGTCGACACACAAGAATACTTAGTCGATATAAAATGTGTCGACACATAGAGGCAATGTCGACACACAGAAGTATTTGTCAACATCAACTGTGTCGACACACAGGACTTGTGTCGACACACAACAAAGCTTAAACAAAGTTAGAGTAAAAAACTACATGTGTCGACACAAAGGAGATGTGTCGACACACAGCAGAATTCAAATAAGTGTTAAAGTAGAAGTATTTGTGTTGACACACAGAATCAGTGTCGACACATTCAACAGAAGGCTTGTGTCGACACATAGAATCAGTATCGACACATTCTGAAGAAGCATTGTCGAGAAGCTGTTACAACAACAAAAGAAGTTGTGTCGACACCACCAAGGCATGTGTTGACACTTAGTCTACTTGTGTCGACACTTAGTCTAATTGTGTCGACACATAATGAAGTTCAGTCTCGACACTTTCAGACAGAGACAGTGATTTCAAGAAGTGACTGGATGACTTGACAGCTGTCATTTCCAACCGGTCAACTACTACTGTCAGAGCTGTCAGAAGGTTGTTAGAAACTGGTTCAGCCGGTTACCATGGAGAAAGACTATATAAAGGCTTTCTCCTTCAACAGAGATGATGATCATTCATTGAAGAATACAGATTCTGAGTAATAAAGTTAGAAGTAATTATACAGAAGATTTTCGATAGAGGATTTAGAAGAAGTTGGAGAGAGAGCTCCATCTAAGAAGAGCAGTTGCTGAACCAGGCAGCAAAGAAAGATTCAGATTAAGATCTGAATCTTAAGTCAGAAGCTGATTAAAGATCAACTTCACAGAAGATTCAACCCTACTGAGTTTAGATTCAAGAAGCTTTGCAGAAAGCTAAGAGAGGTTGATCTCTGCCATCAAGTTTTTCCAAGAACAGTTCAAGAAGCCATCCATCCCTTCTCTCTCTTTCAGGGTGGTGGTTATATACTTTGTTTAATAAAATTTTTGTAAGGTCTATTATAGATCTGTGCTGTAAGCCTATTTTATAAAGGCTGAGTGTAAGAGATATAGATATCTGAGTGTAGGTCTTGTTGAAGACTGAGTGGTAGGGCTTTGTGCCTGAGTTGTAGGAGACTGTGTTCTCTGAGTGTAGGCCTTGGTGAAAGCTGAGGTAGGGATGTTTGCCTGAGTTGTAGGAGTGGGGACACTCTGAGTTGTAGGAACCTGTTTGGGGTTCTAAGCTGTAAGATCTGAGGATCTGAGGTGAAGTGTAGAAGTTAGGTCGAATCTAGTACACTGCTAGATAGGCGAAGGGGGAAAGTGGATGTACCCAGACCTTGGGGAACCACTATAAATATTGTATGCACTCTGTGAATGATTGCTTTTGTGATTGCTGTGCTGATAGCTATAGAATCTGCAATTGCTGCTTAAATTACAGAACAGATTTTCTGCCTTTAAATTAAAAGAAAAATTACACCTATTCACCCCCCCTCTAGGTGGTTAGGCACTAATTCTTTCAAGTGATATCAGAGGGAGGTTCCTCAAAGAAGGACTTAACAGTCAGAGTGAGATCCTTAAGGCAGATTTAAGAATCAAGAAAGAATCAAGAAAATAAGTTCAGGTGAAAATCACAAGGAACTAGGTTCAATGAAACTACCCATATGCAGAAAGGAAATATTTGGTATCTGGAAAGAAAGGGTCAGGCTGTTTATGGAGGCCTCTAATCCGAGGATCTATATTACAGTCAAAGAAGGTCTTTATGTCCCAATGAAGATTTCAATACTGGATGCTAACCAAAGAATTCCTAAGGATTATTCAGAGATGACCAAGGATGAGATCATCTTGTCAACTATGGATAAGAGGGCCCAAAATATCATAGTAAGTGTCATTGATGATTCTACCTTTCAGAATTTGATTCACTGCAAGACTTCAATGGAAATGTGGGATACTTTGATAGTCTATATGGAAGGGTCTGAAGAAGTAAGACAAGACAGAAAATCTATGCTAAACCAGGAATATGAAAGTTTCAGACAAGGGAAATCTGACAGCATAACTGAGTGTTACAAAAAGTTCTATACGATATTGAATGAGTTGATGTCCTATGGAAGAATCTTCAGCACATATGAGCTAAATGATAAATTCCTGAGATCCCTGACCAAAGATTGGGACACTAAGATTTGTTTCATTAGAGAAGTGGCCAAACTTGCAGAAATTTCTCCTCCAACCTTGTTTGGAAAGTTGTTATCTTATGAGATGCAACTAATGGCTAGGAAAGAGGAAGAGAAGAGTACAAAAGGTGAGCATAGAGAAAAATCTGTGGCCTTCAAGGTTGAAGCCACTAAGAAAAATAGGTGGATGTCTCCATCACCTCCTGTGATAGTTGCTGAAACACCTTCAGATAATTCTGATAACCAAAGTTCTGATAGCAGTGACTTAGATGAAGATTTTGCTGCCTTCACAAGACAGTTTCAGAGATTTCTGAACAAAAAGCAGTGGAAGTCTAAGCCTTCCACATCTAAGCCTAAGGATGATTACTATCAAAAGAGGAAGTCATCCAAGAAAGATAGGATCAAGTCAAAGACAAACAAGTCTATAGCATCAAAGATTGTTTGTTACTATTGTAATAGGCCTGGACATATAGTGGCTGAATGTCCAGATAAAAGAAAAGAGACTGCAGATAAGAAGAAGAGTCAACACCAAAGCAAGAAGGAGAAATCCTTTGTTGCTAAGAATGAGAAGATCTTGTCAGATCAGTCATCTTCAAAGTCAGAATCTGAATCTGAGGCTTACATTGGTCTGTTTACTGTAGATGAAGAAGAAGAGTTTCTCCAGGTGCTGAACTCTATATATGAACAAGAAGACCATCAGTGCAAGGGACTGATGGCTGTATCAGAAGAGATCAAGTGTCAGGATCAGCCTGGTCCTAGTAAGGTACAATGTCTTTCAGATTACAGTACTGAGTCAGAGTCAGCAACATCTGCATCAAGTGATGCAGATGGGTCTGAATCTGAAGATGATATTCATCAGTTGATAGATGAATATAGAGATTTATTGCATGCACTTAAGAAGAGCAAAAATCTGGTTAAATCACTGACTAAGGAAATTACTGATCTTAAGATGGCTGCATCTAATTCAGAAAAATTGCTAGATCAAAAACTGAATGAGATTGCCAGATTGAAAAACATAACTGTTATTCAAATGGGCACAATCACATTCAAGAATGATCAGATTAGAAATCTGGAGGTTAGACTTCAGAAAGAGAAAGTGATTGTGGCTAGCTTTTCTAAACCTAAATCTGTTTTAACATTGATTGATGAGTTTGTACCTCAAAAATGTAAGGCTGGATTAGGGTTTAAAAAACCTGCCTAGACTTCTAGGTCCAAATCTATAGGCAAAGCTCCAGCACAAAACAAGAAGCCTACTGTAGATAATTCAGCTAGGTTTGTACCTAAACAAAGGTACAACAAGTTTGAGTGCTGGTGTTGTGGCAAGGTAGGCCAGTTTATCATAGATTATTGGCACAATTCTAGTGTCAAGGAGAATAACAGTCTGCCTGTGAGAAGACCTACAGGTAGATTTGTTAGATTTCAGGCTAACATGAACCAAGGACCCAAAACTCATTTAGGTTCTAAGATTAACTAGTCTTTATTGCAGGTGAGTCCAAGTGGTCATGCCCCAATATGGTACTTGGACAGTGGATGTTCCAGGCACATGACTGGAACAAGGGAGTTGCTGAAGGACTACATACCTATCATGGATGGCCCTAAAGTTACCTTTGGTGGTTCAGAAAAAGGAATCATCAAAGGCTTTGGTAACATTTCTAGTAACCAGATTATTATCACTCAAGTAGCCTATGTGAAGGGTTTGAAACATAACCTCATTAGCATAAGTCGGCTGAGTGATTTAGGATATGATATCTCATTTATCAAGAATGGTTGTCATATCAAAAGGTCAAGTGATCAAAAGATCATTTTGACAGGATATAGGAAGAGGAATGTTTATTATCTTGACTTTGTGTGTGAGAACAATGCTTCTCCTATTTGTCTTGTAGCTGATGAGAGTGTTTCACATTGTGTTAAATGGCACAAGAGGCTGGCTCATCTTAACTATAAGACTATTGGCCAACTCTTTAGCAAAGAGTTAGTGAGGAATGGTCCTCAGGTTAAGTATATAAAGGATGGGATATGCTCAGCTTGTCAAAAAGGCAAGCAGACCAAATCCACCTTTCATAGCCTTGAAAACAAGGATTCAGTGAGGTATCTTTACCTCTTGCATATGGATCTTTTTGGTCCTATGTCAGTTCATAGTCTAGGTAGGAAGGTCTATACATTTGTGATGGTAGATGATTATTCTAGATATTCCTGGGTGTTCTTTCTAAGACAAAAATCTGAAACCCCAACTGCCTTATATAGTTTTGTTAAACAAATTCAGAATGAGTTGAACAGTACAGAGGTCAAAATCAGAAGTGACCATGGTACTGAATTTCAGTCTGAAAGTATGACAAAACTATGTGAAGAATTTGGGATTTTTCAAGAATTTTCCTCACCTAGAACACCTCAGCAAAATAGTATTGCTGAAAGGAAGAATAGAACATTGATAGAGGCTGGTAGAACCCTATTGAGTGACACTTCTCTCCCAGAATATTTCTAGGCTGAGGCAGTAAATACTGCATGTCATGTGATTAATAGGGCAACTGTCACCAAGTGCCACAAGAAGACTCCCTATGAGATTGTGAAGGACAGAAAACCAAATTTATCCTATTTCAGGATCTTTGGTTGCAAGTGTTATATACTTAATAATGGAAAGTCTTATCTAACTAAGTTTGCTGCCAAATCCTAAGAGGGGATCTTTGTGGGGTACAGCAACAATAATAAGGCTTATAGAGTCTACAACTTGATTACTCAAGTTGTAGAAGAGTCTGTACATATAGTCTTTGATGAAACAAGACTGATTAATTGTGAATTGCCAAGTAGTGCTTGCAGTTCTACAGGTTTAAATGAGAGAATGGACAAGCTTAACATTACAGAGGATTCTACAGCAAATCAGGAAGTGGAAAATGGTGGCTGCTGTCCAGGGGGAGTACAGGACTCTCAAGATGCTGAAGAAAACCAAGAGGTGCAGCTAAATGAAGAAGCTGGAGGTGTACAACCTGAAGATAGACTACCTCCAGCTAATAGACACTTAAAGGATCATCAAGCAAATCAGATAATTGGTGATCCAAGACAAGGAGTGCAAACAAGAAGCAGGAATCTGAGTACAGTTATTTACTCCAGTTTCCTATCACAAGTGGAACCAAAGAAATTTGAAGAAATAGTTCTAGACCCACATTGGATTGATGTCATGCAAGAGGAGCTGAATCAGTTCAAAAGATGCAAGGTCTGGAAGCTAGTTCCTGAACCAAAAGACTATAACATTATTGGAACAAAGTGGATCTTTAGGAACAAATTGGATGAGAATAGAATCATTGTGAAGAATAAAGCAAGACTTGTTGCAAAAGGATATAGGCAGGAAGAAGGTATTGACTTTGATCAAACCTTTGCCCCAGTAGCAAGACTGGAAGCTATCAGGATGTTCCTTGCTTATGCAACATATCAAGGGTTCAAGGTATTTCAAATGGATATAAATTCAGCTTTCCTAAATGGAAATCTTAAGGAAGAAGTCTATGTAGAGCAGCCCTCAGGTTTTGTTGATCCTCTCAAACCTGATTATGTTTATAGACTTAGGAAAACATTGTATGGGTTGAAACAAGCCCCAAGGGCTTGGTATGAAACCCTGTCTAGTTTCCTCATTGAGAACAAATTCTCAAGGGGGAAAAAGACAAGACTCTATTCCTTAGGGTATCTAAAGGAAAGATTACCCTGGTCCAAATATATGTAGATGACATAATATTTGGGTCTACTGAAAGTAATCTTTCAAGAAAGTTTGCAAAACTTATGCAAGGTAAATTTGAAATGAGCAGTATGGGGGAACTTAAGTTCTTCTTGGGTCTCCAAGTAAGACAGACTGAAGAAGTCATGTCCATATGTCAGTCTAAGTTCACCCTAGAGTTAATAAAGAAGTATGGTACGGAATCTGCTCGCGTACGCGGGATGCGACCGCCGATGGTGTGGCTTCCCGGGGAGCGGCTGCTTTGCGCGCGCACGGGGGCGTTGCCTGGGGGTGCGCGGGCACCTTCCGCGAAGCGGGTTGCACGTGCGACCAGGCCGCGTCGCGCCCAGGCCGCGTGGGTGCGCATGCAGGCCGTGCGTGTCCTTGCGCGGGCCTGGCGCGTTCGCTTGGCTTCTGAGGTGCTTATGGTTCTCTGCGTGTCGTTGGACCGGTTTAGTTTACTTTTACTTGAACCGTCTTGGGCCAGAAATTTCATGGGACCCATTATAAATATAAATATATGTGTATATATATATGTATATACACACACATACATCTTTATTATATAATACAATAGGCATATTTGGAGCACACCATGAAACTCATCTGGACCGTCCGTTCAAGCTTCATCAAAAATTGGTCATTGGATTCAAAATAGGAGGGCTGCCAATATCCAAATCAGTTTTTAAAACAATGTTCACACCTTACAAATTCCCGATAGGCATTTTCGATGTAACGCCCCGAAACTCAAAGGAGCAAAGGGGGATGTTTTGGGCCAATTTGAGTTCTGACTGCAGGCACACGGCCTGGGACACGGGCGTGTCCCAGGGCGTGTCAAGCCTGTGTCGACACTAAGGCGCGAAGTCGACACTTTGGTCTTGACATTGTGTCGAGACTGGGCACACGGCCTGCGACACGGGCGTGTCGCAGGGCGTGTCGACCCGTGTCGACACTTAGCCGTGAAGTCGACACAGTGCTTCGACGTTGTGTCGAGACTGGGCACACGGCCTGCGACACGGGCGTGTCGCAGGGCGTGTCGACCCGTGTCGACACTTAGCCGTGAAGTCGACACAGTGCTTCGACGTTGTGTCGATACACGGCACACGGCCTGCGACACGGGCGTGTCGCAGGGCGTGTCAACCCGTGTCGACACTCGTCCCGCGAAGTCGACACTTTGGTGTCGACAATGTGTCGAGACATGGCACACGGCCTGCGACACGGGCATGTCGCAGCGCGTGTCGACCCGTGTCGACACTTAGCCGCGAAGTATCGAGACCATGTACACGGCCTGGAGCCCAGGCGTGTCAAGGTGACACTGGCAAGGACACGGGCGTGTCCTAGAACCCGTGCAGTGCTCGGGTTGAAAACGGGGAAAAATCATGGGGTACACGGCCGGCTACACGGCCGTGTCAGGTGGAACACGGGCGTGTCAGCTCGAACACGGGCGTGTTCGATACCCGTGTGAGGTTCCAGGTGATTCGATTTTGACGGCGAATGAGGCACACGGCCCTGGACACGGGCGTGTGCCAGACCGTGTTCGGTCCAGATTGGGCATTTCAGTCCCGAATCAAAGCCGTTCATTTCTTTGACTGAAGATCCAACGGCTGGGGGTTGTTCCTGAAGGGATATACCTGGGTTTTGACTTAGAAAACCCTCACTTTTTCCACTTATCCTCTTTCTAAATCCTTGGAGAAAGGAGAGCTAAGGCAAGAAGAAGAAGAAGAGCTAGATCCGCCATTGGAGGAGCTTCGGAGCTCCGAATCGCAAGCCGACTCCGGATCCACGGAGGCAACGCAAGTGCGGTGATTTCCATCCGATTACTTTTCAATGGCGCCAAAGAGGACCGCAAGGGTAACGATCCTCATCTTGAGCATGAGTCGCTCTCTTTCTTTGCATAGGAAGCCCGCTCTCGCGAGTTTGCGGAGAGTTGGAGGCGTTCCTTCGGGTAGATATGTGAAGTCCCCGTTGTTTAGAGTCCGTATGCGAGAACGGACATAGGCATTTTGGTTGAAGCCTACCCGGACATGTTAGTCTGGATCGGTGATGTTGCATTGCATAAGGCCGGAGAAGACTTCGTGCTATTGGGTGTTTTCGGGTTTTCTACGCGGTAGATTGCAGCAGGGAGCCTTGGGGACTAACCCAAAGGTGCACTCGGAAAACTGGGCGGATACGAGATCTTGCCAACTTGGTGGCCTGAGAGCCAACTTGAACATAACGGGGTTATGTGACTTGTGTTAGAATGGGACTCGGTGAAAGTTTGACCCGCGCATATGGCTTAAATTATCGTTGCGATGTGAGCACGGGTTAGATGGAGCCGTACCCGCTCTATGTCGTTCGGGTTAGAGAGACCTAAAGTTACATGGCACTCGCCATTGGCATAGATGTGAGTCTTCGGCGGTCAATGGCTTAAATTGACGTGACCAATGCCAGGAAGACGAATTGCTCATAGGAATGGCCGTCTAAGTGGCGGTGGTGAGTCCGGAATGTTAATGGCTTTAATTGACGTGACATCGACCGGTTCACCGAGAATGTGCCCTGAGTGCACGGGGCGTGTGGCCGTGCGAGCCAACGTCTGTGATGAAATGGCTATGGATATATACTTTGCTCGCTTATGCTAATGAAATGCAGGGAAGGAGCATCGCCGCCCCAAGTTGGGGGCGGGATCGTTATAATTTGGTCAGCATTGCTGACCATTGCCTTGTTTTGCCACCGTGCGGTGGTTTGTTGCTTGCAGGTGCAGCTGGACCAAGAGGTCAATAGCGGGCTAAAGCCCTTTGTGCGAAGCCGGCCCTCGAAGGCCCGAATGAAAATGTTTAATGCTTTATTCATGTATGACCGGCCTGCGTGCCGTGGTTTGTAAATCATGTAACAGACAAG
The DNA here is from genome assembly GCA_039583875.1 of Platanthera guangdongensis. Lineage (NCBI taxonomy): Eukaryota > Viridiplantae > Streptophyta > Magnoliopsida > Asparagales > Orchidaceae > Platanthera > Platanthera guangdongensis. The sequence continues at coordinate 40,468,296 of CM077165.1, read as the reverse complement.
TGAAACATTTTGTAAGGCCTTAAGGCCGATTTTTGAGTATTTTTGTATAACATTCCTAATTCTGTAATAGTGGACATTCGTGCTCTAATGCTGGGTTTTTGTTTACAACTTATATAAACTGCTTCCGCTAGAATGCTCTGTGTAGGACGTTGAGATTGGTTGGATGGTTTCCATAAGTAACCACCCGGTCTGTCTGTGGTATATGGCGTCGGGCCCCGGCCGGACCTACTACTATATACTATGCGACGGATAGGGGGTGTTACAATTTGGTATCAGACTACTGGTTTTGGTCGGACTTAAACTGAATTCGTGGGCGAATTCTTTTTAAGGGGTGGTGAGCACATTGTGTGCGTCATCGTAATAACAGTAAAAAGAACCCATGAATGTCCACTTAGGAATAAAAATACTCGTGTTTGAGGAACCTGCGTGTTCCTATAATTGCTGTTTGCAATTTATTTGGTCGCTTAACGGTGTTTTGTACCACTATAGGTGACCAGAAGTGGTGTTGGGCCGTCAGAACGCCGAGTTTCTGAGGCTAGTAGTGCACCGGATGTTGCTCCTGCAACACCTCTATCAGCTGAAAATATACGATTGGTTGCTGAAGCGGTGTTGGCCGTGATCAACGCGCAGCCTGGAAGGCAAGCGCAGCAGCCCGCTCCTGTGATGGAGCAAGTACCTCTGCAAGAGGCTGAGCCGAGGAGGGTGGAGCAAGTGGTTGCGGAACCAATAGTGCCAAGGAGGGCAACTGAGAGACAGTTGAAGCATGTAATGAGCTTTAACCCTCCGTTATTCTCGGGGTTGGGAACCCCATCTCAGGCTGACGATTGGCTCTCTAGGGTGAAGAGAGTCATGACAGCGACGGAGACGGAGGAGTGGCAGATGACCACCATCGCTACGTTCCTGCTGGACGGTGAAGCGAGGATGTGGTGGGAAGGTTTGGAGCTGCATCATCTGCGAGGTAGACAACTGATAGACGTTCCGATGAAAGAGTTCTCGGGATTGTTCTTGGCAAGATACCTCCCTTCTACTCAGAGGATTTCAATGGAGAATGAGTTCCTAAGGTTGGTACAGGGTGAGAGGAGCGTGGATGAATATCTACACGAGTTTACGCGGTTGAGTCGTTATGCTAGCTCCACCATCATGGATGAGGAGCGCAAGACTAATCGTTTTTATGAAGGCCTGAGGGATGAGCTGAGATTATTACTGTCGGGGCCGATGACGCAGGGTTTCTTAACCTTGGTCAATACTGCCCGGTCCTTGGAGAAGGACATGAAGAGTGTGCAAGCGAAGAAAGGCTTGGTTGATAGAAAATCTGAGTTTAAAGTGTCGACTACTTCAAAGTCTGGCTATCGGAAGTCTTTCAAGAAGCATAGGACTTCGGGTCCAGCTCCTTCTGGCGCTTCTGGGGCGACTACGGGTCGGACCCCGGGTGCGTGTTTTACTTGCAGCAAGACGGGGCATTTCGCCCGTGATTGTTGGACCGGACGTCCTAAGTCCGAGAGGAGGCCAGGAGCTACTTATGAAGAGAAGGGTAAGGCGGTGGAGTCGACCACATCCCACTATGCTCCGGCCCAACCAAGGGTCTACAATCTTGGCCAACAGGAGGCCATTAGACAAGCTGACGTGGTGACAGGTACGGTTTAATTTATAGCAAGTCAATTCCTTTATATGCTTGTTATGCACATGTTACCTTACCACTACTTGTTTAGGATTTGTGTTGATTTGTGAAAATCCGGCACGAGCACTCTTTGATACGGGAGCTTCACACTCCTTCTTGTCCGAAGGATTTATATTACGCATCGGAGTCCCTTCTTCGATGGCGAAGGATAAGTTGGATGTGTTGTTGCCAAATGGGTGTTCGATGCGAGCGGATAGGATCTGCGATGTTAAGATTCGTATTGGAGAGCAGGAGTTTGACCTGCGGGCGTCTTTACTTCCGTTGGTAGAGTTTGACGTCATATTCGGCATGGACTGGCTCTCGGAGCAGCAGGCCCATATAGATTGCGGTAGCAAGGAAGTCAAGCTGGGAGCAAGTCGTGAGACGACTTTTACGGGCTTAAAGGGGTCGAGCAAGACGTTGATGTCTGCTCTTCAGGTGGTGAAGGCGGTTCGTGCCGGAGCAGAACTGTTCTTTACACTAGTGGAGGTTGCAAAGCCGAAGCCCGCGATGGATTGTATTTCAGTGGTATCGGAATACCCTGATGTGTTCCCCACAGATCTTCCTGGAGCCCCGCCTCAGCGGGAGATAGATTTTACGATCGAGCTAGTGTCAGGTGCGAAGCCTGTGTCACGATCTCCGTATCGGCTAGCGCCTAAGGAAATGGCGGAGCTGAAAGTTCAACTACAAGAGTTATTGGAGCAAGGGTATGTGCGCCCGAGTTCTTCGCCTTGGAGCGCACCGGTCCTCTTTGTTAAGAAGAAGGACGGAAGCTTGAGGTTATGTATTGATTATCGAGAGCTGAACAAGCTGACTGAGAAGAATAAGTACCTGATCCCCCGGATTGATGATCTCTTTGATCAGTTAGTCGGGTCGACGGTGTACTCGAAGTTAGATCTCAAGTCTGGGTACTATCAGCTGCGGATAAGGAGAGTGATATCCCGAAGACAGCGTTTAGTACGAGATACGGGCATTATGAGTTTACGGTCATGCCGTTTGGGCTGACTAATGCGCCGTCAGTATTCATGGATTTGATGAACAGGACGTTCAGAGAGTACCTGGACCATTTTGTGATCGTCTTCATCGACGATATTTTGGTGTACTCGCAAAGTGAGGAGGATCACTTCAAGCATCTCCATTTGGTGTTGGAGACACTCAGGAGAAATCAGTTGTATGCTAAGTTCTCGAAGTGCGAGTTTTGGCTATCCTCAGTGGCATTCCTCGGGCATATAGTGAGTGGAGAGGGTATTGCTGTGGATCCGGCGAAGATTGTTGCGATACGGGAGTGGCCTGAGCTTGCTACGGTAGCAGAAGTCCGGAGCTTTTTGGGGCTTGCCGGCTATCATAGGCGCTTCGTAGAGAACTTCTTGCGGATAGCGTTACCTCTCACCACTTTGACGAGGAAGGAGCATAAGTTCGTTTGGACGCCGGAGTGCGCGCGAGCTTTTGAGGAATTGAAGTGTCGGTTGACCACGGCGCCTGTGCTGAGTTCGCCATGTGGAACCGAAGGCTATGAGATATATAGCGATGCTTCGGGCAGCGGTTTGGGTTGCGTGCTATTGCAGCACGGCAGCGTGATAGCTTATGGCTCGAGACAGCTAAAAGTGCACGAGAGAAATTATCCGGTCCACGACTTGGAGTTGGCGGCCGTGATTTTTGCCTTGAAGCTGTGGAGACACTATTTGTACGGTGTGAAGATTGATATCTACACCGATCACAAGAGCCTAAAGTATCTAATAGATCAGAAGGATCTGAATATGCGGCAGCGTAGGTGGATGGAGTTCCAGGGGGACTATACTTTTAAGATCCACTACGTGTCTGGCAAAGGGAATGCGGTTGCGGACGTGTTGAGTCGTCGAGCCCCAGCTCAAGCGAATTGGCTATCAGTGCATGATGAGCGGTTGGTGCAGGAGCTGGAGGCGTTGGAGATTGTTTGTGTGGACAGACAATCTAGTGCTGAAGTAGTGCTGAATTGGACTGAAGTCCAATATGACCTGGCTGATCGGATTCGGCAGGCTTTGGATATGGATGCTCATATGAAGCAGTTCATGATAGAGGCTATGGATGGGTCAAATTCCCAATTCGTTGTGGAGGACGGATTGCTGTGGAAAGACGGTCGTTTGTGCGTCCCAAGTGTGGGCAATTTACGGGTGGAATTGTTGTACGAGGCACACCATACCAAGTACTCGATTCACCCGGGGAGCACGAAGATGTACCGCGATATGAAAAAGTTATTTTGGTGGCCGGGTTTGAAGAAGGATGTGGCGCTATACGTAGCGAAGTGCCAAACTTGCACCTTGGTAAAGGCGGAGTGCCAAAAGCCGGGAGGATTTCTTAAGTCCTTGCCTATTCCGGAGTGGAAATTCGACGACATCTCTATGGACTTTGTGCATGGTTTGCCAAGGACGCAGAAGGGGAACGACGCCATTTGGGTGGTGGTCGATCGATTAACGAAGGTGTCACATTTTATTCCGCATAGGAAGGATGATCCGGTGGAGAAGCTGGCGAAGCTTTATGTGGATAACATAGTGCGGCTTCATGGTGTGCCCCGCAGCATCGTGAGTGACCGAGATGGGCGGTTCACGTCCAATGATTTGAGGCTGGTGCAGCAAATGTTTGGAACAAAGCTGAAGTTTAGCACAGCCTTCCATCCGCAAACGGATGGGCAGACCGAGAGGGTCAATAGAACCATGGAAGACATGCTTCACATGTGTGTCTTGGACTTTGGAAAGCGATGGGAGGACCACCTTTATTTGGTGGAGTTCGCATACAACAACAGCTACCAAGCAAGTATTCAGATGGCGCCTTTCGAGGCCCTATATGGTAGAAGATGTCGCACGCCGTTGTCTTGGTTAGAAACGGGCGAGTCAAAGTTGTATAAGCGATCGGAAGTGGAGGATGCTACTTCTTTGGTGAGGACAATTCGGGAGAGGTTGCTTATCGCTCAGGACCGGCAAGCAAAGTACTATAATGCCAAGCACAGGAACGTGGAGTTCGCTGTGGGCGATTATGTATACTTGAAGATCAAGCCGTTCAAGGGTGTCTCGCGGGTGCGGCGATTGAAAAAGCTAAGCCCGAGGTACCTTGGACCGTTCGAGGTTCTGGAGCGAGTAGGAGAAGCGGCCTATCGGCTGAAGCTTTCAGTGGAGTTAAGTGGTTTACATGATGTATTCCATATTTCGGTGCTTCGGAAGGCGGTGCAAGAGCCTACGCAAGTGATCGCGGTCGATCAAGTGCCGGTGGATAGTGGGCTAACGACAAAAGTCAAGCCCGTGCGGATTGAGGACTCGGAGGTCAAGCGGCTACGCAATAAAGAGATCAGGATGGTCAAGGTCCGGTGGGACAATTGCGGTCGTGAGGAGCTCTCTTGGGAGCGAAAGCAGACGATGCTTGACGAGTATCCGGAGTTGTTCCGCTCAGGTACAAATTTTGGTTTTGTACATGTTTTTTCCCTTTATGTAATTTCGTGGACGAAATTCTTTTAAGAGGGGTAGAGTTGTAACGCCCCGAAACTCAAAGGAGCAAAGGGGGATGTTTTGGGCCAATTTGAGTTATGGCTGCAGGCACACGACCTGGGACACGGGCGTGTCCCAGGGCGTGTCAAGCCTGTGTCGACACTAAGGCGCGAAGTCGACACTTTGGTCTCGACATTGTGTCGAGACTGGGCACACGGCCTGCGACACGGGCGTGTCGCAGGGCGTGTCGACCCGTGTCGACACTTAGCCGTGAAGTCGACACAGTGCTTCGACGTTGTGTCGAGACTGGGCACACGGCCTGCGACACGGGCGTGTCGCAGGGCGTGTCGACCCGTGTCGACACTTAGCCGTGAAGTCGACACAGTGCTTCGACGTTGTGTCGAGACACGGCACACGGCCTGCGACACGGGCGTATCGTAGGGCGTGTCAACCCGTGTCGACACTCGTCCCGCGAAGTCGAAACTTTGGTGTCGACAATGTGTCGAGACATGGCACACGCCCTGCGACACGGGCGTGTCGCAGGGCGTGTCGACCCGTGTCGACACTTAGCCGCGAAGTATCGAGACCATGTACACGGCCTGGAGCCCAGGCGTGTCAAGGTGACACGGGCAAGGACACGGGCGTGTCCTAGAACCCGTGCAGTGCTCGGGTTGAAAACGGGGAAAAATCATGGGGTACACGGCCGGCTATACGGTCGTGTCAGGTGGAACACGGGCGTGTCAGCCCGAACACGGGCGTGTTCGATACCCGTGTGAGGTTCCAGGTGATTCGATTTTGACGGCGAATGAGGCACACGGCCCTGGACACGGGCGTGTGCCAGGCCGTGTTCGGTCCAGATTGGGCATTTCAGTCCCGAATCAAAGCCGTTCATTTCTTTGACTGAAGATCCAACGGCTGGGGGTTGTTCCTGAAGGGATATACCCGGGTTTTGACTTAGAAAACCCTCACTTTTTCCACTTATCCTCTTTCTAAATCCTTGGAGAAAGGAGAGCTAAGGCAAGAAGAAGAAGAAGAGCTAGATCCGCCATTGGAGGAGCTTCGGAGCTCCGAATCGCAAGCCGACTCCGGATCCACGGAGGCAACGCAAGTGCGGTGATTTCCATCCGATTACTTTTCAATGGCGCCAAAGAGGACCGCAAGGGTAACGATCCTCATCTTGAGCACGAGTCGCTCTCTTTCTTTGCATAGGAAGCCCGCTCTCGCGAGTTTGCGGAGAGTCGGAGGCGTTCCTTCGGGTAGATATGTGAAGTCCCCGTTGTTTAGAGTCCGTATGCGAGAACGGACATAGGCATTTTGGTTGAAGCCTACCCGGATATGTTAGTCTGGATCGGTGATGTTGCATTGCATAAGGCCGGAGAAGACTCCGTGCTATTGGGTGTTTTCGGGTTTTCTACGCGGTAGATTGCAGCAGGGAGCCTTGGGGACTAACCCAAAGGTGCACCCGGAAAACTGGGCGGATACGAGATCTTTCCAACTTGGTGGCCTGAGAGCCAACTTGAACATAACGGGGTTATGTGACTTGTGTTAGAATGGGACTCGGTGAAAGTTTGACCCGCGCATATGGCTTAAATTGTCGTTGCGATGTGAGCACGGGTTAGATGGAGCCGTACCCGCTCTATGTCGTTCGGGTTAGAGAGACCTAAAGTTACATGGCACTCGCCGTTGGCATAGATGTGAGTCTTCGGCGGTCAATGGCTTAAATTGACGTGACCAATGCCAGGAAGACGAATTGCTCATAGGAATGGCCGTCTAAGTGGCGGTGGTGAGTCCGGAATGTTAATGGCTTTAATTGACGTGACATCGATCGGTTCACCGAGAATGTGCCCTGAGTGCACGGGGCGTGTGGCCGTGCGAGCCAACGTCTGTGATGAAATGGCTATGGATATATACTTTGCTCGCTTATGCTAATGAAATGCAGGGAAGGAGCATCGCCGCCCCGAGTTGGGGGCGGGATCGTTATAATTTGGTCAACATTGCTGACCGTTGCCTTGTTTTGCCACCGTGCGGTGGTTTGTTGCTTGCAGGTGCAGCTGGACCAAGCGGTCAATAGCGGGCTAAAGCCCTTTGTGCGAAGCCGGCCCTCGAAGGCCCGAATGGAAATGTTTAATGCTTTATTCATGTATGACCGGCCTGCGTGCCGTGGTTTGTAAATCATGTAACAGACAAGTGAAACATTTTGTAAGGCCTTAAGGCCGATTTTTGAGTATTTTTGTATAACATTCCTAATTCTGTAATAGTGGACATTCGTGCTCTAATGCTGGGTTCTTGTTTACAACTTATATAAACTGCTTCCGCTAGAATGCTCTGTGTAGGACGTTGAGATTGGTTGGATGGTTTCCATAAGTAACCACCCGGTCTATCTGTGGTATATGGCGTCGGGCCCCGGCCGGACCTACTGTTATATACTATGCGACGGATAGGGGGTGTTACATTCGAACTCCCGCCCCCTCACGACCTCACCCCCGCCGCCGCCGGCGGAGCCGCCGGCGGCCTTCCCGGCGCCCACCAGCGGGTTCGCCGGCCTCCGGCGAACCCTCCGGGGTTTGTCCGGCAGCGAGCGGGCAGGGTCTATCGTATAAAAAGTCTCATACCGATTTATACGTTGGGGTGTCGGTTTTCAAGCAAACAATATATATCTTCATGGAATAATAACCATAGCTTATAAGCACGCTCACACAAGCTTATAAACTAAGTGGTAATTTTGCAGGATCTATTGTATAAAATGTCTCATACCAATTTATACGATAGGTGTCAGGTTTAAATGCAATGATTTATGTTATGCTATGTTATACCATAAATTACGCAAGTGCAACACACCCACCCGACTCTGTGCACACAGACCTTTAGTTCCCTCTTTCTTGAGTCTAACCTCCTAGGATACCTCCGTAGTGGCAAACGTAAACGGTGGGTTGGATCTTGCCCACCTATAAACCGGTAATCACACTACCAGTCAGACCTATCGTACGCCTCGACGCTGGTGCAATAAGCGGAGCTCCTGCGTACTCTTTGTCGGCTGGTCCACCAGACTTAAGTTGGCGAAGTGCTAAACCACACCTGTCGAGTGAACGTATTGGCGTCGGTGCATCGACCCTCCAACATCGAAGGCCCACCACCTTAGAATTTATGCACATGCAATCTTGATGTATCAACCACCGAGCCAAAGCTCCCCGGACAGTCCTCTCCATCACAAATATAAGGTCGCTGCCGGACAACCCCCGGTAGGTTCGCTGGAGGCCGGCGAACCCGTCGGTGGGCGCCGGGCAGGCCGCCGGTGGCTCCGTCGGTGGCGGCGTGTGTGAGGCCGTGGGGGGGCGGGACTGCGAAAATGGATCGGGATTTTTTTTTCGTTTTTTTATTTACTAATTAATTAAATATTTCATATGTTTTTATAATTAATAAATTATTAAAATCCATTTAAAATGGATGTGGATTTTTCCTTTTTTATTTAATAATTAATTAAATATTTTTTATGTTTTTATAATTAATAAATTTATTAAAATCCATTTAAATACATTTATAATTATGCTTCGCCCGTCGGGGGGCGGCCGAAGCCCGCCGGGGGGTCAAGCGGGCGAAGCCCGCAGCGACGCATCGAGAACGGGCGAAGTCCGTTCGAATATGCTAGCATATATATATATATATATATATATATATATATATATATATATATATATATATATATATATATATATATATATATATATATATATATATATATATATGTTATGCAATCGGACCGAGTACCGCGGTAGCGCAACGGAATTAAATCGAGCAAAAACAATCGCGCAAAATAAAAAACCACAGAACGAGATATCCAAGCACACAGACGACACAGAAAATTTACGTGGTTCGGAGAGAAGCTCCTACATCCACGGGGAGAGCGCGCCGGAGAAGATCCACTATAAGGTATGGAGGTACAGATTACAATACAGACCGTAAGGTCGAGCAATGAAGAAAAAACCGAAAAGGTGAAACCGTACTGTCGCCTGCGATAGTGATGTCGCCGGGCGACAGTGGAACTGTTCACCTCCTTTGCGGAATCGCCGCCTGGACTGCACGTCTGAAGCCGACCTCGCCTGAGTTCGGCCGCCTGATGTCGCCGCGCCGCCTGGGATCACCTCCGCTGCCTGGAACCACCGCGGGAGACCGGCCTGATGTCGATCCGACTGGATTCGACCGGATGCCGCTCCGATAGCTCCGCCTGAAGTCGTCCGCCTGGAGTCGCCCCCTTGCGGACCTGCTGCCGCCAACGCCGCCTGATGCCGCTGGGATGAGAACGGAGGGTGGCTAAGAACTCCTCTTCGGATCGCTGTTGGTGTTGGGATGAAATGAGTCACAGCCTCCCCTCCATTTTATAGCTTAGAGAGGGCCGGTCATTCCAAGTTTGGCGAGCACAAAGGGGGAAAGGTAGCCTGGAGAATAATCTCCCTTGATGAACTACCTAAAAGGATTTGACCTTGATTAGGAAAATGGGATTCCCACGGATTGGTGACATGGCACAATCCTAACGGTCCGGGCGCGAAGAGGTGTCACAATCTAACAATCTCCACCTTGACGCCTCACGCGACAGACTCCACCTGAAATTTGGATCTCCTCCCTCCGACAAACTACCCCCTCTCCCTGGGGTTACTCCGATCAGCACGCACAGATATGAGTCAAGTCAAGGCAGTGCTTGAACATGACTCCGGTCAACGGCTTGGTCAACATGTCTGCAATGTTATCCTCAGTGTGCACCTTTAGTAACTGAATATCTCCGCCAGCAACAAACTCTCTCAACTTATGGTACCGCACATCAATGTGTTTTGTCCTGGCATGATAGACCGGGTCTTTGGCCAGACAAATCGCACTCTGACTGTCACAGTGCAGCTTCACCGCTTCCTGAGAAATCCTGAGTTCTTTGGCGAGACCTTTGAGCCAGATAGCTTCCTTCGCGGCTTCCACTGCAGCAATGTACTCAGCCTCTGTCGTAGATAAGGACACAATGTCCTGCAGAGTGGCTTTCCAACTGATGGGGCCCTCACCACAAAGGAAGATGTACCCGGAGGTAGATCTTCTTCAGTCGAGGTCGCCCGCATAGTCAGAATCAACGTAGCCCTCTAGGACTTTAGAAACTCCGCTCTTCTTAAACAGCAAACCGACGTTTTTCGATCCGTTCAGATATCTTAGAATCCACTTGACTGCTTCCCAGTGTTGTCGCCCCGGATTCCCCATATATCTGCTGACTACGCTCACAGCCTGAGCGATATCTGGTCTTGTACAGATCATGGTGTACATCAAGCATCCTACCGTACTAGCGTACGGCACCCCGAGCATCTTCTGTCGTTCTCCCTCTGTGTCTGGACACTGCTGTGACGATAATCTAAACTGTTGCCCGAGAGGGGTTGAAACAGGCTTAGATTCAATCATATTGAACTTCTCCAAAACCTTCTGAATGTACCCTGTATGAGAAAGCCAAAGCATGCCCCACTTCCTATCTCGCTTGATTTCCTTGTCAAGGATCTTCTGTGCTTGACCCAGATCCTTCATTTCAAACTTAGCTTGTAGTTTCTGCTTCAAGGACTGAATCTCCTGAGCTGACTTGCACGCAATCACCATGTCGTCGACGTATAGCATCAGAATCAGAACGTCGTCGTTTGCCAGAAACTTGTAATAGGTGCAGCTGTCGTACTGGCTCCTGCTGAATCCTTGTGAAACCATGAATGTATCAAATCTCTTGTTCCACATTCTTGGAGCCTGCTTCAGACCGTAGAGGGACCTTCTTAGTTTACACACCTTCTTTTCGTCGCCGGGTTGTACAAACCCTTCAGGCTGCAAGATGTAGATCTCCTCTTCCAAGTTGCCATGAAGAAACGTCGTTTTCACGTCCATCTGCTCTAGCTCTATGTCGTTCATTGTCACCATCGCAAGAAGCACCCGTATGGAGCAGTGTTTTACCACGGGTGAGAATATTTCATCAAAATCGACACCCTTCTTCTGCGCGAACCCCTTGGCAACGAATCTGGCCTTGTATCTCCACTGGTCTTTACCGGATGTAGATTCCTTCTTCCTGAATATCCATTTGGAACTGATTGTCTTCGCCCCTTTGGGCAGACGAACCAGGTCCCAAGTCTGGTTTTTACGAAGGGACTCCATCTCTTCTTCCATAGCTGCTTTCCACTGAGAACTCTCGCTACTCTCTACAGCTTCTTTATAAGATCCAGGATCTGTGGAGATCACCTGGAAAGCGTACGCTACCTTGTCCTGTAGCCTAAGTGGCAGTCTGACCTCTCTCCTTGCCCTTTCTCTAGCAATAGAGTACGGCTCTGCTTCCGTAGGTTGCACAGCATCAGCATTTTCTGGGTCAGAGGAATCACCGTGGTCGTCAACTTGGTCGCTCCCTTCCAGCTCCACCTCTAGGGGTGTGACTGGAGTCTCCTCCACCTCTTTAGACTGAGCCTCAGATTTCTTGAGCATAGAGGCCTCGTCGAAGATCACATCGCGCCTGACCTCCACCTTCTTTGTGTCCGGGTTCCACAGTTTGAAACCCCTTCGTGCCGGTCTTTCGTCCCAGATAGATGCACCGTTTGGACTTAGCATCCAGCTTCGTCTTCTCAGAGTCCTGTACAAGGGTGTACACGGGACAACCAAAGATGTGGATGTCAGAGTAGTCAACCGGCCTGCCTAACCAAACTTCCTGTGGCGATTTCAGATTCAGTGACATCGATGGGGATCGATTCACTAGATAGCATGCCGTATTAATGGCCTCGGCCCAGAAGGACCTTGGTAGGTCTGCAAATAACCGCATGCACCGAGCTCTCTCTAGCAACGTTCAGTTCATCCTTTTTGCCACGCCGTTCTGCTGCGGTGTACCAGGAATAGTAAGGTGTCGAGTGATGCCCTCTTGATTGCAGTATTCCTGGAACTCCGCTGAGGTGTACTCGCCACCGTTATAAGATCTCAGATATTTGACTCTTTTTCCGGTCTGCTTTTCCACTGTCGTCTTTCAGACTTTGAATTTCTCGAATACTTCGGACTTGTGCTTCAGAAAGTAGATCCAGACTTTTCTCGAAAAATCGTCGATGAAAGTCACGAAGTATCTGGCCCCACCAAGAGATGGCTCTGGGGCAGGCCCCCAAACGTCTGAGTGTATATATTCCAGTGCCTGCTTACTCCGCTGCGTAGATGTCACGAACTTCACTCTGTGCTGCTTCCCGAGAACGCAGGTCTCGCAGAAGTCTAACTTGCATGTCTTGACTCCTTTCAGTAGGCCATTCTTGTGAAGCTCCAGCAGTCCTCTCTCGCTCATGTGGCCAAGTCTAGCATGCCACATCAGAGAGGAGTCCTCATCTGTCGTCTCAGAAACCGCCGCGTCGCCGACGATGGTAGTGCCGATCAGTTTGTAGAGAGTACCAGAGCGCTCTCCTTTCATGACCACCAGAGCGCCTTTCTTGACCTTCAGATATCCTCCCTCGCCGGTGTATGAGCACCCAGCCGCCTCTAGAGTGCCTAGGGAAATTAGACTCTTCCTCAGATCGGGCACGTATCTTACATCGGTAAGGGTCCTGATTGTTCCGTCGAACATCTTAATTCTGATACTGCCGATCCCGAGCGTCTTGCACTCCGAGTCGTTTCCCATCAGAACGCGACCGCCGTCACATTGTCTGAAGCTAGTGAACCATTCTATGTTCGGGCACATGTGATACGAGCATCCCGTATCCATGATCCACGTGTCGGTGGTATCGAGGGTGGAGTGTACATGGAGTATGTCAGCATCGCTCTCGGTGTCGGACGCCACAGCCGCCTGTTCCTGATTCCTTTCTTTCGCCTTTTTCTTCGGACAGTTATTTTTCCAGTGCCCTTTTTCCTTGCAGTAGTGGCACTGGTTCTTCTTGTCCCGAGACTTAGACCTAGCCCGATTGAATTTCTTCCCTCTGTCTCTCAATCTCCCTCTGACCGGTTCTTTGTTCTTCACGAACAAACCTTCGCTGGTGCTGGGGCCAGGTTTGCTCCATGTTTCGTTCGATAGCAGCGTCGTCATCACCTCCTTCATTTTGAGTGTATCCTTTCCGTAGAGGATCGTGGTGACCAGATGGTCATAGGATTTCGGTAGAGAAGACAGTAGTAGAAGCGCCTGGTCTTCCTCTTCGACTTTTACGTCCATGCTCCGCAGCTGGGAGATCAACTTGTTGAACGCATTCATGTGTTCTAGCAGCTTGTTGCTCTCGGACATTCTTAAGCTGTATAACTGTCTCTTCACATAGAGCTTGTTTGTGAGAGATTTCGACATATACAGCTCCTCCAATTTCTTCCATAGGTCTACGGTGGTGTCAGCGTCGACCATGTTGTACATGACCTCGTCGGCGAGACTCAACTGGATTGTGCTGATGGCCTTCAGATCCAGTTCCTCCCATTCCTCGTCTTTCTTCACGCCGGACTTCTCCTTGTCGAGTAGCGCCTTGTGAAGTCCTTGCTGAACGAGAACCGTCTTGATCCGCTTCTGCCATAAGCCGAAATCGTTCTTGCCGTCGTACTTGGAAATCTCGAATTTTGCCGCCATTATTTTGCTAGCAGTGCTACTGAGTGATCAGAAAAATGTTCTCGTATCAGATCTTGAGAAGGTAGGGAGTGGACCTTGTCGTCACCTACCGTTGACCCAGATATAGAACCAAAACGCCCAGACGATCACCCCCGCGGAACCTCACCTCTGATACCAATTGTTATGCAATCGGACCGAGTACCGCGGTAGCGCAACGGAATTAAATCGAGCAAAAACAATCGCGCAAAATAAAAAACCACAGAATGAGATATCCAAGCACACAGACGACACAGAAAATTTACGTGGTTTGGAGAGAAGCTCCTACATTCACGGGGAGAGCGCGCCGGAGAAGATCCACTATAAGGTATGGAGGTACAGATTACAATAGAGACCGTAAGGTCGAGCAATGAAGAAAAAACTGAAAATGTGAAACCGGACTGTCGCCTGCGATAGTGATGTCGCCGGGCGACAGTGGAACTGTTCACCTCCTTTGCGGAATCGCCGCCTGGACTGCACGCCTGAAGCCGGCCTCGCCTGGGTTCAGCCGCCTGATGTCGTCGTGCCGCCTGGGATCACCTCCGCTGCCTGGAACCACCGCGGGAGACCGGCCTGATGTCGATCCGACTGGATTCGACCGGATGCCGCTCCGATAGCTCCGCCTGAAGTCGTCCGCCTGGAGTCGCCCCCTTGCGGACCTGCTGCCGCCGACGCCGCCTGATGCCGCTGGGATGAGAACGGAGGGTGGTTAAGAACTCCTCTTCGGATCGCTGTTGGTGTTGGGATGAAATGAGTCACAGCCTCCCCTCCATTTTATAGCTTAGAGAGGGCCGGTCATTCCAAGTTTGGCGAGCACAAAGGGGGAAAGGTAGCCTGGAGAATAATCTCTCTTGATGAACTTCCTAAAAGGATTTGACCTTGATTAGGAAAATGGGATTCCCACGGATTGGTGACATGGCGCAATCCTAACGGTCCGGGCGCGAAGAGGTGTCACAATCTAACATCTAACATATATATATATATATATATATATATATATATATATATATATATATATATATATATATATATATATATATATATATATATATATATATATATATATATATATATATATATCTCATTCTCAAAGTCACCGATCTGTTAAGCCATTGACTTCCTAAAATGGGTGAATGCATGGCTAAGTAAGATCGAAGAGGATAATGGAGTTGTGATATCGTTTGTCCTCTTCCCCATGCAATTAAACCTGCAACCATGGAAAGGAGATCAAAACTTAACAAAAGCTGCGTGAAATGCTGTAGGAAATAAGGAGGGAGAGCGACATATTTCGACGGCACTGCAACTCTCCAAGCAATCCCTCAAGCAGAATGTGCCTCCGCCCGGACCGCCCCCAATGCCGTTGCCCTGAGTCCGTGACCGGAATGAATGGACACTTTCCTCTACAGCTATTTTTTTTATAAATAGTAGTTATAAATTTTATTAGCAAATGAGCAGAAATGAGTAGTTTGAGTTGTATAAGATTTCGGGCATTTATATTGGCAGCCAAGTTTTAGTTATTTGCAGTCCGACAAAATAATAAAAAACACACATAATATGACCACTAATAGCAGCCCAAAATCCGAAACACGCGCCATTTAAAAAAAGGTCTATTATATGATATTTTTTAAAAAAATGTTCAACATGAAAGTTGTAGATCTCGATGAGATCTAAAACTTCTATGTTGAACACGTTTTCTAAAATTGTCATATACCAGAACTATTTTCAAAAGGCGCGGAATCCGGGCGGAATTATGCGAGTTCCGCCCAGATGCCGCGCCTCTTGAAAATATATTTGCTATATGACTTTTTTAGAAAAAATATTCAACATAAAAGTTGTAGATCTCGTCGAGATCCACAACTTTCATGTTGAACACTTTTCCTAAAAATGTCTTTTAAGAGCTTAATATTTAGGCTGGCAATATCCATCGGGCTGTCAATAGCCATTTTTTGGGCTGCTATTATTTTTGGGCTGCCAATAGCCATATAAGAGCTGCCAATTTAAACGCCCAAAATTTATATATATGTAAGGGCTGGAAGTTTTTTTTTGCTTTATAAATAATTCATTATCTTGAAATAATGATGGAATATAAGTGTTATATGAAGCTTTTAATGTTTAATCACTGGCACCTGTCCCTTTGGTACTTGTAAAGGCGAAAATTTTCGGTGCGTTAGAGGCATCGAAAATTGGTGCGTCTTTAAATATATGAGCCCCACTAACTTTATCCCCCCCCATTTCGAAATTTTTTGAAACGCCTCACTCGCCTCTTGCTCCTACCCCGACTCCCTCCATCGGCGATCGGCAAAATCGAACCAGGCGCAGTGCCGTGGAGCCAATCGGTCCCCGAAAATCTTCATTCAACTCCTGAGGTATGTTTTTATTGTGCGAAGGAGGCTAGGCAGGTGACCGTTTGGTGATTTACAGTTGTTTGTTTCACATATCAAGTCGTTTTTATGGTATTTCTCCAGTTCATGTTATGAAGATTACTGCCGTAGATTATTACTGCTGGAGAATATTTATTGTTGATATTTTCTGGTCGTTAGTAAGGTTCTTTTCCCCATTTTTTTAGGGTTTAGGGTTTACAGTCCTATTTTTTCCATCATTTCCAGTCCGGTTTTTCGCAGTTTTTATCCAGCCGTATATTTCAGCTGATTTCCAGTCCAATTTATTCTCAGCTTTTATCCAGTCTTATAATGTATATGTTTTCCAGTTGGATATCAGTCCTTACGACCGGTTCAAGCAGTGCAGAACTAGTGCCGAACAAGTATTGACATCCTATTTCTTTGTTAATTTGTTCAAAATATACATAATCTCTTATACTGTTTTTGTTTAATTTTTCCCCCCGTTTTTCAGTGCCGGGGAGCCCCTATCTCAGCTGCAATTTAGCAATCTCCACTTTCCTAGCGCATGCACAAACGCTCTTAGAGATTCTCTCGGACGAGGCCAAGAAAACCTTAGAGGCCGCCGGTATTCTTAGAACAACTGCGTGAGAATGTGGAAGACGACGGACTGCTGAGCCGAGCTGCTGTTGAGCGGTGAGGGAGTAGGATAACTGCGGGTTTAGGGAAGACCACGTGCAGGTTATCGGGAAGACCACGTGCAGGTTTAGTGCTGCTTGCGAACACTAAAGCATGTCTGGTGGGCATATTCACAGTACATTTTGTAACCCTCTTCGTCCGAATGGACAATCGGAAACACGACCGGTTCTTTCTTGACCTCCAAAAACATAAAAATAGTTCAGCCAAATAGTACAGTCGGAACTTTTAAAATTTTATAAGGTCGGAAAAAGACTTCATTTATACAGTCTGAAAAATACTACATTCATAAAGTCGGAAAACTACTTCATTTTCCAAGTCGGAAAAAACTACATTGGAACAATACTAGATCCCTAAGGTCGAAGAAAAATTTCAGTCGCAATGTGGAACTCATACAGCCAAAAAAAATGACCTTGAATTACAGCAATTAGTAAGTTGATAAAATTACATAACAAGCCAAAAAAATACTCCAACAAAATTTCATGTCTTACAACATCGTCAGTTGCTTGCACATTTGGAGTAGTCATTCGATGCTAGGGGCTTCCGAAAATGAAAATGGCGGAGTAGAACAACTGCGGGAGAATGTGGAAGACGACGGACTGCTGAGCCGAGCTACTGTTGAGCGGTGAGGGAGTAGGATAACTGCGGGTTTAGGGAAGACGACGTGCAAGTTATCGGGAGGAGGCAAAACCGGGGCCTGTGGGATGGATGAGGGAGACGACGAGCTGCTGTTCGGGGAGCTGCGGGAAGAATAATGCTGGATCTCGACGAGCTGTGGGAAGCTTCGGGTCGGACTGCAGGAGACGACGAGCTGCGGTTTCGCTGCGGGCCGGACTGCTAGAGATGAAGAGAGACCACGACTTGCGGGATGGAGTGCTGGAGAGGCGACGACCTTTCGCGCTGGAGAGGACGAGCGGCTGTTTGGCGGAAAGAGGCGGGATCGGGGTAATTGGCAAAAATTAATGTGGTCCCCACGGTATTTAAAGACGCACCAATTTTCGGTGTGTTGGACGCACAAAAAATTTTTGCCTTGTAAAGAGTCAAAGAATGGATTTTTGGCACTTCACATCACCACAAGCCTGTGCTAGAGCTAATCATTTCGAGCTCGAGCACGACGAGCTCATTTTACCCGGCTCGAGCTCAAGCTAATGGCCTACTTATTAAGCTTGAGTTTCGAGCCCGTGAGCTCGAGTTACTCAGGAGGCTCATGATCCTTATTTTCATATTTATAATTTTTAAATGCACAGATAAAAAACTCGCAAGCCGGTTGATGAGCAACAATATGTGAGCTCTAGCTTCACTCGTAGTTGAGCTCGAGCTCCATATACATGAGGTCAAGCCAAGCTTTTTTCGAGCCGGCTCAACTCTAGCACATTGCACCCTAAAATTCCTTTTTTGGGTACTTTGCACCTCACAATCTCTTTATTAGAGTAACTTTGTACCCTCTCTTATTGTACGCCATTTTAATTTAAAAAAATATGTCATTACATGGCCAGGGTATTTTTGGCACTTCAACATACCCGCTTTCTTGCTACGAAAGAAGAAAATTGGGTAGGAGATATTGGAGAAATGAACCTTCCTGCTGGATTAATTGCCCATCATGAAAGCTGATGAGTCTTTTTTGCTTTGGAAACAAGAGTGAATATATGTAAACCACTTAGTATTCCTGCAACAGTTAATGAAATGTCACTTAATATTCCTCCCTTAACAAGAGAATAAATATGTAAGAAATGTTCTTGAATGAATGAAGAAATTTGATTCTACTACTTGTTTTTTTTCGTGCTCTGTTTTTGGCTTTCTTCCCCTTACATCTTAGTCTGAAGTTATCTGAAAAAATAAAACAAAACCATCAGTGGTGTAACAACCTCATCCGTTCATATGGTATATTCTAGAAGGTCCGGCCGGGGCCCCACAGTATATATCACAAAACAGGCGATGAAGGTACATGATGATACCAGAGTAGCGCATCGCACCTATCACAAATCATTCTAGCGGAAGCCTAGACTACAACTGGAACTACTCATGAATGTCCAAACATAAATCTCCACATTTTATACAGGATAGGAATGTCTTACAACAAGTACAAAGAGTTGGTCTTATGACCTTACATGACTTTCAAACAGTGGCCTAAAACAATTGGCGCGCAGGCCGGCCACACGAAAAGAAAACACACACAACATAAAAATAGAGCCTTCGAGGGCTCACAACAGTAGCAGCAACAACAGCAGGTACATCAACCTCTATGCGTCCCGCTCGGCTCTCCAGCACCTGTACAGGGACAATCCACCCAACGGTGTCAAACAAAAGCAACGGTCAGCATTCAGCTGACCAAATTATAACGACCCTACCCCTTCTATCGGGGCAGCGGTATTCTTCCCTGCAAGCATATTATATCACAAGTATGGCAATATGTCATCAAAATGTGCTTTCACGCACACAAGCCATCACAACCGTTCGCCACCCGGCCCAACGGTCCGTGCACTCAGGGCACATTCTTGGTGTTCTGGCAAAGCTCTTGCCCACCACCGTATCAGGGTCACAACCCAACGGTAAATCTCTTGAGCATTTACTCCATGGCGTGCAGCCGGAGTTAGTCTTCCTACACCGGGATGGCCCGTAGCCACCCATTGTGTCATGGCGCGCAGGCCGAAGACTCTTGCTATGCGCTCCAACAGACCGCACATTTTGGTCTCACGTCGTACGGACATAGCGCAAGTCGGATCCTCCACCCCCCGTTGCTCAAATCGCCTTGCCTTCTCTGAGTACAGCGTACTCATGGCTATATCAAAGGCGCGGGTCGGTCTCACTAATCCTGTTCTTGGCATTCAAGCCTGGGTATTTCTCTATACCCATTTCTTAGCACAACAACGGATCTTTCCTGGGCCTCCCAGTACTTCCTGTGACTCTCTCCACAGGTGGACACCGCACAAGCACAAATGTCAGGGGTCTTTCCTGGCTATCATGCCAGTACTTCCTGTTACTCGCTTCACAGGTGGACACCCTACGACATCAAGCAGCACAAAGGGCCTTTCCTGGTCACACCAGTACTTCCTGTGCCTCATTCACAGGTTGGACCCCAAAAACATTACATGGTTATTTTTCCTGGGCTACCACCCCAGTACTTCCTGCTACTCCTTTTCGCAGGCATAAACCGTAGACTCCTTAAACTACGCGTTATCACGGAGTCTTCTCCGGTTCGTATGCAACATCACCAATCCAGACCAACCTGTCCAGATGGGCTTCACACAGCATGCCTATTCCGTACTCCATTTCCGGATCTATATGCTAACAAAGGGGATTTCAAGCATCCACCCAAAGATTCCCAAAATCAGCCACCTCTTGGTGGGGGAAATCACAAGATATGCCAAAAGGAAGCCTTCACATGGCTAGGAAGAAAAGTCGTTACCCTTGACGACCGCTTCGGTGCCATGACCTCAAAGCTTGCTTGAAAGACTCGCAAGAGCGTTTCCTCCGCAACGCCGGCTTCGGAACTCTCGTCGGTAACCGACAGCACCACCACCAGCAGCCCTTCCCCTTCTCCCTCCTTCTTCCTCTCTCTTTCTCTCTCTTAACTTGATGAAAGATCAAGGCTAAGGAAAAATGAGAATAAGTTCTCAGTTTTGGCCTTTAGGAAAAAGAGGAAAGAAGCTTCAGCCCTTGGATCTAGGCTGCAGGAATGGACGACCACGATTTTGCCAAAAACACTGATTTTGACCTGACACGGCCTGTGACACGGCCGTGTCCCAGGCCGTGTGCCTCAAGCGGTGGTCAACCGACCTATCCAAACCAGTGACACGCCCGTGTCATGGGCCGTGTCACTAACATGCCTTCAGACACGCCCGTGTCTGTGGCCGTGTGCCTGGGCCAAAAAAATCCCCAAACATCCCGAGACTTCACACGGCCTGTGACACGCCCGTGTCCCAGGCCGTGTGCCCAGACACGGCACAAAGACACGCCCTGTCGAAATCCTTCGTCGGGCTGAGTTCGTCGACCCGACTTGACATGCCCTGTGACACGCCCGTGTCACAGGCCGTGTTCAAACCTCTCGACACTAAACACTCGACACTCGACACTCACGTCTCGACACTCGACAATCGTCGAGCGAAAACTCGTCGACACCAAGGCCGATCGTCGACACAACCTCGACACGCCCGTGTCGCAGGCCGTGTCCGCCGACACGCCCTGGGACACGCCCGTGTCCCAGGCCGTGTCACCCAAAAATTTCCTGTTTCAGAAATTTGGACTGTTACAATCCTCCCCTTCTACAAGAAATTTCGTCCTCGAAATTCAGACACAGGAAGGCAACAGTAACCAGCAAGAAAAATGTTACAACATATAAAATTTTATGTTACAACATCCTTTCTCCATATTACAAAAACAGCTCAGGGAACTCTTCTCGCATGGTTTGCTCTCGCTCCCATGACAGTGCTTCACGGCCGCAATTGTCCCAGCGGACTTTTACCATGCCCACCGTCTTGTTCTGCAACTGTTTCTCGGCTCGATCTTCGATCTGAATGGGTCTAACTCTCGTTATTAGCCCATACTCCACCGGCACACGATCATCTGCGATCACTTGAGCTGGATATTTCACGGCCTTCCGAAGCACCGAGATGTGAAATACATCATGTAATCCACCCAAGTCTGCCGACAGAAGTAGCCGATAAGCCGCTTCGCCAACTCGCTCAAGCACTTCAAAAGGGCCCAAATATCTTGGACTCAACTTTTTCAAGCGTCGAATCCTGGAGACACCTTTGAATGGTTTGATCTTCAAGTAGACCCAATCGCCAACCGCAAATTCCACGTTCCGGTGCTTGGCGTTGTAGTACTTCGCTTATCGATCTTGAGAAATAAGCAATCTCTCTCGAATAGTCCGGATGGTTGAGTTTGCTTCATCAACCTCATTTGGTTTAAAAACCCGAGCTTCGCCCGCTTCTACCCAAGCCAAGGGAGTACGACACTTCCTTCCATATAGAGCTTCATATGGCTCCATCCCAATGCTCGCCTGGTAGCTGTTATTATAGGCAAACTCGACCATGTAGAGATGATCTTCCCATCTCTTTCCGAAATCAAGGGCGCACATTCGGAGCATGTCCTCCATTGTTCTGTTAGTACGTTCAGTTTGGCCATCCGTTTGGGGATGAAAGGCCGTACTGAAAGTCAACTTTGTGCCCAACTGTAACACCCCCTATCCGTCGCATAGCATATAGCAGTAGGTCCGGCCGAGGCCCGACGCCATATACCACAGACAAACCGGGTGGTTACTTATGGAAACCATCCAACCAATCTCAACGTCCTACACAGAGCATTCTAGCAGAAGCAGTTTATAAAAGTTGTAAACAAAGAACCCAGCATTAGAGCACGAATGTCCACTAGTACAAAACAGGAATGTTATTACAAAATACTCAAAACAAGCCTTAAGGCCTTACAAAATGTTTCACTTGAATGTTACATGATTTACAAACCACGGCACGCAGGCCGGTCATACATGAATAAAGCAATAAACATTTCCATTTGGGCCTTCAAGGGCCGGCTTCGCAAAAAGGGCTTTAGCCCTCTATTGACCGCTTGGTTCAGCTGCACCTGCAAGCAACAAACCACCGCACGGTGGCAAAACAAGGCAACGGTCAGCAATGCTGACCAAATTATAACGATCCCGCCCCTGACTCGGGGCGGCGATGCTCCTTCCCTACATTTCATTAGCATAAGCGAGCAATAAGCACATATAGCCATTTCATCACAGACGTTGGCTCGCACGGCCACACGCCCCGTGCTCTCAGGGCACATTCTCGGTGAACCGGTCGATGTCACGTCAATTAAAGCCATAGACATTCCGGACTCACCACCGCCACTTGGATGGCCAAACCTATGAGCAATTTGTCTTCCTGGCCTGGGTCACGGCAATTTAAGCCATCGACCGCCGAAGACCCTAATCTATGCCAACGGTAAGTGCCACGTGCCTTTAGGTCTCTTTAACCGAATGACATAGAACGGGTACGGTTCCATCTAACCCGTGCTCACATCGCAACGGCAATTTAAGCCATTTGCGCGGGTCAAACTTCCACCGAGTCCCATTTCCATCACAAGTCACATAACCCTGTTATGTTCAAGTTGGCTCTCAAGCCACCAAGTTGGCAAGATCTCGTATCCGCCCAGTTTTCCGGGTGCACCTTTGGGTTAGTCCCCAAGGCTCCCTGCTGCAATCTACCGCGTAGAAAACTCTTAAAAACAACCAATAGCACGGAGTCTTCTCCGGCCTTATGCAATACAACATCACCGATCCAGACCAACATGTCCGGGTAGGCTTCACACATCATGCCTATGTCCGTTCTTGCATACGGACGCTAAACAACGGGGACTTCACATATCTACCCGAAGGAACGCCTCCAACTCTCCGCAAACTCGCGAGAGCGGGCTTCCTATGCTAAGAAAGAGAGCGACTCATGCTCAAGATGAGGATCGTTACCCTTGCGTTCCTCTTTGGCACCATTGAAATGTAATCGGATGGAAATCACCGCACTAGCGTTGCCTCCGCGGATCTGGAGTCGGCTTGCGATTTGGAGCTCCGAAGCTCCTCCAATGGCGGATCTAGCTCCTTCTTCTTCACTTAGCTCTCCTCTCTCTCCAAGGACTTAGAAAGAGAACAAGGTATGAAAAGTGAGGGTTTTCTAAGTCAAAACCCGGGTATATCCCTTCAGGAACAACCCCCAGTCGTTGGATCTTCAGTCAAAGAAATGAACGGCTTTGATTCGGGACTGAAATGCACAATCTGGACCGAACACGGCCTGGCACACGCCCGTGTCCAGGGTCGTGTGCCTCATTCGCCGTCAAAATCGGATCACCTGGAACCTCACATGGGTATCGAACACGCCCGTGTTCTATTTGACACGCCCGTGTTCCAACTGACACGGTCGTGTAGCCGGCCGTGTACCCCATGATTTTTCCCCATTTTCAACCCGAGCACTACACGGGTTCTAGGACACGCCCGTGTCCCTACCCGTGTCACCTTGACACGCCTGGGCTCCAGGCCGTGTACACGGTCTCGACACTTCGCGGCTAAGTGTCGACACGGGTCGACACGCCCTGCGACACGCCCGTGTCGCTGGCCGTGTGCCATGTCTCGACACATTGTCGACACCAAAGTGTCGACTTCGCGGGACGAGTGTCGACACGGGCTGACACGCCCTGCGACACGCCCGTGTCGCAGGCCGTGTGCTATGTCTCGACACATTATCAAAGCACAGTGTCGACTTCGCGGCTAAGTGTCGACACGGGTCGACACGCCCGTGTTGCAGGCCGTGTGCCCAGTCTCGACACAATGTCGAGACCAAAGTGTCGACTTCCCGCCTTAGTGTCGACACAGGCTTGACACGCCCTGGGACACGCCCGTGTCCCAGGCCGTGTGCCTGCAGCCAGAACTCAAACTGGCCCAAAATGTCCCCCCTTTGCTCCTTTGAGTTTCGGGGCGTTACAACTCTACCCCTCTTAAAAGAATTTCGCCCACGAAATTTCATAAAGGAAAGACATGTACAAAACCAAAATTTGTACCTGAGCGGAACAACTCCGGATATTCGTCAAGCATAGTCTGCTCTCGCTCCCAAGAGAGCTCCTCACGACCGCAATTGTCCCACCAGACCTTGACCATCCTGATCTCTTTATTGCATAGCCGCTTGACCTCCGAGTCCTCAATCCGCACGGGCTTGACCTTTGTCGTTAGCCCACTTTCCACCGGCACTTGATCGACCGCGATCACTTGCGTAGGCTCCTGCACCGCCTTCCGAAGTACCGAAATGTGGAATACATCGTGTAAACCACTAAGCTCCACTGAGAGCTTCAACTGATAGGCCGCTTCACCAACTCGCTCCAGAACCTCAAACGGTCCAAGGTACCTCGGGCTTAGCTTTTTCAATCGTCGCACCCGCGATACACCCTTGAACGGCTTGATCTTTAAGTATACATAATCGCCCACAGCGAACTCCACGTTCCTGTGCTTGGCATTATAGTACTTTGCTTGCCGGTCCTGAGCGATAAGCAACCTCTCCCGAATGGTTCTCACCAAAGAAGTAGCATCCTCCACTTCTGATCGCTTATACAACTTTGACTCACCCGTTTCTAACCATGACAACGACGTGCGACATCTTCTACCATATAGGGCCTCGAAAGGCGCCATCTGAATACTCGCTTGGTAGCTGTTGTTGTATGCGAACTCCACCAAATAAAGGTGGTCTTCCCATTGCTTTCCAAAATCCAAGACACACATGCGATGCATGTCTTCCATGGTTCTATTGACCCTCTCGGTCTGCCCATCCGTTTGCGGATGGAAGGCTGTGCTAAACTTCAGCTTTGTTCCCAACATTTGCTGCACAAGCCTCCAATCGTTGGACGTGAACCGCCCATCTCGGTCACTCACGATGCTGCGGGGCACACCATGAAGCCGTACTATGTTATCCACATAGAGCTTTGCCAACTTCTCCACCGGATCATCCTTCCTATGCGGAATAAAATGCGACACCTTCGTCAATCGATCAACAACCACCCAAATGGCGTCGTTCCCCTTTTGCGACCTTGGCAAACCGTGCACAAAGTCCATGGAAATGTCGTCAAATTTCCACTCCGGAATAGGCAAGGACTTAAGAAAACCTCCCGGCTTTTGGCACTCCGCCTTTACCAAGGCGCAGGTTTGGCACTTCGCTACGTATAGCGCCACATCCTTCTTCAAACCCGGCCACCAAAATAGTTTCTTCACATCACGGTACATCTTCGTGCTCCCCGGGTGAATCAAGTACTTGGTATGGTGTGCCTCGTACAACAACTCCACCCGCAAATTGCCCACACTAGGGACGCACAAACGACCGTCTTTCCAAAGCAACCCGTCCTCCACGATGAATTGGGAATTTGACCCATCCAGAGCCTCTACCATGAACTGCTTCATATGAGCATCCATATCCAAAGCCCGCCGAATACGATCAGCCAGGTCATATTGGACTTCAGTCCAATTCAGAACTGCTTCAACACTAGATTGTCTATCCACACAAACAATCTCCAGCGCCTCCAACTCCCGCACCAACCGATCATCATGCACCGATAGCCAATTGGCTTGAGCTGCGGCTCGGCGACTCAATGCGTCCGCAACCGCATTCCCTTTGCCAGGCACGTAGTGGATCTTGAATGTATAGTCCCCCAGGAACTCCATCCACCTACGCTGCCGCATATTCAGATCCTTCTGATCAATTAGATACTTTAGGCTCTTGTGATCGGTGTAGATATCAATCTTCACACCGTACAAATAGTGTCTCCACAGCTTCAAGGCAAAAATCACGGCCGCTAACTCCAAGTCATGGACCGGATAATTCCTCTCGTGCACTTTTAGCTGTCTCGAGCCATAAGCTATCACGCTTCCGTGCTGCAGTAGCACGCAACCCAAACCGCTGCCCGAAGCATCGTTATATATCTCATAGCCTTCGGTTCCACATGGAGAACTCAGCACAGGCGCCGTGGTCAACCGACACTTCAACTCCTCAAAAGCTCGCGCGCACTCCGGCGTCCAAACGAACTTATGCTCCTTCCTCGTCAAAGTAGTGAGAGGTAACGCTATCCGCGAGAAGTTCTTTACGAAGCGCCTATAATAGCCGGCAAGCCCCAAAAAGCTCCGGACTTCTGCTACCGTAGCAAGCTCAGGCCACTCCCGTATCGCAACAATCTTCGTCGGATCCACAGCAATACCCTCTCCACTTACTATATGCCCGAGGAACACCACTGAGGATAGCCAGAACTCGCACTTCGAGAACTTGGCATACAACTGATTTCTCCTGAGTGTCTCCAACACCAAATGAAGATGCTTGAAGTGATCTTCCTCACTTTGCGAGTACACCAAAATATCGTCGATGAAGACGATCACGAAAAGGTCCAAGTACTCCCTGAACGTCTTGTTCATCAAGTCCATGAACACTGACGGCGCATTAGTCAGCCCAAACGGCATGACCATAAACTCATAATGCCCGTACCTCGTACTAAACGCTGTCTTCGGGATATCACTCTCCCTTATCCGTAGCTGATAGTACCCAGCCTTGAGATCCAACTTCGAGTACACCGTCGACCCAACTAACTGATCGAAGAGATCATCAATCCGGGGGATCGGGTACTTGTTCTTCTCAGTTAGCTTGTTTAGCTCCCGATAATCAATACATAGCCTCAACCTTCCGTCCTTCTTCTTAACAAAGAGGACCGGTGCGCTCCAAGGCGAAGAACTCGGGCGCACATACCCTTGCTCCAACAACTCTTGCAGTTGAACTTTCAGCTCCGCCATTTCCTTAGGCGCTAGCCGATATGGAGATCGTGACATAGGCTTTGCACCTGGCACAAGCTCGATCATAAAATCTATCTCCCGCTGAGGCGGGGCTCCAGGAAGATCTGCGGGGAACACATCAGGGTATTCCGATACCACTGAAATAAAATCCAACGCGGGCTTCGGCTTTGCAACCTCCACTAGTGTAAAGAACAGTTCTGCTCCAGCACGAACCGCCTTCACCACCTGAAGAGCAGACATCAACGTCTTGCTCGACCCCTTTAAGCCCGTAAAAGTCGTCTCACGACTCGCTCCCAGCTTAACTTCCTTGCTACCGCAATCTATATGGGCCTGCTGCTCCGAGAGCCAGTCCATGCCAAATATGACGTCGAACTCCACCAACGAAAGTAAAGACGCCCGCAGGTCGAACACATGCTCCCCAATACGAATCTTAACATCGCAAATCCTATCCGCTCGCATCGAACACCCGTTGGGCAACAACACATCCAACTTATCCTTCACCATCGAAGAAGGGACTCCGATGCGTGATGTAAATCCTTCGGACAAGAAGGAGTGTGAGGCTCCCGTATCGAAGAGTGCTCGTGCCGGATTTTCACAAATCAATACAAATCCTAAACAAGCAGTGGTAAGGTAACATGTGCATATCAAGTATTTAAATAAATTGACTTGCTATAAATTAAACCGTACATGTCACCACATCAGCTTGTTTAATGGCCTCCTGTTGGCCAAGATTGTAGACCCTTGGTTGGGCCGGAGCATAATGGGATGCGGTCGACTCCACCGCCTTTCCCTTCTCTTCATAAGTAGCTCCTGGCTTTCTCTCGGACTTAGGACGTCCGCTCCAACAATCACGGGCGAAATGCCCCGTCTTTCCACATGTAAAGCACGCGCCCGGGGTCCGACTCGTAGTCGCCCCAGAAGCACCAGAAGGAGCTGGACCCGAAGTCCTATGCTTCTTGAAAGCCCTCCGATAGCCGGACTTTGAAGTAGTCGGCACTTTAAACTCAGATCTCTTCTCACCCAAGCTTTTCTTTGCTTGCACGTTCTTCATGTCCTTCTCCAAGGACCGGGCAGTATTGACCAAGGTTAAGAAACTCTGCGTCATCGGCCCCGAAAGTAGTAGTCTCAACTCATCCCTCAAGCCTTCATAGAAGCGATTAGTCTTGCGCTCCTCATCCACGATGGTGGAGCTAGCATAACGACTCAGACGAGTAAACTCGTGGAGATATTCATCCACGCTCCTCTCACCCTGTACCAACTTCAAGAACTCATCCTCCAACGCTATCTTCTGCGTCGATGGGAGGTATCTAGCCAAAAATAATCTCGAGAACTCCTCCATCGAGACATCACCAAGTTGCCTACCTCTCAAATGATGCAGCTCCAAACCTTCCCACCACATCCTCGCCTCACCGTCCAAAAGGAATGTAGCGATGGTGGTCATTTGCCACTCCTCCGTCTCCGTTGCTGTCATGACTCTCTTCACCCTGGAGAGCCAGTCTTCAGCCTGAGATGGGGTTCCCAACCCCGAGAATAGCGAAGGGGTAAAGCTCATTACATGATTTAGCTGCCTATCAGTTGCCCTCCTTGGCACTACCGGTTCTACAACCACTTGCTCCACCCTCCTCGGCTCAGCCTCTTGAAGAGGTACTTGCTCCATCACAGGAGCGGGCTGCTGCGTTTGCCTTCCAGGCTGCGCATTAATCACGGCCAACACCGCTTCAGCCACCAATCGAATATTCTCAGCCGATAGAGGTATTGCAGGAGCAACATCCGGTGCATTACTAGCCTCAGACACTCGGTGTTCTGACGGCCCAACACCACTTCGGGTCACCTATAGTGGTACAAAACACCTTTAAGCGACCAAATAAATTGCAAACAGCAATTATAGAAACACGCAGGTTCCTCAAACACGAGTATTTTCATTCCTAAGTGGACATTCATGGGTTCTTTTTACTGTTATTACGATGATGCACACAATGTGCTCACCACCCCTTAAAAAGAATTCGCCCACGAATTCAGTTTAAGCCCAACCAAAACCAGTAGTCTGATACCAAATTGTAACATCACCAATAACACGGAGTCTTCTCCGGCCTTATGCAATGCAACATCACCGATCCAGACCAACATGTCCGGGTAGGCTTCACACATCATGCCTATGCCTATGTCAGTTTATAAAAGTTGTAAACAAAGAACCCAGCATTAGAGCACGAGTGTCCACTAGTACAAAACAGGAATGTTATTACAAAATACTCAAAACAAGCCTTAAGGCCTTACACCAACAGTCGGTGAACTAGCCGCCAATCATTTAACGTGAATCGCTCATCTCGATCACTTACGATGCTCCGAGGAACACCGTGAAGCCGCACAATCTGGTCAACATATAAATTTGCCAAACATTCAACTGAATCATCCCGCCTGTTCGGGAGAAAATGTGTTACTTTCGTTAGCCGGTCAACAATCACCCAAATGGAATCATTTTCTCGCTGCGATCTTGGCAACCCGTGCACAAAATCCATGGAAATATCATCAAATTTCCACTCTGGGATCGGCAGTGACTTCAAATAACCGCCCGGCTTTTGGCATTCCGCCTTCACCATTTCACATGTTTGGCATTTGGAGACATAAAGGGCAACATCTTTCTTGAGCCCTGGCCACCAGAAAAGCTTCTTCATATCGTTGAACATCTTCGTGCTCCCGGGGTGAATGGAATACTTTGTATAATGCGCTTCATACATCAGTTCTTCCCTCAATTTCCCCACATTTGGGACGCACAAACGATCCTCTTTTCGCAAAAGACCGTAAATCCAGGTGAATTTGCTCTCTGGCCCTTCATTCACATAGCGTAAAAGATCGTCATCCAACTCCGTTGCCCGTCGAACTCGGTCCGCAAGGTCACATTGCACCTCGATCCAGTTCAAACATGCAGTGGCAGTGGAATTCTTGTCAACACAATAGATCTCTAACGCTTCCAACTCCTGGATAAGACGTTCATCATGCCTTTGTAACCAGTTCGCTCTAGCTGGAACCCTCCGACTCAACGCATCCGCGACAACATTCCCCTTCCCGGGCGTATAGTGAATCTCGAACGTGTAGTCCCCAAGGAACTCCAACCACCTTCGTTGTCGCATGTTCAAGTCTTTTTGCTCCAAAAGATACTTTAGGCTCTTATGATCGGTATAGATCTCCACCTTCACCCCATAAAGGTAGTGTCACCACAACTTGAGTGCAAAAATCACTGCCGCTAGTTCCAAATCATGGACGGGATAATTTCGCTCGTGCACCTTCAGCTGGCGTGAGCCATAAGCAATAACCTTTCCATTCTGTAGAAGAACGCAGCCTAAGCCGCTCCCTGAGGCATCACTATAAATCACAAATCCATCGGTCCCACTTGGCGAAGACAACACCGGCGTCGTGGTCAACCGAATCTTCAGCTCTTCAAAAGCACGTGCGCACTCTGGCGTCCAAATGAACTTCTGATCTTTTCGCGTCAGTGTGGTTAGCGGCAAAGCGATCCGCGAGAAGTTTTCCTCAAATCTTCTATAGTAGCCCGCAAGTCCAAGAAAACTCCTGACCTCGGCCACGGAAGACAACATTGTCCACTCATGTATGGCCCTTATCCTCGCTAGATCCACTGCAATGCCCGCTCCACTCACCACATGGCCTAAAAATGCCACTGACGATAGCCAAAACTCGCACTTCGAGAACTTGGCATATAGCTGATTTTTCCTCAACGTGTTCAACACCAACCGCAAGTGAATCTCATGCTCGGCTTTGGACTTCGAGTACACGAGGATGTCATCAATGAACACTATCACAAACAGATCCAGGTACTCGCGAAAAATTCGGTGCATCAGATCCATAAACACTGAGGGCGCATTGCACAGTCCAAATGGCATAACTGTGAACTCATAGTGCCCATAACGCGTTCCAAATGCGGTTTTGGGAATGTCACCTTCCCGAATTCTTAACTGGTAATAACCAGACTTCAGGTCCAACTTCGAATAGACGGTCGAGCCCACCAGCTGATCGAATAACTCATCAATCCGGGGTATCGGATACTTATTCTTCTCGGTCAGCTTATTCAGTTCACGGTAATCAATACACAACCGCAACCCACCATCTTTCTTCTTTACAAAAAGCACAGGCGCGCTCCAAGGTGACATACTTGGGCGTATATAACCTTGCTCCAACATTTCTTGTAGTTGAACCTTCAATTCAGCCATCTCTTTTGGCGCAACGCGATATGGTGAGCGGGCCACAGGTTTCGCACCTGGCACCAACTCGATCGTGAATTCAATCTCCCGCTGGGGTGGGAGCCCAGGGAGATCCGTGGGAAACACATCTGTAAATTCTGCCACAATCGGAACCTCGCACAAACTGGTCTTAGGCTCAACAGCCTGAATTAGTGCAAAGTAACACTCTGCACCCGTCCGAACAGCCTTGACTACCTGAAGTGCAGACATCAACGTCCCGCCCACTCCTCGCATACCCGCGAACTTTGTCTCCTGTTCGGTATTCTGGCCCAACGTGATTTCTTTGGACTGGCAATCAATCATAGCATGCTGCTCCGCAAGCCAATCCATCCCAAAAATCACGTCGAATTCCGATATTGGCAAAACAAATGTAGTTAAACGAAAATCCCGACTTCCTAACTGAACCGCCACATCGCAAGCTTGATCTGCAAGCATCCAACAGCCATTCGGCAACACCACTCTGATGCTATCTGTCTTTGCACGACTGGGTATCCCAAGCCGCGTAATAAATTTGCTAGACAGAAAAGAATGTGATGCACCCGTATCAAATAGTGCTCGCGCCAGCGTGTCCCGAATCATCACAAAGCCTATGACAAACATATCACACACACAAACCGCAAACATAGGGGTACTAAGCAAAGCATACAAACAATAGCATATGCAAAACTAAACTCATACCTGTGACCACGTCACTCTGCTTGATGGCCTCTTGCAGGCCAAGATTGTAGACCCGGGGTTGCGCCTGTCAGGCAGAGGAATCCACCACCGCCTTTCCTTTTTCCGCATAAGATGCTCCCGGCTTCTTTTCACTCTTTGGCGGCATCCGACAATCTCGCGCAATATGCCCCATTCGGCCACAATTGAAGCAGATACGAGTATCTGGCTTGGATGTAGCCCCTGACGTTGCTCCCATTGCAACGGATGAAGGAGCTTGTCCACTAGGCTTGGACTTCTTGCCCCATCTCTTCTTATAAAATGATTTCCTCGATCGGGGCGCCTTCCACTCCAGTTGCGCCACAGCCAAAGCTCTCTTCCCTTGCACCCTTTTCATATCCTTCTCCAGCGCGCTCACAGTGTCAACCAATGCTTGGAAACCTTGGTTCACAGAACTTGACACAAGGAACCTCAGCTCATCCCTCAGTCCTTCATAGAACCTATTGGTCTTCCTCTGCTCATCAGCAAATATAGAACCCGCACACCGCCCCAAGCGAGTAAATTCTTGCAAGTATGCGTCAACACTGCCATCACCCAGGGTCAACCGTTGGAATTCATTTTTCATGGCTATCCGCTGAGCCGCAGGAAGGTGCTTTGCTAGGAAGAGTCGGGAGAATTCTTCCATGGATACTTGGGTTAAAGGACGACCCGCCAAGTGATGCAACTCCATCTCATCCCACCATAATCGAGCTTCTCCTTCAAGTAAGAAGGTAACTAAGGTAACTTTCTGATGCTCCGCCGTTCCAATCGTCGTCATCACTCGCTTGACACGCGATAACCAATCCTCAGCCTGCGTCGGAGTTCCCGCTCCCAAAAACATAGGCGGATGGAAACTCATAAACCGCGTTAGCTGCTTCTCAGCCGCTCGAGGAGACACATCCATGACAGGTTCAGGCCTTGCCGCCACTTGTTCTGGCCTCACAGCCGCTTGTTCCTGCCTAAGTGGCTGGCCTTGGATCATGGTCAATAAGGCCTCCGCAACTAAACGCACATGTTTCGCAGACGGTGGAGGTGTAGACACCACGGCTAGTGTTGTACTTTCATCAGAATGCTGGGGCTCAGACGGTCCAGCTCCACTTCGTGTCACCTAAAGGTGGACAAGACACACACATTAGCGGTCGTACCCAAGCAAACAACACAAAATAAGAGCACGCAGATTCCTCACACACACAAATGTGCATTCCTATCATGGACATTCCGGAGTTCATTCGTAGACGTTGGTTTGCACAAACACGTACTTGCCACGCCACAAAAGAAGTCGACCACGACTTCGAGAGGGAAAGACCAAGACGACCGATACCAAAAATATAACAACCCCATCCGTTCATATGGTATATTCTAGAAGGTCCGGCCAGGGCCCCACAGTATATATCACAAAACAGGCGGTGAAGGTACAGGATGATACCAGAGTAGCGCATCGCAACTATCACAAATCATTCTAGCGGAAGCCTAGACTACAACTAGAACTCCTCATGAATGTCCAAACATAAAACTCCACATTTTATACAGGATAGGAATGTCTTACAACAAGTACAAAGAGTTGGCCTTATGGCCTTACATGGCTTTTAAACAGTGGCATAAAACAATTGGCGTGCAGGTCGGCCACACGAAAAGAAAACACACACAACATAAAAATAGAGCCTTTGAGGGCTCACAACAGTAGCAGCAACAACAGCAGGTACATCAACCTCTATGCATCCCGCTCGGCTCTCCAGCACCTGTACAGGGACAATCCACCCAACGGTGGCAAACAAAAGCAACGGTCAGCGTTCAGCTGACCAAATTATAACGACCCTACCCCTTCTCTCGGGGCAGCAGTATTCTTCCCTGCAAGCATATTATATCACAAGTATGGCAATATGTCATCAAAATGTGCTTTCACGCACACAAGCCATCACAACCGTTCGCCACCCGGCCCAACGGTCCGTGCACTCAGGGCACATTCTTGGTGTTCTGGCAAAGCTCTTGCCCACCACCGTATCAAGGTCACAACCCAACGGTAAATCTCTTGAGCATTTACTCCATGGCGTGCAGCCGGAGTTAGTCTTCCTACACCGGGATGGCCCGTAGCCCCCCATTGTGTCATGGCTCGCAGGCCGAAGACTCTTGCTATGCGCTCCAACAGACCGCACCTTTTGGTCTCACGTCGGACGGACATAGCGCAGGTCGGATCCTCCACCCTCCGTTGCTCAAATCGCCTCGCCTTCTCCGAGTACAGCGTACTCATGGCTATATCAAAGGCGCGGGTCGGTCTCACCAATCCTGTTCTTGGCATTCAAGCCTGGGTATTTCTCTATACCCATTTCTTAGCACAACAGCGGATCTTTCCTGGGCCTCCCAGTACTTCCTATGACTATCTCCACAGGTGGACACCGCACAAGCACAAATGTCAGGGGTCTTTCCTGGCTATCATGCCAGTACTTCCTGTTACTCGCTTCACAGGTGGACACCCTACGACATCAAGCAGCACAAAGGGCCTTTCCTGGTCACACCAGTACTTCCTGTGCCTCATTCACAGGTTGGACCCCAAAAACATTACATGGCTATTTTTCCTGGGCTACCACCCCAGTACTTCCTGCTACTCCTTTTCGCAAGCATAACCCGTAGACTCCTTAAACTACACGTTATCACGGAGTCTTCTCCGGTTCGTATGCAACATCACCAATCTAGACCAACCTGTCCAGATGGGCTTCACACAACATGCGTATTTCGTACTCCATTTCCGGATCTATATGCTAACAAAGGGGATTTCAAGCATCCACCCAAAGATTCCCAAAATCAGCCACCTCTTGGTGGGGGAAATCACAAGATATGCCAAAAGGAAGCCTTCACATGGCTAGGAAGAAAAGTCATTACCCATGACGACCGCTTCGGTGACATGACCGCAAAGCTTGCTTGAAAGACTCGCAAGAGCGTTTCCTCCGCAACGCCGGCTTCGGAACTCTCGTCGGTAACCGACAGCACCACCACCACCAGCCCTTCCCCTTCTTCCTCCTTCTTCCTCTCTCTTTCTCTCTCTTAACTTGATGAAAGATCAAGGCTAAGGAAAAATGAGAATAAGTTCTCAGTTTCGGCCTTTAGGAAAAAGAGGAAAGAAGCTTCAGCCCTTGGATCCAGGCTGCAGGAATGGACGGCCACGATTTTGCCAAAAACACTGATTTTGACCTGACACGGCCTGTGACACGGCCGTGTCCCAGGCCGTTTGCCTCAAGCGGTGGTCAACCGACCTATCCAAACCAGTGATACGCCCATGGGACATGCCCGTGTCATGGGTCGTGTCACCAACACGCCTTCAGATACGCCCGTGTCTGTGGCCGTGTGCCTGGGCGAAAAAAATCCCAAAACATCCCGAGACTTCACACGGCCTGTGACACGCCCGTGTCCCAGGCCGTGTGCCCAGACACGGCACAAAGACACGCCCTGTCGAAATCCTTCGTCGGGCTGAGTTCGTCGACCCGACTTGACACGCCATGTGACATGCCCGTGTCACAGGCCGTGTTCAAACCTCTCGACACTCAACACTCGACACTCGACACTCACATCTCGACACTCGACGATCGTCGAGCGAAAAATCGTCGACATCAAGGCCGATCGTCGACATCAAGGCTGATCGTCGACACAACCTCGACACGCCATACGACATGCCCGTGTCGCAGGTCGTGTCTGCCGACATGCCCTGGGACACGCCCGTGTCCCAGGCCGTGTCACCCAAAAATTTCCTGTTTCAGAAATTTGGACTGTTACAAGTGGTATCAGAGCCATGAGTTCTAGGGTATCAAGGCGTTGAGTTCATTGTATCAAAGGGGTTGAGTCCAGTGTATCAAGGCGTTGAGACCAGTGTATTAAGGAGTTGAGTCCAAGATTCATTTTCAATTGCATACCTGCTATTATTGGATCTCATGGCCTCATCATCTACCTCACATTTCTCTCCATCACTCAACGTTGCCCCCGTGTTCAATGGGGAGATGTACGGGCATTGGGCAATCAATATGGCGACATATTTTGATTCCCAAGATCTTTGGGAGATGGTCCTGAATGGTCCAACACTTGATCCTAAAGCCAAGGTAGTTGAAGGAGGTGAAGCAGTAATACCCAAGGGAGAAAAGAATAAAAACTCCATGCCACTGCACATCATCCAGAATGTCATAACTGATAACATTTTACCTCGCATTATGGGTGCAAAGACTACCAAAAGTGCGTGGGACACACTCAAGGAGTGTTATTAAGGGGACAAGAAGGAGATTTCCTTTCGACACCAAAATTTACGGCGCCAGTTTGATGATCTGAATATGAAAGAAAGTGAGAAGATCTTTGATTATCTTCCAAGGGTTACAAATATAACAAACTAACTCAGTAATTTGGGGGCTCCAATCCCAGATTCTGAAATAATTTTCAATATATTAAGAAGTCTACCAAACTCCTATGAGCATGTTGCAGCTGCTATAGAGGAGAGCAATGATGTTGAGGAGCCTTTTGTATCTATTCTTGTTAGCAAAATCCAATCCCGTGAAGAAAGGATGAAGAGATATACTCCTTCTATAGACCATGCTCTCCAAATGAAATGAATCTTGGAAAAACTGCAACTAAAAAGGTGCATAAAAATTTTCAATAAGGCTTCCAATCAAAAGGAGGATCTTCTAATCAGTTTTCTAGATCCCCTTATAAGAGTCCTGAAGGTGGACCCTCTAAATTATTTTGCACACCATGTAAACGATCCACCTATGACACTAACAAGTGTTTTTATAAGTGAAAACGGTGTAAAAAACCAACACACTTTGACAAGGGCTGTTGGTTCAAAAATAAAGAAAAAGAGGAAAAAACCTTGCCACTGAAATAAGAGAAGAGGGAGAGAAACTTCTTCTAACTTATAGCCCAAAATCTGCACTTCCTGAAAAACAGAAAGAGGAAGAAGTGGCTTCACTCTGGTACCTTGACTCAGGGTGTTCAAGCCATATGACTAACAACAGAAAATTTTTTGACTCATTAGATGAATCATATAAATCTAAAGTGCACCTTGGATATGGGAAGACTAAAGCCATTGAAGGAAAAGACACAGTGACTGTTAAAAACACTGACGGGAATATCAAAACACTCCATGATGTGCAATTTATCCCCGATTTGGCTCAGAATCTCCTCAGTGTTGGCCAATTTGTGACCAAAGGGTATACAATTACCTTCAAATCAAATGCTTGCTCAATCTATAACTCCCTTAACAATCTAATAGCTAAAGCCCAAATGTCAAAGAACCAAAATTTTCCAATCCAATAGGATTTACCCAATCAGACTACTTTCTCCACCATGGGTTGCAACACTGACCTAATTAGCACCGGGCATCATCGACTGGGGCATCTGAATTTTTGTTCAATGAAGCATTTGATAGAAGACAACCTTGCTTTAGGACTACCTCAACTTCAAATTCATCATCGCCAATCACTATAACATTTTTAGTCTTTAGCAAAACCTAACTGGAAACATTTATAAAAATATTGCTTAAAGTTTGATAAAGAACAGTTTTTAACTGTTGTTATAAGTTATCATCTTTAGACAACACTTTTTATGTAACATTCAAAAAATGTTCTCTAAAAACTTATAGAGAACAATTTTGAAATGTTGTAATTGATAATTCACTTTAGACAACAGTTATAACATGTTGTCATTAAACAAAAATAATTTACAACACATTTAAAATTGTTGCATATACCTTTTCAACTCATGCCAAAATTTATTCATACCTAAACTATTACTTAAAATTATATTTATAAAATTATAACCCAAACCAACCCCCCCTTTTCCTCGACACTCATAACCCTAGCTAGCCGCGTGTCGTCCTCTTCCTCCTATTAGCCGAACATTTCCTCGCCATTCCTCACAAGGCGAATTCCTTTCCATTCAAGTGTGCGACATCCTCTTCCACATTTGCGCTGCTAATACAACTTACCAGAGATCGGATCGTATCAACTACTTCCTTGCCATTCCTCCCAGAGCGAAGCCCTAGATTCTCCTTTTTCAATTCGCCGCTGAGGTCTCGATTCTTCCTTTCTCCTTCTCGATTTGCCATAGCTTTGTGCCTCTTCTGCAGTCTGTTCAGTCATCTACAGGTGCCATACACAATATCTCCTTCGGTCCAGTGACTCCAGTCAGTTGTGCCCTAGCATTCTCAACGAAGAAACACAGATTTGCTCATCTCCATAGATTATGAATCAATTGCTATTGTGACTTTTTCAGTGAGTTTCTATTTCTCTAACTTCCTAAATGAGAGTTCATCAATTACGTTTGGATTTTTTTCTAATTTCAAGCCACCTAATATCTGATTTCTCTGATTTCCAGTCTTCCAGATTACCTATTTTCCTGATTGCATCAGTGCCTCCATTTCTGAAAGCATATCTTTTTCCACTCCTAGCCTTGCCAATCCATTCTACTCTATTGCAGGTATAATCTCTTGCCACATAATTTCTGTTACATCATTTATATTATGGACATGACGATGTTAACTTTATTTTATATTTCTGCCACATAATTTCTAGTTATGTTCATGTTCATATTGTTTTGAGACCAGTGTCCCTTTTAAGTATTGCTTATTGTTGTTTGTTGACTTATTGGCAGTGCATTTATTTTACCCCCTGTCAGTTTAGAAAAAAACACCATGATTATATAATGAATGTTTGACATACCAACCGTTATGACCGCCACCAAGATAAAAAAAAAACTAGTTTTGAATGTACAAGTGAATGGAGTTCTTTAGGGGAGGTCAGGTGTTCTTGAACGAGACACACGACCACTATCACCGTGCCAAACAGAGCCTAAGTAGTGTTGGAATATATTTATGCTCCATTGAAAGGAAAAAAAAGCTTCATTATAATTAAGCTTTCCATTTGACCTCTCTGTCACAAAAGTTTGAAATGTTTTTAAGTTATATGTTTTTTCTTGAAATTATTATATTTTTTTATTTTAAAAACCGTGCTATAATAGTGGCTGAGTCCCATCATGATCACAATTAAGGATAGAAGCGAAACTATATAATTGTTCTCTCGTGTGTGTGTGTGTGTATGGCCGGGTGTGCCTGTCTATATAGATTATGAATATGCTTGATATCCTGGGCTCATATTTCACATTGATTCTCAACAAAATGACAAAGAGATTCTACTTTCCGGTTGTAATTTTTTGTTAAAATGAGATCTTTTTGTTTGTTCAATCCACCGAGCTCTTTCTGAACATATTTTTTGTTAAGGATTATTTTGAAAATACTTTCTATTCTCATTCGTATATCTCACATGCATCTTATAATGGTTTAATATGTGTGTGTTTTTTGTTTATGTGTGTAGTTGTTAGTTTGAATGTGTGTTGAATTTGTTGGTGTGTTGGTCTATTTATGTGGTTTTGTGTGTGTATTGTGTTTGTGTGGATGCGTGCATTTGCATATAAATTTTTGTGGTTTTGTGTGTGTTTTGTGTTTGTGTTTGTGTTGATGTTGATGTGTTTGTGTTTGTGTGTCTTTGTATTTGTATGTATGAGTGTTTGTTGTGTGTATTTATGTATATTTGTGTGCATATGTATGTCTTTTCTGCTGAAGTCTGTATGTATTAAAGTGTGAATTTATGTATTTGTTAGAATATAATGTAATTTGTATGCATTCTTTGTGTTTGTATATGTGTAGGTATTTCCATTATTCAGGATTTGAAAGCAATATATGAAGAGAAAGGAGTTGATTAATTTGCCTCGCTATGGTTAAGATTATATTAATGGTGTTAAGTATTTCTTGGATGTTTGATTCAGTAAAGGGTTTTACGAAGGAGAAGAAATTTTATGTCCATGCGCTATTTGTTGCAATACTGTATGGGGTAAAAGAGACATGATGTTTGACCATTTGATAAGTAAGGGTTTTGTAAAAGGCTACACAGATTGGATTTATCATGGGGAAGACATTAAACATATGGATGTTAATCAAGACACTAATGATAATGTCTCTTCTGATGATATTGATGGCTTATTTTCTGAGACATTTAAAGATACAGTTCAAGAATATGGAGTACATGAAGGCCTAAATGAAGATGCAAAAATGTTTTATAAACATATTGAGAAAGCAAATCAGGAATTATATATGTGTTGTCATAAATTATTTACACTAGCTTTTACTATTCAGTTGTATTTACTAAAATATCTTCATGGATGGAGCAATGCATCATTTACATCTATCCTAGAGTTATTGAAAGAGGCTATACCTGACTTAAACATCTCGATCTCTTTAAATAAAAAAATTCTTGATATGTGACCTAGACTTAAATTATAAAAAGATAGACATTTGTCCAAATAACTGTATGTTATTTTGGAAAGAGCATGATAAAGAAGAAAAATGCCATATTTGTGGTGAATCTCGGTGGATTGTATATCCTGAAGTGAATTTTGAGTCTGAGGTATTTAAGAAGACTCATAAAATTTCCCTAAAGGTGATAACACATTTTCCATTAATTACAAGATTAAAAAGACTCGACACATGTTCAAAGATTGCTGATTCAATGAGGTGGCATACGAAGAGCATTCCAAGGATGGTAAGTTAAGACATCCAGCTGATGGACAAGCATGAAAAGAATTGATGTGAAGCACCCAAATTTTGCCATTGATACTCGAAATATAAGACTTGGATTGGCTAGTGATGTGTTTAATCCATTTGGCAACATGAGTCTATCACATAGCACATCATGTCCTGTGGTATTAACAATATATAATTATCCTCCAAATTTGTGCTTGAAGTCAGAAAATTTTATAATGTCATTGCTCATTCCTAGACCGCGGTCACCTAGAAATGCAATTGATGTATACCTTCAACTTAACCACTAATTGAGGAGCTAAAAATATTTTCGGATGTTGGGGTAGAAACATACAATGTTTCCAAAAAAACAAACATTTTTAATGAGTGCTGCTCTTTTATGGACATTTAGTGACTACCCTGCATATGCTATGTTATTTGGTTGGAGTACAAAAGGAAGTATGACATATCCTGCTTGTAATTACGAAACATCTTCTACTTATTTGAAACATAGTCAGAAGATGTGCTATATGGGCCATCAGGCCTTCTTAGACTCGAATCATGAGCGACGATCTAGTAAAATTTCTTTTACTAGAAAGAATGAATATAAACATGCACCTTCTTTGTTAAATTCAAAAAGAATTTTAGAATATTTACAAGACTTTTTTGACATATTCACAGAGAATGATAAGAAAAAAGGCTTGGCCCATGGAAAAAAATCCATCTGGATAATAATTTATGCCACAATTTTGATGTTATGCACATTGAGAAGAACATATGTGATAATATAATTGGGACCTTTCCGGAGATTGAAGGGAAAAAAGGATCATGCAAAGGCTCGTTTGGACTTACAAGATACGGGATAAGAAAGAAGCTTCATTTGAAGGCAATAAGTGATGGCAAAAAAACTCAGCTCCCGAAGGTTTGTTTCTTCCTAACAAAAAAGGAGAAGTCAATTATTTGTGGTGGTTTTAAAAATATCAAATTTCCCGATGGTATGGCGTCTAATATTTTGCGATGTGTGCATGTTGAAGAAGGAAAAAGTTTTGGGTACAAAAGTCACGATGCTAATATTATACTATATGTTTTTGCTACAAATAGAAATAACGGGCTTAACCCCCAACCAAGTTGCAATTCCTTTGGTTAGGCTTTGTCCCTTCTTCCATTGTTTATGTCAAAAGGTTATTGAGGTGAAAAATCTAGATCATTTGGAAGTAGAGATTGCTGAAACGCTTTGCTAGCTTGAGAGAATCTTTCCTCCTAGTATTTTTTAACATAATGGTCCATTTACTAATTCACCTTGAAAATGAAG
This sequence comes from Platanthera guangdongensis, assembly GCA_039583875.1. Classification (NCBI taxonomy): domain Eukaryota; kingdom Viridiplantae; phylum Streptophyta; class Magnoliopsida; order Asparagales; family Orchidaceae; genus Platanthera; species Platanthera guangdongensis. The sequence goes on along the minus strand of CM077165.1, from coordinate 40,426,474 downwards.
TAAGATTAGGCGGACCAGTTCAGTTTCGATGTATGTATTATATGGAAAGATATTTAGGTGAATTAAAATCATTTGTTCATAATAAGAGTCGCCCAGAAGGCTCTATCGCTGAAGCATATTTGGCGAAGGAGTCTTTGAAATTTTGTTCAAGATATTTATCTAGTGATGCAAATACACGTATGAATAGAATGTCACGAAATAATTGTCAATTTCCAAACACTGGCTATTCTATTGGGGTGATGATTCTCTTTTCTCTTGATCAAAAGTCTCAAAATCAAGCACATGGTTACATTTTATTTAATTTGATGGAGTTGAAGATTACATAAAGTAATATCATTTAATTCCTTCAAAATTTTATGTTTTCAATAAATATAAATACATTTATGTTAAAAATGATATTTTCTTTTGTAGAGAGCATGAGCTTTATCTTCAAAAATCTAAGAAAAGAAGTAAATGGAGCAAAAGTAAAAATCAAAGAGACGATTTCATTCAGCGGTTTGAAACACGTGGCATGAATGATGATGTTTCAGATTGGATAAAGGTGTTGTCTCGGGGAACAAATAATGTTGCAAAAATGTACTCTTCGTATATTATTATTGGATACAAATTTCATACAAGAAAACGTGATGCAAGGCGGAAAACTCAAAACAGTGGTGTCACTTTGGAAGCAGTAACCCCAAGCTTTAAATGTATTAAAGACGAAAATCCATAAAAAATTTGTATGAAATAATATGGTGCAATAACCAATATCATAGAGTTGGTTTATTATGGACATTTGAATTATGTTTTATTCCAATGTGTGTGGTTTGAGGCTGAAGAAGACAAGTACAAAATGACATGTGTTTATTTTAATAAAGAATGTTACAAGAATGATCCATTTGTTCTAGCATCTCAAGTGCAATAATGCTTCTATGCTGAAGATTATTTTAATAAAAATAAACACTATGTTTTGAAAGTACTTCCAAGGGACTCATTTGAGATGGGAGATAAAGCACTTTCAAATACCCAAGAAGTACCTGGAATTTCAATAAATATTGCTATACCAGAGAATGATTTTGAAGTTGATTTGGCTAGGGAAGATGTACCAGATAATATTATTGAATTGTCTTTATCTGAAATTCATGTTCAATACACGAGAGTCGATGATGAGTCCACTGTTGAAAGTGAAAATGAAATTGATACTACTTCTATTTTTAGTGATAATACAAATTAGGTAATATTCATTTATTTATTTATAAAATTATTTTGTTTCTATTTATTCTAAATTTAATAATGCTTAAAATGATTTTCATATTTTAATTTCAGGTCGACAGGAATGAAGAAAGCAACCAGTAAATTGGTACGTGAAGGGAATGGTAAATTACTGAAAAGAAGAAGTGGTTTTGATTTGTCTATCCAAGTAAGGTCTAGCGTTGAATTGGCAAGAAAATTTCATCAAATTAAGCAAGAGAATGATGATGTTTTACCTAAAAATCTTAGAGAAAATAGAACAAATAAAGAACATGTGGTTGTTGACAAGATTAATCAAAATCAAGTTCAACAAGTAGTTCCTACCATTATAACTATTCCCCAGGAATGCAATAGTGTGGAGGAAAGTCTTAATGACAAAGTAAAGAGGAACAAGAGATGTCCATCAATGTTGATTAATGAGTTCGTTGAAATTCATGGGGTTTCTCACGAAAGTGGAAATCTACATGTTCCAGTAAATATGAATCAAACTCAGGGACAATCTAGTGGGAGAACTGAGTCGCTTCAAGTTGATAAAGATATAAGTCAACAAGGCATAGTTTCACAACCAAACAAAAAAGCTGGTATATATATTTTTTGTTTTATGAGTTTATTAGTCTCTTTGTATTTACTTCATATTTAACTATGTGAATGTGCGTACACTGTTAATAGGAGTAACGAAAAAACTCATGAAAAAACAATATGCAAAAACATTCAAGCAAGGACTTTGGAGGAGCGCGTAGAAGTCATAATAAATGAAGAAGGTCATCCTATAGGGGCTAATGATTGTGTCATATCTAACCTAAGTCCATTCTTAGGCACATTGACCAGAAATTCAACTTTTTGTCCTTTGATTTACACAAGATGGAAAGCCATGCCAAATGAGAACATAGAGCGTATATGGAATTATACCAAGGTATGTGTACATGTTTTAATTTTCTTATTTTTACTTGTATGGAATTATAGGATTTAAAGACTCATTCTTATTTTGGACTTTGTAGTCGAAGTTTATTTTGCAAGATAAAGCAAAAAAAATTGGGTAATGATTACAGTTAGTGATGCTTGGAGAAGATATAAACACTTAATTAAAAAAAATATTTTTTGAAGTATTCCAATGCGTGTGATAGACTCAAAAATCGTCCTGTAAAGGTGACAAAGTCTGTATTTAAAAAGCTTTGCCTTTTTTGGAGTTTGGAAAATATAAGTAACCTTAAAAGTTATTTCTTATTAATTATCTTGTAAATATATATATTTATTCTAATATTTTTAATCAAATGTGTAGTCAATAAGTAAAAGGAATACTCAAAGTAAAGCAAATCAAAAGTGGAGGCATCGAATGGGACCCAAAACTTTTGCCATAATTTACGAAAGAATGGTATAGAGCTCCTTATTTGAATTTTAATACTTCAAATCATATTTATTTATTTTTATGCATTTGTAGCGTTCAAAGGAAAAAAAAGAGACCCCACCCAAGCTGTAATTTTTATTGAAACTCGAAAAGGCAATAAAAGAAAGGAGCTTGACTTGGAGACTAATAATGCAATTGTAAGTTAAATATTATTATTAAGAAAAATATAGTTTGTTTTAATTAGTTAATTATATATTAACCTTATTTTGATTTTTATTAGTTTCAACTTCAGGCTATTATTACGAACAATGAGGAAACTAATGCAGAAGAATTTCAAGTTGTGTTAGGGGAAGAACATTTTGGATCAATGCGTTGTTTTGGGAAAGGTGTTATGAAAACGTCATTGAAGTAGAAGGAAGAGATTGCTGCTTTGACTAAAATACATAATTAAGAAGTGCTTGTATTGAACGAGAAAATACATAATATGGAATATTAACTAAACAAATTAAAAGGTATGCTCAAGACTATGTTGTAACAAAGCAATCCAACTGGAATTGATATAAAATCATTGGACGATATGTTGGGTTCATGTCTCGGTGACGCAAATAGTGCACAAAAGATAGTGGGTCCATCACATGCACATTCTTCTACATCCACACATGTTCCAAATTATGGGGGAGGTATATTGTTATAGATCTTCATATAATTTAAGTATACTAATATTATATTTATTTATTTATTTTTGTGCAAAAATTTCTTAATATTTTGGAGGCAAATGAGGAGGTCGATGATGGACTCTGAAGATTTTTTGATGTTCAAGTTGATTTGGATGTTATATCTTTGGAGGACTTGATGACTAGTTATTTTGGACAACTTATTTTGATATCTAAATCTATTTCAATATTTTTTAACCGTTGAAAACTTCGCATGTTCTACTGATATTGGTATAATATATAGTTATGTTGATGTTTTTTTGTTTTTCCTTAAATATTTTTTTCCTTTATATAGATTTGCCTGAGAATTAATTATGCATATCCCTACATCTCTTCTTAAAACTGCCTGCAAAGCTACAGATCTTCTTCCATTTGAAAAGCTAATGCATGACTAGTTATATATTCTAGTACGTCGGATGGTCGAAATCGTGTGGGGACGATTAGATGGCAGAGGGCCGACTGGCGAGGGGACCAACCAGATGTGAGACTCGGACGATGATGGCCAGTCAGTGGAGGGATCAGTCGGGGGCCTGAGATATGACCTTGGCTGATCGCCGGCGGAAGGTCGGGTGGCCAAGGTGCCGCACAGTATAGGTGGCCAGAAGGCCACCAGATCTGGGCTGTTGTAGGGCTGGACAGCCAAGGGGTCGCTCGAACAAGGTGACGGGGGTCGCCGAATCTGGGCGGCCAAGAGGCCGCCTGTTCTGGGTGACCAAAGGTCCGAGCAGCAATAGGGTCGTCCAACCTAGGCAATAAAGGGGGTTGTCTGATCCGGGTGTTAAAGGGGGCAGCCCGTTCTGGGCGGACAAGGTGGCCGCCTAATCCGGGCAGCCAAGGGGGTCGCCTAATCCGGGAGGCCAAGGTTGTCACAACCCACATTTTCTCACAAATAAAAAATGTATCAGAGCAAGAGAAAATACGTGTCATGATGCCACGTCGTACAGGGGATAACCGCACACATTCAGGCAAAACTCCAGACTCTACATCTTTGAAGAAAAACATTATTTATTATGAGAGAAAATCAGTTAAATTTGACGGTCGTATCCTCGGCATAGTGGATAAGCTAGTCCACAATTAAACATATCAATACGCAGTGGAAAATACATTGGTTAGGTTGATTTGACATCCTAAATGATCAGAAGTGTCCCCGAGGGACGACTCATGTTAAGCAAACCTCTAAATTTAATATAGTATAAGAATAACATTTACGTTACTAGGGAAAATAGTGCTTTAGTTTTATAAAGATGAAGTGTATGAGATATATATAACAATGCTTTAGGTTTTAAAATACTTAACATGCAACGTAGCATAAAGAATTCCCAGAAAACAAGTGATCATCCTCCAAATAGGCAAAAATAGCAGTTTTAGTTCATACCCAGCATCATAAGTATGCCACCAGTGGGCGTCAATAACCTGACACGAACCCAATGGTGAGTATGCATGTCTATACAGAAAGGAAGAAAACTACCTCACAAGATGAGGAACAACAATTTCAGCTACCCAGGAGGCCACAAGTAAGATCCACAAGAGTTCTAGCCGCTTTACTGACTACAACATGAACCTGAGGCATTCAAAGAAAGAACACCTCAGCAAGTACAAAATCAAAAGAAGTGGGGAATTAGATTCATAAGCAATAAAATAAGGGGGTTTACCAGTCCTGCAACAAAGATTCTATCAAAAAGAGCAGAAGGAAATAATCAAGACAGTAAGAAGAAACACTGCCCAAAGAGCAGTAAAAACACACCAAGTGTGAACATAAATAGCAACATGCTCTGCTAATTACCTGCAGCAGCATCAAGGCAAACATATGCCAAAAGAAATAGCCACTAGAAAGGAACTAACAGTCCTAACTTGTGAATCATCAACAGTGGTAAAGCCATGGGTCTGGGTTGGTGACCAAAAACAGTCCTCGTCCAAACAACCAGACCAAAAAAAACTCACGTGTTCAACGGTGGCATCCCTAAGGTCCAACACACCAACATAACTAGCCCAAACTGGGGCCAAAATGGGGACAACACACCAAAATAACCAGCCCATCCTGGGGCCAAAATGGTGGTGACCAAGGCTCTACACCACACCACCCCTCACAGAGCCATCAAACAAAAACCACTTGCCATAATTCACGACTCGGCCTTCAAAACCAGCTGAGAAACATCAACAACCCGAAATAAACTCATCCTAACCAACTCAGGAGAAAACACCAGCCTAAGGAGAATACCGCTCATGGCATGCATTAAAGCTTTTTTAGAATGCATAACACAATATGCATAACATAACATTGCATAAGCACAACGTGCCAAGTAAAAGATTTGCATGATGACATATGTACACACATGGTTTTGAGTCAAAAAGAATACAAATTCATGCATTCATGGTCTAAGCACATGAGTTAGTATGATGGTGGTGAACCATCCTAGGTTAAGCATAACATCATCATTGTAAAAACCAAATCCCAGAGCAAGTTAGCAGTTGAAGCTCATATTTAAGTATGTTTTGTCTATACCAGGTAGTTTTGTGCTAGCAGTTGGGCTAGGTCTTGATTGGTGCCAATTCGATTATAGGATGTCGAAGCATCCTTCGACGAGGCTTACTCCCCAATCTGAGGGTGAGTCTTCAGGAGCGCAAAGCGAGGCGTTGATTGAAAGTCTGCGGCAGAGTAATGAAGCCTTATCTAGGCAGATGGTGGGTATGCAGACTCAGATCCAGTCTCTGTTAACAGTTGTGGCAGGACAGCCTCGGAGAGTGCTGGACCCTGCTGTAGGCGTAGCTGTTCCTGTTCCTCCTGCTCCCCAGGTACCTCCTGCTGTGTTGCTCCCAGAGATGACGTTTATATCGCACTTCCAGCGACTAGGACCTCCTACTTATGATGGAAGGGCAGAATTTATGGTTTTGGACGATTGGCTTATAGCCATCGAGGAGATGTTCTCCTATTCTGGAGTTACCCCTGATCAAAGGGTGATGATCGCCGCCTATCAGCTTAAGGGATTAGCGAAGAGTTGGTGGCTGAGCGAGAAGGAGAGCTTGAAAGAGAGATGCTCTTGGGAGACCTTCAAGGAAATGTTGCTAAGGAAGTTTCTGCCTTCGGTCGAGTGCGACCGCCTGATGAATGATTTCTTACATTTGAAGCAAGGTAGCTCACAGTTAGTGAGTATGAGATCGAGTTCAGTAAACTGAGTCAGTTTGCCCCGGCTTGGTAAGCTCCGAGGCGGATCGAGTTAAAAGATTTCTGGGTGGTCTAAGAAGTGACATCCAGCAGCTAGCTGGTGCTTATGGAGCAATGAGTTATACCAGTGTGGTAGAAGCTGCCTTGAAGGTCGAGGCAATCGATAATGCTAAGAACAGAGGCCAGCAAATGAGAAAGGATAAGAGAAAATTGGTTGAAGGAAAGAGCCCTCAGGTGCCTGATGTTGCTTCAAGGAAGAAGAGCAAAGAGGTTTGTAGCTTCTGTGGCCGGTCAGGCCACCCCTTTGAGAGATGTTTCAAAAGGTTAGGAGCTCAGAAGAAGGAGCAGGTTCATGCGATTCAGGGTGCTCCTAAGAGGGACTTGGAGTGTACTTTGTGCAAGAAGAAGGGGCATGATGTTGTCCGTTGCAAGTTAAAGGATAAGGTTTGCTATCAGTGTGGACAAAAGAGGCATGTTAAGGCTCAGTGCCCGCAGTTCCAGCCTGTGCTTCAACTAGTCCCACTTCAGGCATTGCCACTGCCTCAGCGATTGGATAAAGGTAAAGGAAAGCTGAATGTGATTTCCTCAGAGGAAGCTCAGACTTCGAGTTAGGATGTTTCAGGTTAGACGTTCTCCCTAGTTATAATGTTTTAGTTCGTAACTATAGCTTTACCAATTGTTTCCTTGGATGCGTGCGCAACTTTATAGGAAGATTTAAGGTAAAGAACCGTTGGGCGTGTGTTCTCTTCGACTCTGGAGCTACCCACTCGTTTGTGGCTAGAGTCTTTGTGGAGCGGTATCGTTTGGATCTAGATCGAGTTGGGGATGTCTTTTACGTAAAGTTTTGAAAGTCCACCTAGTGTCAGCTATGTGCACCTATGGGGGGGGGGGGGAATAGGTGACGAGCAAAGCTTTTGCGGAATTTACGACGGTACCTGCACAATAAAAATAAAAAGCACAGCACACAGAATACACAGGCAATTTATAGTGGTTCCCCGACTTGGGTACATCCACTTTCCCCCTTCAACCTATCTCCCCAACAAGGGACGACTCGGTCACTTCTCCAACGGGATTGAAATCCAATCCCTGCACTAACGGAAGGAACCCTTCCACACGTGAGAGTCAACACTCCCACAAAACGGGTTGCACCCAACCCTTACAACACGGAACAAAAGTTCCTTTACAACAAAAGTAAATATAGAATGTATACGAGATACAAACTTCTTTCGGAGACTACGGTGTTCCTCTTCGTTCGATGACGTGTTCGTGAAGTCAACGAAGAGTCTACAACCTTGGTCTCTCTTGGAGAGGATCTCCCCGGAACCGGCGGCGGCAACACGAGCGGCGGCTAGCTTCGGGATCGGCGGCTATGATGATGAGCGGCTGCTGAACTTGGAGATCCAAACTTTGTTGCGAAGCAAGCTAGGTCTACCAACGGTCACTCTAGGATCAGTCGTCTCGATCGATTCGGACGGGGGAGTTTTTCCCGGTCAACAAATCGAGAGACAAGAGATCTCTGGATAGACACGTGAGACTCAGAGCTTTGCTAAGCTTCTGTCGCCGGAGATCACGAAGGATTCCCGATTGTTGACGGCGACCAACGTGCCCGAGCACGACGGCGGTGGCGGAGAGGAATCGCGATTTTAGGGTTACGTCGCGGCTCGGTTTCTTTCTCTCTTTTTTACTGTTCAAAATACCCATGTATTTATACACCGTAGCTAACTCCAATATGACCGTTTGTGGGACCCACAATAGAAATCCCTAAATCCCGGTCCAGAAAATTGACAGCTGCAGAATCCGGTTCAGGAGCATCACGAGAAATCACTAAGTGAAAATCGGCGAGAATCGCTGGTGATTCTCGACGAATCGGCGAGAATCACCAAGTGATTCTCGACGATTTGTCGAGAATCGCTAGTGATTCTCGCCGAATCACTTATTGATTCTCAGCGATTTTCACTTGGTCATGAGCTGCTTAACCACAGGTTCGGCGAGAATCACTAGTGATTCTCGCCGAATCTTACTTGGCACCGTTTTGAGATAGCCAGAAGGGGTCGGCGAGAATCACTAATGATTCTCGTCGATTCGGCGAGAATCACTAGTGATTCTCGCCGAATCGGCGAGAATCACTTGGTGATTCTCGTCGAATTTGCCTTGGACAAATTTTTGTCTTCCACCCAGGAGCTGCTCCTTGACCCATCCATGCTCCTAGTCTTCTCTTGCATATGAACGGCCCTGTACTTGAAAGTAAGTGCACTCCAATAGAGAGAGTACACGTAGGCCAACACACTGATCTGCTCAACGAGGGATTACGTCTTGCAGACCCGTGTATATTGACCTACTGCACCCTGACATTGGTGTGCACTTAGCATGGAGGAGCTGCAAGTACAACTTAAGATGTTTCATCAAATACATTGTGAATTCATCTTAGCTTGACAGGTGGCTTCCTCAAATCCAGGTAATTGTGGATACAATACCCAACAATCTCCCCCTATTTGACGAAGCCAAAACCCTACTAGCTAAGATGAATAACACCTATCAAATAATAAACATAGCATTCTGAAATTAAACATGCAGCACAAGAGAATATATGCAACCAAATCAGGACTTGAGTCATTCACAAATTCAAATATATATGCCAATATATATATATATACACATATAATCTCAGAATTGTTCATATGATAACACTAATCATTAAAAGTTCTTAAGACAGAGTGACAAGCTATAAGTTATTGACTATTTTTCCTTAGCTAAGTCACCCTTAGGATTTTGAGCCAAGTACTTCTTGCTTTGCCTCTCCATGTATTCTTTGGGCTTCGGGTAATACCTAGGAGGAGGAACTTTATCTGCATCCTTGTTGTTTCTGAAAAAGATGTTGCGTTTCGCTTCAAACATTTTGTGCGTTTCCCACTCATACTGGCTATATACTTCGTTTCGATTGATCTCTCCTCTTTCTTGCAGCCAGAAGGTGTCTAAGATGATGTTCCTTGAAACTGGACTCCACCTTTCGTTTCGTACATCCTCCTCACTCATTCTGATTCTCTTCTCAGCTAGAGTCTCCTTGGAGGTCCCTTCCTGAACTTTTCTCTTTCCCCTGGCTTTTGCTAAGGCCTCTTGGTAAAACATGCTCCTCAGTTTAGCTTTGGAGAGAGCCCTAGCATCAGCGTCATTTGTGGGAACATCTGCAACACTTGTACTTAAATCCTCAGCAGCACATACTCCCTCAGCGGCCGTAGATGTCTCAGGAACATGAATACCTGCAGGATTGTCAGGCAGAACGACGCCTAACGTACCTAACGCCTGTTGGAGCATCCACCAGCAGCTCTCATAGACAGATTTGCTTGATTGTGCGAAGTGTGTGCTCATGCATTCTTGAAGCTCGGCCAACTTAGCTATATACTCTTTCTCCCCCTTTTTGGCTTCGACAGCGATGCAGTTTGCATATGAGTGCAGGGAGTCATCAATATGCTTGGTGGTCTTGGAGAATTCAGAGACCAAGGCCTGCTGATTAGCGTTAAGAGTGACCATATTACCGTCAAACTTTTGAATGTTGTTGGCGACAACATGTGCATTCTGATTTACGACAGCAAGAGTATCAGTGTTCTTTTTCAATCCGGCCATAAGGAGTGTGACAGCTTCGCCGGCCGCGGTATACTTTTCTTCAAATTTCTTCTCCATCACGTCCAGTTTATGGTTAATTTCCACCATATTCTTGAGCATCAGATTTTCAGAAGTCTTAATCCTTTTCAGCAGTTTATTCTGAGCGTTAGCAAAGGAGTCTTTGAGTTCATTCATAATTCACTGAATGACATTTACTGTGTGAGTGGCTAGCTCATCTCGTAATGGAATAGTCGGAGGCACTTCTTGGCCTTGCTCTTCAGCAGACGCATCTGTAGAGCTGGATACAATCACAGTCTCTAATGGAGGAATGCTGGCGGCCACTGTAGATCTATCTGACTCCCCCTCCACTGGTGCAGGCTTGTCAGATGGAGGTTCAACAGGATCCGGAGCCTCAAATACCTCATGTCCCACATGTCCTTCATCCTCTTCGTCATCATCCAAGAAATCATCTATAGCAGCAGCCTCTTCCAATTCTTGGTCAGCAGTTTCCAGTACAGCATCACTTTCTTCTTGAATTTCGGCCACAGCAGCCCTGGCCACTTGGGCGATTTCAGATACTACATCAGTATGCGAGGGTAGAGGCTCCCCCTCGATTCCTGCAGTCAGGGTATCAGGAATTTCACCGGGGGTTACTGCTGGAGATACTCCCTGTTGCTCTTCCATTGCAGTCTGCCCAATGCGCCTCTCCCATCGATCAAACACACTTGTGTCCATCTTCTTCAAGTAGTGGAGAGGGACACCCTTACTCATATCGAATTTGTCTCCATTTAGCTAGTTTAGATATAGACTTAAGATGCGGCCAAAACTTGGAGAGCCCAAGGTGTCCTTGATCTTCTCAAACAGCAACTCCCCCCAGTTAAACCTCTTGCGGCAGACGACGGCTATCAGGATCTTGAACATATCCCCTGAGATATGGTCATGAGAGCCTGACTTGCAGATGAGCACCTTTCCAATAATGTCGGACAGGAGCTTCCCTTCTTCATTCATATCCTTCCTCTTTATTGATCGAGTTCCTCGTTGGAGACCGCAGAATAAGAGAGTTCTATTTTGTCCTCGTCCTCCAGATAGTCCTCCTGCTCCGAGCTAGAAAGCTGCAGGTAGCGAGTCAGCTTGCTGGCAGACAGCTTGACCTTTGCCCCAGCCACCTTGCTTTTGATTAGTGAGTCGCCTTTTCGGAGTCTTGCGGTGGCGAAGAACTCCAGTACCTCTTTGTCCAAAACTTTGCAAGGGTGCTCCAAGACGAAGGTTAGCCCAGCCTCTTCCAGCATCAGAATGATGTTGCGGAATTCGTCCGAGGCGTGAGAAAACCCAGTTCGAACCAGCTCGCAGCCAGAGAGCAACCCAGCAGTTGTCCTTGGAGCCATTGTAGATCTAGAGAGAGAAGCCCTACTCTAAGCGTTAATGAACATTCAAAAGGAAAACGTCACTAGTGAGAGCGTCCAAGTACGGGTGAGGAAGGGGTTACCTAAGGGCTTATACGGAAGTGAGTTGGTGAGCTTCGGGAAGACCTTCGGTGGATGGAAGAGTTTCCTGTGGGGTTCGGCCTTGCTAGAACCTGGCGAGAACCTTCTCGATTGGACCTTGCGAGAACCTTGCAGTCACAGAGGCACTTCGCGATTCAACGAGAACCTTGCGAGACAACCGGCGGGGAAGAATCTTACAGCGAGAAGATGATCGACGAGCTTCCTGCGGGTGTCGGCGAGTCGGCGGGTGAGGGAAGAATCTTTGTTGAAGGGTCGGCGAGAAGAGCGCTTGCGGTTTGGTGAGTAGTCTGCGAAGGTCGGCGGGATGATTAAGGAAGGTGAAGGGTCGACGAGCTCCTTCGGCGGGATTCGGCGGGATTCTTCGGCGGGATTCCAAGTATATAAAGTGAGATTGAGGGGTTTTCTTTACTAGGAATTGAAAGGTTCCGAAATTGAAGGGTTTTTCTACTGGGAATTTCCACGTTAGGAAGCATTGCAACATTTTCAGATTCTTCTGATGTCAAGTCAATATAAGATCAATAAATACATATTTATTGTAACGACAATCTATTTGGATTTGAGCGAGGCTTCTCCAAACACTTCTTGATGTCAATTGTGATTTGTCGAGATTCACAATGACATATCTTTGTTAACTTTTTATTGATGTATAAAAGTTTGCATGTATCGAATTATCCTATCCTTAGATGCGCATACATACACTAATATACAAAGATGTATCTGTATATAAGGATATATATATATATAGGTAATTGTCAATTGAAAACGACTCAAGTCTTGGAACTGATCATGAGTACCTGGGATTTTGAGAGTCAACGTTTAAATCCCACAGGTAGAACATATTAGGAGCTCAATGTGAGTATGCTCAAGTAAATATCACATTTGTTATTGCAGACGCTTGTTCCAATTTAGTCTTGAGCCACCTACTGTCTAGTTCCCATCATTTTCAAGGGAACCTAGACTACCCTGCAAGAAAGAATTACTTTACCTTAGGAACCCAAATCATATTGGGTCCTAGGTTCCTGTTAGCATAAGCACGCAACTGCCTTCCTTCAGAAAACCTGTCTGGAAGACTACCTCTGTCCCGAGAATGTGGATAAGCCCTTGCCGTGGGCACAGAGGGGTTGTGCCAACAGTCGATGGCAAAGTGTCCCACTTTGCCACAGCACCAACATGGGTGAATGTTGTATCGCCGTTTCCGACCTGATCTCGTGACTGATGTAGTCACGGTCCTAGGTCTAAACGGGATAGGGCATGATCTTGTCACAAAAATTCCTCTTCCATCGTGACACGTGGAAGGGTGGAAAGAATGCATGTTGTGAGCGTTATGAGGCCGGGAAGGTGGTGTCATTCTTTCAGGCATCTCCCTTATAGAGGCCCCATGGAACCTGACATCATGACTTCTATCCTCTCTATCTCGTGTCCTCGAGTGGTGAGAAGTCTTTTGTGAGCTGGGATATGCAGATCCACACTGTGTTGAGGCAGTGACAGTGAATACGAAGGGCTCAGAATGAGCCTTAGGTATTCTCTCGTGGGTGGCCACGCCGGCCCTTGCACTCTGGGTGTCTCCACATGGGGACAGATCACCCTTGCAGTGACCACGACTATGCCTGTGGTCATACCTGAAGGCATGATGAGTTGCCTTCCTGCTTGGAGTGGGGGGTCGGAATACCGTTTCCCCATTTCTCCACGAATTGATAATCCGGGAGATCCACCCGTTTTCTTGCTTTCTCTTAATGGCATCAACCTTGGAGAAGTTTGATACTATTCTTTTCTCATTCTCCAGACTACTCTCTAGAGCTGAGATCTTAGAGTCCTTGGCCTTGTTGGACGCCAATTGGAGAACCAACAAGACCTTCAGTCGAGCAATCTCTTAAGCTTGCTCCTCAGCAAGTAGATTGCTTGACTGAAGGGCTCTCTTCAGGGAATCAGCATTTTCTGAAGGAGGGCAGTTCCTATCTTCAGAAATTTCAAGAGATACGGGGCAGGATGAAGAAGTTACCTGCACTTCTATGTTATTGTCGTTAGATCCAGTGACTATTGTTTCATCCACATCAGAGCTGCTTTCCTCACTGTCCTCTTCAGTCTCTGACACGGACACTGGAGCTCTGATGCAGTCCGGGGGATCCTTGCCTTCATCTTCAGAAGTGAGGACCCCCACATACGCTTCATCCTCTGATTGACAGCATATTCCAGCTTTCTCTGACCCCCCCCCCCATCAGCTCAGAGATCATCATCCACAGAGATTTAGCCGTTCTACATTTTTCCAATCTAGAGCGAGAGGCTCCAGACCAGATATCCATGATAATTTGACGAATCCTCTCGTCCAAGTGAAATAGTGATAGTTCCGTCTCTGACATCTCAGCAATGCCCATGGGCACTTGGATCCCAGAGTCGGAGGTCTTCATTGGAATAAACGGACCCTCTTCCAGGATGAAGGATGCTCGAGGATCGATAGCATCAAGGTGAAATGACACTCTCATTCTCCAGATGGGATAATAATCCTTTGTGCATGCGGGGAGTTTGAGTGGCGGTATCTCATAATCCAGATCCATGCTTCTGACACTGGTGGCAGGATTCTACTCAAGGTGTTAACCATTTTGAAGAGCAACCTCGCTTTGATACCACTTGAAAGTCCACCTAGTGTCAGCTATGTGCACCTATGGGGGGGGGGGGGAATAGGTGACGAGCAAAGCTTTTGCGGAATTTACGGCGGTACCTGCACAATAAAAATAAAAAGCACAGCACACAGAATACACAGGCAATTTATAGTGGTTCCCTGATTTGGGTACATCCACTTTCCCCCTTCGACCTATCTCCCCAACAAGGGACGACTCGGTCACTTCTCCAACGGGATTGAAATCCAATCCCTGCACTAACGGAAGGAACTCTTCCACACGTGAGAGTCAACACTCCCACAAAACGGGTTGCACCCAACCCTTACAACACGGAACAAAAGTTCCTTTACAACAAAAGTAAATATAGAATGTATACGAGATACAAACTTCTTTCGGAGACTACGGTGTTCCTCTTCGTTCGACGACGTGTTCGTGAAGTCAACGAAGAGTCTACAACCTTGGTCTCTCTTGGAGAGGATCTCCCCGGAACCGGCGGCGGCAACACGAGCGGCGGCTAGCTTCGGGATCGGCGGCTATGATGATGAGCGGCTGCTGAACTTGGAGATCCAAACTTCGTTGCGAAGCAAGCTAGGTCTACCAACGGTCACTCTAGGATCAGTCATCTCGATCGATTCGGACGGGGGAGTTTTTCCCGGTCAACAAATCGAGAGACAAGAGATCTCCGGATAGACACGTGAGACTTAGAGCTTTGCTAAGCTTCTGTCGCCGGAGATCACGAAGGATTCCCGATTGTTGACGGCGACCAACGTGCCCGAGCGCGACGGCGGCGGCGGAGAGGAATCGCGATTTTAGGGTTACGTCGCGGCTCGGTTTCTTTCTCTCTTTTTTACTGTTCAAAATACCCATGTATTTATACACCGTAGCTAACTCCAATATGACCGTTTGTGGGACCCACAATAGAAATCCCTAAATCCCGGTCCAGAAAATTGACAGCTGCAGAATCCGGTTCAGGAGCATTACGAGAAATCGCTAAGTGAAAATCGGCGAGAATCGCTGGTGATTCTCGACGAATCGGCGAGAATCACCAAGTGATTCTCGACGATTCGTCGAGAATCGCTAGTGATTCTCGCCGAATCACTTATTGATTCTCAGCGATTTTCACTTGGTCATGAGCTGCTTAACCACAGGTTCGGCGAGAATCACTAGTGATTCTCGCCGAATCTTACTTGGCACCGTTTTGAGATAGCCAGAAGGGGTCGGCGAGAATCACTAATGATTCTCGTCGATTCGGCGAGAATCACTTGGTGATTCTCGTCGAATTTGCCTTGGACGAATTTTCGTCTTCCACCCAGGAGCTGCTCCTTGACCCATCCATGCTCCTAGTCTTCTCTTGCATATGAACGGCCCTGTACTTGAAAGTAAGTGCACTCCAATAGAGAGAGTACACGTAGGCCAACACACTGATCTGCTCAACGAGGGATTACGTCTTGCAGACCCGTGTATATTGACCTACTGCACCCTGACATTGGTGTGCACTTAGCATGGAGGAGCTGCAAGTACAACTTAAGATGTTTCATCAAATACATTGTGAATTCATCTTAGCTTGACAGGTGGCTTCCTCAAATCCAGGTAATTGTGGATACAATACCCAACAAGTTTCCTTCCGATGATTCTGTGGTTTCAGATCAAGGCATTCAGGATTGTCCGATTTTGTTCGGGGATTTTCTAGCAAAGGCAGATTTGAAGGTGATCGACCTGGAAGGCTTTGATGTTATCTTAGGCATGGACTAGTTGTCCAGGTATGATGCAGTTATCCCCTGCACGACGTGGCATCATGACACGTATTTTCTCTTGCTCTGATATGATTTAATAGTTGAGAAAATGTGGGTCGTGACAAAGGGGGTCGCCTAATCCGTGCGGCAAAGAGGCTGCCCGATACGTGCACCCGAAAAACTGGGTTGCCAAGGGGTAGCCCGACCAGGGAGGCGGCGCTTCGTGCGTGAGCACGCAGCAGAGGCAGCGCACTGGCATGCGAGTGGTCAGGCGAGGCCGAGCGCGGCCAAACGATCGGGGGTCGTGTATAGGTGCGTTTGCAGTTGGGGGCTGCGTGCAAGCACGCGCGCGGCCCGGGGCCGCGCGCAGTCTTGCGCGCTACTTAGCGGGACCTTGCTCATGACATTATTGGGGGCGCTTGCCCAATTACACATGTCCCCGACATTTGTGGGCGGTTTTGAGATGAGTGGTCCCGGACTCGCGCGAGACTAGGCCTACTGACTCTATGCTGGCAAGCCAGTCGAGGTCACGCTTAAAGAATCTTTGGTTTGACCTGACCTTTTCCGGGGAACCCCATCAAGACTACATAACTATAAAATGAAAATTTGCACATTCTATCATATTATCTATGTAGGCCCAATAGATTCTACAAATACTTTTACAAGAAAGTCTCTATGAACATATATATCAAACGAGCATTTGAGTGAACTAGAGGAGTCGTGATTCGTTTCAATCTTCCTTCAATGGACGTAATTTTGAGCTATGTTAATTGTAATAGAGAGGCATAACTTCATGAATACGAAATTCGGGGTGAAAACGAGTCGAGCTCGAGCCGAGCTTGGCAAAATTTCCAAGATCGTGCTCGAGCTCGAGCTAATCATTTCGAGCTCGAGCTCGAGCTCGAGCTCGTCGAGCTCATTTTGTACTGGCTCGAGCTTGAGCTCCATGCTTGTTATCGATCTCGAGCTCGAGCTTCGAGCTCGCGAGCTCAAGCTTCGAGCTCGCGAGCTCCAGCTCGAGCTCGAGCTGCTCACTAGATTTTTAGCTCATGAGTCAGAATTTCTATATATATTTTTAATTTTTTTTAAAACAATATAGGACTAAAAGGCTCGCGAGCCGGTTCACGAGCTCATGAACAATAATATTCGAGCTCGAGCTCCACAAGCTCGAGCTCGCGTCGAGCTTTTTTCGAGCTGGCTCAACGAGCTTTCGAACCGTCTCAACTTAACTTGCACCTCTATACGAAACCCCAAATCTCTTAAGATAAATTAGCCACATAAGCTTGTTAAGACAATCACCTTTGTTGTTTGTTGTGGGTCACTCATGGTGCCCTTAAACTGGTTGAAAACGAATCGTCCTACATCAGGAGCGGTCAAGCGTGCAAACAGTTAAAGAAATAAACGACGGCTTAGCAAGAAAATTTTTATGTGTAAAACCCCAAAAAGGAAAAAAAACACGGGGCCGGGAGTGAGCCGACCAAATTTCAACTAACAAGTGTTCGTTGGCACCTCAAGGAAGACAGACCGCCTCCCGTTACAGTAGTAGTAGGTGGAGGAGAAGAAGCTTCGAGGTGACAGGCCACAACTCGAAAACTAAGTAATTTTTGAACTGTTGGAGTGGGGAGCAATGTGGTACGTGCTCTCTGGAGTCTGCAGCGGGTGCTCGAAAGCGGGAGCGATGTGCTCGGCTCGATCAAAAGTTTGTAACTGATGCTCGAAAGAGGGAATGATGCGCTCAGTGCAATCTGGAGTCTGCAACTGATGCTCGGAAGCGGGAGTGAGGCGCTCGGCGCTCGGCGCGATCTGAAGTAGGTTGTTTATTCTATTTGCGAGTATCGACGTCTGCCGCAATGTGCTCGGTGCAATATACATTGTGCTGACGATAAGCTCGGCGATATGTTCTCAGCGCGATGTGCACGACGCGCGGTGCGCGACGCGATGTGCGCGACACGATGTGCACGGTGCAATGTGCACGACACAATGTGCATTGTGCAATTTGCATGGTACAATGTGCATGGGGCAATCCCAGAGGAATCTTCGAATGCTTCCAAGAAATCTTCCAGGGATATTCGAGGATTTCTTCGAGTGCCCGAGGGGATTTTCGAAGGAGTCTTTAGTTGCTCTCTCTCTCATGCGTAGAAAGCAAAGTGGAATGAAATGAGGGCCTAGGGCCTCATTTATAGGTTAGGGTGGCATTTTCATAATTAAGTGGTCAGAGTGTTCAGCTATCTGCACTCCGTAATCATTTAATGTACTATGTGCACACCCGTTATAGGTAGTTTTAGGACTATATGTACACCTATGATAGCGCTCGGCGCGATCTGGAGTCGATTTCTTGTCCCGGTTGCGAGCAATGGCGTCTACCACAATGTGCTCGACACAATAGCACAATGCAATGTGCACCGGGCAATGTGCTCGGCACGATGTGTATGATGCAATATGCATAATGCAATGTGCATTGTGCAATGTGCATTGTGCAATGTGCATGATGCCATGTGCATGGTGCAATCCTCGAGGGGAATTCGAATGCTTCCAAGAATCTTCGAAGGAATCAAAGAACTTCGAGGATTTCTTCGAGCGCCCAGCGAGATCTTCGAATGATTCTTCGTGAGCTCTCTCGTGCATAAGAAGCAAAGTGAGATGAAATGAGTGTCTTACGACGCCATTTATAGGTTGAGGGAGACATTTTCGTAATTAAGTGGTTAGGTTATTCGGCTATCCGTACACTGACCATTTAATGTACGATGTGCACAACCATTATAGGTAGTTTTATGGCTATACGCACACCCATGATAAGCTTTATTGTTATATGCAGACCCATGATGGATACGGTTATGTGCACACCATAACCATATTATTTGCTATACACACACCGCTATGTGGACCCATCAGTGGGTTCCCGCTATTCGCACCCCGCCTTTATATACGCTATTATGCACATATTTAGGTAACTGGTTATACGCACACCCATTATGTGGATTGGTTATGTGCACCCGCAATAATGGGTGGTTACGCGGATGATGGGGTGTGGTTGTTATGCGACTTAGATGGTGCACATCGAAAGATAGTCGGTGGTCGAGGGTTTGGCTGGTGGAGGCAGAACGAAGGTGAAGGCCGGACCGTGGTGGACGACCAGCGGTAGAGCCCGGTCAGCGGGGACGACTGGTTGAGGGCCAGTGGGATGGCCGATCGTGCGGTGAAAGAGGGTCGGAGGGACGGCCAACTGAGGGGTTGGACAGGCGGTATGGGGCCGGGCAGCCAACACTCAGCTGTGCGGCCGCGCGCAAAGGCGTGCGTGGCCGTGTGGCCGAGGTGCCGCCCGTACATGGGCCGCGTGATGGTGGGCGGTGGTGCGGCCACTCACGGTGGCAGCATGTGCGCGGTCAAGCTGTTCCTGCGGCGTTATGCATGTTCGTGAGGTCATAGTGGGGTTGATTTTGGTCAACCACACTCAGCCTCCATTTTTCCCACTAAATTAATGGGAAGGATGATAATTTTCACTATCTGTGGCCTGAAATTTCAATAAATTGAAAGTTCATTATCAATCTTATATTCAACTTCATATAAAAGACCGAGTAAATATTGTTTTTACTCTTGAAGCAACCAAATTTTCACTAACAAACAGAGTAAATCATGTTTTTGTACTCTTCAAGCAACCAAATTTTCACTAACATGGAGAAAGCAAACAAGCAAAATCGACCGTCTCATAACAATGAAGGAGACATCCGGCTTAATAATTGTAAAAAAAAAACAAAATTTTCAACTAGTCTTTAAAATTCTTTTTTTTTCAATAAAGGGTCAACTTTATGGACATTGTAATTGAGATCAATAAGACTATCCATATGCGTAACTCCTATGTATCTTGTTTCAATAAGAAGATCCGCAATATTTTTTTGTTGGTTATTATACACAGATCAATTTTGTCTATTCGCAGAGCTTTACTAATCACAGCTTCAGAGAGATAAAAAATACTATTCGCAGGCAGACATGTTATTCACAAATCAGTTGAAAAAAAGTAAATATATAAATACTCCAGAATTTGATACAACTTGCCTGCCACCCAAAACCTGTCCAGAATTTATATATACATTTACATATGCAACCATTAACTAAATGGGCCCAAAATAGTCCAAAATTAGTATCTTGCCCATATATTAACATGTAATCATGAAAATTACTAACATGTTCATATATTTACATAAAACATCCATTTGCATATATAGACATTTAGCCATGAATATTGCGTCAGGTCTGACGACCGCATTTTCATTAGCATCTCTTGGAGAAACCAAAACAAAGAAGTATCTTCATTAGCATCAGGTTTCCATCAGGTTTGTAACAATTTATTATAGAGTTCAACTGCAAAAATGTCCTCCCATTAAGAAAAAATTTGTATCAGATAGCCTAATTAAACATGCAAAATTGAACATGCTGTGAAAAATTGACCTCTGCATTATCGTAAGGAACCCAAAACATGCAGTGGGGAATAGAGTTCAACTGCAAAAACAAACATGCATGTAGTATATAAATGATTAAACAGTTGCTTAAAGAATATAAAAAACTGAGTTCAACTAAAGCAGTCACCTCAAAAGTTAAACTCAGAAGTAGGACTCGTACAAAAGCAAAAGGTCCTCCTTCAATGTCATATTAAGAAGCTGTTGAAATAAAACATTACTTCCATTACTGAGCATATCTATTTGGCAAATGTATTGTATTAAATCTAATTATTTATGGTGAATACTAACAAACCTCAAAACTAGTAGTCATCAAGATTAACTATATTTGTGTTTGTACCCTCTTGGAACTAAGAATGAACCAATCTTGAGTTGTATGTAGCTTCTCATGGCTCAGCAATTAGATCATGAAACCTTCTCCATGGTGAGACAATACGTGGCAAAGGACACCCGTCACGCACTCTCAAGTGCACAGAATGATTACCATCTATGAAGCTCATACATAGTAGTTGCGGCATTGCCGGGGGTTTAGAATTTAAAGGTAGAAAGGTGAGGCATTGAAGTGCAGACAACTGAACTAGTGCTATGTTGTAATATGATGCTAGCACAAACCCCATTTCTGGCATTGACAACCATTTGTCTTCTGGTGCCGGTATTTGAGCACAATCAAGTGATGTCACCAAATATGTGTATCTTGATGCGCCAAATATATTATGGTAAATGATCTCCTTGGTACGTAGTTCCCTAGTCAAGTCCAACCTCAATTGTGCTCAGTTTTCCCCCATATCCAATCCTTGGCTTACCACTCGAAAGCCACAATGTCCATCACCAAGCACGTTAATCACTTCTACTATGTGATCCACTATATATGGTGGCATTTGTCTATATACATCATGTAACAGCCCGATTTTTATCAGCAGGCCAATTTTCGGGTGACATGGCCTGGGACACGGGCGTGTCCCAGGGCGTGTCCTGCATGCGTCTAGTGTCAAGAGGACCAGTCGACGAATGGTCGAAAAACTTTGGTCGACTCTGGACACGGCCTGTGACACGGGCGTGTCACAGGGCGTGTCAGCGCGTTCGACGAAAGTTGCTCGACGATCGTTGAGTGTCGAGATGCGGTCGACGTTTGTCGAGTGCAGTGAACATGGCCTGTGACACGGGCGTGTCACAGGGCGTGTCCCTTTGGTTCGACGAAATCAGCCCGACGATTTTGAGCTGGGGCGTGTCAAGTGCCGTGTATGGGCACACGGCCTGGGACACGGGCGTGTCACAGGCCGTGTGAGTCTCGGGCGATTTTGGGATTTTTTCAGCCTGATAAACACGGCCACAGACACGGGCGTGTCTGAAGGCGTGTTGAGTGACACGGCCCATGACACGGGCGTGTCCCATGGGCGTATCACTGGTTTGGATAAGTCGGTTGAGCACCGCTTGAGGCACACGGCCTGGGACACGGGCGTGTCACAGGCCGTGTCAGACAAATATTAGGTTTCTGGCAAATTTGTGGTCGTCCATTCCTTCAGCTGGGATCCAAGGGCTGAGCTTCTTTCCTATTTCCTTAAGGCTGAAAACTGAGAACATATTCTCATTTGATTAGTGCCTTCATCTTTCTACAAGTTAGAGAGAGAAAGGGAGAGGAAGAAGGAGGAAGGAGAAGGGCTGCTGCTGGTGGAGCTTGAGAGTGTCAAGCTGCGTGCCGAGGCCAGTTTTGCGGAGGAAAACCTCTTGCCAACTAGGAGCTTCATGGCACCAAAGAGGTCTTCAAGGGTAACGACTTTTCTTCTTAGTCATGTGAAGGCTTCCTTTTGGCATATGTGTGTGATTCCCCCACCAAGAGGCGGCTGATTTTGGGAGTCTTTGGGTGGATGCATGAAATCCCCTTTTGTTGGCATATAGATCCGGAAATGGAGTACGGAATAGGCATGCTGTGTGAAGCCCATCTGGATAGGTTGGTCTGGATTGGTGGTGTTGCATACGAATCGGAGAAGACTTCGTGATAAACGTGTAGATTAAGGAGTCAACGGGTTGTGCCTGTGAAGGGTAGTAGCAGGAAGTACTGGAGTGGTAGTCTAGGAAAATATCCGTTTTATGCTTGTGCTTTTGGGCCGTACCTGTGAATGAGTAACAGTAAGTACTGGTATGACCAGGAAAGGCCCTTTGTGATGCTTGATGTCTTAGGGTGTCCACCTATGAAGAGAGTAACAGGAAGTACTGGTGTGCCCAGGAAAGACACCTGACATTTGTGATATTGCGGTGTCGTGCCTATGAACGAGGAACAGGAAGTACTGGGGTGCCCAGGAAAGACCCACTGATATTGTGAGATAAATGGGTGTAGAGAAATACCTAGGCTGAATACCAAGAACAGGATTGGTGAGACCGACCCGCACCTTTGATTAAGCCACGAGGACGCCGTACTCGGTGAAGGCAAGGCGATTTGAGCAACGGGGGGGTGGAGGATCCGACCTGCGTTATGTCTGTCCGACGTGGACCAGAAAGTGTGGTCTGTTGGAGCGCATAGCAAGAGTCTTAGGCCTGCGCGCCATGACACAATGGGGGGGCTACGGGCTATCCCGGTGTAGTAAGACTAGAACTCCGGCTGCACGCCATGAAGTAAATTCTCAAGAGAGTTACCGTTAGGTTGTGACCCTGATACGGTGGTGGGCAAGTACTTTGCCAGAACACCAAGAATGTGCCCTGAGAGCACGGACCGTTGGGCCAGATGGCGAACGGTTGTGATGGCATGTGTGCGTGAAAGCACATTATATGACTATATTGCCATGCTTGTGACATGTTATGCCTGTAGGGAAGATTATCGCTGCCCCGAGAAAAGGGGTAGGGTCGTTATAATGGGGTCAGCTGAATGCTGACCGTTGCTTCTGTTTGCCACCGTTTGGTGGATTGCCCTGTACAGGTGTGGGAGAGCCAAGCGGGACGCATAAAGGTTGAGGTCCTTGTTGTTGCTGCTGCTGCTTCTGCTAGCCTTGAAGGCTATTTGGAAATGCTTGTTGTGTTTTCTTTTATTGTGGCCGGCCTGCGCACCAATGTTGCGGCCACTGTTTTGAAAGCCATATAAGGCCATAAGGCCATCTTTTATACTGTTATAAGACATTCCTAGTTTAGATATATACAATGTGGAGTTGTATTATATGTTGGACATTCACTTGGGGAGTTCATGTAGTAAAATAGTCTTCCGCTAGAATGCAATGTGTTAAGGTGCGTTGCGCTACTCTGATATCATCCCGTACCTTCACCGCCTGTTTTGTGATATATGTTGTGGGGCCCCGGCTGGACCTTCTAGTATATATCATATGAATGGATGGGGTTGTTACATTTTTGGTATCGGTTGTCTTGGTCTTTCCCTCTCGAAGTCGTGGTCGACTTCTTTTGTGGGGTGGCGAGCACGTGTTTGTGCAAACCAAAGTATACAATTGAACTCCTGAATGACCATGATAGGAATGCAAATTTTTGTATTTGGGGAACCTGTGTGTTCCTATTTTGTATTGTTTGCTTGTGTAAGGCCGCTAATGTGTGTGTCTTGTCCACCTTTAGGTGACACGGAGTGGAGCTGGGCAGTCAGAGCCCCAGCATTCTGATGAAAGTATGACACCAGCCGCGGTGCCTACACCTCCACCGTCTATGGAACATGTGCATTTAGTTGCCGAGGTTTCATTTACCATGATCCAAGGCCGACCACTTGGGCAGGAGCAACCAACTGTGAGGCCAGAATAGGTGGCGACAAGGCCTGAACCTGTAGTGGATGTGGCACCTCGAGCGGCTGAGAAGCAGCTGACGTGGTTTAGGAGTTTCCATCCGCCTACGTTTTCGGGAGCGGGAACTCCTACGCAGGCTGAGGATTGGCTATCGCGCGTCAAGCGCATCATGACGGCGATTGGATCGGAGGAGCATCCGAAAGTCACGCTAGCTACCTTCCTGCTTGAAGGAGAAGCTAGATTGTGGTGGGATGAGATGGAGTTGCATCACTTGGCGGGTCGTCCCTTAACACAAATATCCATGGAAGAATTCTCCCGACTCTTCCTAGCGAAGCACCTTCCTGCGGCTCAACGGATAGCCATGGAAAATGAATTCCAAAGGCTAACGCAAGGTGATGGCAGTGTGGACGCATACCTGCATGAGTTTACTCGCTTGGGGCGATATGCGGGTTCTATTTTTGCTGATGAGCAGAGGAAGACAAATCGGTTCTATGAAGGACTGAGGGATGAGTTGAGGTTCCTGGTTTCTAGTTCTGTGAGCCAAGGCTTCCAGGCATTGGTCGACACTGCAAGCGCATTGGAAAAAGATATGAAGAGGGTGCAGGGGAAGAGGGCTTTGGCTGTGATGCAACCGGAATGGAAGGTGCCCCGATATGGGAAACCATTTTATAAGAAGAGATGCGGCAAGAATTCCAAGACAAGTGGACAAGCTCCTTCATCAGTTGCATCGGGAGCAACGTCGGGGGCTACCTCAAAACCGGATACTCGTATATACTATAATTGTGGCCGGGTGGGGCATATAGCTCGAGATTGTCGGATGCCTCCAAAGAGTGAAAAGAAGGCGGGAGCATCTTATGCGGAAAAAGGAAAGGCGGTGGTGGACTCCTCTGCCTCTCAGGCGCAACCCCGGGTCTACAATCTTGGCCTGCAAGAGGCCATCAAGCAGAGTGACATCGTCACAGGTATGAGTTTAGTTTTGCATATACTATTGCTTGTATGCTTTGCTTCGTGCATATGTATCTGTGGCTTGTGTGTGTGACATGATTGTCACAGGCTTTGTGATGATTCGGGACACGCTGGCGCGAGCACTGTTTGATACAGGTGCGTCGCATTCTTTTCTGTTTAGTGAGTTCATAGCGCGGCTTGGGATACCTAGTCGTGCAAAGACAGAGAGCGTCAGAGTGGTGTTGCCGAATGGCTGTTGGATTCTTGCGGATCACACTTGCGATGTGGCGGTCCAAATAGGAAGTCGGGATTTTAGTTTGACTGCTTCTGTATTGCCGATATCGGAATTTGACGTGATTTTTGGGATGGATTGGCTTCCGGAGCAGCATGCCATGATTGATTGCCAGTCCAAAGAGATCACGTTGGGCCAGAATACCGAACAGGAGACAAAGTTCGCGGGTATGCGAGGAGTGGGCGGGACGTTGATGTCTGCACTCCAGGTAGTCAAGGCTGTTCGGAAGGGTGCGGAATGTTAATTCGCACTGATTCAGGCTGTTGAGCCTACGTCCAGTGTGTGCGAGGTTCCGATTTTGGCAGAATTTACAAATGTGTTTCCCATGGATCTCCCTGGGCTACCACCCTAGCGGGAGATTGACTTCACGATCGAGTTGGTGCTAGGTGCGAAACCTGTGGCCCGCTCGCCATATCGCGTCGCGCCGAAAGAGATGGCTGAGTTGAAAGTCCAACTACAAGAATTGCTGGAGCAAGGTTATATACGCCCAAACATGTCACCTTGGAGCGCGCCTGTGCTTTTTGCGAAGAAGAAAGATGGTGGATTGCGGTTATGTATTGATTATCGTGAACTGAATAAGCTGACCGAGAAGAATAAATATCCGATACCCCGCATTGATGAGTTATTCGATCAGCTGGTGGGCTCTACCATCTATTCCAAGTTGGACCTGAAGTCTGGTTATTACCAGTTGAGAATTCGGGAAGGTGACATTCCCAAAACTGCATTTGGAACGCGTTACGGGCACTATGAGTTCACAGTCATGCCATTTGGAATGTGCAATGCGCCCTCAGTGTTTATGGATTTGATGAACTGCAATTCCACGAGTACCTGGATCTGTTTGTGATCGTGTTCATTGATGATATCCTGGTGTACTCGAAGTCAGAAGCTGAGCATGAGACTCACTTGCGGTTGGTGTTGACTACATTGAGGCAAAATCAGCTTTATGCCAAGTTCTCGAAGTGCGAGTTTTAGCTATCGTCGGTGGCTTTTCTGGGCCATGTGGTGAGTGGAGCGGGAATTGCAGTGGATCCAGCAAAGATAAGGGCTATACAAGAGTGGCCAATGTTGTCTTTCGTGGCCGAGGTCAGGAGTTTCCTTGGACTTGCGGGCTACTACCGAAGATTTGTTGAAAACTTCTTGAAAGATATGATACCTAAACACCTAGAGGGGGGGGTGAATAGGTGACCTAAACCTTTTTGAAACTTTGTTGGCAGCAAAACAGTTATCTCACAGATTTCTACAGCTAACAGCAATAACAAAATATAAACTGCAAATCCACAGCACAGCACAGCACAGCAGACACACAAATTTATAGTGGTTCCCCAATCTTTGGGTACATCCACTTTCCCCCTTCGCCTATCTAGCAGTGTACTAGATTCGGCCAAACTTCTCCACTATCTCAGAACCCAACTAGGTTCCTACACCTCAGGCCCAAAGCCTTACACTCAGCCACCAAGGCCTACACTCAGCCACCCAGGCCTACACTCAGCCAATCAAGGCCTACACTCAGAGTTCTTCAACTCCTACACTCAGGCAACCAAGCCCTACCCTCAGCCTTTATAATATAGGCTTACAATTCACTCAGATCCAATGGATCCTACAAGTTAAAATTGAATTACAATAACTAACTCTACAACTCAGGAAATAAGAGAGGAGTTGAGAGTTTCTTGAAGAGTTCTTGGAAGAACTCAGCTAGATCCAAACTGACTTAGCTTCCTTCAAAGCTTCTTGAGTAGAACTGAATTAGTCTGAATCCTCTGCAGTTGATCCTTGACCTCTGCTTCTTGAGATCCAGATGATTCTGAATCCTTCTTCTCAGCCTTAGTTCCAAAGACTGAATTCTTGATTGGAGCTCTCTCTCTCCAACTTCTTAGATCTGCAGTTGGACTGCCAGATCTTCTTGTGTTGATACTCTGTGTACCACTTATCTGATTACTTGAATAATCTGATCAATTACTTCAAATAGCTTCAACAACAGTTTCTGTAAACTGTGAGTGCCTATTTATAGGCATTCTTCAAGGTAACCGGCTGGTCCGGTTCATAACTGACTTCTGACTTAACTGACAGTTGCTGTAGACCGGCTGGATCGGCAGCTGTCATATCAACCAGTCAATTCTTGAAATTCTCTAACTGTCAGATAGTGTCGAGACTTTCTGTTCTTAAGTGTCGACACTTATAGACCAAGTGTCGACACATGTTATGTAAGTGTCGACACAAGTCTACAAGGTGTCGACACAACTCCTTGTATGTCTCGACACAGATTCTTCTTCAAGTGTCGACACTGAAATTAAGTGTCGACACAAGTACTTGATCTTCTGTATCTTGTAGTATTCTTCTAAGTGTCGACACATCTCCTTTGTGTCGACACATCTTCATGTGTTGAAACTGTCAAGTGTCGACACTGCTTCTTGGTGTCGACACAAGTCTTTCAATTTTGTTTCTTCAGCTGAGTGTCGACACATTCCCTTAGTGTCGACACTTGTACTTAGAATATTTTGTAAACTTTTCTGTTCTTTGCTAAGTGTCGACACAGCTCCTTGTGTCGACACTTTCTTCAAGTGTAGAGTCTTCAACTAAGTGTCGACACATTGTGCTGAGTGTTGACACTTTCTTCAAGTGTTGACTCTTCTGGTTGTGTGTCGACACATTGTGCTGAGTGTCGACACATACTTCAAGTGTTGACTCCTTTGAGTGTGTGTCGACACATTGTGCTGAGTGTCGACACATTCTCCATATGTTGACTCAGCTGATTGAGTGTCGACACATTGTGTTGAGTGTCGACACTTGTCCTTAGTCTCTGCAGAATTTTGCTGAGTGTCGACACAACTCCAAGTGTCGACACTTTCTGATGTAGACTCAGCTCTTCTAGGTGTCGACACTTCTGCTAAGTGTCGACACAGCTTTTCTGCATTCTTCTTCACTGAGTGTCGACACAGCTCCAAGTGTCGACACTTTCTGTCTGGTGTCGACTCTTCTTCTCAAGTGTCGACACAATTACTCCAAGTGTCGACACTGCTTGTCTGGGTGTCGACACAAGCTTTCTCAAGTGTCGACACTTTCCCTCTGGGTGTCGACACATGGACTTAGAAACTTTTAGCTTCAGTCCAGTGAATACCTAACCTGTACAAGTAACTCAAACAAACATCAAATACATTATGATGTATATCATTGAGTTAGGTGAGGCTTCTTCAAATCAGGTACATTTGACCAATGTACCCAACAATCTCCCCCTATTTGGAGAAGTCATAACCCTTAGTCAATGATATACACCACTCATAATTAAAAATTAGAAAATGATGTAAAGCAGGTATATGTCAACAGGGTAAACTTAAACATGTAATAAAGCACACATGTATACTCATTAAACATTGCAGAACAAACAAGAAATAGACACATGCTTCTGAACAATCATGAGATATATTTATCAAAAATTGTTCTAACATTGTTTTAATACATTTCCATTGTTTTACAAAAATATTTCATATGTAAAAGATTACAACAATGTTTCTTAGTCTAATCTTAGTCTAGTTCTAATCAGGTTCTTTTATAACTATTCCTTTCCCAGCTTGTACTTTGGCCTTTACAGCAGCAGCAGCAGCAGGCTCAGCATCAGCAGGCTTCTTGCCTTTGAGATCTTTCTTATCAGCCTTGATCTTTTGCCTCTCAAAGTAATGATAGGGCTTAGGAAAGTACTTGCTAGGCTCCACAGCTGTAGGAGGTAGCTTTCCTAACTTAGCCTTCCTTCTATACTGGACAATGGCTTCTAGCCTAATCTCATGCTTCCTCCATTCTGCTTCTGAGAACCATTTGTTCCTTTCATGAGCATTGTCCTTGGCTGCTTTCCAGGCTGTGAGAATGATGTTCCTAGAAGTAGGGCTCCACTGTTCAAAATCTGGTTTTTTCTCAGCTAGTTCCCTAAACTTCTTCTTTGACAGCCTTGTCTCTTCTTCTTTGTCCAAAGCCTCTTGCATAGCTGCTGTTATAGGTTGAACAACCTTTTCCAGAACAACATTTGACTTTCCAGCAGGTGGGCTATACATTGTGCTGACTTCTGCATGAACCATGTCAAAATCTGGAGGTGGATTGATCACCTGGGCTACTTCCTGTTGCTCACCTCCAAGATATGCACTTTGAATTCCTGATTCAGCAACATTATCATCATCACACAGGGGAGGATAGCCCAGTGTAGCTCTGATGGAGTTAGATATCCATTTGGCATGGTCAGAGCTAGCTTTGACTAACACCCTCTCCCCCTTTATGACTTCTTGTGCAACATGGTCTCTGACATCATCCTTTTGGAACCTGATTTGGCTGTCCAAGTACCTGATTCCATCCTTAAAATAAGGTCTAAGCTTTGTAAGCTGTTCAGAAATGACCTTCTGTGAATCCTTGATTGCAGTCTTAACAGCAGCAATTTCATTTTGAAATACTTTATCAAATTCAGCCTTAACTGCAGCAGATGATGTTGAAGGTTTAGTAGTCTTATTTTTCAGTTCAGTGACTATAGCATTGTGAGAAGCTGTCAGATTGTCATTCATTCTCAACTAATTCTCCAGCACATAGCCTTGCTTCAGTGCTATATCATCTACTTGAGACTTTATCTTCTCTTGGTGGGTTGCCAGATAGACCACTGCATTACCACCCTTTGAAAAACATTCAGTCATCTCCTTTTTATTAAGGTTCATTTCAAACCTTATTGACTTGATTTCCTGTGCCAGATCAAATTGTAGGGTCTTGTGCCCTTCATCAACATAAGTCTCTATAGCCTTCCTTTGCTCATCCAGCTTGATCTGTAGTGCAATCAGTAAAGCACTATAGTCAGCAGTTGGAGCTTGCTGAACTATGGGCTGTGGGGCAATGGATTGCAAGGCTTTCTTGTAACTCTGACTTCTCCTCTTGAAGACATAGAGTTTCTTCTTTTTAGCTTGTTCAGCCTCATCTTCCTCAGACTCTGAAGTACTGGCGATATCAACCCTGTCCTTAGGGCTTGATGGTTTGTCAGCTTGCACATCAAGTGCTTTCTCACTTTCTTGCCTGACAGGCTCTTCCACAACATGCAGTTGCTCCCCCTCAGCAGCAGCACCCTTCTCTTCAGCAGCAACAACTTTATCCATGTCAAAGTCCTCTTGTTCTAGATTTAGAAATAGATCTTCCATGGTAAATTCTACTGGTGACTGTGCAGGAGAAGTACTGGGTCCATCAACTACTTTATCAGGAACCACTTCTAGGATAACTGATGTGTCTTGGAGAACAACATCTGGTTCTTGATTTGCTTGCTGAGTTTGCTGATGGACATCAGACAAATCAGAATCTATTACAGAAAAATCTAAAGTATTGAGGTCAGTAAGTACCTCTTGGATAATGAGTGTGGCTTGCTCACTGTCCAGAGTAGAGGGTTCTTCTACTGCTGGAAGCTCCCCCTGGCTTGGATCCTTATACTTGGGGCTAGCTGGAGGCAGCTCCCCCTGGATTTCAGCTGTCTCTTGAGGAGCAGGAGACTTCTCTGCAGCCACTTCTTCTTGACTATCAGGAGTGAAAACAACTTGTTCTTCACTACCTGAACTGCTGGAGGACTCCTGTGTCACAGGAGATATCTTCCTCTTCTTCTTTGGAGGTGAATCTTTCTTAGAAACTTGCTTCTCTGGGGTAGGTATTTCTTTAGATAGTACTCTTTCCCACCTGGAAAATATCCTTTGATCCATCCTTCTCATGTGATTGATTTTAGTACCAGCAGCATTGCTCATTACCTCTGGTATTGTACCAGCCAGGTAGAGACTTAGTATTCTGCCCAGATTGGGCTTCTTCAGACTCTCCTTAATTTTCTCATACACAACCATTGACCAGTCTGTTTTTAGGTTGAAGATAATTCTGGTCATAACACCGAACATGGAGGCTGACACCCTGTCATACCCTCCAGTCTTGCTGAGTATAACTTTCCCCACAATTTCAGACAGGAATTTTCCTTGGTTATTCATTCCTTTCCTGTTGAATACAGATCCTATCTTCATCTTAGGATCTAGACCACACCAGGTAAGTGCTTCCCTGGTCTTAGATGTAGTCACTTCCTCTTCTGCTTGAATTTTAGGTAGCTGAAGTACCTTTCTCAGAGTTTTGGGTGAAATCTTGACCTTGGTTCCATGCACTCTTGATTTGATTTTGTAACCTGAGTCATCTACAGAAGCTCCAGTAAGGAATTCAAGAACTTCCTTCTTCCATATTTTGGTTGGTTCTGAAACCAAGTACTCCAATCCAGAATCGGTGACTAGGGTTACCACCGATTTGATTTCTTGATCGCCATCGTCGAACGCGCCACGAACCAGTTCATATCCTTCATTGACGTTCTCCTCGAGCTTGGGAGCCATTAGGGTTTGTAGAATTAGTCTTTAGAAAAGAGAAATGTCGACACAGTAGTTTGGTCTCGAAACTCTGAAAGCGTGTCGACAAACAAAGACAGAATCCTATTTATACCTTTCTGGTTTGAAGACGAACAGACGGGATGGATTACTAAAGATGTGTCGACACTGGCAATAAGTGTCGACACTGGCAATAAGTGTCGACACTGACTTATAATATCTCGACACTCATGTGTCGACACAAGTTTAGTCAACAGATTTTATGTGTCGACACTTGGTTATGTGTCGACACCACACTACTCGACATGTAGTCGAGACGTTACTTAGAAAATTCTGAGTAAAACTTAAGTGTCGACACCTCATTGGATGTGTCGACACCAACTCGACATGTGTCGACACTAACATTCTGAAGTGTCGACACCAACTTCCTAGATGTGTCGACACCATTTTCCTGAAGTGTCGACACTTACTATTCTGTGTCGACATAGACTTGTCTATGTGTCGACACCTTTTTACTTAGCCAATTTTTAGTTCTGTAAACTTAGTCTAAGTTTATCATACCTAGTTCAATTTTGAACCTATTGAACTTAGCTTCTTCTAAGGGCTTAGTAAACATATCAGCTATCTGATTATCAGTTTTAACATATTCAAGTGCAATATCATTTCTTTCTACATGCTCCCTAAGAAAGTGATATTTAATCTCAATATGTTTAGTTCTACTATGTGATACAGGATTATTAGCTATTGAAATAGCACTTGTAGAATCACAGAAAAGTGGAGTTCTACTTACCTGAAATCCATAGTCTTCTAGCTGATGTTGAATCCATAGAAGTTGAGCACAGCAACTTCCTGCAGCTACATATTCTGACTCAGCTGTGGAGATAGCCACACTGGTTTGCTTCTTACTACTCCATGAAATGAGTCTTCCACCTAGGAATTGACAGGATCCAGTAGTGCTCTTTCTATCTTCTTTGCATCCTGCAAAGTCTGCATCTGAATAGCCTGTTAGATCAAAATCTCCATTCCTAGGGTACCAGAGGCCTAGATAAGGTGTGCCCTTTAGATATCTCAAAATCCTTTTGACTGCAGTCAAATGAGACTCTTTAGGGCAGGCTTGATACCTGGTACAAACACATGTAGCATATATGATGTCAGGTCTACTAGCAGTCAAGTATAAAAGTGAGCCAACTATCCCTCTATACAAGGTTTCATCTACAGGTTTCCCTGCATCATCCTTGCTAAGAGACATACTTGACCCCATAGGAGTCTTCATGGTACTGGATGAATCCATACCATACTTCCTTATGAGTTCTAGGGTGAACTTGGACTGACATATGGATAGACCACTTTCAGTCTGTTTAACTTGGAGACCCAAGAAAAACTTCAGTTCTCCCATACTACTCATCTCAAATTGACCTTGCATAAGTTTTGCAAACTTTTTACAAAGGCTGCTTTCAGTAGACCCAAATATAATGTCATCTACATATATTTGGACTAGTATGACTTTGCCTCTAGATTCCCTAAGGAATAGAGTCTTATCTATTTTCCCCCTTGTGAACTTGTTCTCAATGAGGAAACTAGATAGGGTTTCATACCAAGCTCTAGGAGCTTGCTTTAACCCATACAATGCTTTCCTAAGTCTATAGACATAATGAGGTTGAGTTGGATCAACAAAACCTGATGGCTGCTCCACATAGACTTCTTCTTTCAAATTACCATTTAGGAATGCTGACTTGACATCCATTTGGTATACCTTGAATCCTTGATAGATTGCATAGGCCAAGAACATCCTTATGGCCTCCAGTCTGGCTACTGGGGCAAAGGTTTGATCAAAATCAATACCTTCTTCTTGCCTATATCCTTTTGCAACCAGTCTTGCTTTATTCTTAATGATGACCCCTTGTTCATCTAACTTATTTCTGTAGATCCACTTAGTTCCTATAACATTGTGGTCTTTAGGTTTAGGAACCAGTTCCCAAACCTTGCACCTTTTGAACTGATTAAGTTCTTCTTGCATAGCTTCAGTCCACTGTGGATCTTGTATAGCTTCTTCAAATTTCTTTGGTCCTATTTGAGACAGAAAACTTGAATATACTACAGCATTCTGATTTCTGCTCCTTGTCTGAACACCTTGTCTTGGATCTCCAATAATCAGTTCTACTGGATGATCTCTTAGATGCCTGTTGGCTGGAGGCATCCTTACTTCTGGTTGTACTTCTACTACATCTTCATCATGCTGAGTTCCTTGTACTTCTTCAGCTCCTGGTACATGTAGTTCTCCCCCTGGACATAAGCCATCTTCTTCTACTTGCTGTCTTGCAGCAGGTATATCTTCTATGGTTAACTTGTCCATCTTCTTAGTAAGACCTGTGGGGCTGCACACACTACTAGACAACTCATTGTTAATAAGTTTTGTCTCATCAAAAACTACATGCACAGACTCCTCTACAACTTGTGTAGTCAAGTTGTAGACTCTATAAGCCTTACTATTATTGTTGTACCCAACAAACACTCCCTCTTGGGACTTGGCAGCAAACTTAGTTAAGTAAGACTTCCCATTGTTAAGTATGAAGCATTTGCAACCAAAAATCTTGAAATAGGATAGGTTTGGTTTCCTGCCTTTCACAACTTCATAGGGGGTCTTATTTAACCTTTTAGTGATGGTAGCCCTATTTATCACATGGCATGCAGTGTTAACTGCTTCAGCCCAGAAATACTCTGGCAGTGATGAATCACTTAATAGGGTCCTACCAGCCTCTATCAAGGTCCTATTCTTCCTTTCAGCAATGCCATTTTGCTGAGGTGTTCTAGGTGAAGAAAATTCTTGAAATATCCCAAAGTCTTCACATAGTCTTGTCATGCTATCAGACTGAAATTCAGTGTCATGGTCACTTCTAATTTTGACCACTGTACTGTTTAGTTCATTCTGAATTTGCTTGACAAAGTTATGGAAAACACTAGGTGTTTCAGATTTCTGTCTTATGAAGAACACCCAGGAAAACCTTGAGTAGTCATCTACAACTACAAAGGTGTAGACCTTCCTACCTAAGCTGTGAACTGGCATTGGACCAAAGAGATCCATATGCAAGAGGTATAAGCACCTCACAACATCTTTGTTTTCAATGCTCCTAAAGGTGGATTTAGTCTGCTTGCCCTTTTGACAAGCTGAGCAAATGCCATCTTTAACACACTTAACTTGAGGATCATTCCTCACTAACTCTTTGCTAAAGAGTTTGCTAATAGTCTTGTAGTTAAGATGAGCTAGCCTCTTGTGCCACTTGACACAATGAGAGACTGTCTCATCAGCTACAAGACAAACAAGAGAACCATTGTTCTCAATCATGATGTCTAGACAGTAGACATTCCTCTTTCTATATCCTGTCAAAATGATCTCTTGATCACTTGACCTCTTGAAATGACAACCATTTTTAACAAATGAGATGTCATACCCTACATCACTTAACTGACTTATACTTATAAGGTTGTGTTTCAACCCTTTAACATAAGCCACTTGAGTAATGGTAACAAGGTTTGAAGAAATGTTACCAAACCCTTTGATGATTCCTTTTTCAGAACCACCAAAGGTCACTTTAGGACCATTTTTGATTGGAATGTAGTCCTTCAGTAGTCCCCTTGTTCCAGTCATATGTCTGGAACATCCACTATCCAAGTACCATGTTGGGGTATGGCCACTTGTATTCACCTGCAAAACAAATTAATGAACCTTAGAACCCAAAGTAAACTTGGGTCCTTGGTGATTGTTAGTTTGCAACATGACGTAGCTACCTACTGGCTTTCCACCAGGTAGCTTGCTACTCCCATTGGCACTTGCATTGTGCCAACAGTCCAAGGCAAAGTGGCCAACTTTGCCACAGCACCAGCATTCAAACTTGTTGTACCTTTACTTAGGTACAGACTTGGCTGTCTTGACTACAGCAGGCTTATTGAATGTTGGGGCTTTGCCCTTGGACTTGGACTGATCCTGAATAGTCCTAGCTGGTTTAATAAAACCCAATCCAGCCTTTCCTTTATGATGAACAAATTCATCAATCAAGGGTAGCACTGATTTAGGTTTTGAAAACCTAGCAACTAGCTCTCTTTCCTTCTGAAGATTGATCTCCAGTCTCTTAATTTGATCATTTTTATAGGTGATAGTTCCCATCTGAATCACAGTAATGTGTTTCAACCTGGCTACCTCATTGAGCTTTTGATCAAATTTCTTCTCAAAATCTGTTGCAGCTGCCTTGAGATCAGCAATCTCCTTTGCCTGACTTTTGGCTAGGGTCTTGCTTTTCTTATAGGCTTGCAACAGTACTTTATATTCATCTAAGAGCTGATGAATATCTCCCTCAGATTCAGAAACACTTCCATCACTTGATGAAGATGAATCTGACTCTGAACTAGAACTGGAATCTGAACTTTGAGTTGGACTTTGTACCTGACTAGGTCCTGGCTGCTCCAGGATTTTAGTACTTTCAGTCAATGCCATCAGTCCTTGGCACTGACACTCTTCTTGTTCATAGATTGATTCCATGATCTGCATAAACTCTTCTTCTTCTTCAGCAAATAGTCCCTATGTAGGCTTCAGCATCTGTCTCAGTGTCTGAAGAAGAAATGTCTGAAAGAGTCTTCTCATTCTTTGCAACAAAGGACTTCTCCTTCTTTCCTTTGAAGTGAGTCTTCTTTTTGTCACTGGATTCTTTTCTTCTCTCAGGACAATCTGCAATAACATGACCCTATCTATTGCAGCAGTAACACACTATCTTAGACCCAGTTGCCTTGCTAGTCTTTGTCTTTTTCTTGTCCTTCTTTGAAGGCTTCTTCTCCTGATACTGAACTTCTTTCCCTTTGGAAAATGAAGGTCTGGACCTCCACTGTTTCTTCTTCAGGAATTTCTGAAAATGTCTGGTGAATGCAGCAAAGTCTTCATCACTTTCACTGCTTGTAGACTTTGTGCTAACAGACTCATCAAATTCTGATTCAACTACCTCTGGAGGAGGAGTTGATGACTTAGTCCTGCCCTTTCTAGGTACTTCTGACTTGAAGGCAACAGTCCTTTCCCTATGCTCAGTTCTTGTTGATTTTTCCTCCTCTTTTCTCACTAACAGCTGCATCTCATAAGACAACAACTTGCCAAACAGTGTGGGAGGAGGAATTTCTCCCAACTTTGCCATTTCTCTGATGGCACAGATCTTGGTGTCCCAATCTTTGGTTAGGGACCTTAAGAACTTATCATTCAATTCATAGTTAGTGAACTCTCTTCCATAGGACATGAGTTCATTAACAATTCTATAGAACTTCTTGTAGCATTCAGTGATGCTATCTCCTCTTCCTTGCCTAAAGCTCTCATACTCTGGATTAAGCAAGGACTTTCTATCTTGCCTAACTTCTTCAGAACCTTCCATATAGACAATGAGAGTATCCCACATCTCTTTTGCTGTTTTACAGTGAATTAAGTTCTGAAAAGTGGCATCATCAATGGCACTTACTATAATGTTTTGTGCCCTCTTGTCCATAGTGGCTAGGACAATTTCATCCTTAGTCATCTCAGAGAAATCCTTTGGAGTTCTCTGTGTAGCATCCAAAACTGAAACCTTCATGGGCACATATGGCCCCTCTTTGACTGTGATGTAGATTCTAGGGTCAGAGGCCTCCATAAATAGCCTAACCCTTTCTTTCCAGATCCCAAAGATCTCTTTTCTGCATATGGGCAGTTTCATTGAACCCAATTCCTTGTGATTCTCTGAAGAACCCATGTTTCTTGATTTTCTTGAAACTGTGTTCTGACTTACACTGAATCTGCCAAACTGGATCTCCTCAGACAGTTAGTCCTTTTTGAGGAACCTGCCTCTGATACCACTTGAAAGATATGGTACCTAAACACCTAGAGGGGGGTGAATAGGTGACCTAAACCTTTTTGAAACTTTGTTGGCAGCAAAACAGTTATCTCACAGATTTCTACAGCTAACAGCAATAACAAAATATAAAATGCAAATCCACAGCACAGCACAGCACAGCAGACACACAAATTTATAGTGGTTCCCCAATTTTTGGGTACATCCACTTTCCCCCTTCGCCTATCTAGCAGTGTACTAGATTCGGCCAAACTTCTTCATTATCTCAGAACCCAACTAGGTTCCTACACCTCAGGCCCAAAGCCTTACACTCAGCCACCAAGGCCTACACTCAGCCACCCAGCCCTACACTCAGCCAATCAAGGCCTACACTCAGAGTTCTTCAACTCCTACACTCAGGCAACCAAGCCCTACCCTCAGCCTTTATAATATAGGCTTACAATTCACTCAGATCCAATGGATCCTACAAGTTAAAATTGAATTACAATAACTAACTCTACAACTCAGAAAATAAGAGAGGAGTTGAGAGTTTCTTGAAGAGTTCTTGGAAGAACTCAGCTAGATCCAAACTGACTTAACTTCCTTCAAAGCTTCTTGAGTAGAACTGAATTAGTCTGAATCCTCTGCAGTTGATCCTTGACCTCTGCTTCTTGAGATCCAGATGATTCTGAATCCTTCTTCTCAGCCTTAGTTCCAAAGACTGAATTCTTGATTGGAGCTCTCTCTCTCCAACTTCTTAGATCTGCAGTTGGACTGCCAGATCTTCTTGTGTTGATACTATGTGTACCACTTATCTGATAACTTGAATAATCTGATCAATTACTTCAAATAGCTTCAACAACAGTTTCTGTAAACTGTGAGTGCCTATTTATAGGCATTCTTCATGGTAACCGGCTGGTCCGGTTCATAACTGACTTCTGACTTCCCTGACAATTGCTGTAGACCGGCTGGATCGGCAGCTGTCATATCAACCAGTCAATTCTTGAAATTCTCTAACTGTCAGATAGTGTCGAGACTTTCTGTTCTTAAGTGTCGACACATATAGACCAAGTGTCGACACATGTTGTGTAAGTGTCGACACAAGTCTACAAGGTGTCGACACAACTCCTTGTATGTCTCGACACAGATTCTTCTTCAAGTGTCGACACTGAAATTAAGTGTCGACACAAGTACTTGATCTTCTGTATCTTGTAGTATTCTTCTAAGTGTCGACACATCTCCTTTGTGTCGACACATCTTCATGTGTTGAAACTGTCAAGTGTCGACACTGCTTCTTGGTGTCGACACAAGTCTTTCAATTTTGTTTCTTCAGCTGAGTGTCGACACATTCCCTTAGTGTCGACACTTGTACTTAGAATATTTTGTAAACTTTTCTGTTCTTTGCTAAGTGTCGACACAGCTCCTTGTGTCGACACTTTCTTCAAGTGTAGAGTCTTCAACTAAGTGTCGACACATTGTGCTGAGTGTTGACACTTTCTTCAAGTGTTGACTCTTCTGGTTGTGTGTCGACACATTGTGCTGAGTGTCGACACATACTTCAAGTGTTGACTCCTTTGAGTGTGTGTCGACACATTGTGCTGAGTGTCGACACATTCTCCATATGTTGACTCAGCTGATTGAGTGTCGACACATTGTGTTGAGTGTCGACACTTGTCCTTAGTCTCTGCAGAATTTTGCTGAGTGTCGACACAACTCCAAGTGTCGACACTTTCTGATGTAGACTCAGCTCTTCTAGGTGTCGACACTTCTGCTAAGTGTCGACACAGCTTTTCTGCATTCTTCTTCACTGAGTGTCGACACAGCTCCAAGTGTCGACACTTTCTGTCTGGTGTCGACTCTTCTTCTCAGGTGTCGACACAATTACTCCAAGTGTCGACACTTCTTGTCTGGGTGTCGACACAAGCTTTCTCAAGTGTCGACACTTTCCCTCTGGGTGTCGACACATGGACTTAGAAACTTTTAGCTTCAGTCCAGTGAATACCTAACCTGCACAAGTAACTCAAACAAACATCAAATACATTATGATGTATATCATTGAGTTAGGTGAGGCTTCTTCAAATCAGGTACATTTGACCAATGTACCCAACACTTCTCGCGGATTGCTTTGCCACTAACCACGTTGACGCGAAAAGATCAAAAGTTCGTTTGGACGCCAGAGTGCGCACGAGATTTTGAAGAGCTGAAGGTTCGTTTGACCACGGCGCCGGTGTTGTCTTCGTCATGTGGGACCGATGGATTTGTTATTTATAGTGATGCCTCAGGGAGCGGCTTAGGCTGCATTCTTCTGCAAAATGGAACTGTAATTGCTTATGGCTCACGCCAGCTGAAGGTGCACGAGCGAAACTATCCCGTCCATGATTTGAAATTAGCGGCGGTGATTTTTGCACTCAAGTTGTGGCGACACTACCTTTATGGAGTGAAAGTAGAGATCTATACAGATCACAAGAGCCTAAAGTACATATTGGAGCAGAAAGACTTGAACATGCGACAATGAAGGTGGTTGGAGTTCCTTGGGGACTACACATTTGAGATTCACTATACTCCTGGAAAGGGGAATGTTGTCGCGGATGCCTTGAGTCGAAGGGTTGCGGCTAGAGCGAATTGGTTACAAAGGCATGATGAACGTCTTATCCAGGAACTGGAAGCGTTAGAGATATATTGTGTTGACAAAAATGCCACTGCCAATGCATGTTTGAACTGGACGGAGGTGCAATGTGACCTTGCGGACCGAGTTCGACGGGCAACGGAGTTGGATGAAGATCTCTTACACTATGTTAACGAAGGGCCAGAAGGCAAATTCTCCTGGAATGACGGTCTTTTGCGAAAAGAGGGCCGTTTGTGCGTCCCGAATGTGGGTAAATTGAGGGAAGAACTGATGTATGAAGCACATTATACAAAGTATTTCATTCACCCTGAGAGCACGAAGATGTTCAATGATATGAAAAATCTATTCTGGTGGCCAGGGCTAAAGAAAGATGTTGCCCTCTATGTGACCAAATGCCAAACATGTGCGATGGTGAAGGCGGAATGCCAAAAGCCGGGCGGTTATTTGAAGTCGCTGCGGATCCCAGAGTGGATTGCCCTGTACAGGTGCGGGAGAGCCAAGCGGGACACATAAAGGTTGAGGTCCTTGTTGTTGTTGCTGCTGCTTCTGCTAGCCTCGAAGGCTATTTGGAAATGCTTGTTGTGTTTTCTTTTATTGTGGCCGTCCTGCGCGCCAATGTTGCGGCCACTGTTTTGAAAGTCATGTAAAGCCATAAGGCCATCTTTTATACTGTTATATGACATTCCTAGTTTATATATATACAATGTGGAGTTGTATTATATGTTGGACATTCACTTGTGGAGTTCATGTAGTAGAATAGGCTTTCGCTAGAATGCAATGTGTTAAGGTGCGTTGCGCTACTCTGATATCATCCCGTACCTTCACCGGCTGTTTTGTGATATATGCTGTGGGGCCCCGGCCAGACCTTCTAGTATATATCATATGAACGGATGGGGTTGTTACAGATCAACACAAAATTGTTGTGTAATAGATAGTGTTAGGTTCCGTAAAAGGGAACTCGTCCTCTTTCTTGCAAATTTTCCCTTTTTAAACAGATCTTTTGTGACATTCTCACATATTCGAAATGTGAAGGATTTCTTTTGGTGAACTTTGGATCATCACATAGCTTTTTGTAAGTACCCTTGGGTCTACCCATCAATTGGAGAGGCACTCTAGGCTCAACTGTTTGAGATATGGATAGATCCATAATTTTGCTTAATTTCCTTTTAATTTCTTCCCTTTGTTGTGTAGTTGTAGCCTTGAACCGTCGTGTAATCCCTTCAAATTCAACGGTAATGTAATCCGAATATTCAACCTTCCTATCTTTGTCGAAAGACAACTTCCTCCAATGTTTGTGCACTATGCACAATGGAAAAGGCACAGCCTCTTTGATGTAAGGTACCAATTCGTGAGCGCATGGCAAGCCCATAGAATGTCGAACCTTCTGTATACAATTTTCGGTTGGAATATAGCTTGTTGTTTCTGCAATGATTTCTTGTTCTCTAATAATTTCAAAGGCAAACATTGAGATGTTGCCTACTAAAGATGTGTACAACGATCCTGCATATAAAGGGCTGATATGCATAGTACTTTGAGCAAATGACCTCTTGATGTTCGTGTACTACAAATATATCATTTGATCGAAAGTCCGCCATACTGTATTCAAGTTGCCGACCGATACTTAAATAAATTTCTTCAACTTGCTATGTCCACCATCAGTGCGATTGGTAGTTGAATTTCATAAATGATGGAATCCGTCCACCCAAGCAGAAACAAAGTATTCTTTGAATGGATTAAACCATGTCTTCACAACATAACTGAAGACGTCCAACCATTTTTCAGCATAGGATGTGAACATTGCATTAAATTCAATGTTAACCTCGTTATTTGTACGAGCATTAACAATTCTTTGCCATACAGCCAAAAAAACATCACATTCCCTGCCCTTGCTGAAAAAATTTTTACAGAGCGCCAGAAAATTTCGATGAATATGCACTTGACTATGTATATTTTTGAATGGGGGAAAACATACTTAATAACATTCATAAGATGTAATTCTCTATCAGTAATGAAGACAATAAGCATATCATTTGGATCCAGAAGTGATTTAAAACAATTAAGAGCCCATATATAGCTTGTTTCAAGCTCATCTGACATAAATGTGAAAGCAAAAAAGAACGACTGATTTGTCGATGTAACTCCGATGATTGACGAAAGAGGCATCCGATAATTATTAGTTTTTTAGGTACAGTCCAGCTGAAAAGAAGATGAGAACATAGAACACAATTTGATAGTTGTTGGGTGTGCAAAGAATAATCCCTTTAACTGCTTGGTGTCCTTTGCAACGGTGTTGAAGCTAACATACCATGCATCTGTAATACACTTATATAAAAATTGAATTTGAGTCAAACCCCCAACTCCTTATGTAATGCTACCCTTTGGTTGTAAATTGTTCTCATTATAGTGACATTATCTGTATCTCTTTTTTAGGGCAGCTAACATTTTTCTTGGCTTAAGAGTACATAACGTCAACCAATTTCTCTTCATTTTTGTTCAACCTTCTGGCAAACAAATGTGCCTCTAAGTGAACAGCATTATGGTTATGAGTGCCACATAACACGTCCACTCTTCATTCTTCAACATTGGCTTCCTTTTGTCCCTTAATGGAGAACGTACACCCACATTTTTTAGTGGGTGTTTTCCTCAGATTTTGCTTCACCCATTTCTTCTTATTCTGACTCTCACGGGGTAACCGACCATATCACACCCAAGTATAACACGAGGTCGTAGTCTATCAAATAGTTTATCATAACTCTGTATCGTCACAACAAAGCTAAGAGAGCTACCAATAGTATGTGCTCATGTAATTAGCTCATCCCTTGACACAAATATCATATTCGTCTGAAAATGATTTGTCATACCTAAAAGCCAAAAATAACAATTTAAGAATATTTAAGTAAACAAATTACCATTAGAGAGGTAAGCATACAAGAAAAGGTTGAGAAATTACCATCTGCGCTCTCAGGAGATGGAAAATTAACAATACTATTATCTTTATTGACGTAATTGGTGTCTTCATCCATAATATCATCTACACATGAAATAATTTCGCTATACACAACTGAGAAGCGAACAAAAAATGATGTATCTCTTAGATATTCAGAAATTTTACCAGTTGGTGCTCGATAAACTGCTGAAAAACAAGGGTCAAATGAACACTGACATGCAGTTATTAAGATTCTCTCTCAAAATTAAGAGGCAATTCAAGGATTAAACAAGTATTAAGAATCAATTTTTGTATGCAATAGAATGAAAAGGGAAGTAAAAAATCAAACAATATTGACAGGCCCTAAACCCGCATAATGTAAAAGAAAGAAAAGGTTTGCCTGCATTTGGTGCTCAACCACTGCTTATGTGATCGTCGGTGAGAACACAAAAGAAATTTGGGTCGGTAATGTACAACCCCGTATCCGGAGAGTGGGGTCGACAGGACCCAGACCGGCCAGATCGCGCAGTCCAAGTCCTGGGCGAACTCTCAGGGGGTCGGAGCTCGGCAGCCCCCGACTCGCCCAGGCGGGGTGAAACTATGGGGGGGGGGGGGGCGCGAGTAGATTCGAAGGGCTTGCACCCACCCCAGGCGAGCCCGACAAGCGGCAGGTGAGTAGGGTCAGCCGGGCTCGTACTCGCCAAGGCCCAGGAGGAGGCGGCGAGTGCCAGCTCCATCGAGCTCTCACCGCGCCAGGCGAGTAGAGGTCTCAGGGACTACTAGCCCAGTCACCTATGATGTGTTTTTTTTACCATTTTGCCCCTGCTTGCCTGCCCATAGCCTTTCGGAACAGCAGAGTTATGATGTTTGCAGGCCAACTTGGGCTGGACATAGCTGTTTGGAACAGTGGGAGTTGGCTATTTGCAGACCGTTTTCAGAAAACTATAAATAGGACCCAAGGGGTACCTCAGAAGGCATGCTTACTTGCTCCCGAGTCTTCTAGCGCTTTCTGAGTTTGTCTTAGCTCGACACTTGGCTTAGGAGGGGAAGCGCTCTAAAATCTTCCGAGTGTGTGGTGAGACCTTCGCGCTTAGCCCATGGGTCAG
Source organism: Platanthera guangdongensis (assembly GCA_039583875.1). Lineage (NCBI taxonomy): Eukaryota > Viridiplantae > Streptophyta > Magnoliopsida > Asparagales > Orchidaceae > Platanthera > Platanthera guangdongensis. Next base: position 40,382,324 of record CM077165.1, on the reverse strand, counting down.
TTCAATTTTCTTTGCCTTTGTTATTTGGCTTGCAGGAGAGAAGTAGGTGTATGATCACCCATTCCCCAAGGGTGAACTCCACTAGAGACCGAATTTTCAGTTTCAACATCTTGATGCGGTAAGCATGGAGAGTGGTCAACACAGAAAATCTTCAGCTAGCTCGGTGACGAGAGGATCAGGGCAAGGCTCGGACAGGTCCGACTCACCACCCCCTCCCCCCTTGCTAGGGTGGGGATGTTCGAAGAATTCAAGCAGGAGGTACTCGGCCTCGTCAGGTTCACACTCGGCGCGCGTGCTGAGTGCTCGACTCAGGCATTAACTGTACTGATGATCCCAGCCCTTGGTGAGGACGCTCCTAGCAGGTGAGCTGGGAAGGAATTTGTAGAGGAGGGGAGAGTCTGCGAGCTCCCTGGGCTCGTGCTCTTCCCAGGCTCGGCAAGCTGGGGCTGGTTCGGCGAGATGGGGGCGCGAGACCCTCCGGCTCGCCCAGAAGGGGGAGGCAGCCCCTTCATCAAGTTGGTTTCTTCTGCCCTAGTTTCAGAGGGGTTCAGGGAGCCATAGATGTCTTACTACACTGGGAAGAGAGACCCTGTCCAACACGTCTAGTGGTTTGAAGACGTGGTCTCAATCCGACAGATGTTAGATGGATTTAAGTGCAGGCTCTTCGCCATCACTCTCAAGGAGAAGGCGAGAGAGTTCTTTCACCAGCTGCTGGCCAACTCCATCTACTGCTTCAAAGACCTACGTCGGGGGTTCAAGTTAAGATTCACCACCTCCAAGAGGAGGAAGAAGGAGTCGGAGTCCCTATTCCACATCAAGCAGGGGTTGAACGAGACATTGGGGAGTTACGTCGACCGATTGAAGGAGGAGGTCACCCAGGTCTAGGATATGCCAGGGCACACCCTGATGATAGCCTTCACCCTGTGCCTGTAGCAGAGTTTCTTCAGGATGGAGCTGAAGAGGGTGTCGCCCCTCTCCTACGAGGAGCTGATGGAGAGAGCGATAAGAGAAGTCGACGGGGAGGCATCGAACCCAGAGTTTGCCGGGAAGCTGGCCAGGTGGGCCACGAAGGAGGATAAGGAGCCAAGAGGTGGCAGAGGTCAGGAGGAGAGGAGAGCTGAACCCCGGTAGAGGGAAAAACGACAACAAAAACAGCAACAGTAGCCTGGGTGGCGGCTTCAGGAGCCGGACCGTTGGCTAGGTTGGATGCCGGAATGGCAGGACCAGGGGCCGCGAAGAGGTTTCCATGGAGGAGATAACCGTCAAGGAGGCAAGGGTCAGTTCCATCCTCCGGGTTGGAGGCAGGGCCAGAGACCTCACCTCCCCGATCAAAACCAGGCTATGGCTATAGCCCTGGGGGAGAGGAGGAGATCTGCATGGAGAAGGAGAAGAGAAGACACGGTAGAGTTGCCCTACTGTGACTTCCACCAAGAGGAAGGGCACGCTACAGCCATGTGCCCGGAGTTCCTCGAGATGAGAGGAAACAGGGAGCAACAACAACAATAAGGCGGCCAAGAAGTGCAGATCGAGGAGGTCCTGCCTCGGACGGAGGAGGATAGATGCGAAGACCGGGCGGATGATGGAACCCAGGGAGGTACGAGAGTGATCCATGGGGTGTGGGGATAGAGGCTTCCCGGAAGGTAAGCCTCCACACCATGTATCGAAGGAGCATTGGCTCCACATCCTGGACCCCGCCTCCAGAGGAGAAGATTACCTTCTCGAGGAAGGATATGCTGGATCATGAGGATCCCTTTTGCGATACGCTGGTCATCTAGACAGCCATCAAGAATTTAACTGTCTCCCAGATCCTCACTGACAACTGGAGTTTGGTCAACGTCATCTTTAAGAAGGCGTTTGACGCGATGAAGGTCGAGGCGAAGAGGTTACTGGCCTCGGATGCGCCCCTTTTTGGATTTTCGGGGGAGAAGAAGGAGGTGGAAGGTAGAGTAGTACTCCATGTTACTCTGGGGGCAGTCCCAAAACTACAGGTTCGTCATCGTGGACTCCCCCAGTAGCTACAACGCCATCTTTGGAAGGCCCCTCATCAGCGCCTTCCACTCCATCCCCTCGTCCTTCCATCGGTGCTTGAAGTTCAACGCTAATGGAATCCAGGTTCGGGTACGGTCTAGGGTGACCCCAAGGTGGCCAGAGAATGCTACGTCACCGCCGTGAACACTATCTCCTGGCAAGAGGGGGCCAAGGAGATGGAGCGAAGGATGGAGGAGGCAGTGTAGGATGTCGATGGAGTAGAGATGGATATGGAGGTAGAGGAGAGCCTCAACCGGGTGGAGGTGGCGGAGATCCAGGAGGAGTCGGCCGAGGCGATGGCCGTGGAAGAAGTGGTGGAGGCCGAGGAAGTTCTCGTCCCAGAGGAGAGAGACGATGGAGAGTGGGGGGAGCAGTCCAGGCTGTAGGCTGCAGAGGATGTCATGGAGATGGAAGTTCTCACCAAGGGAGGAAGGGTGGAGAATGTTCGCATCAGTGGGGGGCTGACCCCGGAGGCTCAGGGCAGGATGCTAAAGTGCATCAAAAAAACATGGACATCTTCGCATGGAGCATGACAGAGATGCCAGAGATCGATGCAGAAGTTGCCTACAACCACCTCAACCAGGACCTGGAAGCCCGCCCCATCCAGCAGAAGAAGAGGTCGAACGCGGACTAGCTGGCCAAGCCCATCAGGGAGGAGGTGGCCAAACTCCTCAAGGCTGGCTTTGTATCTGAAATAAAATACCCCGACTAGTTCTCCAATGTAGTTATGTTTAAAAAAGGAGACGGCCGATGGCATATGTGTGTCGATTTTTCTTTACTTAATAAATCGTGACCTAAGGACTGTTACCCTTGGCCTCGAATTGACACGTTGGTTGACTCAGCCGTCGGTTTCCCTATAATGAATTTTTTTGGATGTGTTTACAGGTTACCACCTAATTCGGATGCATCCCCCCTCCCCCGACATCAAAGATGTCTCCTTCATCAAGGGAGATGGGTTCTACTGCTATAAAATGATACCCTTCGGGCTGAAGAATGCATGAGTGACATACCATTAGATGATGGACTGGGTCTTCCAAGAACATAAAGGGAGGAACTTGGAGGTGTAGTAGATGATCTCATGATCAAGAGTAGAGACGTGGAATCCCACTTCCAGGACCTGGAGGAGACCTTCACCACCTTGATCAAGTACAAGATGCGGCTGAACCCCCTGAAATGTGTTTTCGGGGCGAGCAGGGGAAAGTTCTTCGGCCATCTCCTCACCCCCGCGTGGGTCGAGCCGAATCCTGACAAAGTTTGAGCGATCATGGAGCTGGGGTCGCCTTGGAATTTTAATGAGGTGCAGCGGTTGATAGGGAAGCTGGCAGGGTTGAGCAAGTTTCTCTCCTAGGCCAGGGAGAAGTGTTCTCCCTTCTTCAAAACATTGAGTGGGGGAGCGGTAGAAGTTTGAGTGGACCGGAGTGCGAAGAGGCATTCCAAGCCTTGAAGAGGCAGTTGACTCAGGCCCCCCTGCTCCAAGGGCCAAAGGATGGGGATGACATGTCTTTGTATCTTGGGGTCAGAGAAGAGTCCTTGAGCTCCATTCTAGTTTGGGAAGAGGAGAAGAAGAAGCTCCCCATATATTATGTGAGACGGGTCCTGAGGAAGGCAGAGCTTCGGTTCCCCATCTTGGAGAAGCTGTCCTTTGCTCTAGTCATCTCGGCTCGGATACTCTGGCCTTACTTCCAGGCCCACTCAATAAGAGTGGTGACTGACCACCCCCTCCACAAAATCTTTGAGTGGGTGGAGCATTCGGGCCGGTTGGCTAAGTGGTCGGTGGAACTGAGTGAGTTCGACATCTCCTTTATCGCCTGCCTCTCGATCAAGGCCCAATCAATGGACGACTTTCTAGCTGACTATGTGGTCGAGGTGGTGGAGGCAGAACACACTCACCCAGTTCCCTGAAAGGTGATGGTAGATGGCGCTTTAGGGAGGCATTACCTAGGGATGGGGTTGATCCTAGCAAGCCCCTAAGGGACGAGAATCGAACAAACGATGGTGGTGCACTTTCCCATCACCAATAATCAGGTGGAGTACGAAGCGGTGATCGCTGGGCTGCGCTTGGCCAGGAAAGTGTCGGTACTTTACATGGAGGTCGACACTACCTTCATGGTGGTGTCTTCCCAGATCAACGGAGAGTTTGAGGCGAGGGGGCCTACCCTTCAATTATACTTAGTAAAGGTGAAGGGGGTTATCGGTATGTTCCAGACCTTCTCGATATGACACGTGCCCAGGGAGGAAAACGAGCAAGTAGATCAATTGTCAAAGCATGGTTCCCGGGTGGGGGTACCATCACTGACCTATTTCGCCATTCCATTGAAGAGGGAGAGCTGATGGAGGTGGGTCAACGCCCCTCGTGGATGGACCCGTTCACAACCTTCCTTTCCGCATGAGAGTATCCGGAAGGGATGGACAAAAAAAAAGTTCAAATACAAGTCGTCGTACTATCTTCTCCGTGATGGGCAGTCGACGATGTTTTTCTCCTTCTCAAGGGCTGGCAGAGTAGAGGAACCGGTCCCGTGCTCCAAGGTGGTTTTCAAATCATCAAAGATAGACTCGGCCGCTTGGGGAAACGGTTTTGCCCTCTTAGCTGGATTGGGTTCTACCGAACCGCCTTGCGGGATGGTGTGGGGAACTGCGGTCAGGCTGGCAACGCGAGCAGAGGAAGCCTCGTGACCTCGGGAGAGCCTCTCTTGGATCTCATTGGGGATAGGCATCTTGGCGAGTTTAGAACAAAGGGAGTTGCAAAAGTTACCCAGGTACACAGGCGTTTATATATAGAGTCGCAGGTGGGCCCCACCCGAAGATTCTCTCTGGGTCCTGCCGCACTTGCCAAACACTAGGGGTTGGATGATTCTTTCCGAGCTTTGCCAAGCTCAGAAAGAGTGGGGAATGTGTACAACCCTGTATCCGGCAAGTGGGTCGACAGGACCCAGACCGGCTAGATCGCGCAATACAAGTTCTGGGCAAACGCCCAGGGGGTCGGCGCTCGACAGGCCCCTACTCGCCTAGGCCAGGTGAAACTATCATGGGAGGGGGCGAGTATAGCTGAAGGGCTCGCACACACCCTAGGCGAGCCAGGCAAGCGTGTAATGCCCCGATTTTTCGATGATTTTATTTGTTTGGGTAACGTCAAATTTATGACATCGTGTCGTTACTTTTAACGTCCAGTGTTGGATTTGAGTAGTTTTGTATGTGCTCGTCCAGTTTCGTGGCAACACGAGCATTTATGGAGTCTCGGCGCGCGATCAAATTTTTGGATTTTGTTTTTGTTCGCCGCATAATTTGACGGTTAATATCTCGGGAATGGATCGTCGGATTCTGGTTTTGACTTCGCTGTTGTGTTTGTAGCATCAGTGTTTGCCTACGGCGTGAGTTTCGTTTAATTCGGCGCGTTTGAGCCTTTGTTTTGATCTCATATTTCCACGTTCAACTATCTGAGCACGATAATTGCTATATTAATGACTTCTCGTTTTTATTCTCGGGAAGCCCTCCTAAAGGTGCGGGATTTCGTCGAGCCCGACGATTGTCATTTTTCTGGGCGCTGTGTTGAGGTCGACGATCGTCGTGCGGAGCTCGACGATTTTCATTTTTTCTGGGCGCTGTGTTGAGGTCGACGATCGTGACGATTGTCATTTTTTCTGGGCGCTGTGTTGAGGTCGACGATCGTCGAGCGGAGCTTGAAGATTGTCATTTTTCTGGGCGCTGTGTTGAGGTCGACAATCGTCGGCTCGACGATTGTCATTTTTTTTGGGCACTGTGTTGAGGTCGACGATCGTCGAGTGGAGCTCGACGATTGTCATTTTTCTGGGCGTTGTGTGGAGGTCGACGATCGTCGAGCGGAGCTCGACGATTATCATTTTTTTCTGGGCGCTGTGTTGAGGTCGACGGCCGTCCAGCGGAGCTCGACGTTTGTCATTTTTCTAGGCGCTGTCTCGAGGTCGACGATCGTCGAGCGGAGCTCGACGATTGTCATTTTTCTGGGCGCTGTCTGGAGGTCGACGATCGTCGAGCAGAGCTCGACGATTGTCATTTTTCTGGGAACTGTGTTGAGGTCGACGATCGTCGGCTCGACGATTGTCATTTTTTCTGGGCACTGTGTTGAGGTCGACGATCGTCGAGCGGAGCTCGACGATTGTCATTTTTTAGGCGCTGTGTGGAGGTCGACGATCGTCGAGGAGCTCGACGATTGTCATTTTTTTTTTGGCGTTGTGTTGAGGTCGACGATCGTCGAGCGGAACTCGACGATTGTCATTTTTCTGGGCGCTGTCTTGAGGTCGACGATCGTCGAGCGGAGCTCGACGATTGTCATTTTTCTGGGCGCTGTTTGGAGGTCGATGATCGTCGAGCTGAGCTCGACGATTGTCATTTTTCTGGGCGCTGTCTGGATGTCGACGATCGTCGAGCCGATTGTCGTGCTGAGCTCAACGAAACGTCGAGCGGAGCTTGCTGTAGGTCTAGCAGATCTCCGTGTTGTGTTCGGCGATCAGGCCTTGCGTTCGACGATTTTTCGAACAGAATTCGTCGAGGGGAGGTTCTTTTTCCTTTTCTTCGATGAACGTCGAGCTGAGCTCGACTAAGAGTCGATCGGAGTTGTCTCCCTTTAGCACTCGAGTAATTCTTCCATCCTGGTACTCGAGAGATTCTTCCCTTGTACTCGAGTATTTCCCGTACAGTACTCGAGTAAGTGCCTTAGTGCTCGAGTAATCCCCGTGCAGTACTCGAGTAAGTGCCTTAGTGATCGAGTAATCCCCATGCTGTACTGGTGTAATTCCCTTAGTACTCGAGTAATCCATTCCTTCTATCTCGGGAAAACCGGTTCAGCTGAAACCGAATTATTTTGTTGTTCTTCCTGTTATCACCTTATTATAAATACCTTCTTCATCTTCTCTGATTCTCTTTCCTCCCGAACCAGAGCGGCGTGAGCGAGAAAGAGGTTGTCCGTCCTTAATTCTTCTGGTGGCCGTTGACGGTTCTCCGGTGCTCGAAATTTCAAACCGATCGTAGATCTGGAAAGCTCTCGTCGAGAGCTATGCCCTCGTGGTAATTTCTTCCCCCTTTATTGAGATTTCTCGTTAGGGTTTTTCGGCCCTAATCCCCTTTTCGACCCTTTTTGTCTAGATTTCAACTCCTCCCGCAGTCTTTTGCCCCGATCTACGACGTGGACCGATTCAGAGGACTTTTCCGGTAAAAGCAAGGCAAGTGGTGTAACGCCCCAAAATTTTAAAGAGGGACGATCAGCGTTCTTGGCCAAGTTTTGGTCTTAGTTGGGGGTCACACGGCCTAGGACACGGGCGTGTCCCTGGGCGTGTCCCGCTCGGGTGGTATAGTAAGGCGTGTGGTCGTCGAATTTCGGTCGACGAAATGTTTGGGAGGTCACGCCCTGGAATATGGGCGTGATAGGGGGCACATCCCCTTGATTAGACGATCGTTGAGTGTCGATCGTCGATCGTCAAGTCGCGATCGTCGAGTAGGGGTACACGGCCTGGGTCACGGGCGTGTCCCAGGGCGTGTCAGGGCCGTTCGACGATTTCCCGAGCAATCTACGTTCGACAATTTTTCCAGGGATCTGCGTTCGACGATTTCCCTGCGTTCGACGATTTTGCCAGGGATCTGCGTTCGACGATTTCCCTGTGTTCGACGATTTTGCCAGGGATCTGCGTTCGACGATTTCCCCGTGTTCGACGATTTTGCCAGGGATCTCCGTTCGAGGATTTCCTGCGTTCGGCGATTTTGCCAGGGATCTGCATTCGACGATTTCCTGCGTTCGACGATTTTGCCAGGGATCTGCATTCGACTATTTCCTGCATTCGACGATTTTGCCAGGGATCTGCGTTCGACAATTTCCCTGCGTTCGACGATTTTGCCAGGGATCTGCGTTCGACGATTTCCTGCGTTCGATGATTTTGCCAGGGATCTGCGTTCGATGATTTCCCTGCGTTCGGCGATTTTGCCAAAGTCTCCGTTCGACGATTTGGCAGCGTTCGACAATCTTGGCTCAACGATCGTCGAGCGTGGGGCGGATTGTGGCGTGTTTGACTCTGTCGACGCGGAGTGTCGACATAGGGTTTTTTTGGCGGGATCTTGACTAAATGTCCCGACACAATTTGATTGGTCGCGGACGTGTCCTGCTCTGGTTGGGTGAACTGTGCGGTGTTCAGCCCCTTTTGTCCAGGTCAGACCTGGATCGTAGACGTGCATTTCCTTTATGTGGGAATCGACGGCTGGTGGTTAATCCGATTGGGATATACCTGTGTATAGGGTTTCAACACCCTTATTTTTCTTCCGCTGGTTCTCTGTCTGAGTTCTAGAGAGAAGGGAGAGCGAAGGAGGAAGAAGAGATTGCGGTGCTTTTCATCCGGCTATTTTTTCGTGGCTAGGAAGATGAGTCGGAAGGTAGTGACACTTCTCCTCTTGGTTCTAGGATGCATGTTTTAGCATCTTTTCTTTTCTAGTTTTTAGGCATCAAACTCTCAAATGAGAGGGGTTTGGGTCGCCAAGGTTCAAGAGAAACCTCCGGGTAGATTGGGTCCGTCCCCGACATATTTTTGCATTAGAGATCCGCTTCGTTAGTGGATTAGGCATGGTGGGTGAAGCCGTAGTCGCGACCGTTAGTCTGACTCGGTGATGTTGCATACGAGGTTTAAGGATTCGTAGAGATCCGTTGCGGCAAGAGGTCGTTTGTGATGTGTGATGTTTGTGGTATTCTTCCCATTATCTTGCGTGAGTACCTGTGGCCGGTACCGGACAAGGTTAGCTTCTCATTGGCGGTAGATGGTTTCCTTGGTGGACAAGGTTAGCTCCGCATTGGTGGTAGATGGTTTCCTTAGTGCACGGGAACGCTGCAGTACGAATGATGGATTAGGGTGGAATTGTCTTGGATTGTGATGTGCCAAGGCGTGGCTGTGTCTCCGTGGTCGGCTGGCTATCCCGTGACTTGCAAGTCATGTGTGGAAAGTGTTCCGGCGAGACTAGTCCCCTTTTTGTGAGACTGACGAGAATGCCGAGCATGGGGCAAGCCCGGGCAATGAGGCCATGAGTGGGTGGGGTCCAGCAAGGGTTCTTAGAATCGGTCAGTGTGTTGGACGGAATCCTGACATGAGAAGTCAGAGTTTGCCGGCAAGCCCGGGTCTATGACCGTGAGCGGGTAGGGTCTTGGCAAGAGTCTCGTGTGGCGGCCTTTATGCCGTTGGGGGATTGTGGTTCCCCTTTGTTTGCGGCTTTATGCCAATGGGGAAATGATGAGTACCCAAATGATGTGATGTTGTGCTAGATGCATACGCTATAGGGTGCCTTGGGTGAAGCCCGGGTGTTGCATTCATGTTGCATAGTAGGCCCTATTATTAGATGCTCAACAGTAGAGAACATGTATGATTTTTGAGACATCCAAGCCTGTTTCTTTAGTTGTTTTTCTTGCTTATGAATATTGCATATGAAGTGCTAACTTGCAGGTTGGAGGAGTACCCCGGGGTCTGTTAGGGGCGGCCGGGAGGAGATGTGTTGGTTACACAGTTTGAGGTCAGCCTTTGCTGACCCACGTTACTAATAATTTTTACAGGGCCAGGATCGCAAGCAGGAGCTAGCTCGCCGGCCAGAAAGGACTAAGCCTTATGGAGTGATACCTTTTTGTTGTAGCTCTACTTTTTATGACATTGTATGTTTTGATGCCCATGTTGACCGGCTTGCATGCCGAGGTAGACTAGGTGTGCTTATGCACTTTTATGACTGATGTACTATTTGAGTTTGGACTCACTCTTATTGTAAGGCCATAAGGCCATTTTGTTACTCTTGTAGCCGTGGATAACTTCTAGTCTTGTTCATTGTTTCCGCTGTGTTGGGTTATGAGTTTTGAGTTTGGGTAGTTATATCATCTTATAATACTGAAACTGTGGCGTCTGTATGTTGTGGGGCCCCGGCCGGACCCATATTATATGGTCATTACAGGGGAGGTGTTACAATTTAGTGTCAGAGGGAGGTTAGATTTAAGGTCAGTGCGTAGAGAAGTTATCCACATAAGAGTAACGCTGGACCATGAGTGTCCTTATGTTTAAGTCTTGAGATTAGAGACTGGTTCCTTGTTTCTTGTTTTCTTGAAGAGTGCAAGCAACGAGGCGGGTACGTCGAGAGCCAGATATGAACTTTCGGCGAGCAGTGCCACTGCTCCGGGTCTTTTGGGCACGGTTGTAAACCCGTCCGATTTCTGCCGCATGCTTGCAGAAGCGATGGTGGCAGCCCAAGCTGTAGCGACAGCTCAGGTAGTAACCCCTGCTACACCGGATACGGCGACGGCCATGCTAGGCGGAGAAGCCAGACGAGTAGAGCCTTTGGCAGAAAGAGTGGTGGTCGGGCATGGGGACCGACAGATGTAGTACTTTCTGAGCTTCCATCCCCCGTCGTTCAAGGGAGATGGTATGCCAACTGATGCGGAGGATTGGTGGGCTCGGATTCAAGAGCTTTTAAGTGCGGCAGAGACGCCAGAAGAGAAGCAATCTGAGTATGTGGTGTTCATGTTAGAAGGAGACGCCAAGTTATGGTGGGTGAGCCTTAGCGGCCGCCAATTTCCTGGACGCACCCCGTCGATGGAAGAATTTGGCGATGCTTTTTTAAAGAGGTACATTCCCGTTTCTACACGGTTGACCCTTCAGAGGCAGTTTCTGCACTTAATGCAGCGAGACAAGACGGTGGACGAGTATGTGCAGGAGTTCACTCGTTTGGGTCGTTACGCGGGAACGACGATGGCAGATGATGTAGAGAGGGATAACCTCTTTTATCAAGGGCTGAGGGAGAATCTGAGACAACCCCTCATTGCCATGAAGAGCGATTGTTTTAATGAGCTAGTTGAGGTTGCCAGGACATTGGAGAGTGATCTGGAGCGAACCCAATGTCGTAAGGGTTTCACTCCCAAGCAAGGGGAAGGGAAGCCTTCCCAATCCTAGGGAAAGTCTTAAGGGAGTAGGTGGAGGAAAAAGCCTCACACTTCTAGGTCTGGTGAGAAGAGCAAGTGGACGTCTGGAGGTTCTCACTCTAGGGGACCGTCGACGTGCTACAACTGCGGTAAGGTGGGGCACATTGCTCGTGTTTGTCCTCAAGGAGGAGTGGAGCAAGAGGCAAGGCAGGAGCAGACTTTGCGCTCCGGCCCCAGTGCCGCAGAGAAAGGAAAGATGGCGGAGTCGAGCGCTTCTCGGTTCCAACCGGTGCAACCAAGGGCTTACAACCTTGGACAGCAGGAAGCGATCCGCCAACCCGACGTGGTGACAGGTATGAGGAAATTTAAGTTTAACTTTGTGCTTCATACTTTTAGACCTTTATGTGTGATGTCTATGTTATAGGCTTCGTATTAATTTCCGGATACCCCGCTAGGGTATTATTCGATGCAGAGGCATCACACTCCTTTCTTGCGGAGAGCTTTATCCGGAGAATAGGAGTTGAGTCATTTTCGGCGGATGCGAAGCTGAAAGTGCGCATGCCCAATGGGTCATCCATGACCACCGGGGCCAAAGGGCACATTTGTTGTGAGCTGGACGGAGTTGACTTCGTATTGGTAGCAGTGGTTTTACCATTGGTTGAGTTTGATGTGATTTTGGGCATGGACTGGCTTGCAGAGCAGCGCGCCAGTATTGATTGTCTATCCAAGGTGGTGACCCTAAGGATCAAGGGGTAGGCGGAAGTCAAATTTGAGGGCCTTTGTGGAGTGGCCTATCCCTGATTTCGGCCATGCAGCTGATGCGGGCGGTTAACCAGGGTGGTGTAGCGCTTGTAGCGTTATTGGAGGTTCGCCTCTCCCAGTTGTATATTGAGGAAGTTCCCGTAGTGGCAGAGTTCAAGGATGTGTTTCCGGATGAACTTCCTGGAGCGCCTCCTCGGTGGGAGATCGACTTCTCGATCGAGTTAGTGCCGGAGGCTAGGCCGGTGTCACGTCCTCCGTTTAGGATGGCACCAAAGGAGTTGGCTGAACTCAAAGTACAGTTGCAGGAACTGTTGGAGCAAGGGTATATCAGACCCAGTTCTTCGCCGTGGAGCGCGCCGGTGTTGTTTGTAAAGAAGAAAGACGGTAGTATGCGGCTGTGCATAGACTACCGAGAGCTGAATAAACTGACCGTCAAGAATAAGTATCTGATTCCTCGGATAGACGACTTGTTTGACCAGTTGGTGGGGTCGGTGGTGTATTCAAAATTGGACTTGAAGTCAGGCTATTATCAGTTGCGAATTTGGGATGAGGACATACCCAAGACTGCATTTGGTACGAGGTATGGACACTTTGAGTTTACGGTGATGCCGTTCGGGCTGACGAACGCGCCATCTGTGTTCAATGATCTTATGAATCGTGTATTTCGGGAATACTTGGATTCTTTTGTGGTTGTCTTCATTGATGACATCTTGGTGTATTCCAAATCGGAAGTGGAGCATGAGACCCACTTGAGAGTGGTCTTGTAAGTGTTGAGGGAGAATCAGTTGTATGCAAAGTTCTCAAAGTGCGAGTTCTGGTTAGCGAAGGTGGCATTTTTGGGCCACGTGATTAGTGGGGATGGGGTGGCAGTGGATCCAACAAAAGTGGAAGCCATCAGAGATTGACCGGTTTTGAGGATTGTGGCGGAAGTCCGAAGTTTTCTTGGACTAGCCGGGTACTATAGGAGATTCGTGGAGAATTTTTCGCGGATAGCTCTACCCCTCACCTCACTCACTCGTAAAGATCATAAGTTTGTGTGGACTCAAGAGTGCTGTCAAGCATTTGAGGCACTGAAGGAGAGACTGATGATGGCTCCAATCCTAAGTCTACCGCAAGGGACCGAGGGATTTCAGATATTCAGTGACGCATCAGGATGCTGTTTGGGTTGCATTCTGGTGCAACATGGCAAGGTGATAGCTTTTGGGTCTAGGCAGCTGAAGCTTCATGAGAGGAATTACCCCGTCCATGACTTGGAGTTGGCGGCAGTAATTTTTGCGTTGAAAATATGGCGACACTATGTTTATGGTGCAAAGGTGGAGAACTTCACTGATCATAAAAGCCTGAAGTATCTTTTGGATCAAAAGGACTTGAACATGCGACAACGCAGGTGGGTTTAGTTCCTTGGAGACTATGAGGTGGTGATTCAGTATACGCCAGGTAAAGCCAATGTGGTGGCGGATGCCTTGAGTAGAAAGTACTCGGGGCAAGGGAATTGGATCAAAGCTCATGATAAGCGGTTGGTACGGGAATGGGAGTCCCTTGGTTTGGAATGTGTGGCGAGAGGCGAGTCCAGTGTGGCTTGGTTGAACTGGATTGAAATGCAAAACGAATTGTCCGATCGCATTCTGGAAGCGACCCGTTTAGATGTGGAGTTTCAACCATATGTGGTGGAGGCTAAAAAGGGCGAGAGCAGCGCCTGGGAGATGAATGATGGGATTCTGAGGAAGGACGGAAGGGTTTGTGTACCGCAGTTCAGCATGCTCCGTGAGGAGTTGATGTTTGAGGCTCACTTCACAAAGTACTCCATTCACCCGGGTAGTACAAAGATGTACTTGGATATGAAGAAATCCTTTTGGTGGTCGGGGCTGAAGTGGGACGTAGCTTTGTATGTGAATCGTTGCCAAACTTGTGCCTTGGTGAAGGCCGAGTGTCAGAAGCCGGATGGGTTCCTGAAGCCCCTTCCAATCCCTGAGTGGAAATTTGATGACATCTCCATGGATTTTGTACATTGTTTGCCTAGATCGCAGCAGGGTAATGATGTTATTTGGGTGATCGTGGATTGCTTAACCAAGGTTTCATCCCAAATCGGAAGGAGGACAGTGTGTAGAAGCTGGTGGAGTTGTATGTTCGCCACATTGTGCGACTACATGGGATTCCTAAGAGCATAGTCAACGATCGAGATGGAAGGTTTACGTCCAAGGACTGGAGATTGGTTCAGAAGAGTTTGGGCACGAAGCTAAAGTTCAGTACGACGTTCCATCCTCAAACTGGCGGGCAAACCGAAAAAACGAACCGTACTATGGAGGATATGCAGATAATGTGCATTCTTGACTTCGACAAGAAGTGGGAGGATCACCTCTTCATGGTGGAATTCGCGTACAATAACAGTTATCAAGAAAGTATAAAAATGGCGCCATAAGAAGCTTTGTATGGGAGACAGTGTCGAACACCGATGTCTTGGACAGAGGCGGGAGACACCAAAATTTTGTGTAAGGAGGTGGTAGTTGACGCTTGTGAGTTGGTACGGACCATTCAAGAGCGTATGAAGGTGGCGCAAGACCGTAAAGCAAAATACTTTAATGCTCATCACAGGAAGTTGGAGTTTGCGATAGGTGATTGGGTCTATTTGAAGATCAAGCCGTTCAAAGGCGTCTCACGGATTCGCCGACTCAAGAAGTTGAGTCCAAGGTTTTTGGGACATTTTGAAGTTGTTGAACAGGTGGGAGAAGCAGCCTATCAGTTGGCGTTGTCCATGGAGCTGAGTGGATTGCACGACGTCTTCCATGTCACCGTCTTGAGGAAAGCCTTGGTGGAGGCTAGTGTGGTGATCGAGCCGGCATCGGTGCCGATAGAGGAAGACTTGAGGACGCGAGTCCGTCCAATTGCTATAGAGGATTCGGAGATTCGGCAATTGCGGAATAAAGAGGTCAAACTCGTGAAAGTCTGATGGGAAAACTGCGGTCGTGAGGAGCTCTCTTGGGAGCGAGAACAAACCATGCTGGAAGAGTACCCAGAGCTCTTCAGTTCAGGTACCATTTAAGTTTTGTTCCCTTTTTGCTTTGTAATTTCGGGACGAAATTCTTTTAAGGGGGAGAGAGTTGTAACTCCCCAAAATTTGAAAGAGGGAAGATCAGCGTTCTTGGCCAAGTTTTGGTCTTAGTTGGGGGTCACACGGCCTAGGACACGGGCATGTCCCTGGGCGTGTCCCACTCGGGTGGTAAGTAAGGCGCGTGGTCGTCGAATTTCGGTCGACGAAATATTTGGGAGGTCACGCCCAGGAACACGGGCATGACAGGGGGCGTGTCCCCTTGATTCGACGATCGTCGATCGTCGAGTGGCGATCATCGAGTAGGGGTACACGGCCTGGGTCACGGGCGTGTCCCAGGGCGTGTCAGGGTCGTTCGACGATTTCCCCAGCAATCTGCGTTCGACGATTTCCCTGCGTTTGACGATTTTGCCAGGGATTTGCGTTCGACGATTTCCCTGCGTTCGACGATTTTTCCAGGGATTTGCGTTCGACGATTTCCCTGCGTTCGACAATATTGCCAGGGATCTGCGTTCGTCGATTTCCCTGCGTTCGACGATTTTGCCAGGGATCTGCGTTCGACGATTTCCTGTGTTCGACGATTTTGCCGGGGATTTGCGTTCGATGATTTCCTACATTCGACGATTTTGCCAGGGATCTGTGTTCGATGATTTCCTGCGTTCGACGATTTTGCCAGGGATCTGCGTTCGACGATTTCCCTGCGTTCGACGATTTTGCCAGGGATCTGCGTTCGACAATTTCATGCGTTTGATGATTTTGCCAGGGATCTGCGTTCGACGATTTCCCTGCATTTGATGATTTTGCCAAAGTCTCCGTTCGACGATTTGGCAGCGTTCGACGATCTTGGCTCGACGATTGTCAAGCGCGGGGTGGATTGTGGCGTGTTTGACTCTGTCGATGCGGAGTGTCGACATAGGGTTTTTTTGGCGGGATCTTGACTAAATGTCCCGACACAATTTGATTGGTCATGGACGTGTCCTGCTCCGGTTGGGTGAACTATGCGGTGTTCAGCCCCTTTTCTCCAGGTCAGACCTGGATCGTAGCAGTGCATTTCCCTTTTGTGGGAATCGACGGCTGGTGGTTAAACCGATTTTGATATACCTGTGTATAGGGTTTCAACACCCTTATTTTTCTGCCGCTGGTTCTCTGTCTGAGCTCTAGAGAGAAGGGAGAGCGAAGGAGGAAGAAGAGATTGCGGTGCTTTTCATCTGGCTATTTTTCCATGGCTAGGAAGAGGAGTCGGAAGGTAACGACACTTCTCCTCTTGGTTCTAGGATACATGTTTTAGCATCTTTTCTTTTCTAATTTTTGGGCACCAAACTTTCAAATGAGAGGGGTTTGGGTCGCCAAGGTTCAAGAGGAACCTCCGGGTCGATTGAGTCCGTCCCCGGCATGTTTTTGCATTAGAGATCCACTTCGTTAGTGGATTAGGCATGGTGAGTGAAGCCGTAGTCGCGATCGTTAGTCCGACTCGGTGATGTTGCATACGAGGTTTAAGGATTCGTAGAGATCCGTTGTGGCAAGAGGACGTTTTTGATGTGTGATGTTTGTGGTGTTCTTCCCGTTATCTTGCGTGAGTACGTGTGGCCGGTACCAGATAAGGTTAGATCCTCATTGGCGGTAGATGGTTTCCTTGGTGGACAAGGTTAGCTCCGCATGGGTGGTAGATGGTTTCCTTGGTGCACGGGAACGCTGCAGTACGAATGAGGGATTAGGGTGGAATTGTCTTGGATTGTGATGTGTCAAGGCATGGCTGTGTCTACGTGGTCGGCTGGCTATCCCGTGACTTGCAAGTCATGTGTGGAAAGTGTCCCGGCGAGACTAGTCCCCTTTTTGTGAGACTGACGAGAACGTCGAGCATGGGGCAAGCCCGGGAAATGAGGCCATGAGCGGGTGGGGTCCAGCAAGGGTTCTTAGTATCGGTCAGTGTGTTGGACGGAATCCTGACATGAGAAGTCAGAGTTTACCGGCAAGCCCGGGTCTACGACCGCGAGCGGGTGGGGTCTTGGAAAGAGTTCCGTGTGGCGGCCTTTATGTCGTTGGGGGATTGTGGTTCCCCTTTGTTTGCGGCTTTATGCCAATGGGGAAATAATTAGTACCCAAATGATGTGATGTTGTGCTAGATGCATACGCTATAGGATGCCTTGGGTGAAGCCCGGGTGTTACATTCATGTTGCATAGTAGGCCCTATTATTATATGCTCAACAGTAGAGAACATGTATGATGTTTGAGACATCCAATCCTGTTTCTTTAGTTGCTTTTCTTGCTTATGAATATTGCATACGAAGTGCTAACTTGCAGGTTGGAGGAGTACCCCGGGGTCCGTTAGGGGCGGTCGTGAGGAGATGTGTTGGTTACACAGTTTGAGGTCAGCCTTTGCTGACCCACGTTACTAATAATTTTTACATGGCCAGGATCGCAAGCAGGAGCTAGCTCACCGGCCAGAAAGGCCTAAGCCTCATGGAGTGATACCTTTTTGTTGTAGCTCTACTTTTTATGACATTATATATTTTGATGCCCATGTTGACCGGCTTGCATGCCGAGGTAGACTAGGTGTGCTTATGCACTTTTATGACTGATGTATTATTTGAGTTTGGACTCACTCTTGTTGTAAGGTCATAAAGCCATTTTGTTACTCTTGTAGGCGTGGATAACTTATAGTCTTGTTCGTTGTTTTCGTTGTGTTGGGTTATGAGTTTTGAGTTTGGGTAGTTATATCATCTTATAATACTGAAGATGTGACGTCTGTATGTTGTGGGGCCCCGGCCGGACCCATATTATACAGTCATTACAGGGGAGGTGTTACAAGTGGTGGTTTCTCCTCGTTTCTCTTTGTCCGATCTAATGGTAACGACTATACTTTCATGTTCTTTAAATTTTCTGCGCTTATTCTTCCAAATCATTGTTATGATTAATCGTTTCAACGATCCTTTGTTGTTTTAAGGTGTTGTCTTGGAAAACCCGATTTTGTCTGGTTTTGGTTAATTGTTCCTGGTGTGTCTTAATGATGGCTATGCATGTTTTAGCTTTCGTTATTTAGCGTGTTAGAATTTATCTAGGACTGTAAATTGCTCATAGAGGTTGATCAACCGCGTCTTGAGTTCGGTAATGTCAAGTAGAATCTGTCGAGCCAAATCTCGAGATATTTGTGTTGTGGTTTCTTTGGGTTTCTTGAATGTGGGAGTTAGTGGACGATTCCACCTCCACAGTGTTTGTTACCTTCATTAGTGCCCTGTGGAAGTCTACCTGGTTTTTGGATGCCTGCGGTGTATTGTGGAGAGTATGAGACTCCCTCGCAGTTAGACGGATTATATATCCGTTTTGTTTTTGGGTGGTGTTTCCAAGAGTGACCACCTCGCCCGTGTTTTTGGGTGGTGTGTCCAAGAGTGACCACTTCCCCGTGTTTTTGGGTAGAGTCGACCACATGTGCCTAGTAAAGGTTTTGTATTTTCTTTCTGGTGAAATATTCATGTAGTCAGCTTATAGCCCTGTGCGTCTGGTGTACCCTTGTGGAACGTGACAAATCATGTAGGAGTTCTTTTCCTGTTGATGCCCTGTTTTCTTTTGTAATTTACTTCAGTGCTTTTGGTCTTGGGATGGTAGCCCTATTGACGTTTGTTTATTTTTGGCTTATTACTTTTCCTGCCACCTTTTGTACATTCTTGCTGAGGTGTTCTGTCTTTGGAATGCCTCAGATTCAGAGCAGTTGCAGTTAGCATTGCTGGTTTTGGAGTTTTCTGGGCGGCAGTGTTGGCCGTGGTTGTTGCCTCGTCATAGCGAGATAGTTTGATGTTTGTTTAGTTTTACTAGTTCAGACATACTTTTGTTCGTGGGTTCGTGGGTTCGTGTCAGCTTGTTGGCACCCACTGAATTGTTAGTTGTTTGATACTTGCTTGCTGCTCGTTTCTTTAAATGTGGATGTGGATTACTTGTTCTCTGGGAGGATTTATGCTAGGAATGCATGTAAGATATTTTCAACTATAAAATCTACTACTATTACTTCATGCATTGCATAATTTGGAACTCTAACTTGTTATTTTTAGCGACCGTAAAAGCTATCTTTCATACTATAATAAATTTAGAGTCTTGCATAACATGAGCTAGTTGTCCCTTAGTGACGTTTTTACTCATGTAGGATGTTTGAGTTAATCTAATCAAGTATTTTTCCGTATCGTATAATATATTTTGATTCGTGGACTAGATGAGCCACTAAGCCGAGGGATACGGCTAACTACTGCACTTAACTGATTTTCCTTAAAATAACTTAAAAAGGACCTTTCTTCATGATTAGTTTGGTGTCTGCCTGAGCGTCCGTAGTTATCCCCTGCTGACGTGGTATCATGATGCGCATTTTCCCTTACTCTGATAAGCTTTTTATGCAATGAAAATGCGGGTTGTGACAGTTGGTATCAGAGGGAGGTTTCTTGACAATTTGTCGGGTAACCTTTCCTTGTTGGTATTAGGTGTTTAGCATCATATCATACAAACACCGATATGTCATCAGCACGTCTTGGCTGAAGCATGAACACTACACTCATAGCATAACATGAAGTATACGGGTCATATTATGTAGTATGGGATGCATAATATGTGTCTGTATATGGATCCACCATAGGGGCAACATGTGAGGGTTATGTAGTATGAGATGCATAACCTCACCACATGGATGCGACTAGCACGTTTCTTTTTCGTTGCATGAGAATGTCATGTAGTATGGGATGCATAACATTTTCATGCGTACGCCGCTCATAACATGCATTAGGGACTTTTTAGAAAGCATAGCGCAATCATGCATAGCATAACATTGCATAAGCACAGCGTGCCATGCTAAAGATTTACGGGATGACATATGTACACACATGGTTTTAAACAAGAAAAAGAATAAAGAATACATGCATTCAGGTCATAGGCACAAGAGTCAATAGGATGAGAGGATATCATCCTAAGTAGGACATAACATCATTATAAAATCCCAGAGCAAGTTGCAGTGTAAGCAAGTGTCTTTTAAGCATGGTCTGAACTAGTCGTGTCGCTTTGTTGTAAGATAGGATTTTGATGAGTTGTTCGTTTGTTTTTTAGAAATGCCGCCAAAGCGTCCTACGATGAGGTCGACTCCCCAGTCGGAGGGTGAGTCATCAGGTGTGCAAAGTTACGCGATTATTGAGAGTCTGCGTCAGATCAATGAGGCTCTGTCGAGACAATTGGTTGTGATACAATCGCAAATTGAGTCTTTGTTGTCTGCCGCTCCCGCGCAGCAACCTTCAGCGCAAGAGCCTGCCTCGGGCCAAGCCGAGCCCGATGCCACTGCTCCTCTGGTGCCCCCGATGGAGATACCACCAGAAATGAATTTCATATCGCACTTCCAGCGGTTGGGACCTCCCACCTTCGACGGGAGTGCTGACTTTGTGATTATAGATGATTGGATCATCTCCATCGAGGAGATGTTTTCGTATTCTGGAATTCTAGAAGCCCAGAAGGTGATGATTGCAGCCTATCAGTTAAAAGGTCTGGCGAAGAGTTGATGGATTCGGGAAAGAGAGGGTCTGAAGGAAGACTGTTCTTGGGAATCTTTTAAGAAGATGCTGCTGAAGAAGTTTCTACCCTTGGTCGAGCAAGACCGCCTGATGAATAACTTCCTGTATCTGAAGCAGAGACAGCTCACCGTGAGCGAGTACGAGATTGAGTTTAGCAAACTGAGCAGATTTGCTCCTGATTTGGAAGCTTCTGAGGAGGGTAGAGTGAAACATTTCTTGGGAGGATTAAGAAGCGATGTACAGCAGTTGGCATGCGCTTACCAAGCTGAAAGTTATGCTGAAGCAGTGGAAGCTGCTTTAAAAGTGGAGGCGATTGAAAACGCCAAGAACCGCGATGCTGCGGCAAGGAAGGAGAAAAGAATAGGCGTTGAGGATGGTAGCTCCAGGGCATCTGGCCCTTCTTCGAATAAGAAAAGTAAGGAAGTGTGTAGCTTATGTGGTCGTCCTGGCCACCTCTATAAAAGGTGCTTCAAGAGGACTGCCACCCTGAAGCAGCAGCAGGTACACGCCATCCAAGATGCACCCAAGGGAGAGCTTGTGTGCTCGTTCTGTGCAAGGAAGGGTCAAGACGTGACTCGCTGCTGGATGAAAGAAAGGATTTGCTTCCAGTGTGGGCAGAAGGGACACCAGAAGTCTGCGTGCCCCCAGGCTCAGTCCTCGCTGCAGCCTGCCCCACTTCGAGCTCTGCCGCCGCCGCCAAACCTGGATGAAGGAAAAGGAAAGCTGAACGTGATGACCAGCGAGGAAGCCCAAACCTCTACGCAAGTGATATCAGGTTAGCCTCAGTTTAATTTATCATTGTTAGTTATCGTTGTTTCCCTAGCTATCGTACGTTTAGTTATGTATGTTACAGTTTTAGGGGAGTTTAAGGTACGGAATAGGTGGGCCCGCGTTCTTTTCGATTCGGGTGCCACCCATTCCTTTGTGGCCCGGAGATTTGTTGATAAACATCGCCTGAGTGTGGACCATTTGGGAGGCTCCTTCAATGTCAAGCTCCCTTCCGGTGATTCTGTGCTATCTAACCAAGGAGTTCTGAGATGCCCTATTAATCTTGGCAATTTTCTGGCCTTTGTGGATCTGAAGATTTTGGATCTGTCTAATTTTGACGTGATTTTGGGCATGGACTGCCTGTCCAAGTATGATGCGGTCATCCAGTGCAAGGCTAAGCAATTGGATTTCAGAATGGACGACGGTCAACCTATGAGCGTCTATGGATTTCAGTACAGAGTTTCTCTTGTCATTTCTGCGGTACGTGCTTGTCGTGCTATAGATTCTGGTTGCAAGGCGTTTTTGGTTTCTATTTCTGCCCTGGAGACAGCTTTTGTTACGCCACGTCTTGAGGATGTCACGGTGGTGCGAGAGTTTCTAGATGTCTTTCCTGATGTCTTCCAGGACTTCCTCCGGAAAGGGAGATAGAGTTTGTGATAGACCTCGAGCCAGGTACTCGTCCTATTACTAAAATACCATACCGTATAGCTCCGCGTGAGTTGGACGAGTTGCGTACTCAGCTCGATGAGTTGCTCAGTTGTGGTTTTATTAGACCAAGTACTTCTCCATGGGGTGCTCCTGTTTTGTTCGTCAAGAAGAAAGATGGATCGATGAGACTTTGCATCGATTATAGGGAATTGAACAAGGTAACCATTAAGAATAGATATCGCATGCCAAGGATTGATGATCTGTTCGACCAATTGCGTGGTAGCTCGGTATTTTCAAAGATCGATCTTCGCTCAGGCTACCACCAGTTGAGGATTCATGAGGCAGATATTCCCCGAACCACTTTCCGTTCACGGCATGGACATTATGAGTTTTTGGTGATGTCTTTTGGTTTAACCAATGCACCCTCTGCTTTCATGGATTTGATGAATCGGGTGTTTAAAGATTTCTTGGACCGATTTGTTATTGTGTTCATAGATGATGTCTTGGTGTATTCCCGCAATGTTGAGGAGCATACTAAGCATTTGCGTCTGGTTTTGTCGACCCTGAGGGAGCATAAGTTATATGCGAAGTTGAGCAAGTGTGAGTTCTGGCTACCTCAGGTGTCCTTTCTGGGTCATGTTGTAAGCAGGGACGGTATTTCTGTAGACCCGACTAAGATTTCTGCGGTAATGAAATGGGAGAGACCTTCTACACCCAAGGAGATTAGGAGTTTCTTAGGCCTGGCTGGCTATTATAGAAGATTCGTGGAAGGATTTTCGGTGTTGTCTGCTCCTCTAACTAGACTTACTCAGAAGAATACTGCATTCATTTGGAGTAATAAGTGTGAAGAGGCTTTCCAAGAGTTGAAGAAGAGATTATGTACTGCTCCGATTTTAACCTTACCTACTGAAGGAGTTGAGTATGTTGTGTATGTTGATGCGTCACACATCGGACTTGGTTATTTTTTAATGCAAGATGGTAAGGTGATCGCGTATGGATCGAGACAACTAAAGATCCCCGAGAGAAACTATCCTACGCATGATTTGGAGTTTGCTGCTGTAATTTATGCGCTGAAGCTTTGGAGACACTTATTATATGGCGCGTTGTGCAAGATCTATACGGACCATAAGAGTTTGAAGTACGTCTTCACTCAGAAAGAACTAAATCTGCGCCAGCGTCGGTGGTTAGAATATGTGGCGGATTATGAAGTGGAAATTCTGTATAATCCGGGAAAGGCTAATGTAGTAGCTGATGCCTTGAGTAGAAAGACCACTAAGATTTTTAATCTGTCGTTTAGTCCTTGATAGAAGAATTTTTGTTGATGGATATTGAGGTTGGGAGTGGTACTGTGCCTGCTAGTCTAGAAGCAGAAGAACCCTCTTGGATTTCCCTTACTCGAGCACATCAGAAGGATGATCCTGATTTGTTGCACCTCCAGAATAGAACTTTGAAGGGAGAGCTACCCGATTTCTCTGTGGACGAGTTGGGCACCTTGAATCATCAAGGTAGATTTTGCGTCCCCGCCTTTGGCGATATTCGAGCTAAGATCTGTACTGAAGCTCATGGTTCCAGTGTAGCCTACCACCCTGGTTCCACTAAGATGTATAAAGATCTAAAACAAATTGTTTGGTGGTCAGAGATGAAGAATGACATCGCAAAGTTTGTATCGGAATGTTATACGTGTCAGCGTGTTAAGGATGATCATAGAAGGCCTGGTGGTAAGTTGACACCGGTTGATATTCCAAGTTGGAAATGGGAGAGTATTTCAATGGATTTCATTACCGGTCTGTCAAAATCTCCCCGTGGGTACGACTCTATTTGGGTGATAGTCGACAGACTGACAAAGTGTGCTCACTTTGATCCATTTAAGATTGGGTACTCGATGAAGAAGATAGCTGAGTTATATCTTAAAGAGGTCATCAGGTTACATGGTGTGCCTGTTAGCATTGTATCAGATCGGGACTCTAGATTTACGTCTCGCTTTTGGAAGAGTTTATAGGAGGGGTTGGGTACCGATTTAAGGTATTCCACCACCTATCATCCGCAGACTAATGGTGACGGAAAGGGTAAATCAGATCGTAGAGGATATGATCAGGTGTTATATTTTTGATCATGGTGGTGCTTGGGATGAGCGTCTCAGACTCATGGAGTTTGCATACAATAATAGTTATCAAGAGAGTCTGCAGATGGCCACGTTTGAGGCCTTATATGGGAGGCGTTGTAGAACTCCTTTATTTTGGGTTGAAGTTGGTGAGAGACTATTGCTAGGTCCGGAAGCCCTAGAAGAGATGAATTGTGATGTGACTCATATTCGGGAAAAGCTTCGTGTGGCTCAAGAGCGCTATGAGAAGTATGCTAATCTACGAAGGGTCGATCTGGAGTTTGCCGTTGGGGACTTGGTTTTTCTGAAAGTTTCCCCGATGTCTGGCGTTAAAAGGTTTGGAAGGAACCACAAGTTAGACCCCCGGTATGTGGGACCTTTCCAGATTCTTGAGCGCATCGGAGTGTCAGCTTATAGGATGGAATTGCCTACGACCTTCCCTGGTGTCCATTATTTGTTCCATGTGAGCCAGTTGCGGAAGTGTGTTCGTAGTGATCGTCAAGTCCTCGACTCGATACCCCAGATTCAGCCCAACCTTACATATGTGGAAGAAGCTGTGCGTATCCTGGATTCTCAAGATCGTGTGTTGCGGAGAAAGACCATCCCTATGGTCAAGATTCTTTGGAGAAATCAAGACGTCAAGAGCGCGACGTGGGAATTAGAATCGGCAATGAGGGAATCTCATCCGCACCTCTTCTCTTAGTTTCGGGTATGTTGCTATGTTTTCAATTATGCATGATTTTATCGATTTTGGTTGGTTTTGTAGTTGTGATAAGTTTCGGGACGAAACTTCTTTTTAGGGGGAGTGACTGTAATGCCCCGATTTTTTTGATGATTTTATTTATTTGGGCAACGTCAGATTTATGACGTCGTGGCGTTACTTTTAACGTCGAGTGTTGGATTTGAGTAGTTTTGGACGTGCTCGTCCAGTTTCGTCGCAACCCGAGCATTTTTGGAGTCTCGGCGCGCGATCGAAGTTTTGGGTTTTGTTTTTGTTCGTCGCATACTTTGACGGTTAATATATCGGGAATGGCTCGTCGGATTCTGGTTTTGACTCGCCGTTGTGTTCGTAGCGTCAGTGTTTGCCTACGACATGAGTTTCGTTTAATTCGCCACGTTTGAGCCTTTGTTTTGATATCATATTTCCACGTTCAACTATCTGAACATGATAATTGCTATATTAATGACTGCTTGTTTTTATTCTCGGGAAGCCCTCCTAAAGGTGCGGGATTTCGTTGAGCCCGACGTTTGTCATTTTTCTGGGCGCTGTGTCGAGGTCGACAATCGTCGAGCGGAGCTCGACGATTGTCATTTTTTCTGGGCGCTGTGTTGAGGTCGATGATCGTCGAGCGGAGCTCGACGATTGTCATTTTTCTGGGCGCTGTGTTGAGGTCGACGATCATCGAGCGGAGCTCGACGATAGTCATTTTTTCTGGGCGCTGTGTTCAGGTCGACGATCGTCGAGCGGAGCTCGACGATTGTCATTTTTCTGGGCGCTGTGTTGATGTCGACGATCGTCGAGCGGAGCTCGACGATTGTCATTTTTTCTGGGCGCTGTGTCGAGGTCGACGATCGTCGAGCGGAGCTCGACGATTGTCATTTTTCTGGACGTTGTGTCGAGGTCGACGATCGTCGAGCGGAACTCGACGATCGTCATTTTTCTGTGCGTTGTCTTTAGGTCGACGATTGTAATTTTTCTGGGTGCTGTCTGGAGCTCGACGATTATCGTGCTGAGCTCGACGAAACGTCGAGCGGAGCTTGCTGTAGGTCTAGCAGATCACCATGTTGAGTTCGGCGATCAGGCCTTGCGTTCGACGATTTTTCGAACAGAATTCGTCGAGTGGAGATTCTTTTTCCTTTTCTTCGATGAACGTCGAGCTGAGCTTGACCAAGATTCGATCGGAGTTGTCTCCCTTTAGCACTCGAGTAATTCTTCCATCCTGGTACTCGAGAGATTCTTCCCTTGTACTCGAGTATTTCCCGTGCAGTACTCGAGTAAGCGCCTTAGTGCTCGAGTAATCCACGTGCAGTACTCGAGTAAGTTCCTTAGTGCTCGAGTAATCCCTGCGATGTACTCGTGTAATTCCCTTAGTACTCGAGTAATCCGTTCCTTCTATCTCAGGAAAACCGGTTCAGCTGAACCCGAATTATTTTGTTGTTCTTCCTATTATCACCTTAGTATAAATACCTTCTTCATCTTCTCCGATTCTTTTTCCTCCCGAACCAGAGCGGCGTGAGCGAGAAAGAGGTTGTCCGTCCTTAATTCTTTTGGTGGTCGTTGACGGTGCTCCGGTGCTCGGAATTTCAAACCGATCGTAGATCTGGAAAGCTCTCGTCGAGAGATACGCCCTCGTGGTAATTTCTTCCCCGTTTCTTGAGATTTCTCGTTAGGGTTTTTGGCCCTAATCCCCTTTTCGACCCTTTTTGTCTAGATTTCAACTCCTCCAGCATTCTTTTGCCCCGATCTACGACGTGGAACGATTCAGAGGACTTTTCCGGTAAAACCAAGGCAAGTGGTGGTTTTCCCTCGTTTCTCTTTGTCCGATCTGATGGTCACGACTATACTTTCATGTTCTTTAAATTTTCTGCGCTTATTCTTCCAAATCATTGTTATGATTAATCGTTTCAACGATCCTTTGTTGTTATAAGGTGTTGTCTTGGAAAGCCCGATTTTGTCTGGTTTTGGTTAATTGTTCCTGGTGTGTCTTAACGATGGCTATGCATGTTTTACCTTTCGTTATTTATCGCGTTACAATTTATCTAGGACTGTAAATTGCTCCTAGAGGTTGATCAACTGCGTCTTGAGTTCGGTAATGTCAAGTAAAATCTATCGAGCCAATCTCGAGATATTTGTGTTGTGGTTTCTTTGGGTTTCTTGAATGCGGGAGTTAGTGGACGATTCCACCTCCGCAGTGTTTGTTACCTTCATTAGTGCCCTGTGGAAGTCTACCTGGTTTTTGGATGTCTGCGATGTATGGTGGAGAGTATGTGACTCCCACTCAGTTAGACGGATTATATATCCATTTTGTTTTTGGGTGGTGTGTCCAAGCCTGACCACCTCGCCCGTGTTTTTGGGTGGTGTGTCCAAGAGTGACCACTTCTCCCGTGTTTTTGGGTAGAGTCGACCACAGGTGCCTAATAAAGGTTTTGTATTTTCTTTCTAGTGAAATATTCATGTAGTCACCTTATAGCCTTGTATGTCTGGTGTACCCTTGTGGAACGTGACAAATCACGTAGGAGTTCTTTTCCTATTGATGCCCTATTTTCTTTTGTACTTTACTTCAGTGCTTTTGGTCTTTGGTTGGTACCCCTGTTGACCCCTGTTTATTTTTGGCTCATTACTTTTCCTGTCACCTTTTGTATCTTCTTGCTGAGGTGTTCTGTCTTTGGAATGTCTCAGGTTCAGAGCAGTAGCAGTTAGCAGTGCTGCTTTTGGAGTTTTCTGGGCGGCAGTGTTGGTCGTGGTTGTTGCTTCATCATAGCGAGGTAGTTTGATGTTTGTTTAGTTTTACTAGTTCTAATATACTTTTGTTCGTGGGTTCGTGTCAGCTTGTTGGCCCCCACTGAATTGTTAGCTATTTGATACTTGCTAGCTGCTCGTTTCTTTAAATGTGGATGTGGATTACTTGTTCTCTGGGAGGATTTATGCTAGGAATGCATGTTAGGTATTTTCAACTATAAAATCTACTACTATTACTTCATGCATTGCATAATTTGGAACTCTAACTTGTTATTTTTAGCGACCGTAAAAGCTATCTTTCCTACTATAATAAATTTAGAGTCTTGCATAGCATGAGTTGTCCCTTAGGGACGTTATTACTCATGTAGGATGTTTGAGCTAATCTAATCAAGTATTTTTCCGCAGCGTATAATATATTTTGATTCGTGGACTAGATGAGCCACTAAGCCGAGGGATACGGCTAACTAATGCACTTAACTGATTTTCCTTAAAATAACTTAAAAAGAACCTTTCTTCATGATTAGTTTAGTGTCTGTCTGAGCGTCCGCAGTTATCCCCTGCTGACGTGGCATCATGGCGCGCATTTTCCCTTACTCTGATAAGTTTTTTATGCGGTGAAAATGCGGGTTGTGACAAAGCGGCAGGCGAGTAGGGCCAGCAGGGCTCGTACTTGCCAAGGCCCAGGAGGAGGAGGCGAGTGCCAACTCCATCGAGCACTCACCACCCCAGGCAAGTAGAGGTCTCAGGGACTACTCTTTCAGTCACCTATGATGTGTTTTTTACCATTTCGCCCCCGCTGGCCTGCTCATAGCATTTCAGAACAACGGAGTTACGTTGTTTGCATGCCAACTTGGGCTGCACATAACAGTTTGGAATAGCGCGTGTTGGCTATTTGCAGGTCGTTTTCAGAAAAACATAAATATGACCCAAGGGGTACCTTAGAAGACATGCTTACTTGCTCCCTAATCTTCTAGCGCTTTCTGAGGTTGCCAAAGCTTGACACTTGGCTAAGGAGGGGACACGCTCTAAGATCTTCCGTGTGTGTGGTGGGACCTCCCCACCATGCCCGGGGTCAGTTCCCTTTTTCTTTTTCTTTGTTATTTGGCTTGCGGTAGAGAAGTAGATGTGTGATCACCACTTCTCCAAGGGTGAACTCCACTAGAGACCGAATTTTCGGTTTCAACAAGCAAGGGTTTACGCCGTGGGAAATGATTTCTGTCGCCAAAAATTGGGGTCGGCAAGGGTCGAGCTCAGCAGATGGATCACTCGAGGAAGCAGATGTTGTCGGAGATGTCACTGCCGAGTGAGGGTAGCTAATCGAAGAAGTCCGGGGGTTGCGCGGCGGAAATTGCAATGGAATCGCTCTCGCCTGGGGTTAGGGCAAGGGAACGTTAAAGCTGCGGATAAAGATTGAGGATTTTTAAAAGGAATACTAAAAGTTTTAAAATAGGTAAAAATGTGATCCGCGAATAGATAAAATTGATCTGCGTATAACAGCCGTCTATTTTATAAAGATTCCCCGTCAAACCTAGGCACGTCAATCCGTAGGGAACAGAGGAGGATCAAATCCATGATTTTAACAGTAGATCTAATAGTCTTTCTTCAAAGACGCAATGTGTCGTTTCATCATCTCGTAATCATAATATCGTTAACATAAAAAACCATAACAATTGAGCAAGATTGGGTGAGAACAAATGGGGAAGGACACTAGAGGACCCTTCACACTCTCGAAAGAGCATAACTTTTCCGCCAAGAATTGGCCCACTTTGCCCGAGAGGGTGTATATATTAACAAATGGTCATTTGTCCTCTCCGTGATGTTTAAAAATTGTGGCTTTTTGTCTAAGGTGCATATATACTGTAACACAAATCCTGGACAATGTGCTTGCCCAGTTAAAATAATCTGATTTATTTCGTTTAGGAACAACATTAGTCGGTTTGTGTTGAAATTAGAAGAGTCGTGACTTATTTATAGGAAAATCGGTGTGCAATTAATTAGACCTTCATCACCATCACTAACTTAGTGGGGAATCATGGGGGTAACCATCGTGCGCATGATCAGCCTGACTGATCCTTGCACGAGATCCCACCAGGTGCACGACTAACCGCCCGCGGCCGACCGAAATGGCCCGCCTCCGCCGCCCCTTGGCCGGGACGCTCCTCACTGGCCTCACTGCGGGCCGTGGACGAGCCTCGCAGCCGAGAGTATGTGGCCGCAAGCCGCGGCTGGTGTTGTCGCTGGACTCCCAGGCCGGCCTGCGTGGCCCCTCTCACGGCCGCAAGCAGCAAGTAGCGGCCGCAGGCCGCAGCCGCAAAGCGCGTCCGGCGCCGCGCCTGGCCTCACCGGCCAGCGCGAGGGGCCGACCGAGGCCGCTCCCTGCGGCCGCAAGACGACGGTCGTATGGAGCGGCCGGCGCCGCAAGGTATAGCTGGCCGCGCCCGGCCTTCCCCGTCGGGCACATTTGGCCGGTCGCGGCCGCTGGGCGCGATCGGCTCCGCAAAGTGCGGCCGACACTGTGGTCGGCCGCCCCACCTTGTAGGCTGTGGCAGCAAGGCGCAACAAGCGCCAAGGTCGGCCGCCCCGCCTTACTCGCCCACGGCTGGTCGCGGTCCTTCTTCTTCCCCCGGCGCCGCCCGCCGCCGGCGGCTCGTCGCTCATAAGCCATCTAGGTAGACTCCCTCTCCACCGTCGGATCATTCCGTCATGATCCTGTCGTTCGTTACGCGGGTAACCACCCACGTAACCACTGTCGTTAGAGGGGAAAAATTATTTAATTAATAATGATGTGTACGTAAAATATTATAAAATAATACACACTTAAAATTATATTAGATGTGATCTGCACTCAGTAATTTGGGTGGTTATGGTGTGCAAATAGCCGCATAACTACCGTTACCACCCATGGGTCCTATAAAAAGGACCCTAAACCTCTCTCATTTCTAACTTTCTACTCCTAGTCTTCTCCTTCTACAGGCCGGACCTCTGTCAAAATCCTGCTACGAACCACCTTCATTGGAAAAGTCTGAAAATTCGTCTAAATACACGACGCTTTGGAGAAGAAAAAGAACCACCAACATCTCCAAGAATTCTCAAACGTGCAAGGTATTCTGCGAGTCTCGCACAACAATTCTCCTATGCACGCTGCTACAACACATTGTGTCTGGACAACGTCCGAGGGAATTCCCCGCCAACAACAAGAGACAGATTTTGTGCTTAGCGAGTGGCGGTCTGTCGCTGTCACAACCCGCATTTTCACAGCAAATAATAACTTATCAGAGTAAAGGAAAATGCGCGTCATGATGTCACATCAACATGGGATAACTACGGACGTTCAGCAAGACACCAACTTAAACATGAAGAAAGATTCTATCAGTTATGTTAAGGAAAATCAGCTAAGTGCAATAGTTAGTTAGTCGTATCCCTCGGCTTAGTGGCTCACTTAGTCCACGAATCAAAATATAGTTATATACTGCGGAAAAATACTTGTTTAGATTGACTCAAACATCCTACGTGAGTATAAACATCCCCAAGGACAACTCATGCTATGCAAGACTCTAAATTTATAATAGTAGTAAGGATAGCTTTTATGGTCGCCAAATATAACAAGTTAGAGTTTTTAAATTATGCAGTGCATGAAGTAATAGTAATAGATTTTATTCTTAAAAATACCTAACATGCATTTCTAGCATAAATCATCCCAGAGAGCAAGCAATCCACATCCACAAATAGAAAAAAACAAAGCAGCTAGCAAGTATCAAAAGTAACAATACTGTGGGCGTCAACAAACTGACACGAACCCACATACAGAAAAGTATGTCTGAACCAGTAACTAAATAAACAACAAACTACCTCGTTGAGACGAGGTAACAACCACGGCCAACACTTCCGCCCAGAAACTCCAAAACTAGCTCTGTTATCTGCTACTGCTCTGAACCTGAGGCATTCCAAAGACAGAACAACTCAGCAAGAGGGAACAAATGGTGGCAGAAATAAATAAGCCCAATTAAACAAAGGTCAAAGGGGTATCAACCCAAGACCAACAGTACTGAAATAAAGTACAAAAAAAGGAACAAGTCATCATCATGAAAAAGAACACTTACGTGATTCGTCACGTACAACAACAGTACACCAGACGCACGAGGCTATAAGGTGACAACATGAATAATTCGTAAGGAAGAAATAAAAATCCTTTATTAGGCACCTGTGGTCTACTTTATCCAAAAAACACGGGCGAAGTGGTCACTCGTGGACACACTATCCAAAAACACGGTCGAGGTGGTCACTCTTGGAGACACCACCCAAAACACGAATATAAAATCCATCTAACTGCGAGGGAGTCTCATACTCTCCACGATACACCGCAAACATCCAAAAGCCGGGTAGACTTCCACAGGGCACTAATGAAGGAAACAACCACTGCGGAGGTAGAATCGTCCACTAACTCCCGCAATCAAAAAACCCAAAGAAAACATAACACAAATATCTCGGGATTTGGCTCGACAGATTCTACTTGACATTACCAGATTCAAGATGCGGTTGATCAACCACTAGGAACAATTTACAATCCTAGATAAACTCTAACGCGTTTAAGACACATTAGGAATGATTAAGACATTTATAATCATCATTAAGACACATTAGGAACGATTAAACATAACCAGACATTTATAATCATCATTAAGACATTTAAGACACATTAGGAACGAAAGCTAAGACATTTATAATCATCATTAAGACACATTAGGAACGATTAAACATAACCAGACAAGATCGAGCTTACCATGACAAATCCTTACAACACCATGTGATCGTTGAAACAGTTAATTATAACAGTAATTTGGAAGAATAAGCACAGAAAATTTTAAAGACATGAAAATATTGCGGTTACCATCAAATCGGATAAGGAGAAACGAGGGGAAACCAGCACTTGCCTTGGTTTAACCGGAAAAGTCACTGAACCACTCCACGTCGTAGATCGGGGCAAAAGGATGCAGGAGGAGTTGAAATCTGAACAAGAACGGCTGAAAAGGAGGTTAGGGCCGAAAAACCCTAATAAGAAATCTTTAGAAACGGGGAAGATATTACCACGATGGCGTAGCTCTCGGCGAGAGCTTTCCAGATCTATACTCGGTTAAAGATTTCGAGCACCGAAGCACCGTCGGTGGCCACCGTAAGAGGTACGGACGAACGACCTATTTCTCACACGCACTCTGGTTCGGGAAGAAGAAGTTCTCGATCGGTTTTAATGATGATGAAGAAGAAAGTATTTATACTCAAACAGCAGAAATAAACCGGGTTCAGCTAAAACCGATTTTTCCGAGACATAAGGAAAGGGCCACTCGAGTACTGGAAAAGGACTACTCGAGTATTAAGGTAACTACTCGAGTACTCGAAAAGAACTACTCGAATAGTAAGGTAACTACTCGAGTACTCGAAAGGAACTACTCGAGTAGTAAGGTAACTACTTGAGTACTCGAAAAGAACTAATCGAGTAGTAAGACCTCTACTCGACTACATGAAAAGACCTACTCGAGTACTTAAGGCAACTACTGGAGTACTCGGAAGGAACTACTCGAGTAGTAAGGTAACTCCTCGAGTACTCGAAAAGAACTAATCGAGTAGTAAGACCTCTACTCGAGTACAACCGATTATTTGCATGAACAGTACACCTACACGAGACGCAGGAATTTCACTCGAGTCAAGCCTTGCAGGAAAAACAATTTCTTTACAAATGCAACCTTTTGATCAAACTATACGAATGAATAGTAAAAGATATTTTTGAATAGTACTATAATATTAAAATAATCATACATATATATTTTTGAACAAGGAAACTACGAGATCAAAACGGAGGCCCAAACGATCGCCGAATTAAACGAAACTCACGGCGTAGGCGAATACTGATGCTACGAACACAACGACGAAGTCAAAATCAAAATCCGACGAGCCATTCCCGAGATATTAATCTTCAAAGTATACGGCGAACATAAACAATCCAAAACTTCAATCGCGCGCCGAAACTCCAAAAATGCTTGGATTGTGACGAAACTTGACGAGCAAGTCCAAAATTACTCAACTTAAAATCCACAAGCAGAATTTTCCCATTACAACAAGAATTCGGCTGACTCGACCGCACGGACGCGAAAATGCCTTAACGACATTGCACCTTCAACTCGACGTTAAAAGTAATGCCACGACGTCATAAATATGACGTTGCCCATTCAAACAAAATCATCGAAAAAATCAGGGGCGTTACGGTCAATCCCCCTAAAAAGAAGTTTTGTCCCGAAACTTAACACAACTCCAAAACCAAATCAAAACGATAAAATCAAACATGACTGAAAACATCAAGACATACCCAAAATTACGAGAAGAGGTGCGGATGAGATTCCCTCATCGCCGATTCCAATTCCCATGTCACGCTCTCGACGTCTTGATTTCTCCAAAGAATCTTGACAATATGGATGGTCTTTCTCCGCAACACACGCTCTTGAGAATCCAGAATACGAATAGGTTCTTCCACATACGTAAGGTTGGGCTGAATCTGGGGTATCGAGTCGAGAACTTCACGATCATTACGAACACACTTCCGCAACTGGATCACATGGAACACATCATGGACACTAGGGAAGGTTGCAGGCAACTCCAGCCTATAAGCTGACACTCCGATGCGCTCAAGAATCTGGAAAGGTCTCACATACCGAGGTTCTAACTTGTGGTTCCTTCCAAACCTTTTAATGCCAGACATCGGAGAAACCTTCAGAAAAACCAAGTCTCCAATGACAAACTCCAGATCAACCCTTCGTTGATTGACATACTTCTCATAGCGCTCTTGAGCCACACAGAGCTTTTCTCGAATATGAGTCACGGCACAATTCATCTCCTCAAGGGCTTCCAGACCTAGCAACGGTGTCTCACCGACTTCAGCCCAAAACAAAGGAGTTCTATATTGCCTCCCATATAAGGCCTCAAACGGGGCCATCTACAGACTCTCTTGATAACTATTATTGTAAGCAAACTCTATGAGTCTGAGACGCTCATCCCAAGCACCACCATGATCCAAAATATAACACCTGATCATATCCTCTACGATCTGATTTACTCTTTCCGTCTGACTATTCGTCTGCGGATGGTAGGCGGTAGGATATCTTAAATCGGTACCCAACCCCTCCTATAAACTCTTCCAAAGGCGAGATGTAAATCTGGAGTCTCGATCTGATACAATGCTAACAGGCACTCCATGTAATCTTATAACCTCTTCAAGATATAGCTCGACTATCTTCTTCATTGAATACCCAATCTTAAACGGGACAAAGTGAGCACACTTTGTCAATCTGTCAACTATCACCCAAACAGAGTCGTGCCCACGGGGAGATTTTGGTAGACCGAAGGTAAAATCCATTGGAATACTCTCTCATTTCTAACTTGGAATATCAAGCGGTGTAAATTTACCACCAGGCCTTCTATGATTAGCCTTAACACGCTGACACGTATAACATTCTGATACAAACTTCACGATATCATTCTTCATCCTTGACCACCAAACAATTTGCTTTAGATCCTTATACATCTTAGTGGAACCAGGGTGGTAGGCTACATTAGAATCATGAGCTTTCGCACAGATCTTAGCCCGAATATCGTCGAAGGCGGGGACAAAAAATCTATCACGATACTTCAAGGTGTTCAACTCATCCACAGAGAAATCGGGTAACTTTCCCTTCATAGTTCTATTCCGGAGGTGTAACAAATCCGGATCATCCTTATGATGTGCTCGAGTAAGGGAAATCCAAGAGGGTTCTTCTGCTTCTAGACTAGCAGACATAGTACTACTCCCAACCTCAATATTCATCAACAAAATTTCTTCTACCAAGGACTGTACCGACAGGTTAAAAATTTTAGCGGTCTTTCGACTCAAAGCATCGGCTACTACATTTGCCTTTCCTGGATGATAAAGAATTTCCACTTCATAATCAGACACATATTCTAACCACCGACGCTGGCGCAGATTTAGTTCCTTCTAAGTGAAGACATACTTAAAACTCTTATGGTCCGTATAGATCTTGCACAAAGCGCCATACAATAGGTGTCGCCACAGCTTCAGCGCATAAATTACGGCAGTAAACTCCAAATCGTGCATAGGATAGTTCCTCTCGTGAATCTTTAGTTACCTCGATCCATACGCGATCACATTACCATCTTGCATTAAAACACAACCAAGCCCGATATGTGACGCATCAACATATACAATATACTCAACTCCTTCAGTAGGTAAGGTTAAAATTGGAGCAGTACATAATCTCTTCTTCAACTCTTGGAAAGCCTCTTCACACTTATCACTCCAAATGAATGCAGTATTCTTATGAGTAAGTCTAGTTAGAGGAGCAGACAACACCGAAAATCCTTCCACAAATCTTCTACAATAGCCAGCCAGGCCTAAGAAGCTCCTAATCTTGGTCGGGTCTACAAAAATACCGTTCTTGCTTACAATATGACCCAGAAAGGACACCTGAGGTAGCCAGAACTCACATTTGCTCAACTTCGCATAAAGCTTATGCTCCCTCAGGGTTGACAAGACCGAACACAAATGCTGAGTATGCTCCTCAATATTGCGGGAATACACCAAGACATCATCTATAAACACAATAACGAATCGGTCCAAGAAATCCTTAAACACCTTATACATCAAATCCATGAAAGCAGAGGGTGCATTGGTTAAACCGAAAGACATCACCAAAAACTCATAATGTCCATGCCGCGAACGAAAAGCGGTTCGGGAAATATCTGCCTCTTGAATCCTCAACTAGTGGTAGCCTGAGCGAAGATCGATCTTTGAAAATACTGAGCTACCACGCAACTGATCGAAAAAATCATCAATCCTTGGCAGGGGATATCTATTCTTAATGGTTACCTTGTTCAATTACCTATAATCGATGCAAAGCCTCATCGATCCATCTTTCTTCTTGACGAACAAAATAGGAGCACCCCATGGAGAAGAACTTGATCTAATAAAACCACACCTCAGCAACTCATCGAGCTGAGTACGCAACTCATCCAACTCACACGGAGGCATACGGTACGGTGCTTTGGCAATAGGACGAGGACCTGGCTCGAGGTCTATCACAAACTCTATCTCTCTTTCAGGAGGAAGTCCTGGAAGACTATCAGAAAAGACATATGGAAACTCTCGCACCACCGAGACATCCTCAAGACGTGGTGTAACAAAAGCTGTTTCCAGAGTAGAAATAGAAACTAAAAACGTCTAGCAACCAGACTCTATAGCACGGCAAGAACATACCGCAGAAATGACTGGGGAAACTCTGTCCTGAAATCCATAGACGCTCATAGGTTGTCCGTCGTCCATCCTGAATTCCAATAGTTTAGCCTTGCACTGGATGACCGCATCATACTTGGACAGCCAGTGTATGCCCAAAATCACGTCGAAATCAGCCAGATCTAAAATCATCAGATCCGCAAATGCCAAAAAATTGCCAAGATAAATAGGGCATCTAAGAACTCCTTGATTAGATATCACTGAATCACCGGAGGGAAGCTTGACATTGAAGGAGTCTCCTAATTGATCCACACCCAGGCCATGTTTATCAACGAACCTTCGGGCCACGAAGGAATGGGTGGCACCTGAATCGAAAAGAACGCACGCTCACCTATTCCGCACCCTAAACTCCCCTAAAATCGTAACATACATAACTAAACGAACGATAACTAGGGCAACAACGATAAATAATAAGTATATTTTAAACTTGGGCTAACCTGATATCACTTGCGTAGAGGTTTGGGCTTCCTCGCTGGTCATCACGTTCAGCTTTCTTTTTCCTTTATCCAGGTTTGGTGGTGGCGGCAGAGCTCGAAGTGGGGTAGGCTGCAGTGGGGGCTGAGCCTGGGGGCACAAAGACTTCTAGTGTCCCTTCTGCCCGCACTGGAAGCAAATCCTTTCCTTCATCCAGCACTGACTAACATCATGACCCTTCCTCGCACAGAATGAGCACACTAGCTCTCCCTTGGGTGCACCTTGGATGGTATGCACCTGTTGCTACTTCGGGGTGGCAGTCCTCTTGAAACATCTTTCGTAAGAGTGGTCGGGACGACCACAGAAACTACACACTTCCTTACTTTTCTTCTTCGAAGAAAGGCCAGATGCCCAGCAACTGCCATTCTCAACGCCTTTCCTTTTCTCCTTCCTCACCGCAGCACCGCGGTTCTTAGCGTTTTCAATCGCCTCCACTTTCAAAGTGGCTTCCACTGCTTCAGCATAACTTTCAGCTCGGTAAGCGCATGCCAACTGCTGGACATCACTTCTTAGTCCTCCAAGGAAATGCTTCATTCTACCCTCCTCAAAAGCTACCAAATCAGGAGCAAACCTGCTCAGTTTGCTAAACTCAATCTCATACTCGCTCATGGTGAGCTGTCTCAGCTTCAAATACAGGAAGTTATTCATCAGACGGTCCTGCTCAACCGAGGGTAGAAACTTTTTCAGTATCATCTTCTTAAAAGATTCCTAAGAACATCCTTCCTTCAGACCCTCTCTTTCCCGAATCAACCAACACTTTGCCCGGCCTTTTAACTGATAGGCTGCAATCATCACCTTCTGGGATTCTAAAATTCCGGAATACGAAAACATCTCCTCGATGGAGATGATCCAATCGTCTATAATCAGAAAGTCGGCACTCCCATCGTAGGTGGGAGGTCTTATCCGCTGGAAGTGCGATATGAAATTCATTTCTGGTGGTATTGCCATCGGGGGCACCAGAAGAACAGGAGTATCAGGCACGGCTTGGCCCAAGGCAGGCTCTTGCGCTAAAGGTTGCTGCGCGGGAGCGGCAGACAACAAAGACTCAATTTGCGATTGCATCGTAACTAATTGCCTTGACAGAGCCTCGTTGCTCTGACGCAGACTCTTGATAATTGCGTCACTCTGCGCACCTGATGACTCACCCTCCGAATGGGGAGTCGACCTCATCGAAGGATGCTTTGGCAGCATTCTAAAAGCAAACGGACAACTCATCAAAATCCTAGCTTACAACAAGGCAACACGACTAGTTCAGACCATACTTAAAAGACTTGCTTATGCTGCAACTTGCTCTGGGATTTTATAATAATGTTTTGTCCTACTTACTTAGGATGATATCCTCTCATCCTTTTGACTCTTATGCCTATGACATGAATGCATGGATTCTTTATTCTTATTTAAAATCATGTGTGTACATGTGTCATCATGTAAACCTTAACTTAGCGTGCGTGCTTATGCGATGATATGCAATGTATGTTGTGCTATGCATTCTAAAAAAGGCCCTAATGCATGATATGAGCGATGTACATATGAAATGTTATGCATCCTATACTACATAACATCGCATGCAACGAGAAAAGAAAATGTGCTAATGGGCACACATGTGATGGTGGTTAGGCATCCCATACTACATAACTGTCACATGTTGCCTCCTATGGTGGATCCATATACAAACACATATTATGCATCCCATACTACATAATATGCCATGTATACTTCTTGTCATGATATGAGTGAAGTGACTATACTTCCGCTAAGACGTACTGATGACACATCGGTGTGTGTATGAAATGTCACTAAACAATTAACACTAACAAGGGAAGGTTGCCTGACCAATTGTCAAGCAACCTCCCTCTGATACCAACTGTCACAACCCACATTTTCACCGCAAATAATAACTTATCAAAGTAATGGAAAATGCGCGTCATGATGCCATGTCAGCAGGGGATAACTGCGGACGCTCAGGCAGACACCTACTTAAACATGAAGAAAGATTCTATCAGTTATGTTAAGGAAAATCAGCTAAGTGCAATACTTAGGCGTATCCCTCGGCTTAGTGGCTCACTTAGTCCACGAATCAAAATATAGTTATACGCTGCGGAAAAATACTTGTTTAGATTGACTCAAACATCCTACGTGAGTATAAACGTCCCCAAGGACAACTCATGTTATGCAAGACTCTAAATTTATAATAGAAGTAAGGATAGCTTTTACGGTCGCCTAATATAACAAGTTAGAGTTTTTAAATTATGCAGTGCATGAAGTAATAGTAATAGATTTTATTCTTAAAAATACCTAACATGCATTCCTAGCTTAAATCATCCCAGAGAGCAAGCAATCCACATCCACAAATAGAAAAAAACTAAGCGGCTAACAAGTATCAAAAGTAACAATACTGTAGGCGTCAAC
Source organism: Platanthera guangdongensis (assembly GCA_039583875.1). Lineage (NCBI taxonomy): Eukaryota > Viridiplantae > Streptophyta > Magnoliopsida > Asparagales > Orchidaceae > Platanthera > Platanthera guangdongensis. Next base: position 40,342,861 of record CM077165.1, on the reverse strand, counting down.
AAACTGACACGAACCCACATACAGAAAAGTATGTCTGAACCAGTAACTAAATAAACAGCAAACCACCTCGTTGAGACGAGGTAACAACCACGACCAACACTGCCACCCAGAAACTCCAAAACTGGCTCTGTTATCTGCTACTGCTCTGAACCTGAGGCATTCCAAAAACAGAACACCTCAGCAAGAGGGAACAAATGGTGGTAGAAATAAATAAGCCCAATTAAACAAAGGTCAAAGGGGTACCAACCCAAGACCAACAGTACTGAAATAAAGTTCAAAAAAAAGGAACAAGTCATTATCATGAAAAAGAACTCTTACTTGATTCGTCACGTACAACAACAGTACACCAGACGCACGAGGCGATAAGGTGACAACACGAATAATTCGTAAGGAAGAAATAAAAATCCTTTATTAGGCACCTGTGGTCGACTTTACCCAAAAAACACGGGCGAAGTGGTCACTCGTGGACACACTACCCAAAAACACGGGCGAGGTGGTCACTCTTGGACACACCACCCAAAACACGAATATAAAATTTGTCTAACTGCGAGGGAGTCTCATACTCTCCACCATACACCACAGACATCCAAAAGCCAGGTAGACTTCCACAGGGCACTAATGATGGAAACAAGCACTGCGTAGGTGGAATCATCCACTAACTCCCGCAATCAAGAAACCCAAAGAAAACATAACACAAATATCTCGGGATTTGGCTCGATAGATTCTACTTGACATTACCAGATTCAAGATGCGGTTGATCAACCTCTAGGAGCAATTTACAATCCTAGATAAACTCTAACGCGTTTAATAACGAAAGCTAAGGCATTTATAGTCATCATTAAGACACATTAGGAACGATTAAACATAACTAGACAAGATCGAGCTTACCATGACAAATCCTTACAACACCATGTGATCGTTGATCGGTTAATTATAACAGTAATTTGGAAGAATAAGTGCAGAAAATTTTAAAGACATGAAAATATAGCCGTTACCATCTAATCGGACAAGGAGAAATGCGGGTAAACCACCACTTTCCTTGGTTTAACCAGAAAAGTCCACCGAATCACTCCACGTCATAGATCGGGGCAAAAGGCTGTGGGAGGAGTTGAAATCTGAACAAGAACGGCCGAAAAGGAGGTTAGGGCCGAAAAACCCTAACGAGAAATCTCTAGAAACGGGGAAGATATTACCACGATGGCGTAGCTCTCGGCGAGAGCTTTCTAGATCTATACTCGGTTGAAGATTTCGAGCACCGGAGCACCGTCGGCGGCCACTGGAAGAGGTACGGACGGACGACCTATTTCTCACATGCCGCTCTGGTTCGGGAAGAAGAAGAAGTACTCGGTCGGTTTTAATGATGATGATGAAGAAGAAAGTATTTATACTCAAACAATAGAAATAAACCGGGTTCAGCTAAAACCAGTTTTTCCGAGACAGAAGGAACAGGTCACTCGAGTACTAGAAAAGGACTACTCGAGTAGTAGGGTAACTACTCGAGTACTCGAAAAGAACTACTCGAGTAGTAAGGTAACTACTCGAGTACTCAAAAGGAACTACTCGAGTAGTAAGGTAACTACTCGAATACTCGAGCAGTAAGACCTCTACTCGAGTACATGAAAAGACCTACTCGAGTACTTCAGGCAGCTACTCGAGTACTCGGAAGGAACTACTCGAGTAGTAAGGTAACTACTCGAGTACTCGAAAAGAACTACTCGAGTAGTAAGACCTCTACTCGAGTACAACCGATTATTTGCATGAACAGTACACCTACACGAGACGCAGGAATTTCACTCGAGTCAAGCCTTGCAGGAAAAACAATTTCTTTGCAAATGTAACCTTTTGATCAAACTATACGAATGAATAGTAAAAGACATTTTTGAATAGTACTATAATATTAAAATAATCATACTTATATATTTTTGAACAAGGAAACTATGAGATCAAAACGGAGGCCCAAACGATCGCCGAATTAAACGAAACTCACGCCGTAGGCGAATACTGAAGCAACGAACACAATGACGAAGTCAAAACCAAAATCCGACGAGCCATTCCCGAGATATTAATCTTCTAAGTATACGGAAAACATAAACAATCCAAAACTTTAATCGCGCGCCGAGACTCTAAAAATGCTCGGATTGCGACGAAACTTGACGAGCAAGTCCAAAATTACTCAACTTAAATTCCAAAAGCAAAATTTTCCCATTGCAACAAGAATTTGGCTGACACGACCGCACGTATGCGAAAATGCCTTAACGGCATTGTGCCGTCAACTCGACGTTAAAAGTAACGCCACGATGTCATAAATATGACGTTGCTCATTCAAACAAAATCATCAAAAAAATCGGGGGCGTTACAGTCACCCTCCGAGTGTGCTTGTATTTTTTCTCATCCCAGAACTGTAACAAGGTGCGTCCTGCCGCCTTCGATTTCCCAGACACTTTGTAAACCACCGCTGATAATGAAGTTTGGCTGGCACCGAACCGATCATATGGTTTTTATACAATTTAAAGGTTTTCCATGTTAAAAATCTTCTCATATACTTAACTTCTTACTCTGTGACTGATTACCCGATTGACCGCTCACGGGCTAAGGCGGCCCATGTTAGTCCGGTCTACCTAGAGCCTCAAGCGTCTCGCAATAGTTTGGTGTCATATGTGGGAATCGAGCTACACAAAGCCTGAAGGAAAACTCTGATGACAGTATCATCCTGTAACACCCCCATCCGTCGTATGACATATAACAGAAGGTCTAGCTGGAACCCGACGTCATATACCACAGGCAGTCGGAAGTGTTATTTAATAATATCAAAAAACATTCCAACTACGACTACTCGCCCTAACACAGAGCATTCTAGCGGAAGCTTTTAAACAGTTGGAATGAACCAATAATTGAATAATCAACTATCATGAATGTCCACAACTACCACAGCAATGAAATAACAAATACACTAAAAGTATTTGACCTTATGACCTTACAAGAGTTCACTTAACAAAGTAGTGTTTTCCATACATCGGCTCGTAGGCCGGCCGCACATGATTGAAATAAAATTCAACTATTCGCTTTGGCCTTCGAGGGCCAGCTCAACAACTTGGGCTTCAGCCCGCTATTTGGTACTCGGCTCCGCAGCACCTGCAAGCAACATTCCACTGCACGGTGGCAAACAATGTAACGGTCATCCAAAGCCGACCAAATTATAACGACCCCTCCCCTTACTCGGGATGACGGTGCTCCTTCCCTACATTTTATTAGCCCAGCTAAACAATAAAGTAAAAACGTACTTGGCCACAGGTGTAGGCTCGCACGGCCAAACACCTCGTGCACTCAGGGCACATTATCGGTGAATCCTGACAATTCAGTGGCTTCACCACCATCCCCGGGATGGCAACATCGTGAGCATTTTAGCCTTTTTGACCACCATCTAAGGAACCCGACTATGCCAACGGCCAGTCCCTCTATGGGTCTCTCGCACTGAACCACATATCCTAGCTCTGATTCCACTTGCCCGTTGCTCACAACGCCTAGTCACTTTAAGATGTATGTGCGGGCCAAGCTTCTCTCGGATCCCAAACATACTAAACAACACATAAGATAGTTATGTTCAAGGCTGGCTCCCCGACCGCCATGTTAGCAGAACTACGTTTCTGCCTAGGTTTTCGGGTGGCCATGGGGTTAATCCCCAAGGATCCCTGCTGCAATCTACCGCGTAGAAACCCGAACATACATAACACGGAGTCTTCTCCGGCAAACCATACAAAATGCAACATCACCGATCCAGACCAACACATCCGGGTAGGCTTCACACACAATGCCTATGCCTGTACTTCGATTCCAGACTCTATATACAATATAAGAGGGACTATTCCCGTCAACCCCAAGGAACACCGCACACTCGCGGGAGGGGGTTTCCTTATGCAAAAGAAGGAGAGCTTCACATGCTGGTGTGCGATTGAAGGCTTCACAATGGAATTTCCTCCGCGGATCCGCTCTCGGTTCTCAAATCGGTACTCTGATGCTCCGCCGGCGGCCGGAAACCTCCCCTTTCTTCCTCCTTGCTCTCTCCTCTCTCAAACTCCTTTGAAGAAGAAAGCTAAAGAGAAAATGAGGATTTAATCCCCCATTGCTGGCCTTAACACAACAGGAACACACCTGGGTCGTTGTATCTTATTTAAAGAAAATGAACGGCTCAGATCCGCCCAAAACTCCTCAAACCTGGGTCGAACACGGCTTCGCACATGGCCATGTCCCCGGCCTTGTGCCTCGATCCAGACACGATCGTCGAGCATAGAAAAGGACACAGGTCAAGCCACACTTGTGTCTCAACCTGACACACCCGTGTCGGTTTCCGACACGCCCGTACACTAGGGCTGTGTCACTAGTAACTGTCACACCAATGGACACAACTCTTGGGAACATGGGTGGTGACACGTGTATGCACACGCCCGTGTCATTTGACACGCTCGTATCATTTGACACGCCCGTGTCACGCCGCCGTGTTTCCTGCTGTGTCCTTCTCTAGACACAGCCGGCCAACACAGAGAACCACACGGCCTTGGAAATGCACGTGTCCTAGGTCGTGTACCCTTATACAGGCACCAAACATTTCTTAGGACGCGACCAGCTCGATTACGATTTTCGGGGCGTTACAAATCTCCCATACTTAAAGAATTTCGTCCCGAAATTATGAAAAGGTACACAAAAATTTAAATGTTACCTGAGTGGAATAACTCGGGGTATTCTTCCATCATAGTCTGCTCTCGCTCCCAAGAAAGCTCCTCACGTCCGCAGTTATCCCAACGGACTTTGACCATTCAGATTTCCTTGTTGCGGACTCGTTTAACCTCAAAGTCTTCAATGCGTACTGGCTTGACCTTTGTCTTCAACCCGTATTCAACCGGCACTTGATCGACCGCAACGACCTACGAAGGCTCTTGCACCGCCTTCCACAACAACGAAACGTGGAACACATCATGTAGCCCACTCAACTCCACTGATATCTTCAATCGATACGCTGCTTCGCCAACACGCTCCAGGATTTCAAACGGTCCAAGGTATCTCGTACTCAGCTTCTTCAAGCGTCGAACCTGCGAGACACCCTTGAACAGCTTGATTTTAAAATACACCCAGTCGCCAATGTAAGACCCCCCCCCCCTTTTTTCTTTTTATGACATCGGGGTCTTAGGCCCAGAACCGCCGTTTTGCGGTGACTCCTTCACGCCCTGAAGGGTCATCACCACGAAGCGTCGATTCTGCCGGCCAATTCGATCACAGAAAAGTAGCATAATGAAGTAAATGTAAACTATCAGTCCACAGAGAATCACATGTCATAATAAATATAACTCCATGAAGGGAGTGTCCACAAAAATAAACATCAGAGTAGCAAAAACGGGCTTATGCCCGGTACATCAAATCCTCACTACAAAAGATCACTCATGCGGAAGCAGAAAGACTACTCAAGGTCGAGACTCACGGTCCCGGCTGTGTGAACTCCGGAGCTAGACTGCCCCACCTCCAAGCGCACCGGTCTCTGGGGCTGCTCCTCCATGCTGGTCCCCACGATCCCCTAAATGATGCGGTTCGAAAACCGTTAGTCTAAAAGACTAAGTCCTATCATCCCCCGCCCCTTCCCCCACGACTCCTAGGCACCGAGCGGAGAGGAAGAAAGGGGAGGACTTGAAGGTGGAGAATATCAAAAAGCAGATGGTAGTGGACCTATACTAGCAATTCTATAACATGTATGGACTATAAGCTGAAATATGAAAGGTAACCTTCACTTATGTGAAAACACATAAGCCAAGGGGTCTTCTGCAAGGCTCCCATCGTATAAAAAGTCTCATACCGATTTATACGTTGGGGTGTCGGTTATCAACAACAGTGGATATATATATCAAAATTAACCTTAATTTATAAACTTGCCCACACAAGCTTATAGACCAAGGGGTCGTTATGCAGCTCCTAAAGTATAAGCGTCTCATTCCACTTATACTTTAGGTGTCAGGGTTAAGGGTAACGATTATGCTATGACATGCAAGTGGGTATGATGGACATGCAAGTGCAACACACACACCCGACTCTGTGCACACAGACCTTTAGTTCCCCCTTTCTGGAGCCGTGACCTCCCAGGATACCTCCGTAGTGGCAGACAGAAGCGGTGGGTTGGGCCTCGCCCACCTCTAAACCAGTAAAGCACTACCGGTCAGACCTATCGTACGCCTCAACGCTTGGTGCACGAAGCGGACTCCTGCGTACTCTTGCCGGCTGGCGCACCGGACTTCTGTTGGCGAAGTGCTAACCACACTTGCCGAGTCAACGTATTGGCGTCGGTGCATCGACCCTCCAATGCCGAAGACCCACCACCTTAATTTCCTTTCCTGTTATGCACATGCAAATTAGCGTAATCAAGAACCGAGCCGAAGCTCCCCGGACCAACACGTCCGTCTCAAGCAATCGAGCCGAAGCTCCCCGGACCCAAAGTCCGCCTTTTAACCATCCGAGCCGAAGCTCCCAGCCAACATCCGGTGCCATCAGTGTTGTGGAATGTGCAACCCTATTTACTAAGTTACTCTTTTCAGCTTGTTAAAATAGTTTACGTTAACCCAGGACTGCCCCCGGTATTCCCTGTGAAGGGCTCTCAAGGGGCACTAGGAACTGTGTTGGGATTACGCCCAGCGTTCCATTTCGCAAGGTACTTATTTTATTATTGGTTGATTCCCTTACCCATTATTTTCTCATATTTCGATATGCTAATCCTAGGGTAATTTGACTCCAACTCTCCTTGGGTAGGACGATCTTTCGTCGGACCCGAACGCCTATAAACCCTAGACAAAACCACACCCTACTCACTCATCTTCCATAGATGCAGCCCATTCCACTTATCCTTACAGCAAACCATCAAGACCCATCATACTTGCCCTAATTCACATCCAAATGAAATCCTGCAGTTTTGCTATATGCAGACCACTTAAGCTACATGACCCGTAAAAAGGGAAGTACATGAAATACTCATCCAGTACCCTTATGATAATTATTAGAGGGCTAAAAAGACATTTGAAGCATAAATCCAGAAATCCATAATTTTCCTAATTTGTCTGATAATTAATTTATTTATTCTAGTGTCCCAAAAGGCCCAGGTTTGAACATGAAGTACCATTTTCAGACAAGATAATAATCCACTAAATTTATGATAATTACAAAATGCCTAATCAACTCTAAATCCTAAGTCTTCCAATTTTTCAGCAAGGTTTAGGTCTTTAAATTTAATTTCAAAGATGCCCCATAAAAAGTCATTTTAAAAGATTCTATAGTAATAATACCTCCAAAAATTCAGAGAAAATTCAGGAATGATTGTGATGGCCTACAAGTGCCCTAGAAAAAGTTTCATAATTTATCATTTGGAAATAAGGCTATATTTGATTTTCTTATGAACTTTCTAATTTAAGGGTTAATGAACAAAGTATGCTAATCAGTCATCAAATATTTCCACAAAAATTCCCACATGATAACATTGAGCGAAAAACACTATGCAGCAAGTTTCATGATTTTTCAGTAAGTAATGGACTCTTGCAAGAATTATTTAATATGTAATCAAAATAAAGCACTTGTGAAGTAGATGCCCTAAATAGATATCCAAAAATTCTAACAAAATTCATACAAGATTATTATAGCCTAAACCTAACTCTGCCCTTGTATCATACCCTTTCTATGGGCAGTGAGACCACAATAGCCAAATTATTAATTAGGGCAATACTATTGATTACAAATGATGTGCTACAAATATTGATCAAAATTCCTCAAATAAATTATCAGAGGCTCAAAATACCCTAATCCCCCACTACCCAAATTTGGTTAAGTTTCAAGGTGTTTAGCTAACCTAAACCTACACTACAATTTTTATGTCCGAAGTTAGGGTTAGGGTTTTGGGGACCCTACCATTTTCACAATTTGCTAATATTTTTAACAGAGGGTTTTATATATCCTAGGAACCTCCTTGCAAAATTTGGAGTTCATCCAAGGTGTTTAGGTCTCATACCCTTCACAAGGCCAAAAGGTCCCTCCTTAGGGCTTGACCTAGGAACTTAGGGCAAATCTATTCCTCTCTATCCCATATTCCATGGGGAGGTGATAAGTGCTATAACAAGTCAGTGGCCCAAATTTCAGCCTCTGTTGAGGTGATTTGGTCACTCAAAATCAAAAGTGCACCTTTTGACCAAAATGCCCTTATTAAGGTATAGTTAGGGTTGGGTCAAAACCTATTCAAAACACATCCAAATTAAATAAAATTTTATACAGATACCTAAATTGAACCCAGGGACCACTCACCAAAATTTGGGAGGGTTTGGAGGTGTTTAGGGCACCTATTTAATTTATTTAATAATTATTAAATGTTTATAACAACTATAGAAATATTTTCTCCAAAAATTCCCATTTTTGGACAGGCTCTAGGTATAGCTAGGATAGACTCCCCATAACAATTTCAACTGATTTGGGCTATGGATGAAGTGTGGGCACTCAGTTTAATGACTGCCTAGCCCTAAGGGTATGTCCCACCAAAATGGGTGCCCTGATCAAACCAGGAGCCTAAATTGGTTCAAACCAATTTTAAAATAACGTAGACAGAAAGGGCTACAAATCATGTGTTGATCATTTCCTCATACAGAGCATCTAACTATTTTTAAATATCTAAAACATTAAATGACAAAAGTGTGACAGAATGAAATAAATAGAATTAATTTCCTATAGTTTAATCCTGCTGCAGCACGAATCTTGGCGCAGGGATCAACGGCATCTGGTCATCGTCTTCGTTGAGCCGACGGCTGCGATTCGTCCCGCCTGGAGCGATTTCCAAGCCTTGCCGCCGGCGATCCAGCCCCTTCCCCGGCCGGCCACCGCCACCAACACCTCCGTTGAGGTGGTGGCTATCGCCAGGCGGCGGCTCTGCCGCCGGAGAGGCGTTTTCCGGCGGTTATAGCAAGAGGATTTCTTGCCGAAACCATGAGGAATCCTGGATTTGATCGGGCTCAATTGAGCCCGAAACTTAAACCTTAAGAGTCCTAAGATCTACCCGCGAGTTAAGGAGAGGAGGAGGACCTTCCTGGCGGCCTGGATGCGAGAGGAGCGGCGGGATGCCATTGACGACGGCGGCGGCGCTCGGCTTCTACAACAGCACAGTGGAATGGCTCGTCTCCTCCAGGTAAACGCTCTAAAGTGATCCCCTTGGCCCCCTGATGGTGTTTAAATGGCAAATGGGGGAGAGGGGAGGCTGGTTCTTCAATGGCCATTAACACCATTAAAGGTGTGGCTCGGGTAGAGTGGAGGGGGGCTGAACCCATCCCTTGGTGGCCGGGAAACGGCTGGAATCAACTCCTCTCCCCTAGAGGAGTTGATTGCAGCCATAAATGGTGGTTGTTAGCCTCCCTTGGCTGGCCTTCCACTTCCCCTTCCTCTTCCTCAATTTCTCTCTCCTCCATTATCATGGAGGGGAGCTCCTTTCTCTCTCCTAGTCACCTCTGGTTGACTAGTCAACCTCACAAGCTAAATGCAGCCCACTTGATTATGATGGTCATGGGGGTGGGGTTAGCCTAAGGGAGAAGTGGCTTGGGCTTGGGTTAGCCCTTTTTGGGCTAGGTTTGACTTGACCTAAATGAGGGTTGACCTGGGCCAATTTGACCATCTGGGTTGAACCCATTGGGTTTTCAGTGGCCCATTGGCTTCCCCTAAGGTCTAGGGTTACTTGGATAGGGTTGGTTGGGCCTCTTGGTGGTCTCCTGTCCCTTGGCAAGGGCATTTTGACCATCTAGGGCTAGAGTTGACTTGGGTCAACATGACCAATTGGGTTGACCCCTATGGGTCCTGGGTGACCCATTGGCTTCCCCTAGGGTCTAGGTAGGGTTATGTAGGGTTACCCTGCCCTCTGGAGGTCACATACCCTTAGTAAGGGCACTTTGACCAGATTAGGGGCTTGAGATAACTTGGGTCAACCTGGCCCCTAGGGCTGACCCCAATGTGTCCTTAGTGACCCATTGACCTCACTTTAGGGTTAGGAGGGCATAGGTGGGGTCCTCTAGGCTAGGAGTAGGTCAGTTGACCCTAAGTAGGCTAGTTTGACCCATTTAGGGCTAGGGTTGACCTTGGTCAACTGGGCCTCTTGGGTTGACCCTAATGGGTCCTTTTGGCTCTAATGGGCCTCCAAGGTATTAGGGGTGTTGTGGTAGGGTCTTGGGGTTAAGGTGTAGCCCATGGTCATCCTAAACCATTGTTCAGAGTTCTACTATTTGCAGACCATGATGATTTTCCACATTTTGTCCCCTATCTCTTGGCCTATTTCTGGCTTCCTAGGGTTTGGCATGACCTAGTCATGGACAAAACCACTCCTAGGGGTCTAGTTGGAAATGGGATGTTACAAATCCCAATAAACAAAACAAAGATTTCGTCCCTGAAATCAAGGTTGGGCCTACGGGACTTACTACCGAAGGAAAGAGCCTTGTAACATCCCATCATGACGCCTTGTTTGTTAAATTAGGTTTTACGGGAAAATTTATATCTAAGACCATTTCGCCCAATCGATAAACCAAGATCCCAATAAATAAGGATAAGCCCCCAATAAACAAAAGATAAGCCTCTATCTGCCTAAAGCAGCATTTAGTAAATTTAAAGCAGGAAAAATAAATTAACATCTTGAGGGGTCTGAGAGGTATACCTGACTGAATAGCTCGGGGTATCTTTGTCGCATCAGGTCCTGCGGCTCCCAGGTATGCTCCTCCTGGCCGTGGTTCCTCCACAGGACCTTGACTAGTGGGACCTTCTTGCGTCGCAAGACCAGTACTCCTCGGTCGTCGATCCTCACTGGCTCCAAACGAACCGACCGGTATGAAGCTACCGGCCCTTCGGTGGTCAAAATCTGCTGCTCCGGGCGTAGCAGAGCCCTCCTCAACGAAGAAATATGGAAGACGTCGTGCATCGCTTCCAGCTCTGGTGGTAATTCCAGCCGGTAGGCTAGGGGTCCGATCCGCTCCAGGATCCTATAAGGGCCCATGTACCTAGGGCTGAGCTTCTTCCTCCGACCACGCACCCGCGAGACTCCATGCATGGGCCGGATCTTCAGAAACACCCGGTCCCCCACCTGGAACTCCACCTGCCAATGCCGGGCGTCATAGTACTTAGCCTGTCTGCTCTACGCCTCTAGCATCTTGTCTCTGATCAGCCTCACTTGTGCCTCGGTGTCTTCAACAAACTCTGATCCCAACGCCTTCGGATCTTCGTTCTGAACCCAAGAAAGCGGGGTCCGGCATCTCCTCCCGTACAAGGCTTCGTAAGGCGCCATCCTGATGCTGGACTGGTAGCTGTTGTTATAGGAGAACTCGACCAGGGGTAAGAGTTTCTCCCACGGTTCCCCGCGGTCCAAGATGCATAGCCTCAAAAGGTTCTCCAGCGTCCGGTTGGTGCATTCTGTCTGCCCGTCTGTCTGGGGATGAAATGCAGTGCTGAAGGTAAATCGCGTGCCTAAGTAAGCTTGCACGGATCTCCACTCCCTGGAGGTGAACCGGCCATCCCGATCCGACACTATCGTCCTGGGCACGCCATGATAACGAATGAACTGCTCCACAAACTTCCGCACCAGTACACCCACTGAATCGTCCTTCCTGATCGGTATAAATCGAGCCACCTTGGTCAACCGATCAACGATTACCCAGATCGAGTCGTTCCCTGTCCGAGACCGGGGAAGCCCATGTATGAAGTCCATGGCTATGTCATCAAACTTCCACTCCGGCACCGGGAGTGGCTGCAGTAATCCTGCGGGGTTCCTGCACTCCGCCTTCACTAGCTGACATGCCTCACAATGGGTCACGAAGTAAGAGACATCCTTCTTCATGCCCGGCCAGAACATAGTCTTCTTCAAATCAGCCGTCATCTTTGTGATCCCCGGGTGTACAGAATACCGACTGCAGTGCGCCTCCGTCATAATATCCTCCCGGATCTGGCCTCCCTCCGGTATATACACCCGTCCTCTGAAGCACACCAGGTCGTCCCTCAGTGTGTAATCTCCTGCAGTGCCTGCCTCCAGAGCTTGGAAGATGGGCTCTAACTTGGCATCCTGCCTCTGTCCTTCTCTGACCCGGTCTCTGATGTCATCGGTAACGCCTATCGCGGCCAAGTACTCCTCATAGAGCTCAGGATCATCAGACGATACCAGAGTAATGTGCATGTCCTCTAGTCTCTGCAGCAGCTCCATAGACATCAACTGAGGCTCTGCTCCTGCTGTGGCAGCTCTCCTACTCAGTGCATCCGCTACCACGTTCGCCTTCCCCGGATGGTAATGCATCTCATACTGATAGTCAGATAGAAACTCCACCCACCGCCTCTGCCTGATGTTCAATTCCTTCTGCGTGTCCACGTACTTAAGGTTTTTATGATCGGAGTATATATCACAGTGGACTCCATAAAGGTAGTGTCGCCATATCTTCAGTGCGAATACAACTGCTCCCATCTCCAGGTCATGCACTGGATAGTTCTTCTCATGGGTCTTCAGCTGGCGGGAGGCATAAGCTATGACATGTCCGTTCTGCATCAGTACTGCTCCCATCCCCTGATATGATGCGTCGGTGTAGACCTGAAATCCCTCCCTCCCCGAGGGGAGAGTAAGAATGGGAGCCGAGGTTAGCCGATCCTTCAGCTCCTGGAAAGCTGTCTGGCACTGCGGGGTCCACACGAACAGTACCTCCTTCTTCGTCAAGGATGTGAGCGGGAGGGCGATTCGAGAGAATCCCTCCACGAACTTCCGGTAGTAACCGGCAAGTCCTAGAAAACTCCGTACGTCGGTGGCTATCTTCAGCTGCGGCCAATCCGAAATAGCCTGAATCTTTGCCGGGTCCACCGCCAGCCCGGCTCCGCTGATAATGTGGCCTAAGAAAGCCACCTCCTTCAGCCAGAACTGACACTTGCTGAACTTCGCATAAAGGCGATGCTCCCGCAGTCTCTCCAAGGTTAGTGCCAGATGTCGTGTGTGCTCCTCCTCTGTCTTAGAATAGATGAGGATGTCGTCTATGAATACTATGACGAACACATCCAAATAAGCCTCGAAGACACGGTTCATGAGGCTCATAAACGCCGACGGAGCATTCGTGAGCCCGAAGGGCATCACGATGAACTCATACAATCCATATCGGCTACTAAAGGTCGTCTTCGGAATATCCTCCTCCTGGATCCGCAGCTGGTAGTAGCCTGACCTCAAGTCCAGCTTCGAGAAATAATGGGCTCCCTCAAGCTGATCGAACAACTCGTCTATCCTGGGGAGCGGATAGGTATTTCGGATGGTCAGCGTGTTTAGTGCTCGATAGTCAATGCACAGGCGAAGAGTGCCATCCTTCTTCTTCACGAATAGGACCGGAGCCCCCCATGATGAGGAGCTCGGCCTAACAAATCCCGCCTCCACCAGCTCCTGCAACTGTGTCCGAAACTCCGCCAACTCCTTCGGGTCCATCCGATAAGGGGCCTTGGATACCGGCTTAGCCCATGGTACCAACTGAATATGGAAGTCCTTCTCCCTATGCGGAGGCAGTCCTGGCAGCTTATCCGGAAAAATATCGGCGTAGTCACGAACCACCGGAATGCTAGCAATCAGGTCCTTCTCCTCAGTCATCTCGAATAATACATGATATACCTCGTCTCCTTGCATATGAGCCTTAACGGCCTGAATAGATGAAAGCAGGCGGCGGGAAACCGGAGTAGTACCTTCGAATGTCGCATAAGTATCGTCGTGTCTCAGCACGACCCTCCCCGCCGGGCAGTCAATCTGGGCATGGTTCCAGACAAGCCATGTCATGCCCAAGACAAGGTCGAAGTCCGGCATTCTCAGGATCGTTGCCGGGGCCTCGAGTGTCACCCCGCCTATGGTAACCTCCAGGAGGCACTTCTCAGTGGACTGGATCTCCATCCCATTGGGGAGACGCACCCTCCTGGATAATCCCGTATAATATCGAATCTGGTCCAGATTCTTGACGAAATCCTCCGACACAAAGTTGTGCGATGCCCCCGTGTCGAACAGGGTATGGGCAGGCTTGCCGCACACCATCACCATTCCTAAATCAGTTTTAAGAAAGAACTTTGGTGTAAGGTTTTCTAACCTAGGTTGTGTAGTAGTTCTATTAATGCTTAATATGAGCAGGGAATAGATTCAAAACTAAAATTACTCTTATACCTGCAATAACCCTGTCCGGGTTCCGGGGCTGTGCTAAGTCCAAAGCGTAAATCTGCTCCCCATTCTGTCTTCGGTCTCCTCCCTGATTACCACGTCCTCGGCCGCGTCCTCGGCCTCTGAAATGCTGGGCAGGTGGGCCACCCTGTAGTGCTGGAGGCGGTGCCCCCCTCATAGGGCAGTTTCTTCGGAGATGTCCCACCTGGTGACAATGGAAACACTCCGGCGGGGGATACGCCATACCCCCGGGTCTCGGCATCTCCTTAATCCGGAGAGGTTGAGGGGCCAAAACCACCTGCTCTCTCGGCTCCTGCCTCACCTCCTGATGAGGTCGCTCCTCTGTCCTCCTCCCATCTGGTATGGTGCCTCGCCGCTGATCATTTCGAGCCCTCCGGCCCTGATCCTCCGCTTGCCGCTTCCGGCCCCGAGTGGCATGCCAATCGGCCTCATTCCTCTTCGCCATCTCCAAAATCCGGGAGATAGGCCCGTCAGAGACAAACAGCAAGGCCTCCCTCAACTCTTCTTTTAGGCCCTTATAAAACCTCTTGACATAACCTGCTTCGTCCAGCTGGTAAGAGCCCGTATATCGGGCCAAATGATCGAACTCTCGGTGGTACTCCACCACCGTCCTGGTGCCCTGCCTCAGCTGCAAGGACCGCTCCTCCAACTCGTCCCTGGCCGACTGCGGAACAAAGTGCTCCAGCAGCGTGGCCCTGAATTCCTCCCAAGTGATTTCTGCAATCTCCCTATCAGCATATGTCTTGTCCAACAGCGTCTTCCACCACCTCTTAGCATGGGACTCCAAGCAAGATACCACCAAGGCCACCCTCTCCTCCCAAGGGCATCGTATCCCAGTCAACATCTCGTACATAATATCCAGCCACTCCTCTGTCCGCACTGCCGACTCTGTTCCCAAGTATGATGGGGGAGAGAGTCCTCGGAAGGTGCTCATCCAGTTGGCCCCTGGGTTTGGCTGCTGGGCTGGAGCCTGCTGAGCCCGGAAGGCCTCAAGGATAGCTGTAAGGGTCTGCCCCATCTCTGACTGGAGGAAAGGTGTGGGGACCATGGGAGGTGGTGCAATATCTGGGGTCTGCTGAGCTCCACCTTGTGGGGTGGGCTGAGCTGGGGGCTGTAAAACGAACTACATTAGTAGGTAATCGACTCAATGCCTAAAGAAAGTGGACAATTACATGTGATCCCCCATATGGGCACACCACTGCTTCCGCTGCTTAGTTTGTCCCCAAACTAAGCCCGCGCGGGGGTGACCCAGGGTTGTGGACTGCTACTTTTCGATCGAGGTCTGCTTTGATACTACTTGTAAGACCCCCTTTTTTTATTTTTATGACATCGGGGTCTTAAGCCCAGAACCGCCGTTTTGCGGTGACTCCTTCACGCCCTGAAGGGTCATCACCACGAAGCGCCGATTCTGCTGGCCAATTCGATCACAGAAAAGTAGCATAATGAAGTAAATGTAAACTATCAGTCCACAGAGAATCACATGTCATAATAAAACGGTGTGAAGGTCGATATCTACACCGATCATAAGAGCCTGAAGTATTTATTGGATTAGAAGGACCTGAACATGAGGAAGCGGAGGTGGATGGAGTTCCTGGGGGACTACACCTTCGAGATACATTATGTGTCGGGGAAAGGAAATGCAGTGGCAGATGCGTTAAGTTGCAGGGTTACTGTGCGAGACAGCTGGTTGTCGGTACATGATGAGAGTTTGGTCCGTGATTTGGAGGCATTAGAGATAACTTGCGTCGACAAGCAGTCTAGTGTCGAGGCGAAGTTGTTTTGGATAGAGGTGCAGTATGACCTAGGTGATAGAGTTCGGCGGGCTTTGGTTCAGGATATCAGCATGAAGCAGATCTTAGATGAATCTTTGGATGGGTCAAATTTCCAATTTGTTGTTGAGGATGGACTGCTAAAGAGGGACGGTCGCCTATGTGTTCCTAGTGCTGATAATCTTCGAGTGGAGTTGTTGTACGAGGCTCATCATACTAAGTACTCAATCCACCCGGGAGCACGAAGATGTATAAGGATATGAAGAAGTTGTTCTGGTGGCCAGGATTGAAGAAGGATGTGGCACTTTATGTGTCCAAGTGCCAAACATGTGCCTTGGTGAAGGCGGAGTGCCAGAAGCCCGGAGGTTTCTTGAAATCCTTGTCTATCCCGGAGTGGAAATTCGATGACATTTCTATGGATTTTGTGCATAGTCTGCCAAAGTCGTAGAGGGGAAACAACGCCATCTGGGTGGTTGTGGATAGATTGACAAAAGTGTCGCATTTCATTCCGAACAGGAAGGAAGACCCGGTGGAAAAGTTATCCAAACTCTATGTGGATAATATTGTTCGATTGCATGGTGTGCCCTGCAGTATTGTTAGTGACCGAGATGGATGCTTCACGTCAAGTGACTGGAGGCTGGTGCATAGTCTGTTGGGGACTAAGCTGAGTTTCAGCACATCCTTTCACCCACAGACAGATGGTCAGACCGAGAAGGTCAACAAGACGATGGAGGACATGCTTCGCATGTGCATCTTGGATTTCGGAAAGCAGTGGGAAGACCACCTGTAAATGGTGGAGTTTGCATATAACAACAGTTATCAGGCGTGTATTGGAATGGCGCCTTTCGAAGCCTTGTATGGGAGAAAGTGTGGCACGCCGTTGTCTTGGTTGGAGACAGGCGAGTCGAAGTTATACAAACGTCAAGCGGTGGAAGACGCCACCTCAAGGAATGGTTGAAGATCGCTTAGGACAGGCAGACAAAATACTATAACGCCAAGCATAGGAACGTGGAGTTCGGTGTTGGCTGTAACATCCCATTTCCAACTAGACCCCTAGGAGTGGTTTTGTCCATGACTAGGTCATGCCAAACCCTAGGAAGCCAGAAATGGGCCAAGAGATAGGGGACAAAATGTGGAAAATCATCATGGTCTGCAAATAGTAGAACTCTGAACAATGGTTTAGGATGACCATGGGCTACACCTTAACCCCAAGACCCTACCACAACACCCCTAATACCTTGGAGGCCCATTAGAGCCAAAAGGACCCATTAGGGTCAACCCAAGAGGCCCAGTTGACCAAGGTCAACCCTAGCCCTAAATGGGTCAAACTAGCCTACTTAGGGTCAACTGACCTACTCCTAGCCTAGAGGACCCCACTTATGCCCTCCTAACCCTAAAGTGAGGTCAATGGGTCACTAAGGACACATTGGGGTCAGCCCTAGGGGCCAGGTTGACCCATGTCATCTCAAGCCCCTAATCTGGTCAAAGTGCCCTTACTAAGGGTATGTGACCTCCAGAGGGCAGGGTAACCCTACATAACCCTACCTAGACCCTAGGGGAAGCCAATGGGTCACCCAGGACCCATAGGGGTCAACCCAATTGGTCATGTTGACCCAAGTCAACTCTAGCCCTAGATGGTCAAAATGCCCTTGCCAAGGGACAGGAGACCACCAAGAGGCCCAACCAACCCTATCCAAGTAACCCTAGATCTTAGGGGAAGCCAATGGGCCACTGAAAACCCAATGGGGTCAACCCAGATGGTCAAATTGGCCCAGGTCAACCCTCATTTAGGTCAAGTCAAACCTAGCCCAAAAAGGGCTAACCCAAGCCCAAGCCACTTCTCCCTTAGGCTAACCCCACCCCCATGACCATCATAATCAAGTGGGCTGCATTTAGCTTGTGAGGTTGACTAGTCAACCAGAGGTGACTAGGAGAGAGAAAGGAGCTCCCCTCCATGATAATGGAGGAGAGAGAAATTGAGGAAGAGGAAGGGGAAGTGGAAGGCCGGCCAAGGGAGGCTAACAGCCACCATTTATGGCTGCAATCAACTCCTCTAGGGGAGAGGAGTTGATTCCAGCCGTTTCCCGGCCACCAAGGGATGGGTTCAGCCCCCCTCCACTCTACCCGAGCCACACCTTTAATGGTGTTAATGGCCATTGAAGAACCAGCCTCCCCTCTCCCCCATTTGCCATTTAAACACCATCAGGGGGCCAAGGGGATCACTTTAGAGTGTTTACCTGGAGGAGACGAGCCATTCCACTGTGCTGTTGCAGAAGCCGAGCGCCGCCGCCGTCGTCAATGGCATCCCGCCGCTCCTCTCGCATCCAGGCCGCCAGGAAGGTCCTCCTCCTCTCCTTAACTCGCGGGTAGATCTTAGGACTCTTAAGGTTTAAGTTTCGGGCTCAATTGAGCCCGATCAAATCCAGGATTCCTCATGGTTTCGGCAAGAAATCCTCTTGCTATAACCGCCGGAAAACGCCTCTCCGGCGGCAGAGCCGCCGCCTGGCGATAGCCACCACCTCAACGGAGGTGTTGGTGGCGGTGGCCGGCCGGGGAAGGTGCTGGATCGCCGGCGGCAAGGCTTGGAAATCGCTCCAGGCGGGACGAATCGCAGCCGTCGGCTCAACGAAGACGATGACCAGATGTTGTTGATCCCTGCGCCAAGATTCGTGCTGCAGCAGGATTAAACTATAGGAAATTAATTCTATTTATTTCATTCTGTCACACTTTTGTCATTTAATGTTTTAGATATTTAAAAATAGTTAGAGGCTCTGTATAAGGAAATGATCAACACATGATTTGTAGCCCTTTCTGTCTACTTTAGTTTAAAATTGGTTTGAACCAATTTAGGCTCCTGGTTTGATCAGGGCACCCATTTTGGTGGGACATACCCTTAGGGCTAGGCAGTCATTAAACTGAGTGCCCACACTTCATCCCTAGCCCAAATCAGTTGAAATTTTGATGGGGAGTCTATCCTAGCTATACCTAGAGCTTGTCCAAAAATGGGAATTTATGGAGAAAATATTTCTATAGTTTTTATAAACATTTAATAATTATTAAATAAATTAAATAGGTGCCCTAAACACCTCCAAACCCTCCCAAATTTTGGTGAGTGGTCCCTGGGTTCAATTTAGGTATCTGTATAAACTTTTATTTAATTTGGATGTGTTTTGAATAGGTTTTGACCCAACCATAACTATACCTTAATAATGGCATTTTGGTCAAAAGGTGCACTTTTGATTTTGAGTGACCAAATCACCTCAACAGAGGCTGAAATTTGGGTCACTGACTTGTTATAGCACTTATCACCTCCCCATGGAATATGGGATAGAGAGGAATAGATTTGCCCTAAGTTCCTAGGTCAAGCCCTAAGGAGGGACCTTTTGGCCTTGTGAAGGGTATGAGACCTAAACACCTTGGATGAACTCCAAATTTTGCAAGCAGGTTCCTAGGATATATAAAACCCTCTGTTAAAAATATTAGCAAATTGTAAAAATGGTAGGGTCCCCAAAACCCTAACCCTAACTTAGGACATAAAAATTGTAGTGTAGGTTTAGGTTAGCTAAACACCTTGAAACTTAACCAAATTTGGGTAGTGAGGGGATTAGGGTATTTTGAGCCTCTGATAATTTACTTGAGGAATTTTGATCAATATTTGTAGCACTTCATTTGTAATCAATAGTATTGCCCTAATTAATAATTTGGCTATTGTGGTCTCACTGCCCATAGAAAGGGTATGATACATGGGCAGAGTTAGTTTTAGGCTATAATAATCTTGTATGAATTTTGTTAGAATTTTTGGATATCTATTTACGGCATCTACTTCACAAGTGCTTTATTTTGATTACATATTAAATAATTCTTGCAAGAGCCCATTACTTACTGAAAAATCATGAAACTTGCTGCATAGTGTTTTTAGCTCAATGTTATCATGTGGGAATTTTTGTGGAAATATTTGATGACTGATTAGCATACTTTGTTCATTAACCCTTAAATTAGAAAGTTCATAAGTAAATCAAATATAGCCTTATTTCCAAATGATAAATTATGAAACTTTTTCTAGGGCACTTGTAGGCCATCACAATCATCCCTGAATTTTCTCTGAAGTTTTGGAGGTATTATTACTATAGAATCTTTTAAAATGACTTTTTATGGGGCATCTTTGAAATTAAATTTAAAGACCTAAACCTTGCTGAAAAATTGGAAGACTTAGGATTTAGAGTTGATTAGGCATTTTGTAATTATCATAAATTTAGTGGATTATTATCTTCTCTGAAAATGGTACTTCATGTTCAAACCTGGGCCTTTTGGGACACTAGAATAAATAAATTAATTATCAGACAAATTAGGAAAATTATGGATTTCTGGATTTATGCTTCAAATGTCTTTTTAGCCCTCTAATAATTATCATATGGGTACTGGATGAGTATTTCATGTACTTCCCTTTTTACGGGTCATGTAGCTTAAGTGGTCTGCATATAGCAAAACTGCAGGATTTCATTTGGATGTGAATTAGGGCAAGTATGATGGGTCTTGATGGTTTGCTGTAAGGATAAGTGGAATGGGCTGCATCTATGGAAGATGAGTGAGTAGGGTGTGGTTTTGTCTAGGGTTTATAGGCGTTCGGGTCCGACGAAAGATCGTCCTACCCAAGGAGAGTTGGAGTCAAATTACCCTAGGATTAGCATATCGAAATATGAGAAAATAATGGGTAAGGGAATCAACCAATAATAAAATAAGTACCTTGCGAAAGGGAACGCTGGGCGTAATCCCAACACAGTTCCTAGTGCCCCTTGAGAGCCCTTCATAGGGAATACCGGGGGCAGTCCTGGGTTAACGTAAACTATTTTAACAAGCTGAAAAGAGTAACTTAGTAAATAGGGTTGCACATTCCACAACACTGATGGCACCGGATGTTGGCTGGGAGCTTCGGCTCGGATGGTTAAAAGGCGGACTTTGGGTCCGGGGAGCTTCGGCTCGATTGCTTGAGACGGACGTGTTGGTCCGGGGAGCTTCGGCTCGGTTCTTGATTACGCTAATTTGCATGTGCATAACAGGAAAGGAAATTAAGGTGGTGGGTCTTCGGCATTGGAGGGTCGATGCATCGACGCCAATACGTTGACTCGGCAAGTGTGGTTAGCACTTCGCCAACAGAAGTCCGGTGCGCCAGCCGGCAAGAGTACGCAGGAGTCCGCTTCGTGCACCAAGCGTTGAGGCGTACGATAGGTCTGACCGGTAGTGCTTAACTGGTTTAGAGGTGGGCGAGGCCCAACCCACCGCTTCCGTCTGCCACTACGGAGGTATCCTGGGAGGTCACGACTCTAAAAAGGGGGAACTAAAGGTATGTGTGCACAGAGTCGGGTGTGTGTGTTGCACTTGCATGTCCATCATACCCACTTGCATGTCATAGCATAATCGTTACCCTTAACCCTGACACCTAAAGTATAAGTGGAATGGGATGCTTATACTTTAGGACCTGCATAACGACCCCTTGGTCTATAAGCTTGTGTGGGCAAGTTTATAAATTAAGGTTAATTTTGATATATATATCCACTGTTGTTGATAACCGACACCCCAACGTATAAATCAGTATGGGACTTTTTATACGATAGGAGCCTTGCAGAAGACCCCTTGGCTTATGTGTTTTCACATAAGTGAAGGTTACCTTTCATATTTCAGCTTATAGTCCATACATGTTATAGAATTGCTAGTATAGGTCCACTACCATCTGCTTTTTGATATTCTCCACCTTCAAGTCCTCCCCTTTCTTCCTCTCCGCTCGGTGCCTAGGAGTCGTGGGGGAAGGGGCGGGGGATGATAGGACTTAGTCTTTTAGACTAACGGTTTTCGAACCGCATCATTTAGGGGATCGTGGGGACCAGCATGGAGGAGCAGCCCCAGAGACCGGTGCGCTTGGAGGTGGGGCAGTCTAGCTCCGGAGTTCACATAGCCGGGACCGTGAGTCTCGACCTTGAGTAGTCTTTCTGCTTCCGCATGAGTGATCTTTTGTAGTGAAGATTTGATGTACCGGGCATAAGCCCGTTTTTGCTACTCTGATGTTTATTTTTGTGGACACTCCCTTCGTGGAAAGAAAACCTTGGCAATATCAGATCTGGACTTCTTGACTTTACATGATCGAATTAGAAGCTGAAGCGTTGAGCGGAGATCTCGATCTGTAGAGTCTTCTTAATCTGAATTCTAAAAAAGGTGAAACCCTAGCCGGTCGGAAATCTGCGATGGCGGCGGCGGCGAGCTTCGTTCTTGGAGAGAGAAAGAGGAGACAAAATTCTTTTGAGAGTGTACGGCTGCAAAATCTCTTAGAATATTTTTTGAATAATTAGATTAGGCTTTGTCGGTTTAGACAAGATCTTTTATAGGAGAGGAGAAGATTAGACTTAAATGATTCATTATGAGAAAGACACGTGGACCAATCACGTCAGAGTTTAAGAATAAGACCGTTATTCTGGACTATAATAATTTTCTGAAAAGTCAAGTAAATTACTCGAGATGTAATAGACTACTCGAGTATATCCAGCACTACTCGAATAGGTAGAAGATGACTACTCGAGTACATGAGAAAAACTACTCGGGAGGAAGAGAAATCATTACTCGAGTACATGGAGTCAACTACTCGAGTAAATAAGAATTCAAGGAATCAGCTACTCGAGTAACAAGAATGACTTACTCGAGTACTTAAGTACTTACACGAGAGGTGGAGTATATTACTCGAGTAAAAGAAATACTACTCGAGTATATAAGAATGAACTACTCGAGTATATAAGAAACTACTCGAGTCATACACTTAGAAAATTTCTGGAACAGGGAAAACTGACTACTCGAGTATAGAAGTTGAACTACTTGAGACACAAAGAACTACTCGAGTATATGGGATGAAGTACTCGAGATAAATAGAACTACTCGAGTATGTAACATGAACTACTCGAGTAATTCACTTTGATAAATTTACTGGAAAGGAAATCTGGATTACACGAGTATAAACACTGGACTACTCGAGTAGTAGATGAACTACTCGAGTACATGACTTAGACTACTCGAGTAAGTGAGAACTACAAGAGAGTCAGAGTCCAATTACTCGAGATAGAAGATAAAACTACTCGAGTACTATATAGTATTACTCGAGTATTTAACTTCGAAAAATTTGAGAAGAGAATTTCTGTAAACTCGAGAGAAGAAAGGGAACTACTCGAGTAGTTGATGTAACTACTCGAGATACATCTTATCTACTCGAGTAAGAGTATTATTACTCGAGTATGAATTCAGTAACTTAGTCGAGTAAGTAAAGAACTACTCGAGCACTTTACTTAGGAAAATTTTCTGACAGAAATTTTTTTCTTCCAAGGGAAATCAGCATCAAGTCTCCTCTCTTAGTCCTATAGCTTGAATATGAAGTGTATCCCAATAGAGAGGCTACACATGAGTCAACACTTTGGAACACACAATGAGGGATTACATTGTATGGTCATGTGTTTGGTGACCCATTGTAGACTGACATTGGTCTACACTTCCCATTAGAATCCTGCAAACACATAACTTAAACCAAGCATCAAATACAAATTAATTCATCTTAGTTCAAGGGTGACTTCATCAAATCTGGGTTAGTGTGGATACAATACCCAACACTAAGTGGCTTCACATCCGCTCCCCCGACGACTCCTCGGCACCGGGCGGAGAAAGGAACAAGGGTACAAGTATTATAAGCAGTAAAACATGTACAAACAGGTGGTAATGGTACAATAAGATTAATAGCATTATAATCTAGCAGCTCTACACAACAATTAGTAAATCAACAAGTACAGGTATTAGTAAATCAACAAGTACAAGTAACTACAGCAGGAAAGTAACTTAACTTATAAGAGTGCCCATACAAACTTATAAGTTAAGGATCAGTTTACATAAGTTACTCATCGTATAGGAGTGCCCATACAAACTTATACAATGAGGATCTTGTTGTGCAATGTTATGAAATGTTATGTATGCTATGCAATGACTCACTCATGATCATATACAAGTAATTGCTATGCCGACATAGACTATAGTTCCCACTATTCGAGCAGGTAGCTAACCTCTCAGGCGTCAGCCGTCGTGGCCAGGCGGTGACAGTAGAGCGGGCATCTCTACTACTATGCGGGTATCCACACTACTTCATCTAGGCCTCCGTACGCCTCAATGCTAAGAACACAACAATGGAGGCCATGCGTACTATGGCCCAGCGGGAGCCTCGGGTAGATGTGCACCGAGGACCAAGCCGCGAACTGACCTTGTGTGACCTGGAAGGAGCCTCAAAAGTAAGCACGAGGACCAAGGCCAAACGTTCACCTGGTATGGAAGGAGCCCCGGACGTAGACACCGAGGACCAAACCCAATCGGCCAAAGTCTAACTGTCAACTCCCGTTGGTGTGACGATCGGCGAGCCAGTAGACCTGCCAGACTATCCTTAACCCAAGATTACGACACCACGTGTCGACTCACACCACATGCAAACTCCACAACATTGTGGCATGGAAGGGGCCTCAGAAATAAGCACGAGGACACAGCCCCACCATCCACTCGGCACGGAAGGAGCCCCAGGACGTAGACACCGAGGACCAAGCCCAACAGTCCATCTACAACTCATTTCAACATTAACTCAACTAGTGACGGCCAACGTCGCACTTACATCCCTCCACAATACTACCCGTAGGGAGACTACGCTCTAAGTATTGGACTACTATATTTCATTCTAACCATCATACATACTCATGACCATGGTTTATCCTTTTATTTGTCATTCCAAATGACTTCAACATATTACAAGCATGATGCGCATAAATAATAATCTACCAATTTGTATCTAGTCATTTTATTTAAATAATCTTGCTTCACAATTCAGTTATATGAAATCTAATTAATAATTTTCATCATTCATAGCACTACGGTGGTTAACATAAAATAATTCGCCAAAATCTTGAGTTAGTTTGCAACATCGATTCCACCGAATCCAAATCCATATTATATAAAAATCCAGAATTTAAGTGCTGAATAAATATGGACATCAACTTCAACCGGCGATTCCCGGAGCTACAGGAATCTGTTGAAGGCGTGTAACACCTCGATGTAAAGGTCATTCCATGAGCTACAACAGTTATGTTCAGACCACAACCCAGATTCAATGGTATCATACTTGAAATCAGCCTTGAAATCAGCTGCGTACAGAACACAATTTCTGCATGCAGGATTTATCGGACGTCATTTTCGTTCAGACTTTCCTGTGGCTACAGACTTCGTGTGAAGACGTCCAACCACTCATTGGAAAGGTATTTTCAAGGGCTTCAACTTTTGTGTTTAGTTGAAAGCCCAGATCTGGCCATATCACATCAGAAAATGTCCAAGGAGATCGTTGCGCGCAGAACACCGATTCTGCACTGATCTCAAAGAGGAATGAACAACATCGGTTCATCTTCCTCCTCGAGTCGGTCTTCCAATATCACACCAAAAATTGCTCCACCCTTATTCACCCTCGTGAGGCCTTTACTCTTCATGAAACCATCCCCCATCTTCACATTGAAGATTGGAGAGGTTGAAGACACCACTAACCAAGAGCACAAGCCCTAGATCGGTCTCATCCTAGGGAAATCACCATCTCACTAGTTTAGACTCTTTTGAGTCGACATCTCGCCTAGATAACTACAGATCTAGCACCAAGGGAGAGGGGAGGAAGCTCACCTCATTTCCGGCATTTCCACTATTTCCGGCCATGGATCGTGTAACTCTTCTTGATGACATTTTCTCCTTCACGGCGACGGTGGATCTTCTCCTCTAGAACTAGATCCCGCAACTTCCTTCTCTCACAAGAGTTTCTCTCAGAAAATAGGGGATGAAGTGAGCATGAAAATGGCTCATTTCCCCTTTTATATGAAAAGTGACACGGGTAGGGACACGCCCGTGTCCTTGCCCGTGTCCTGCTTGTGAGAAGCGTTACAGAAGGTTTCAGTGTCGGTTCATTATTTGACATGGGTAGGGACACGCCCGTGTCCCGACCCGTATCCACATGACACGACCGTGTTCCCTGGCCGTGTCCTCCTTTGGATACACCTCGACTTAACTCGACACAATGACACACGGGTGGGGACACGCCCGTGTCTCTACCCGTGTCATACTTGTCTCACACACTCATATACACGGGTAGGCCCGTGTCTTGCATCATTGTGTCGACACCAGAGTGTCGACACCTCAACATCTGGGTATCGACAAACTGTGTCGACACCTGGTTCCTGTGTGTCGACACAGCATGTGTCGACACACAGTGTGTCGACACCTCGACCATAGGGTATAGACACACTGTGTCGACACCTGGTTCCAGTGTATCGACACAGCATGTGTCGACACACGGTGTCGACACCGGTGTGTCGACACCTCGACCCCAGGGTATCGACATACTGTGTCGACACCTGGTTCTAGTATGTCGACACAGCGAGTGTCGATACACGGTGTCGACACCAGTGTGTCAACACCTCAACCTTGGTGTCGACACACTGTGTCGACACCCTGTCCCAGTTTGTCAACACCTCAACACCAAAGTGTTGACCAACGACTCGGGTGATACAAATCCTATTCACATGTGCTGCCTAATTATCAGCACTTTCCCGAACCCAAGTCAGCCCTCCTGACTCAAAAATACGTACGAGGGGCCTAGTGCGATTCGGGACGTTACAGATCATTCCAAGCTGATTTATAAAGAACAGATGGTTTCTTTCATCCAGATGTTTGGTGAAAATATCAGCTCTTTATAAATCAGTGTAGATATAGACAAGTTTAATTTTGTTTTTATCTACACACACTCTTATGAAATGATGTCTAATTTCTATATGCTTAGTCCTACTGTGATGAACTGGATTCTGTGTTATAGCTACAATACTTATGTTATCACAAAATAGAGTTGAATTATTTAAGTTGAGACCATAGTCTAGTAATTGATTCTAAATCCACAACATCTGTGAATAGCAGCTGCCAGCTGCAATGTATTCTGCCTCAACAGTTGAGGTAGACATAGATGACTGTTTCTTATAAAACCAGGACACTAATCTCATACCCAGGAACTGGAAGGTTCCTGAAGTACTTTTCTTGTCCACCCTGCATCTAGCAAAATCAACATCTGAGTATCCAGTTAACTCAAATTCTGATTCAGTAGGATACCATAGGCCTAGACTTGGACAACTCTTTATATATCTCAAAGTTCTTTTTAAGAAAATTAGATGAGATTTTTTAGGATTAACTTGGAACCTAGCACAAAGGCATGTGGCAAACATGATATCAGGTCTGCTTGCTGTAAGGTATAGTAGGGACCCAATAATGCCCCTATATAATTTCTGGTCAACAGGTTTCCCGTGTGGATCAGAGTCTATTACAGCATTAGTAGCCATAGGTGTTTTCTTTGCTGAGGCATCAGCCATCCCAAAATTTTTGATAAGCTCTTTTGCATATTTAGCTTGGGAGATGAAGATGTCATTAGGGAGCAACTTCACTTGGAGACCAAGGAAGTAGGAGAGCTCACCCATGCTACTCATTTCAAATTTGGAATGCATGATGTCAGAGAACCTCTTGCATAATTTGGAATCAGTAGACCCAAATATGATGTCATCCACATATATTTGTACTAACAATGTTTGGTCCTTATGATGTCTAGTGAAAAGTGTTTTATCTACTATGCCTCTAATGAACTTATGCTCTATCAAAAAGCTAGCTAAGGTCTCATACCAAGCTCTTGGAGCTTGCTTTAGACCATAGAGGGCTTTATGCAATTTAAAAACATGATAAGGGTGAGTTGGAGAAATAAAACCTGGAGGTTGTTCAACATAAACCTCTTCTTTTAGTACTCCATTCAAAAAAGCACTCTTCACATCCATCTGGTACACCTTGAATTTATTGAAGGCAGCATAGGCCAGAAAGATTCTGATGGCCTCCAACCTTGCAACTGGTGCAAGGTCTGATCATAATCTATGACTTCTTCCTGCCTGTATCCTTGAGCAACAAGCCTAGCCTTTTTCCTCACTATTGTACCTTGGGCATCCAGTTTATTTCTATATACCTATTTGGTTCTAATGACTGGGTAGTCTTGGGGTCTTGGAACCAAATTCCAAACTCTACATCTCTCAAACTGGTTAAGTTCCTCTTACATAGCAATGATCCAGTGGGAATCCTGCTCAGTATCTTTTATGGACTGAGGTTCAACCTGAGAGAGAAAATAGGCATGCATCAAATCTTGGTTGAGTTGATGCCTTATCTGTACACCAACTGATATGTCTCTAATCACTTGAGATCTAGGGTGATCCCTTAGTGTAACAAGATCATTTGGTGGAGTTAGTTCAGCAACAGCATTTTGAATTAATTCCTCTTGTGGAATTATGTTTGTTGTTGGATGAGGTTCAGTCACTTCAGTTCCTTCCTCTTCACTTTCTTCTTCATCTTGTGGAGAAGGATGTGTTGGAGCCTCTTGGGTGAGGTTAAGTCCATCCAAATTCTCACACAAGTGAGGTACCTGCAGAGGATTACTGGTAGAAACTTCTTTCTCCTTGTAAGACATGTTAGCCTCATCAAATGTAACATGAATAGATTCTTCAATTTTCAAGGTGAATTTGTTAAAAACCCTATAAGCTTGCTTACTTGGGAATATCCTAGAAAAATTCCCCCTTCAGCCTTAGCTTCAAACTTTCTAATGTATTTCTTGTTGTTGTTATGTATGTAACATATACATCCAAATACTTTAAAATAGTTGATTTTAGGTTGCTTCCCTTTAAGCAATTCATAGGGAGTCTTATTCTTCAGTTTATGTATCAAGCTCCTGTTCAGGACATAGTTTGTTGTGCTTACAGCCTCTGCCCAAAAGGTTAGTGGCATGTAAGCATCTACAAGTAATGTACCTGCAGCTTCAATTAGGGTCCTATTTTTCCTTTCAGCTACCACATTTTGTTGGGGAGTTCTAGGAGCTGAGAAGAAGTGCCTGATACCTTCCTTCTCACAGAACTCATGCATAAGAAGAGACTCAAACTCTGTACCATGATCACTTCTGATCAATAGAACATGAGTAGATTACTCAATCTGTATGGTCCTGAGAAAATCTGTAAGAACTTTAAAGGTATCTGACTTAGATACCCTTAAAGTTTCTCCCCCAACCATCGCCTTAAGCTTAGGCCAGTAAAATTTCTCCTCAACGAGTGCAATGGTCTTATCCCTTCCAAAGCGTCCACTCAGACCTCCGCTATGTAATTCCCAAATAATGTGGTGCCGTAAAGAGGATCGAAGAATACACAACTTCCCGTGCATAAAAAGATAACTGTCCTTAAGAACAAATGCAGATATGGTCGTTGGAGAGCTATCCTGGGCGGAGAAATACATCTCGTGGAAATCTGGGCAAGTGGCATATTCGTCCTTAACTCGTTCGAATCCTACGACATTGACTTGTATGGTAGACAGTAGAAGGGTAAGGCGGCTAAGTGCATCAGCAACTCAATTGTCAGATCCCTTAAGGTGCTTAAGGCTAAAAGTGTACCCTTGTAAGAAAGCTACCCACTTAGCGTGGCGCGGGCTGATTTTATGCTGACCGTTTATGAAACGTAAAGCATCATGATCAGAGAGGATCAAAAACTCCTTGGAGAGGAGATAATGACGCCAATGATGCAAACACCTAACAACAACATAAAACTCTCTGTTGTAGTTCGAATAATTCAACTTAGCGCCCGCTAGTTTCTCACTGAAATAACTGACCGGGTGACCTTCTTGATTCAAAACACCTCGTATTCCTACCCCAGAAGCATCACAAGTTAACTCAAAGACTTTGGTGAAGTCAGGTAGATGTAAGACAGGCGCCTCAGTTATAAGCTTCTTAATGCGTTGGAAAGCATGGGTTGCAGACTTCGTCCTGGTGAACTCTCCTTTCTTCATGCATTCAGTAATGGGGATCATGATACTACTGAAGTCCCGTATAAAACGGCGATAGAATGTAGATAAACTATGGAAACTACGCACCTCTCGTAGGCTAGTCGGATCGGGCCAGTCCTTAATCACCTGAACCTTTCAAGGATCAACTCGAATTCCCTCAGACCCGACTATATAATCGAAAAACTCAACCTCTAGAACATAGAATATGCACTTCTTAAGGTTTAGGAATAAAGTTTCCTTCCTCAAGGTTGATAGGGTCACTCTCAAGATGTGCTAGGCAGTGGAGGTGCTATAGATTAAGTTGTCATTGAAATAAACTACCACAAACTTCCCCAAGTACGGTCAAAAGACATGTGTCATCATCAGGGAGAAGGTGCTGGGGGCATTGGATAACCCAAAGGGCATGACAAGTCACTCATATAACCCATCCTTAGATTTAAACGCAGTTGATGAAGAATTTTATAGTTTTAAAAATGTATCCAAACTATAATCTCGAATAGGCAAGCGTACCTATCGAAATACAGTATAGGAAATGTCGTATTAGACTCAGGGCCTATTGATTACTTCTACTCACATAAATTATATTATTTTATCAGTTAATAAAATGAGTTAATTTAAACTACAGCTAGAAAACAAAATAAAATATAGCACTTGATCTAGAATCCCCTTGTACTAAAATTAACCTCCTTTATGAACATAGAGCACGCAAGACTCTTAAATTGCACACCCGACCGTGGAGGTTCCATAAGTACAAAAGCGTCTCTCTCGAGCTCATGCTTTTGACTAACCTTAGGTTGATCGATTAAGACCTCTCGGCCAGTCGAAACCCCTAAGTTTACTTTAGGTGGTGAACCCCTCTATTAGATTTGACTCAAATCCGAAAGATTTATGTCATCCTCTCTCGAGGAGTGCATGCAACTCCTTTTATCTTTGAGTGATCTCCTCGTATCCGCAACCTCTAGGTCATTTAGGATACAAATCTTAGATCGAAGAACATATCCGCACAATATGAATTCGATATAATATAAATCAAAGATAAATCATTAGTGAGTAAAGTAAAGGACTTGACATTCTTAATAAAGTTGAGAAGCATAATTTATTCCAAGATTCATCATGATCAAGTGCTAAAAAAAAGTTTAGCTACCAAGCATGATGAAGAAATTACATAAAAAGAAGGGCAAGAACATGATTACTAAAAAGAGAGTAATTGAATTAAACATAAAGAAATGCAAACTAAACTATGAAGCTAAGGGTTACATAAAAAATGCAGCAAAACATGGAAATAAACGAGGTAAAACTACTTCTAGATTGGCCTCCTGCTCCCCCCAGCCTTTGAACTCATCTGGAATTTATAGAAAAAACTTTTGGAAGGTCACGCCCTTGGTCGCACCCGTGACCTAAGGCGTGTCAGGCTCGGAACCGCCGTTTTGAATGCCCAGGAACGTTGGAGGAGAAACCGCTAGAATTTGTTAAATGGCGGGTCACACCCCTAGGTCACGCCCATGACCTAGGGCTTGTCAGTTCTGTTTCTGGAAAACCACGGGAAGCTGAAAATGGAGGGAGTAAATTGATGTTGATGAAGGCGTCACGCCCCATGGTCATGCCCGTGACCAGGGGCGTGTCAAGCTGCAACGAAATTGTGGCGGCAACGGCAGGAACGACTCTACTTATTTTTTGGAAACGCACACGACACGCCCTGGGTCATGCCCGTGATAATGGGTCACAAGCACATAATTGACTGTTCGATGTTCTTCGATCGACGAATTGAGCCCCTTGGTCATGCCTTCTGGTCATGCCCGTGACCCATAGGTCACGCCCGTGACCAGGGGCGTGTCGCTTTAAAATGTTGTGTCCTGCCCTCTAAAATTCCTCTATGGGTCACGACCACATGTCACGCCCGTGACCTGGAGGCCATGCTCGTGACATGGCCGTGAAAAGTTGATTTTTCCAGGATTGCTCTGTCTGTTCTGCTGATCAGTCTAGCATGCTCCAATTTGTTATCTGCAGGCCAAATAAAAAAGAAAATAAGAAAACAAAGCATTTTATCACAAATATTAAAATAAACTAAATAAACAATTATAATTTATTAAATAAAAACTATAAAAAAATAACTATAAATAAAGACTTATCAAATACCTGCATACTTAATCTTTTGTTATTCCAGAGCAAAACTATGAGAATACTTATAAGAAATTAATATAATTTTTAATTAAACTAAAAATTTATTAAATCAAAAGAAAGTTGAAAATTATCTTTAGGGATTCAAATTTTTTTAAGTTCTAAAATATGAAAGTAAAATGTGAAGAGCTAAATATTTAGGAAAATTTTCTCTAATAAAATAATTAGAACTCAAAATTAAGTATTTAGCAAACAAAATCAGATTAAAAATTATAAACAGTTTTTCCACCAAAAAGAGACTTCAAGGAAAATTCAAACTACTACTTATGCTCTCTTACAATTTTAATTTAAATCTAAAGCAATTATATTGGTTTTTGGGTTTGAAAAAAGGTAATTGAAGAGATCTTAAATTGGGGGTGATGAATTTTGTCCTCTCACCCCACACAATTCTTTTCTTTTTATTATTTTTTTCTCTTCAAATAAAATTGCTTAGGAATAATGAATTTTATCATCATACTCCTTTCTTTTGGGGGGGTGCATATGTGTACCAAGGAATACTTGATTCTCATGACATATGATCTAATCAAAAATAAAAAATTGCATATGTATACCAGGGGATAATAAATTTTATCCTCTTATCCCCATGACATATGATCTAATAAGAAAGTTAAAAATAAGGGGAAATGCTTAACAAAATTTAGATTAAATTAAAAAACTAAGAGAGCAACTATAGTGATTTAAGCTTTCCTAAGAATCTTAAAGCATAAAGTGAAGATAATTAAAATCTAAGCATTGTTAAAGTAAGCACTAGGAAATTGAAACTAATTAAAATTTGAGAGAACTAAATAAATCTCTCTAAACAAATTTACTTCATAAATTTATTTCTTAAAATCAAATCACCTAAAAATTAAATCTAACTAACTTTGATGAAATAAAAGATTAGAAAATAAAAAATTATAAAAATTCTTATAAATAAACTCAAAAGAAATTTCTAAAAATCACAACAAGATTAAGTAGGGGTTTATTCTATATTTTTTTGTATTTTCTTTTTTTTTGTCATTTTTTTGTATTTTTGATAATAAAAAGAAAACAAATTTTTTAAAAATATTTTTTAAAGATTTTCCATTTTTTTTAAATTTTTAATAAAAACAATAAATAGGAATCCACCCCATACTTAAAAATAAACATTGTCTCCAATGTTTATAAGTCAAATAGGAGGGGGAGAAAGAAAAACAGTTTGGGAAAATTTAGAAAAAAAATCATAAAAATTTAAAGATAAACAAGGGGTGTCTCCCAAGAGCGTTTTTCTTTTTCCCGTCTTTAAGCTAGACGGTTTTAGTTAGAAAAAAGGAAAATTAAAATTAAAATGAAAGGGCAACTCCCTTAATTCGCGCTTTGGCGAAGATGCCAAAGTTGGTCGCCCGAGTACTCCTCCACTTTCTTTTTGATATTCCTTCTCGCAGTTGACTTGGAAATTTAGATTCAAATCACCTATCCTTAACTGAGGTGACTTGAACCTTACTAGATGAGCGGCAAGTGAGTCGGGGACAACATTTGATTGCAACGGCTCATTTACTATATGAAAATCATTAGAATAAGAAAAATCAAAAATAAACGTGTTAGAGACAATTTCACACGGAGGAGGGTCGTGTGAAAGAAATTGATCAAGCTCCAGTTGTTTATTTTCTAATATTAATTGTTACAAGAAGCCAAGTCGGGCCCACATTGGGTTGACCGAACACACCTGGCCGACTGCAGTCTAACACATCCCCAACCAAATCCCCTGGGCTCCACCTCGGTTTAATTCCAGGTAGGTTGTTGAGGCCTGGTCTCGACCCCAGGACCTCCTTTATCAAACCCTTATTCAGGGACCAAATACCCAACTGTGTTGCAGCGCAGTTGGGTATCTGGTCCCTGAATAAGGGTTTGATAAAGGAGGTCCTGGGGTCGAGACCAGGCCTCAACAACCTACCTGGGATTAAACCGAGGTGGAGCCCAAGGGATTTGGTTGGGGATGTGTTAGACTGCAGTCGGCCAGGTGTGTCCGGTCAACCCAATGTGGGCCCGGCTTGGCTTCTTGTAACAAAAGATGGCCCATATTGGGTTGACCGGACACACCTGGCCGACTGCATTCTAACACATCCCTAACCAAATCCCCTGGGCTCCCCCTCGATTTAATCCCAGGTAGGTTGTTGAGGCCTGGTCTCGACCCCAGGACCTCCTTTATCAAACCCTTATTCAGGGACCAGATACTCAACTGCGCTGCAGCACAGTTGGGTATCATGTCCCTGAATAAGGGTTTGATAAAGGACCTGGGGTCGAGACCAGGCCTCAACAACCTACCTGGGATTAAACCGAGGTGGAGCCCAGGGGATTTGGTTGGGGATGTGTTAGACTGCAGTCGGCCAGGTGTGTCCGGTCAACCCAATGTGGACCCGGCTTGGCTTCTTGTAACAAAAGATGGCCATCTTTTGTTACAAGAAGCCAAGCCGGGCCCACATTGGGTTGACCGGACACACCTGGCCGACTGCAGTCTAACACATCCCCAACCAAATCACGTGGGCACCACCTCGGTTTAATCCTAGGTAGGTTGTTGAGGCATGGTCTCGACCCCAGGACCTACTTTATCAAACCCTTATTCAGGGACCAGATACCCAACTATGCTGGCCATCTTTTGTTACAAGAAGCCAAGTTAGGCCCACTGGGTTGACCGGACACACCTGGCCGACTGTAGTCTAACACATCCACAACCAAATCCCCTGGGTTCCACCTCGGTTTAATCCCAGGTAGATTGTTGAGGCCTAGTCTCAACCCCAGGACGTTCTTTATCAAACCCTTATTCAGGGACCAGATACCCAACTTCGCTGCAGCATAGTTGGGTATCTGGTCCCTGAATAAGGGTTTGATAAAGGAGGTCCTGGGGTCGAGACCAGGCCCCAACAACCTACTTGGGATTAAACCGAGGTGGAACCCAGGGGATTTGGTTGAGGATGTGTTAGATTGCAGTCGGCCAGGTGTGTCCGGTCAACCCAGTGGGCCCGGCTTGGCTTCTTGTAACATTAATTTATCATCCGTAGAATGATTTAAAATCAAATCATTGGACGCATCAGGTTCGTAAATTTTCGCTCCTAAAAAGTCATAAATTGTGAATGAAGATTCATTAATAGGAGGAAAATTGGGAGTAGTAGAAGGAGAAACATGTTCTTCTTCCACTCCTCCCAATGCGTCCATACACTTTACAAGTTCTTGAAATAAAAGTTCTTCTTCTTCGGTAAAAACAACTACGGGGGGACATGAAGAGTCATGTTTCTCATTAGCGACATCATCCGAAGCAGAGGAAAAATCACTAAAAGTAATAAAATTCTCATCCGAATTTTGGGGGGAAGAATCAAATAAAAATTAAGTAGATTCCCCAAAAATCGGAGAGAAAGCTTGCAGTGCGGAAAAAAAGAACAAAAAGTCGGATCTAAATAAATATCCTCGTTACTCGGGAATCTTTCCGGGTGATCATGCCGGAAATCAACATCCGAGGAAGGGGAAAATTACAAAAATCAGAAAAATTATTCGCATTGAAGCTTGAAAAAGTATTTTCATGAAAATTATTTTCATTAAAATTTGAAAAATTAATTTTATTAAAATTGAAATAATTATTGGAAAAGTTATTTTCATGGAAATTAGATAAAGGGTTCACATTAAAGTAGGAATAATTATTTTCATAATTATTATCAAAATTATAATAATAATTTTGATGATAAAAATAGTAACATTCCTTACTCTGATGAGGGGCACCACAAAAATTACACAAAACTTGGTGCTTCCTTGTGGCTTCCAAAAGATAAACTTTGTGTGTAAGCTCGTCAATTGTAGCGGCCAATTGTGATAAATTTTTTTGTAAAAAAAAAATAAAACAACGGGTACTTAATAAAATGGAATTCGAAAAAGAAAATGAAAAAGTGAATAGGTGTAGAGAAAGACAATGATAAAATTAATACAATTCATGATTTCAAAATATCAACAAAAATTGTCCCCGACAACGACGCCAAAAACTTGATGAAGAATTTTATAGTTTTAAAAATGTATCCAAACTATAATCTCGAATAGGCAAGCGTACCTATCGAAATATAGTATAGAAAATGTCGTATTATACTCGGGGCTTGTTGAGTACTTCTACTCACGCAAATTATATTATTTTATCGGTTAATAAAATGAGTTAATTTAAACTACAGTTAGAAAACAAAATAAAATATAGCACTTGATCTAGAATCCCCTTGTACTAAAATTAACCTCCTTTATGAACATAGAGTACGCAAGACTCTTAAATTGCTCACCCGACCGTGGAGGTTCCTTAAGTGCAAAAGCGTCTCTCTCGAGCTCATGCTTTTGACTAACCTTAGGTTGATCGATTAAGACCTCTCGGCCAGTCGAAACCCCTAAGCTTGCTTTAGGCGGTGAACCCCTCTATTGGATTTGACTCCAATCCAGAAGATTTATGTCGTCCTCTCTTGAGGAGTGCATGCAACTCCTTTTATCTTAGAGTTATCTCCTCATATCCGCAACCTCTCGGTCATTTAGGATACAAATCTTAGATCGAAGAACATATCCGCGCAATATGAATTCGATACAATATAAATCAAAGATAAATCGTTAGTGAGTAAAGTAAAGGACTTGACATTCTTAATAAAGTTGAGAAGCATAATTTATTCCAAGATTCATCACGATCAAGTGCTAAAAAGAAGTTTAGCTACTAAGCATGATGAAGAAATTACATAGAAAGAAGGGCAAGAACATGATTACTAAAAAGAGAGTAATTGAATTAAACATAAATAAATGCAAACTAAACTATGAAGCTAAGGGTTACATAAAGAAAATGCAGCAAAACAGGGAAATAAACGAGGTAAAACTACTTCTAGATTGGCCTCCTGCTCCCCCCATCCTTTGAACTCATCTAGAATTTATAGGAAAAACTTCTGGAAGGTCACTCCCTTGGTCACGCCCATGACCTAGGGTGTGTCAGGCTCGGAACCGCCGTCTTGAAAGCCCAGGAACGTTGGAGGAGAAACTGCCAGAATCTGTTAAATAGCGGGTCACGTCCCTAGGTCACGCCCGTGACCTAGGGAGTGTCAGTTCTATTTCTGGAAAACCGCGGGAAGTTGAAAACGGTAGGAGTAAATTGTTGTTGATGAAGGCGTCACGCCCCATGGTCACGCCCGTGACCATGGGCGTGTCAGGCTGCAACGAAATTGTGGCGGCAATGGCAGGAACGACTCTACTTATTTGCTAGAAACGCACACGACACGCCCCGGGTCATGCCCGTGACAATGGGTCACGGGCATGTAATTGACTGTTTGACGTTCTTCGATCGATGAATTGAGCCCCTTGGTCACGCCTTCTGGTCACGCCCGTGACCCATAGGTCACGCCCGTGACCAGGGGCATGTAGCTTTAAAATGTCGTGTCCTTCCTTCTAAAATTCCTCTATGGGTCACGACCACATCTCACGCCCGTGACCTGAAGGTCATGCTCGTGACATGGCCGTGAAAAGTTGATTTTTCCAGGATTGCTCTGTCAGTTCTGCTGATCAGACTAACATGCTCCAATTTGTTATTTGCAGCCCAA
The DNA here is from genome assembly GCA_039583875.1 of Platanthera guangdongensis. NCBI lineage: Eukaryota > Viridiplantae > Streptophyta > Magnoliopsida > Asparagales > Orchidaceae > Platanthera > Platanthera guangdongensis. Next base: position 40,305,215 of record CM077165.1, on the reverse strand, counting down.
ATAAAACAGAAATAAGAAAACAAAGCATTTTATCACAAATATTAAAATAAACTAAATACACTATTATAATTTATTAAATCAAAACTATATAAAAATAACTATAAATAAAGACTTATCAGCAGTCTTCCACTCATCACCCTCATGGATTCTAATCTTGTGATAACCGCTCCTAAGATCCAACTTAGAAAATATAGTGGCTCCAGATAATACATCCAGAGGTCATCCAATCGTGGGATTGGGAACCTATACTTGAAGGTAATATTGTTGATAGCCCGACTATCAACAAACATTCGCCATGTATATATATATATATATATATATATATATATATATATATATATATATATATATAGGTATTTATAAAAAAAAATTTGTCTAAAAAACGGACTATTTACGAGCGGGTGCGCGGAAAATGAAAATAGAGGTTGAAGATGACTTCAAATCAAAAAGTGGTCAGCATGAAAGTTGTAGATCTCATCGATACGAACAAATTTTAATGTTAATCATTTTTTGATACGAGACCGTTTTGACCCTCAAAACGGCACCCGAACGCAGACAGGAACGGACTACTCGAGTGGCAGCATGAACCACTCGAGTTCCAACATAATTTACTCGTGTAGCAGCATATCACTCGACTTCCAGCATGTTGTACTTGAGTAGTAGCATATTATACTTGAGTAGCGGCTCATTACTCGAGCTCTAGCATGTTGTACTCGAGTAGCAGCATATTATACTCGAGTAGCAGCTCATCACTCGAGTTCTAGCAGAAAAATGAAAAATAGGGGCTCAATATGTCTTCAAATCGAAAAGTGGTCAACATCAAAGTTGTAGATCTCGTCGAGACGAACAAATTGCATGTTAACTAGTTTTTGATACGACACCGTTTTCACCCTCAAAATGGCGTCTGAGCAAAATCTGAAACGGGCTATTCGAGAAGAACCATAGCTACTCGAGAAGACTCGGAACGGAAGCCCAAACGCACGCTGAATTAAACAAAACTTGTACTGAAGGGGAACAATGATGCTACGAATTTAACGGAGAAGTCAAAACTAAAATCCGACGCGCCAATCTTGAGTTATACACTCCCAAAGTCTATGACAAAAGTAAATAGTACACTACTACAATCGCGCGCCGAGACTAAAAAAAATGCTCGGATCGCGACGAACTTGACGAGCAAGTCAAAAGCCACAAAACTTAACTTATCAACTGGAAAACTTTCAGTTTCGATGAAAATCTCAAAACCTAGTCAATCAAACGTAACGGACGTGAAAACGCACTAACGGTGCAGCGCCGACAACATGACATAAAAAGGGTAACGCCCTGACGTCATAAATATGACGATATCAAATCAAATAAAATCATCGAAAAAAATCGGGGGCGATACAGTCACTCCCCCTAAAAAGAAGTTTCGCCCCGAAAGTTAATACAACACCAAAACCAGACCAAAACGATAGAATAAAACATCGCAAAAACAAGGAGACTTACCAAAACTAAGGGAAGAGATGGAGATGAGATTTCCTCATCACCGACTCCAATTCCCATGTCGCGCTCTCGATGTCTTGATTTCTCCAAAGAACCTTGATCATGGGGATTGTCTTTCTCCGCAACACTCGATCCTGAGACTCCAAAATACAAATAGGCACCTCCACAAAAGAAAGGTTTGGCTCCAACTGGGGCACAACATCGAGAATCTGCCTGTCGCTCAACACGCACTTCCGCAGCTGACTCACATGGAAAACATCATGCACTCCGGGAAAATTTGCCGGTAGGTCCAGCCTATAAGCTGAAACACCAATCCACTCATCAATTTAGAAGGGTCCCATATATCTCGGGTCCAACTTATGTTTCTTACCAAATTGCTTCACACCAGACATCGGGGAAACTTTTAGGAAAACCATATCCTCGACGACAAACTCCAAATCGGTCCTGCACCGATTGGCATACTTTTCATAGCGCTCCTGTGCTACCCGAAGCTTCTCTTGGATGAGCCTAACTGAAATTTCCATCTCTTCAAGGGCTTCTTGACCTAGCAACGGTCTCTCACCAACCTCAGCCCAAAATAAAGGAGTCATGCAGTGTCTCCCATATAAAGCTTCAAATGGAGCCATTTGCATGCTCTCTTGGTAGCTATTATTATAGGCAAACTCCATTAGCCTCAGATGCTCATCCCACGCTCCACCGTGGTCCAAAATGTAACATCTAATCATGTCCTCCGCGATCTGAATTACTCTTTCCGTTTGTCCATTCATCTGCGGATGGTAGGCGGTGGAATACCTCAAGTCGTTACCCAACCTCTCTTGCAAGCTCTTCCAGAAACGGGACGTGAACCTGGAGTCTCGATCAGATACAATACTGACAGGTACTCCATGCAACCTGATGACCTCGTCCAAATACAATTCAACTATTTTCTTCATGGAATAGTCAATATTGAATGACACGAACTGAGCACTCTTCGCCTGTCTATCCACGATCACCCAAACTGAGTCATGCCCTCTGGGAGATCTCGGCAATCCAGTAATAAAGTCCATCGAAATACTCTCCCATTTCCAACTCGGGATCTCTAAAGGTGTTAACTTGCCTCCAGGCCTTCCATGATCAGCCTTAACTCACTTACAAGTGAAACATTCAGATACAAACCTTACTATATCACCCTTCATACCCATCCACCAAGTAATCTGTTTCAGATCCTGGTACATCTTGGTCGAACCGGGGTGGTAGGCCACATTAGAAACATGTGCCTCCTTGCACAACTGATACCTAAGATCCCTAACACCAGGAATGCAAAGCCTACCACGGTATCTCAGGGTTCTCATATCATCAATAGAAAACTCTGACAACTCACCCTTCGCAGCTCTACTATAAAGATGCAACAGATCTGGATCCCCCTTTTGATGCAATCTAGTAAGCGTAATCCATGAAGGCTCTAACACTTTTAATTCACTAGTCGAGCTGCCACTTCCCACTGAAATTCCCATCAATAGAAATTCTTCCACCAGTGAATCCACCAAAAGGTTAATAATTTTAGTTGTCTTCCAGCTCAGGGCGTCGGCTACCACGTTAGCTTTGCCCGGGTGGTACTGGATCTCAACATCATAGTCTGCCACATACTCCAGCCATGTACGCTGGCACAAATTCAGTTCCTTCTGTGTGAAGACGTATTTCAAAATTTATGATCAGTATAAATCTTGCATATAACGTCATACAACAGATGTCTCCACAACTTTAGGGAATAGATCACTGCTGCAAATTTCAGGTCATGCATAGGGTAATTCTGTTCATGAACCTTTAGCTTCCTAGACACACACGCAATAACCTTGCCCTCCTGCATCAACACACATCTGATCCCAACATGTGATGCGTCCACATACACAGCATACTCCAGTCCTTCAGTAGGCAGGGTCAAAACTGGTGTAGTGCATAATCTCCTCTTTAGCTCCTGGAACGCCTCTTCACACTTATCACTCCAAATAAAGGCTACATGCATCAACTTTGTCAAAGGCGCAGAAAATGTAGAGAATCCCTCTACAAACCTTCTATAGTAGCCTGTCATCCCTAGAAAACTTCTTATTTCCTTGGGAGTGGTAGGCCTACTCCAATCCATCACTGCAGCTATCTTCTCCAGATCAACCGTTATCCCATCTTTATTCACCACATGGCCCAAGAAGGAGATTTGAGGTAGCCAAAACTCGCACTTGCTCAACTTAGCATACAACTTATGCTCTCTCAAAGTTGACAAAACCAATCCCAAGTGTTGCGCATGCTCTTCAGCATTGTGGGAGTAGACTAGAACGTCATCTATGAACACGATGACAAAATGATCCAGGAAGTCCTTGAATACTATGTTCATCAAATCCATGAATGCGGCGGGTGCATTAGTCAATCCAAAAGACATTAACAAGAACTCGAAATGTCCATGCCGCGAACGAAAAGCAGTTCGTGGAATGTCTGCCTCACGAATCCTCAACTGATGATAACCTGAATGCAGGTCAATCTTGGAAAATACAGAGCTACCGCGCAACTGGTCAAACAGATCATCGATTCTCGGCAAGGGATATCTGTTCTTGATGTCACTTTATTCAATTCTCTGTAATCTATACACAGCCTCATTGATCCATCTTTCTTCTTTACAAATAGAATGGGAGCACCCCACAGTGACGAACTTGGCCTAATGAAACCGTTCTGCAACAGCTCGTCTAACTGGGTACGCAGCTCTCCCAACTCACGCGGAGCCATATAGTACGGAGCCTTAGCGATAGGATGGGTACCCAGTTCTAACTCTATGACAAACTCAACATCTCTCTCAGGCGGAAGACCAGGAAGATTATCAGGAAACACGTCAGGAAACTCGCGCACTACAACAATCTCCTCCACAAGTGGCAAACTAATGATGGTCACCAACACTGAAACCAAACAGGCAAAGCATCCTGAATTCAAAAGCTTTCGAGCACTTACCATGGAAATGATCGAAGAATCTTGGCACGAATAACCATAAACGCTCCTGCGTTGACCGTCATCCATCTTGAAGTCCAAGCGCCTGACCTTGCACTGGATTACTGCATCGTACTTCGATAGCCAATCCATGCCCCGAATTACATCAAAATCTTCCAAGTCTATAACCTTTAGATCTGCAACCGCGAGAAAATCTCCCAACTGGACTGGACAACCCTGAATTCCCTGATCTGACATCACAGAATCACCTAAGGGGAATTTGACACAGAACGGGTCGCCAACAGGATTGAGGGTCAAACGGTGACGCTCCACAAAAGATCTAGCCACGAACAAGTGGGTTGCACCGGAATCGAAAAGGACATGTGGCCAGCAGTTACTTACCTTAAACTTTCCTATAAGATTAAATATACGACCAACGGAAAAGAACGTTGACATTTAGATCATACCTAGAAAATAAAATGAGGTTAGGATCTAACCTGAAATAACTTGGGTCGACGTCTGAGCTTCATCTACAGACACCATGTTCAACTTGCCCTTCCCTTTAACCAAGAGCTGCGGTGGCGGCAAGGCCTGAAGTGGCACTGGCTGCAACGGGGGTTGAGCTTGCGGGCAACGGGTCTTGACATGCCCCTTCCGCCCACATAGATAACAGGTCTTGTCCTTCCAGCAATGGGCTGCATCATGCCCCATCTTGTTGCAACTGGAACAAACTGATCTCTCTTTGGGAGCGCCCTGAATCGTGTGCACCTGCTCTTGCTTTCGAGCTCCCAGTATCTGGTAACATCTCTCGAACGGGTGGCCTGCCCGACCACAGAAATTTCACACTTCCATGCCTCTTTTCTTCTCAATGGTCCCAGATTCCTGTGATTCCTTACCTTCAACAGACTTCCTCTTATCCTTCCTCATCTGCTGACCTCTGACCTTGGCCTTGTCAATGGATTCCACCTTCAGAGCAGCCTCTACAACCTCAGAATAAGTCTTGGATCCGTAGGCACTGGTAAGCTGTTGGATGTCATTCCGAAGACCACCCAAAAATCGCTTGACTCGGTTGGATTCTAAAGATACCAAGTCAGGAGCAAAGCGGCTCAGCTTACTGAACTCCACCTCGTATTCACTAACAGTAAGCTGCCTTTGCTTCAAGTGAAGGAAATCATTCATCAACCGGTCTCTTTCCACAGAAGGCAAGAACTTCTTCAACAACAACTCCTTGAAGGACTCCAACGAGCATCCATCCTTCAAGCTTTCTTTCTCACTCAACCACAAACTCTTGGTCATGCCCTTGAGTTGATAAGCGGCAACCATCACTCTCTGGTCCACAAAGATACCAAAGTAGGTGAACATCTCCTCGATGGAAATCATCCAGTCATCTAATGCCATAAAAACTGCCTTGCCATCATACGTAGGGGGTCCCAACCTTTGAAAGTGTGAAATGAAAGTCATCTCTGGTGGCAACACCATCTGGGGCACCAGAGGAGCGGGTGGAACAGGAACAGCTAGATCCACGGCGGGCTCTTGCGCCCTCTGCGACTGACTCGCCATGACTGACAACAACGACTAAATCTGCAACTGTATCTCCAGCATCTACATCGACAGGGCCTCATTGCTCTGTCGCAATCCCTCTATTACAGCCTCACTCTGGGCACCAGAAGATTCTCCCTCCGATTGGGGAGTAGTCCTCGTCACCGGATGCTTAGGCGACATTCTAAACAAACAATAAACGATCTATCAACACCTAGCGTAACCTGCTAGACTTACAACTTAGCTCAGACATACAACCTTAGATACTTGCTCATGCTGCTAGCTTGCTTTGGGGTTTAAAATAAATTATGGCATGTCCTACTTAGGGGGAAACACCCTCATCCTTATGACTCTTGTGTCTATTATATGAGTGCATGAATGATTACATTTTTATTTCAAATCATGTGTGTACATATGTCATCATGTAGATCTTTAACTTGGTACATATGCTTATGCAATGATATGATATGTATGCAGTGTTATGCATTCTAAAGAAAAGCCTTAATGCATGTATGAGCGGCGTACACAAACAATATTATGCATCCCATACTACATAATATTGTATGTAACGAAAAAGGTAGAATGTGCTAATGGGCATCCATGTGATGGTGGTTATGCATCTCATACTACATAACTGTCACATGTCACCACCTATGGTGGATCCATATACAAACACATATAATGCATCTCATACTACATAATAGGCCTCGTATACTTCTTCTTTTGTACTATGAGTGTAGTTTTCATGCTTCCATCAAGATCTACTGATGACATACTGGTGTGTGTATGCAATGATTGACACGTCGAGAGTTTTTCTTGAGGGCAAGTTGTTCGACCAACTTGCCAAACCAACTACCCCTCTTGCAGAACCTGGCTCTGATACCAACTGCCACAACTCGCATTTTCACCACAACGACGAAATATTGGAGTAAGGGAAAATGCGCGTCATGATGCCACGTCAGCAGGGGATAACTGCAGACACTCAGGCAACACTCCGACTCAATACTAAAAATATGATTTAAATGTTTTATTGAAGAAGTTTATTTTAAGTTAGGCAATTAGTCGTATCCCTCGGCTTAGTGGCTCACGAGTCCACCAGAAGAAAAGTAGTTAAACGTAGCGAAAAATACTATAGTAAACAGGTTCAACATCTTACATGAGTCTAGCATCCCAAAAAAACTCAGGGCATGCATTACACTAAATTTATAGTAATGATGTCGAAGTAGTTTGTACGGTATTTAAATATAGTGATTTAGACTTTTAAAACATGATGTGCATGATATAGCAATAATAGTTGGTTTTTATAGTTGAAAATACTTATAGGCATCCTAGCATAAATCTTTCCCGGATAGCAAGAACTACTAACACAAAAGTAGACACTAGCAACTAGCCAAATATCCAAGAACGACAATAAACAATCAGTGGGAGTCAAACACCTAACACGAACCCACTAAAAGTTCTCAAGTCTGAGGCATACTACAAAAGAACAAAAGCTACCTCACAACCTCGAGGCACCCTCAGCAAACCCAGCAACAAAACTACTCAGCCGCACCACCGGCTACAACCCTGAACCTAAGACATTCAAGAGAAGAACACCTCAGGAAGCAAGAAAAAAACAAGTGGCAAAAGAATAGGTAAGCAAGTGAGTAAGACAAACAAAGGAGGGTGTACTAAACCCAACCCAAGGAGGAAGAATGCAAAAAAAGACAGCAATAATTAGCCAAATAGAATAAGTAGAGAATGGTTAGCCAATATAATAACCTCTTAATTAAAAAGAATGCACCAAGTGCGAAGGTGAACAAGTCTGGGCATAATCAGCAAATTTTAGCAAACTGTGGCATAAACCACAAGAAAACAACTGAGCACAATACGTCTCTGAAGAGGGTGGATCATCAACACGCTGTATGACTACGTTGTAGGCCGGAGAGGGCGACGACCTCAAGCGCCATAAGCCCAACTCCGGATCCTCAACCATCTCACAATCGGTACTATGGTCCACAAATATGGCCAAACCGGGCCAACCAGAACCCAACAGTCAAGGAAAGGAGAAACTAAGCATACCTCCACTGTGATGATCCACAGAAAGAAGGGGCCTCTCGGTTGGGTGGTATGCTAACCACAACCAACACTCATACCCCCAACATCACCATCTCAAAATCGGCAAAGCGTAACGCATCCTACGCTCAACGGCGTCGAAAAATTTACCCTATGCGTAAGCTTAAAAAGTTTTAACATTTTATACTCTAAAAGAAATAGGAACATTAATATAAGATGAAAGTCTTACCATGAGAACTTAAGGAAAAGGAGAGGAAAGGAGTCACTTGTCTTGGCTTTACCAGAGAAAGCCTCCAAATCACACCTCGTCACAGATTGAGACTAAGGGAGACGAGAGAAGCCGAAATCTGAACAAGAGTGGACGAAATAGAAGTTATGGCCAAAAAAACCCTAACGAGAAATCTCAAGAAATGGGAAAAAAATTACCACTGGTGACGTAGAACTCGCCGAGAGCTTTTCAAATCTATGCTCGAATGAAGATTTCGAGCACCGGAGCTCCGTTGGCGGCGACCGAAAGGTTCACGAAATCTCACGCTCCGTCATCGCTGTCCTCATGTTTCTTCAATTCTGGTTCGGTTCAATGAAGAAGAAGAAGTCCTAAAGGAAGTGTGGGATCGGTTCTAATCCTAAGTATACGTATGTATATATATGTATATATATATATGTATATATATATATATATATATATATATATATATATATATATATATATATATATATATATATATATATATATATATATATATATATATAAGTATATTATATGTATTTATAAAAAGTTTTGTCTAAAAAACGGACTATTTCCGAGCGGATGCGCGGAAAACGATAATAGAGATTGAACATGACTTCAAATCGAAAAGTGGTCAACATGAAAGTTGTTGACCTAGTCGAGACGAACAAAGTTCATGTTAACCATATGTTGATACGACACCGTTGTGACCCTCAAAATGGCTCCCGAACACAGACAGGAACGGACTACTCAAGTTTTAGCATGAACCACTCGAGTTCCAACATAATTTACTCGAGTAGCAGCATATCACTCGAGTTCCAGCATGTTGTACTCGAGTAGTAGCATATTATACTCGAGTAGCAGCTCATTACTCGAGTTCCAGCATGTTGTACTCGAGTAACAGCATATTATACTCGAGTAGCAGCTCATCACTCGAGTTCCAGCAGAAAAATGAATATAGGGGCTCATTATGGCTTCAAATCGAAAAGTGGTCAACATGAAAGTTGTAGATCTCGTCGAGATGAATAAATTTAATGTTAACTATGTTTTGATACGACATCGTTTTGACCCTCAAAACGGCATCCAAACAAAATCTGAAATGGGCTATTCGAGAAGAACCATAGATACTCGAGAAGACTCGGACTGGAAGCCCAAACGAGCGTTGAATTAAACGAAACTCGCACCGAAGGCGAACACTAACGCTACGAATTTAACGGCGAAGTCAAAGCTAAAATCCGACGTGCCAATCTCGAGTTATACACTCCCAAAGTTTATGAAAAAAGTAAATAGTACAAAACTACAATCGCCGTCGAGACTTAAAAAAATGCTCAGATCGCGGAGAACTTGACGAGCAAGACAAAAGCCACAAAACTTAACTTATCAACTCGAAAATTTTCAGTTTCAATGAAATTCCCAAAATCTGGTCAATCATACCTAACGGACGTGAAAACGCACGAACGGTGCAGCGCCGACAACATGACGTAAAAAGGGTAACGCCCTGACGTCATAAATATGACGATATCAAATCAAATAAAATCATCAAAACTATTGGGGGCGTTACAAAAGGTGTCAAATCATTCCTCGTGGGAAAACACCAAGATGAGTCTGACGACGAATCTAGTGTCCATAGAAATACTGAGTAACTCCTCCCACTTACAAAGAACATTATGATCTATATGAAAAGTTATGTGATAAATTAGATTATTTGGGAGATAAAAATAATGATTTAAAATCTAAAAAACAAATGAAAATGAGTTATAGCGTCTCAATAATGAATTGATTAAATGTGGAAAATAGAAGGTCGAGTGTCAAGAGTGATCTCAAATTTTGAACACTATAAGAGAATTGGAAGAGAGCCTCTCCAACACTTCCTCCAAAAATGAAATTCTTACCAAAGAGATGAAGGACTTGGAAAGGAAGCTGCGAACTTCTCTTAGCCACATTGAAAATGGAAAGAAGTAATTCGCAAACTGGTGTGTGATGCTTATCATGGAAAATATTGCGTTAAAGGCGAAGATCCGTGACCTGAACCATGTCATCCAAAATTTGGAATATGCCAAAAATCTCTTAATATGCTGGTGGGATATCAGTGTCAGGGATAAGGAAAGTTCATACTAGGATACAAACATGTGAAGCTACCGCCTGATGGTAGCACTACCGCCGATGATAGATCTCCTCCAGCAAATCCAAAAAATCTGCTTCTGAAATATAAAATGAATTATGATAAAGCTAGAAGCATATGCCAATCTTCCAGCATGAGCCCAAACAAAGTGCAAAAGGTGATATCCGATGTCTATGTCAAGTGTGTCAAATGTAATAAGTTTGGTCATACTTCTGGCTCATGCTTGAAGAAAGGAATAACAAAAAATGCTCAAATATTGATGCCAAAGTCCACTACCTATACTTTGGGTGGAATAACTTGGGTATCCAGATCTTTACCCTCATCCTCTTTTTAAGTGTGTTGGCAGGCTAAGATTAGGGAGAATGTGTGGTACTTGGACTTTGGGTGTTCGAAGCACATGATTGGCGATGAAGACAAGTTCCATTGCCTTGAGAAGAATAAAGGAGGCATGAGGACTTTTGGAGACAACATCAAAGGACGCATTCTTAGTATTAGCACTATAGGTAATAAAGTATTTTTTTTATTTCAAATGTTCTGTTAGTAGAAGCCTTAAAGCACAATTTAATATCTATTAGTCAATTTTGTGATAAGGGCTTGAATGTGTTGTTTGAAACCTCTACAAATACATGTCATATTATAGACATTGAATCGAACACTGTTGTTGCTCACTGCACATAGAAATCATAATGTCTATACAATTAGGTTTGAGGACATATTTTCATCTAATTTAAAATACTTAATTGCTACAAATGAAGAATTGGAACTTTGGCATAGGAGACTCGGTCATTTTGGGTGTAAACAAATAGTCAAACTATCGAAAGAAAACTAATCAGTGAACTTACAAAACTAAGCGGTAGTTTGAGTACTTTATGCACTCTTTGCCAAATGGGAAATTCACAAAATCTTCCTTCAAAAGCAAAAATGATATTTCCATGTCTATTCCACTGCAATTAATTCACATGGATTTATTTGGTCCTCTTAGCATATGTAGTCTAGGTGGGAAACAATACACTTTTGTGATTATAGACGATGTTGGGTATTGTATCCACAATAATCCTATTTGAAGAAGGGTGCCACTAAACTAAGATGAATTAAGTTATATTTGATGTTGCATGTTTAGTTATGTACTTGCAGGACTACGTTTCTAATTACACGCCAATGTCAGATTACAGTGGGTCAGTAAACACATGACTATACAATGTAATCCTTCATTGCTTAGGCCAACGTGTTGACTAGCGTGTAATCTTTCTATTGGGGGATACTATCATTCCAAGTACAGCAGAAGGATCAAGGAAGGTCAAGTGGCTAGAATCAGAAGAACGGAAATTTTACCCTTATATACTTACTGGCACTCGTCGAAGTCATCATATGTACTTGGGGTAAAATCTGTGGATGTTGGAAAAAATGATCAAGTAAAATTCGTCGAGTATCCCCGTGTATACACGTCGAATTCGTCGAATATATTTAACGATACTCATCAAATTCGTCAAATATACATGTCGATACACGCCGAATTCGTCGAGTCATTTCGACTTTACTTCTCTGAATTTTCCTAAGTCAGATTTGTCGATTATCACTTAGCTTGGGGTCGAATGCGTCGAGTATACTTGACGATACTCGTCGAGTATACTAGCTGATACTCGTGGAATTCGTCAAGTATGTTTTCTGCTAGGGTTGAGTGACAAGTTGGAACAAGTTAAATTTCTCCAAGTACTTTTCATCGAGAATAATTGTTGTACGACGAGTATACTCAACCATACTCGACAAAAATGACTTAGGGTATTTTCTTCTGCTTTTTAAAACTCTCAGCTGGGGTTGAACGGAAGCCATGCACAATGATTTTCAGAGGTCCCGACTTGGAATTTATTTTATAGTCGTTTCCTAGGAGGATCTTTATATACATTTATGGTGGATTATTTCCTCATCCCTAATCATGCAAATTGGGCTAAGTTCAAATCAAGAAAGCTTCCAATAGAAGAATTATGTCGGCCTCTTGTACGACTCGCGACTTCCGTTCGGCTGATGATAACACCGGACGATTCGATTTTCTCAAGCAAATCGACTGGATCTTTGTTCTCCAAAGTTTCTGATTCTCTCCGATCTAGTCGATCCGCGATCAAAGTTTTCAAAGCCTTCAAATTTCACGTGTTCTCCAAGATATTCAAGTTCAATCTATTCGAAGAACAGCAGAGTGAAGACTTAGATCTAAATGGGACTACTTGTAATCTTTGTTTCTCTTGTGTAAATCTTAATTTACATTTGTAGGAGTTTTTATCTCCAAGTTGTAGATCCGTATTTGGATCGAGTTGTAGATCCATGTTTGGATCGAGTTGTATGAGAGGTTGTTCTCCGAGTAGTAGGAGTGTTGTCTCTGAGGTGTAGGAGTTGAGGCTCCGAGGTGTAAGATTTGTTGAAATTTGAGGAAGGTGAAGTAGCAGAATCTAGCCCTTCGTTGTAGATAGGCGAGGCGGGACAGTGGACGTACCCAACTCGGGGAACCACTATAAATCTCTGTGTTCTATGTGTTCTAATTTTTAAGTTGTTTTTATTCCGCGAAAAGACACAGACATCACCTATTCATCCCCTCTAGGTAATTTAGGTAGACACTAGATACTTTCAATTGGTATCAGAGGGTCATTATTCAGCATAAGTTTAACACCTTTAACAAGATCTCTCATCTAGTTGTCTAGAGATCCCGCTTATTTGCTATGGACAGAAGCAAGGATATATCTTATATGAAGCTACCTGTGGGCACAAAGGATAACTTTCCCATGTGGAAAGAAAGAGTCAGGTTCTTCATGGAAACAATTGATTCCAAAATATTTCAGATCGTTGAAGAAGGGCTTCACATTCCTACACAACCGTCTGCTCTAAATCCGATTGTCATGATCCCAAAGAAGATGATGGATCTGATTAAGGATTAAAGTGTCTTGGCCTCGTTGGATAAAAAGACAAAGAATATTATAGCTAGCGCAGTGGATGATTTGATGCTCCAAAATTTATTCCATTGTAAATCAGCCAAAGAGATGTGGGATTGACTAGTTGTGCTTATGAAAGGAACCAAAGAAGTTCAAGATGATAGCAGATCTTTGCTAAACTAGGAATACGAAGCTTTCAAGCAGGGTGCAAATGACACTATTGCTGACAGTTTCGAGAAAATTTTCAAGATTGTCAACAGGATCAGGAACTACGGCCGCTCCTTCACTAATGGTGAACTAAATGACAAATTCCTCAGATCCTTGACAAAGGACTGGGATACAAAAGTTGCATCCATTAAGAAGTTTGGGAAGTTGTAGGAGATTGACCACCAGAACCTCTTTGGAAAGTTGCTCTCCTACTAACTTCAGATGAACATCAGAAAAAAGGAGCAAAGCAGCAGGTCTTCACGTAGATAGAAGTCAGTTGCCTTGAAAGATGAAGGTTAGAGAAAGTCTAAAGTTGTGTCACTAGTAAGGTCACGAGCTCCAGATACTCCAGAAGACTCTGAGCCAAACGCGTCAGGCTCATAACTATCTGATGGACTGTTCTCACTCATCTCCAAGCAGTTCAAAAGATTGCTCAGAAAGAGGAGGCAAATGAAAAATCAGCCCTCCTCCTCTGATTTCAGAAGATCACATCGTGATGGTGATCATTCCAAGAAGAGCTACAACCGAGAGGACAAGTATAAATCTAAAATGAATAAACATTCTTCCTCTGACATTGTTTGCTACCGTTGTATCAAGCCAGAACACATGATTGCAGAGTGTCCCTACAAGAAGAAGGAAGGCTCTAAGAAGGAAAAGAAGAGATCCTTCAAGTGTAAAAGGAAGGAAGAGAAAAGCTTCGTCGCCAAGAAGTCCAAGACTCTTAGCGATAGTGACTCAAGTGAGTCAAGTTCAAAAAATGAGGAAGCCTACGTCGGGCTCATCGCTCAATTAGATGAGGAAGTAGGCGACTCTCAATACCATGGGAAGGTAAACTCTCATAAAATCTTTTACGAATCAGAAACTTCCACAAACGGTCATGAAGACTACTCTTCTAAGGAAGACGACTCTGACTTGATGTCTCAGCAACAAGAACTCTTGAAAGCTTTTGACAAATGCCACAAGGTAGTCAAGAAGCAATTAAAAGAGATCGCTTCTCTCAAGGCGGTGCAATTAATCTTGAGGGAGAAAATTACTAAATTGACTCCTCTCAGAAGTGAAGTTCACTCCTTGCAAGAGGAATTGAAATGCTCCGCTGAACTGTTAAGTCAGAAGTAGAAATACCTAGATGAGCTCGAAGAAAAGCTCTTGGTGAAAAGGAAGCTAGTCAAAAGCTACCATAAGCCAAAGACCATTCTTCCCCTCATCGATGAGTTTTCCGCTCAAAAGAAGGGTAGTGGTCTTGACCACGTAGTGGGAAAAGGTACGATAGCTAAGAGAACCAGTATTGAAGATAAAGGGAACTAGGGAAGGCACCTCAAAGTCAACCCTCATTTAAGAAGGTTATATTCCCCATGAATAAGTATGACTTTGAGACGTCCTATGGGCACTTCACGATGCCTACCTATGTGGAGCCTAAAAAGAGCTATCAAGGATGGACTCGTCCCTATGTTCATGGACCAAATTTTACGAAGGCACTGAAAGCCAAACTTATTATACCTAAGACTAAGGTGACTGAGAAGCCCTGTGCATGTTGCAATTAGGAGGCTTCCACCTCCAAGTCGGTAGCCCTTGCTAGACCTCAAATTCAAAAGGTAAAGAAGGAGTACAAGAGAAGGTACAATAAATTTGACTGTTGGTGCTGCAGAAAAATGGGTTATTTTGGTGTAGATTGTTGGTTTAACCATGCAAATTTTGAAACTCCACGAGTTAACAATGCGAGACCGACCACTCGCAGCGTTAACATTCATAGTGGTGTTAGGCTAACAAGGAACCAAGGACCTAAATTGATTGGGTTCCTAAGGTAAAATGATTTATGATTGTCGGTATGTCTAAAGGCCAATAAAACTCCAATCTGGTATTTGAATAGTGGATGCTCTAGGCATATGACCAGGACAAGAAGCCTACTGCAAGAATTCACCCCAGTCAAAGACGGACAAAAAGTTATTTTTGGAGGGTCAGACAGGGGAATTACTAAAGGCTACAGTGTGATTTCCAACGGCATAGTCTCTTTCAAAGACGCGGCTTATGTGGAAGGATTACAACATAATCTGATAAGCATAAGTCAATTATGTGACAATGGATATATTGTTGAGTTCTATGAGGACAAGTGTCTGCTAAAATCGTCTGCAAATTTGGAGACGATCTTAACTAGCACTCGGAGTAGAAATATTTTTTGTTTAAATTTTCTATGTTTAGACAATTCTACACAAGTGTGCTTTTTGGCAAAAGATAGTGCATCTCTCTATGATCAATGACACAAGATATTAGCACATATTAATTTCAAAATAATTAATATGTTATTTTCTCACATTATAGTGTGTGATGCCCCCAGCATTAAGTGAGTTAAAGAGATTCCATGTCACATATGCCAGATTGGTAAGTAGACAAGGGCTACCTTTAAGGGGATTTCTGAAAAAGATTCCTCTAGATGTTTGTATTTACTACATATGGAGTTATTCAGTCCTATGTCAATTCACAGTTTAGGAGGTAAAGTCTATACATTGGTAATTGTTGATGACTACTCTCGTTTTACTTGGTTGTTCTTTCTAAAACAAAAGTCAGAAACCTTTGAAGCTTTCATTAATTTTATTAGGCAAATTCAGAACGAATTAAACTGCTCAGTGGTCAAAATCAGAAGTGATCACGGAACAGAGTTTGAGTCAGGTGGCATGACAAAATTATGTGGAAGCCAAGGTATCTTTCATGAGTTTTCCTCCCCGCGTACTCCACAAAATATTGGAGTTGTCGAGAGGAGTAGAACCCTCATTGAACCATGTACGACTATGTTGAATGACGCTTTAATACTAGAGTACTTTTGGGCCGAAGCAGACAACACAGCTTGTCACGTGCAAAATAGAGAACTAATTAACAAAAACCATCGTATGACTCCCTATGAACTATTGAAAGGCAAAAAATTGTCTATGTCCTACTTTAGGATCTTTGGCAGCAAATGCTTCGTACTTAATAATGGGAAGTATTATCGTACGAAGTTTAGTGACAAATATTTTGAAGGTATTTTTGTAGGTTATAGTAACCATATTAAGACATATATGATTTTTAATAAGAAAACCCTGTTGGTAGAGGAGTCTATCAATGTCGTATTTGATGAGACAAGAATGCTTCATAGCAGCTCGTCTAGTGTTGTTGGTGTAGATGCAGGTACCAGGTTCAAGGATCCAAGCTTGGAAAAAGCTGTTAAGGAAGATGCTCCAAGTTTAGTCAAGGTCGTAGATCCAAGTATGGTAGATGAAGAATGACTAGATGAAGAACAACCTCAACCTGTAAAAGATGTTATAAACGTGGCAGAACCTGCCGGTGGGCGAGGAAGAAATCTAGCATTCAAACACCTGAGAGATCACTCGGCTGACAAGATCATTGGAGAGCAAGGCGACAGTGTTAGGACTAGAAGAGGTACTACTAATGAGATTCTACAACTTAGTTTTTTATCTCAGTTTGAGCCAAAGAAGTTTGAAGAAACAAACATGGATGCCTCTTTGATATTGGCAATACAAGAGGAACTCAATCAGTTTGGAAGATGCAAATTCTGGGAGTTGGTTCCTAGGCCCGAAGGACAGAACGTGATCGGCACCAAATGGATTTTCAGAAACAAGCTGGGTGAAAATGGAATTATTATAAAGAACAAAGCCAGACTTGTAGCACAAGGGTATAGGCAAGAAGAAGGGATCGAATTCGATCAGACATTCACTCTGGTGGCTCGACTCGAAGCGATAAGGTCTTTTCTGGTGTATGCTGCTCACAAAGGCTTCAAAGTCTATCAAATGGACATGAAGTTGGCATTTCTCAACGGAGAACTGAAAGAGGAAGTATATGTAGCACACCCCCCCCAGGTTTTGTCAACTCTACTTTCCCTGACTATGTTTATTTTCTCAATAAAGCTCTTTACGGTTTAAATCAAGCTACATGAGCTTGGTATGAGAGGTTGCCTAGCTTTTTTCTTGTGAACAAATTCACAAGATGAAATATAGACAAGATATTATTTCTTAGGGAAGTAAAATGCAAGATCTTGCTAGTGCAAATCTATGTCGACGATATTATTTTTGGCTCTACGAAAGACAACCTTTGCAAGAAATTTTCTAAACTTATGCAAGGAAAGTTTGGAATGAGCAGTATGGAAGAGCTGAAGTATTTCTTCAGACTTCATGTGAAACAATCTGAAGATGGAATTTTCATCTGTCAGACGAAGTTCACTACATAGTTACTTATGAAATTCAAAATGGAGAACCCAAACTCAATGAGGACTCCAATGGGTTCAACTATGTCTCTGGATAAGGATGAGAAAGATAAACCTTTTAATGGAACCAACTATAGATGTATAATTGGATCCTTACTCTATCTTACTGCCAGTAGACCTGACATAATGTTCTTGACATGTGTGTGCACTAGATTTCAGGTGAACTCTAGAAAATCTCATTACGTTGCCGCAAAGCGAATTTTAAGATACCTTAAGGGCACACCTTATAACGACTCCATCTGTTCATATAACATATAATAGAAGGTCCAGTCGGGGCCCCATACCATACACCACAAAACAGGCGGCGAGATTACAGGTTAATACCAATTCATAATCGCATCCTAACACAGAGCATTCTAGCGGAAGATTTTAACAATAATACTAAACTCAAACCAGGAATGACCACTAATATAAACAATCACAGTTATATAGACATGTACAGCAAATACAATAATGTTTGGCCTTAAGCCCTTACAGTTCCTCTTTACAAGCGTGGATTCCATACATCGGCGTGCATGCCAGCCACACATGAACACAACACAAAAAGACTTTGCTTAGCCTTTAATGGCTAGCGGCGGCAGTAGCAGCAGCAGCAGGGACTTCAGACCTTATATTTCTCGCTCGGCTTTCCAACACCTGCACAGGGACAGCCCACCAAGCGGTGGCAAACAAGGCAACATTCAGCATTCAGCTGATCAATTTATAACGACCGTACCCCTTTCCAGGGGCAGTGGTATTACTTCCATGCAGGCATAGCAATTCATTGGCAGATATATATCACACATTGTGCTCTCACGCACAAACAATACATCACAACTGTCAGCCATGGGCCCGACGATCCGTGCACTCAGGGCACATTCTTGGTGCGCCGGAAAACCAGGGCCAACACCAACGTTCACGGTCCGAAACCTAACGGTATTGAGCATTTAGTCTTAACGGCGTAGAGTCCTAAGGCTCTAATTATGCGCTCCAACTAACCACAATTTCAGGTCTCCAAGTCGGACGGACATAACGCAGGTACGGATCAGCCACCCCCCGTTGCTCAAGTCGCCTTGCCATAGGCCTGCGAGCGGTTCGGTTTGGGTCGGTTTGGACCCAAACCGAAACCGAGCCGACATGCCTCGGTTTTTGGCTTGTCCAAACCGACTCGAACCGAATCTGGTCGGTTCGGTTCAAAGTCGGTTCGGTTTTCAATCGGTTTTTTTCGGTTTGGTGTCGGTTTTTTGTGAACAAACACATAATAGTTAATATTAAACTCATATTTTTTATTTGTTTTAATTTTTTTTTGCCCATGTAGGAATTAGGATACAGTTATGCTATCAACTCATTAAAGCAAGTGTTTTATATCATAGCAGTCCTCAACTAGATATAGTGTCTCCTTCTCCGATCCTCACAGTTCGCGGGTATAGCTTTGCGCACCAGGATGCCCTTTATATAACTGCAAGAAAGCCATTAACAACAGTGTGATCGGTAAATTTTACGGTCTAGTGCTGAAAATTTACAAAAGCAGGACTCATCCAAGCAAATATGTCTCAGATGGATGAAGAATATGATCCACGTCAAAGCAAAAAAGCAGCTTAAGGCCGTATGTTACAAGCTTTAATATATTTGTCTGAGAAATCTATGTACTTTGTCCACAGAGGCCGTAGGTGAGGAAACGCAATGTCCAACCAAGGCTTGGCTCTGCCATTAAAATGAATGACAGCAGCTTTCTCGGCATCTTCTCTGGTTTTGTTCTCCTGGTATCCAAGTCCCAGCATGTGCCAGTATGGATCTATGGTGTGAACATGGCCATGAAATGCTATTAGACCTGGAGGCAGAGTTCCTAACTGCCACAAACTCAAGTCTGATTCCAAATTCTAGCAACAAAACAGGGGAAAATTGATCATAATTGCAAAATAGATGATGAAGAACAGTTTTTGTTTTAAAAAAAGTGAATTTTACTGCCAAGCAATGGAGCAATACCTTATGAATCCATTCATGGTATGTCTCTTTGATGTTTGTTTTTCTCCATGGGTCGAGGTCGAAGATGTTCATGCCATAGGCCCAAGCACATTCTTCAGGGTTGAAGGACCCTGAGATTAAGGGGTGGGAGAAATTGAGATAATTCTTGAGCCTCTTCGACACATGACGAATCTGTCTTCGCCTCTGCATGTCGCAACCGCGCCGTTCACTTAAACTTTAAATTATGTTAAACAAAAAACTCGGTTCGATTCGGTTTGATCGGTTTTCACAACCTGAAAACCGACCCGAACTGATAGTCCTTCGGTTTTCAAAAGCTCCAGACCGAACCGACACCGGACCGGGCGGTTCGGTTTCAAAATCGGTGCGGTTCGGTCGGTTTGATCGGTTTAGTCGGTTTTCGGTTTTCACTCCTCACCCCTACCTTGCCATCACGAATACCAATGTACTCGATGCCAAATCTAGGGCACGGGTCAGTTTCACCTTTCATGTTAGGCACTAAGCCTTTTTAAGCGCTTACAGTTCATAATAACCATACTGTCCACCAAGGAATGGCTTCACAATAGCCACAATGTTCACCAAGGACTGGCTTCACAATAGCCACAATGTCCATCAAGGACTGGCTTCACAATAGCCACAATATCTACCAAGTACTGGCTTCACAATAGCCACAATGTCCACCAAGGAATGGCTTCACAATCAAAAAGGGGCGTTCATGCTAGCGTCCTTCACGATCGCTTCACGGGTTCAACAGAAACTCTCTTTCTGCACCCAACTCCGCCAAAACCCTGCAGCATCCTACAGTGCCAGAAAACTGGTCTTGCCATAGCACACAACACAAGCATCACAAGGGTATTTTTCATGGACTACCACTCCAGTACTTCCTGCTACTACCCTTCAAAGGTCCAACTCATCGACTCCACAAACTACACGTTTAACCACGGAGTCTAGTCCGGTGTGTAAATGAAACATCACCAATCCAGACCAACCTGTCCAGATGGGCTTCACACAGCATGCTTATTCCGTACTACACATTTCTGGATCTATATCCAAGACTATTGGGGATTCTAAGAATCAACCCAAGGGAAATCCCTCCGCAATCGACCCACTGGTGGGGGAAATCCATACACATGCAAAAAAGAAGGACATCACATGTCCAAGAAGGAAGATCGTTACACTTAACGACCTCTTTGGAGCCATGGAAATCAAGCCGGTTGGAAAGCACCACAGTGGCCTTGCCTCCACAAATCTGGCCTCGGATCTCGATTCGGAACTCTGAAGATCCACCGGCAGCCAAATCATCTCTCCTCCTCCTCCTCCTTGCTCTCCCTTCTCTCTATCTCTTTTAGAAAGAGAAATGGCCAAGATGAATTAGAGTTGATCTCTCCTCTCCTAGCCTTAAAGCAGTAGGGAAAACCTGGATCGTTAGATCCTGTTTGGAGGGAATGAACGACCACGAATCCCCTAAAAATGTCTATTTTTGGGCTGACACGGCATGTGACATGCCCGTGTCACAGGCCGTATACCTTAAGCGGCACACAACCGACTTAACCCGAACAGGACACGACCATGTGACAAGCCCATGTCACAGGCCGTGTGACCTGACATGGCTTCCGACACGCCGGTGTCTAGCGGCCATTTACCTCAGGCGGCACACAACCGACTCAACCCGAACAGGATATGGCCATGTGAAACGCCCGTATCACATGCCATGTGCCCTGAGACACACACGTGTCCACCAAGCCTCCCTTCCCTGGCCAAAACCAGAGAAGGACACAACCATGTGACACGCCTGTGTCACTGGCCGTATTCCCTCTCGAGAACTCGTCGAGTACATTTCGTCGAGCACTCGACAGGCTGCTCAACCATATAGAGCAGGACACGGCTTGGGACTTGGGATGTTACAACCCTCCCCTCCTTATAAGAAATTTCGTCCCGAAATTTACACACAGTAAGGAAACCAGCAGTCAATATGTTATAACGTCAAAGTATATGTTACAACAAGATATGTACTATACAATAGTTAAACAAACAGCTCGGGAAATTCAGCTCCCGTGGTCTGCTCTCGCTCCCATGTTAGCTCCTCACGGCCACAGTTGTCCCATCAGACCTTGACCATCCTGATTGTCTTGTTCTGCAACTATTTATCAGCTCTATTCTCGATCTGAATGGGCCTAACCTTTATTGTTAGCCCATACTCAACCGGCACTCAATCGTTCTCAATCACTTGAGATGGATCTTTGACGGCTTTCCAAAGCACAGATATGTGAAACACATCATGTAATCCACTCAATTCTGCCGAAAGAGCTAGCCGATAGGCAGCTTCCCCAACTCGCTCCACCACTTCAAATGGACCAAGATATCTCAGACTTAACTTTTTCAGACACCGAATCCTGGACACACCTTTGAAGGGTTTAATCTTCAAATATACCCAATCGCCCACCGCGAACTCGACGTTCCGATGCTTGGCGTTGTAGTACTTTGCTTGTCGATCCTGGGCTATCAGTAGCCTCTCCCGAATAGAGCGTATCGTCAAGTTAGCTTCTTCGACTTCTTTATGCTTATAAAGTTTGGATTCGTATGCTTCTGCCCAAGCTAACGGTGTACGACATGGATGACCATACAAAGCTTCAAATGGTGTCATACCGATACTCGCTTGATAGCTATTATTGTAGGTAAACTCCACCATATAGAGATGATCTTCCCATCTCTTACCAAAATCTAGGGCATACACTCAGAGCATATCCTCCATTGTTTTGTTGATCCTCTCAGTTTGGCCATCGGTTTGGGGATGAAAGGTTGTACTGAACGTTAATTTTGTTCCCAACAATTGATGGATTAGCCTCCAATCGTTTGATGTGAATCGCCCATCACGGTCACTGACGATGCTATGGGGAACACCGTACAATCGTACAATCTGCTCCACATAGAGTTTTGTCAAACTTTCCACTGAATTGTCCCGCTTGTTCGGAAGGAAGTGAGCCACTTTAGTCAACCGATCGACAATCACCCAAATTGTATCATTCCCGTGTTGAGACCTTGGCAACCCGTGCACGAAATCCATTGCAATACCATCAAACTTTCATTCCGGAATAGGCAACAACTTAAAGAAACCTCTGGGCTTCTAGCATTTCGCTTTCACCAAAGCACAAGTTTGACATTTAGCCATATAATGAGCTATGTCTTTCTTTAGTCCTAGCCACCAGAACAACTTTTCATGTCCTTGAACATCTTTGTGCTCCAAGGGTGAATTGAGTATTTTGTAAAGTGAGCTTTGTACATCAATTCTTCTCTCAACTTACACATACTCGGGACGCACAAACGACCCTCATTCTGCAAAAGGCCATCATCCTAGGAGAATTGGTCATCTAGCCCATCCTTTGTATAGTGTTGGAGACTTTCATCCAGCTCCGTTGGTCGCCGAACCCTGTCTGCAAGGTCATATTATACCTCCGTCCAATTTAAGCATGCATCGGCTGTGAAATTCTTGTCAACACAAGAAATCTCTAACGCTTCCAACTCCTGGATCAGACGCTCATCATGCATCTGCAATCAATTTGCCCTTAACGGAGTCCTGCGACTCAAGGCATCAGCGACCACGTTTCCCTTCCCGGGAGTATAATGAATATCAAAGGTGTAGTCTCCAAGGAACTTCATCCACTTTCATTGTCGCATATTAAGATCCTTCTGATCCAACAAGTACTTTAGGCTCTTATGGTCCGTAAAGATCTCCACTTTTACGCCATATACATAATGCCGCCACAATTTAAGCACAAAGATCACCGCCTCCAACTCCAAGTCGTGGACGGGATAATTTCGCTCATGCGCTTTCAACTGGCGTGAGCCATAAGCAATCACCTTTCCAAACTGCAGAAGAACGCAGCCTAAGCCGCTCTCTGATGCATCACTATAGATCACATAGTTGTATGTACCACATGGAGATGTTAAAACAGGCGTCGTGGTCAAACAGCTCTTTAGCTCTTCAAAAGCTCGCACGCACTATGGCGTCCAAATGAACTTCTGATCTTTCCGTGTTAATGTGGTAAGAGGCAAAGCGATGCGTGAGAAATTTTCAACAAAACGTCTGTAGTAGCCTGCCAGTCCAAGGAAACTCCTGATCTCGGCCACCGAAGACAACACTGGCCACTCCTGTATGGCTTTTATCTTTGACGGATCCACTGTTATGCCCTCTCCACTTACCACATGGCCAAGAAAAGCCACCGACGACAGCCAAAACTCACATTTTGAGAACTTGGCATAGAGCTTATTCCTCCGCAAGGTATGCAATTCCAACCGCAAATGGTTTGCATGATCAGCTTCAGATTGAGAGTACACCAAGATATCATCAATGAATACAATCACAAATAGGTCCAAGTACTCTCGGAACGTTCGGTGCATTAGGTCCATGAACACCGATGGCGCATTACATAGCCCAAACAACATTACCTTGAACTCATAATGACTGTAGCGTGTTCCAAATGTTGTCTTGGGAATGTCACTTTCCCGAATCCCTAATTGGTAATATCCAGACTTCAAATCCAATTTGGAATAGACTGTTGATCCCACTAGCTGATCAAACAATTCATCTATCCATGGAATCAGATACTTGTTCTTCTCTGTCAGCTAATTCAATTCACGATAGTCAATACATAACCGCAAACTGCCGTCTTTCTTTTTCACAAAAAGAACAGGTGCGCTCCAAGGTGACATACTTGGTCGTATATACCCCTGTTCCAACAACTCTTGCAATTGGACTTTCAATTCAGCCATTTACTATGGCGCTACGCGATATGGTGAGCGGGCCACAGGTTTCGCACCTGGCACCAACTCAATAGTGAAGTATATCTCCCGCTGGGGTGGTAACCCAGGAAGATCCTTAGGAAACACATCAGCAAACTCCGATACAATCAGAAAATCACTCGCACTGGCCTTTGACTCAACAGCCTGAATGAGCGTGAAGAATAACTCTGCGTCCTTCCGAACAGCATTGACGACTTGGAGAGCAGACACCAAGATCCCGCTCACTCCTCGCATAACAGCGAACTTAGTCTCAATCTTAGAATTCTGCTCTAGTGTGATCTCTTTTGAATTGCAATCAATAAAGGCACGCTGCTCTGAGAGCCAGTCCATACCAAAGATCACATCAAATTCCGATATTGGTAGCACAAATGCATTCAAACAGAAATCCTGACTTCCTATTTGAACTTCCACATCGCAAGCCCTATCCGCAAGCATCACACATCCATTCGGTAATAACACCTTTACACGATCTGTCGTCACATGACTCGATACTCCAATTCAAGCTACAAAATCCTTAGACAGAAATGAATGCGAAGCACCCGTATCAAACAGTGCTCTTGCCGGATTATTCCGAATCAGGACAAAGCCTGTGGCAAACACATCACACACAAGCGACATATAAGGTATGCAATAAGAAAAGCAATCAATAACTTAAATCGTACCTGTGATGATGTCACTTTGCTTTATGGCCTCCTATTGGCCAAGGTTATAGACTCGGGGCTGAGCCTGCGATGTAGAGGACTCCACCACTGCCTTTCTCTTCTCAGCATAAGACACTCCCGTCTTCTATTCACCCTTTGGTGGACCACCCCAACAGTCACGGGCTATATGTCCCACTCTACCACAAGTATAACAGGTACGAGACTCCTGCTTTGATGTTACTCCCGGCACAACTGTTGAAGGAGCTTGCCCAGAAGGATTGGACCTCTTGCCCCATTTCTTTTGATAGCACAATTTTCCAGGACGGGGTGCTTTGAACTCTGGCTTTTTCAAAGCCAAGGCCCTTTTTCCCTGCACCCGCTTCATATCTTTCTCCAACGCACAAGCAGTATCGATCAACGCTTGAAACCCTTGGTTTACCGAACTCGAGAGCAGGAATCGCAACTCATCCTGCAATCCTTCGTTAAACCTATTGGTTTTTCGTTGCTCATCGGCGAAGATAGAGCTTGCATAACATCCCAACCTTGTGAACTCATGCAGGTAAGCATCAACACTACTTTCTCCTTGTGTTAGTCATTGGAACTCATTTTCCATAGCGATGCATTGTGCCGCTGGTAGGGGCTTTGCCACGGAAAGTCACGAGAACTACTAAATCGAGACTTGTGTTAATTGCCTGCCCGCTAAATGGTGTCACTCCATTTCGTCCCACCATAACTGTGCCTCTCCTTCCAATAAGAAGGTGGCCAAGGTGACCTTCTGATCTTCCTCTGTCCTGATCGTCGTCAATATACGCTTGACGCGCGACAACCAATCCTCCGCCTGTGTTGGGGATACCACACCCGTAACTGTAGGAGGATTGAAGCTCATGAACTACTTCAACTGTCGTTCAACTGCTCGAGGATCAACATCCGCAACAGGTTCTGGCCTTACACCAATCTGTTCTACCGCCACTGCCGGTTGCGCTTGTCCACCAGGTTGTGCATGAAACATTGCAAACAGCACCTCAACAACAAAGTGGACGGTTTCCGCAGAAGGGGGAGGTGTAGGCACCTCAGCTGGTGCCGTACTCTCATTATAACGTGGGGCTCAGACTGCCCAGCACAACTACGAGTCACCTATAGGTGAACAAGACACACATTAGCGACCTCGCACAAGCAATAACAACATTTTAGGAACACGCAGGTTCCTCAAACAAGTGTATTTGCATTCCTAAGTGGACATTCAAGAATTCATTAGTGTTAACGCGGTTCGCACTGACATGTGCTCGCCACCCCACAAAATAATTAAACCATGAATTCTAAAGAGGAAGATCGAGACAGGTTGATACCAAAATGTAACGAATCCATCCGTTCATATAAGATATAATAGAAGGTCCGGCCGGGGCCCCACACCATATGCCACAAAACAGACGGTGAGGTTACAAGTTAATACCAATTCATAATCGCATCCTAACACAGCATTCTAGCGGAAGCTTTTAACAATAATACTGAACTCAAACCAGGAATGTCCACTAATATAAACAACCACAGCTATATAGCAATGTACAACAAATACAATAACGTTTGGCCTTAAGGCCTTACAGTACCTCTTTACAAGCGTGGATTCCATACATCGGCGCGCAGGCCGGCCACACATGAACACAACATAAAAAGACTTTGCTTAGCCTTCAAGGGCGAGCGACAGCAGCAGCAGCAAGGACTTCAGCCCTTATATTTCCCGCTCGGCTCTCCAGCACCTACACAAGGACAACCCACCAAGCAGTGGCAAACAAGGCAACGGTCATCATTCAGCTGACCAATTTATAACGATCCTACCCCTTTCCTGGGGAAGTGGTATTCCTTCCCTGTAGGCATAACAATTCATCGACAGATATATATCACATATTGTGCTCTCACGCATAAACAATACATCACAATCGTCAGCCACACGGCCCGACGATCCGTGCACTCAGGGCACATTCTTGGTGCACCGAAAAACCAGGGCCAACACCACCGTTCACGGTCCGAAACCCAACTGTATTGAGCATTTAGTCTTAACGGCGCGCAGGCTAAGAATCTCATTATGCGCTCCAACTGACCACACTTTCAGGTCTCCAAGTCGGGCGGACATAATGCAGGTACGGATCAGCCACCCCTCGTTTCTCAAGTCACCTTGCCATCACGAATACCAACGTACTCGAGGCCAAATCTAAGATGAAGTTCGGCTTCACCTTTCCTGTTCGGCATGAAGCCTTTTTAAGAGCTTTCAGCTCACAATAGCCATACTATCCACCAAGGAGTGGCTTCACAATAGCCACAATGTCCACTAAGGACTGGCTTCACAATAGCCACAATGTCCACCAAGGACTGGCTTCACAATAGCCACAATATCCACAAAGGACTGGCTTCACAATAGCCACAATGTCCACCAAGGACTGGCTTCACAATCAAAAAGGGCCGTTCATGCTAGCGTCCTTCACGAGCGCTTTGCTGGTTCAACAGAAACTCTCTTTCTGCACCCAACTCCGCCCAAACTCTGCATCATCCTGTAGTGCCAGAAAACTGATCCTGCCATATCACACAGCACAAGCATCACAAGGGTATTTTTCCTGGACTACCACTCTAGTACTTCTTACTACTGCCCTTCACAGGTCCAACCCATCGACTCCACAAACTACACGTTTATCCACGGAGTCTTCTCTGGTGTGCAAATGAAACATCACCAATGCAGACCAACCTGTATAGATGGGCTTCACAGAGCATACCTATTCCGTACTACACATTTCTGGATCGATATGCAAGACTATTGGGGATTCCAAGAATCAACCCAAGGGAAATCCCTCCGCAATCCACCCTCTGGTGGGGGAAATCCATGCACATGCCAAAAAGAAGGACTTCACATGTCCAAGAAGGAAGATCGTTACCCTTGACGACCTCTTTGGAGCCATGGAAATCTAGCCGATTGGAAAACACCGCAGCGGCTTTGCCTCCACAAATCTGGCCTCGGATCTCGATTCGGAACTCTGAAGCTCCACCGGCGGCCAGATTCTCTCTCCTCCTCCCCCTTGCTCTCCCTTCTCTCTATCTCTTTTAGAAAGAGAAATGGATAATATGAATGAGATTTGATCTCTCCTCTCCCACCCTTAAAGAGACAGGGGGAAACCTGGATCGTTAGATCCTGCTTGGAGGTAATGAACGGCCACGAATCGCCCTGAAAATGTCTATTTTTGGGCTGACACGGCCTGTGACACGCCCGTGTCACAGGCCGTGTACCTTAAGAGGTACACAACCGACTTAACCCAAACAGGACACGGCCATATGATACGCCTGTGTCACAGGCCGTGTGACCTGACATGGCTTCCGACACGCCTGTGTCTAGCGGTCGTGTACCTCAGACGGCACACAACCGACTCAACCCGAACAGGACACGGCCATGTGACATGCCCGTATCACAGGCCGTGTGCCCTGAGAAACACCCGTGTCCCCCAGGCCTCCCTTCCCTGGCCAAAACCAGAGAAGGACACGACCATGTGACACGCCCATGTCACAGGCCGTGTTCCCTCTCGAGAACTCGTCGAGTGCATTTCGTCGAGCACTCGACAGGCTGCTCAACCATACAGAGCAGGATATGGCTTGAAACTTGGGGTGTTACACACCAAATATTGGCTTATGGTACCCAAGAAGTAATAATGTCAAGCTTATTGGTTTTTCAGATGCAGATTTTTTAGGTTGTAGGGACGACAAGAAAAATACTTCCGGGACGTGCCAATTCCTCGGAAGAAGGCTTATCTCATTGAGCGACAAGAAGCAGAATTGTGTGGCAACCTCCATTGTCGAGTAAGAGTACATCTCTTCTGGTAGTTGTTGCGCACATCTTCTTTGGATCTGGAATCAATTCGAGGATTACATCCTGATGTTTAAAGATATTCTGATGTTTTGCGGCTCCACCAGTGGTATAGTGATCGTGAATAATCAAGTCTCTCACAGTCGGACAAAACACATCGAAGTATGATATCATTTCATCCGGGAACATATGTGGAGAACAAAGATATAGCCCTCAGCTATGTCCCGACGGATAAGCAGGTCGCAGATATATTCACAAAGCCACTAGACGAGGCCAAGTTCTCGTTTTTCAAAATGGAACTAGGTATACTGAATAAAGACTCGTGAAGATGGCTAAGAGGACCGAAATGGACTCGGGAAGTACCTCACAAAGCAGAAAAATTTGTCCAAGGTAAATTCGTCGAATATATCATATCAGAACTCGGTGATTTGTCAGATTTACATGCCAAAACTCGACGAATTTGACACTCCGTCCAAAGAATTTCAACGAATTTCACTTGGGTCAAATTTTATCTCTTATATTGGATCTGAAGAGTCACGGTTCAGGTACGCGCCTTTCCCATGTCAAATTTAATATATATATATATATATATATATAATATATATATATATATATATATATATATATATATATATATATATATATATAACACACACATATACATACAAGGATTCGGGGCAAACCATCCCCACTTTGTCGAAAGAAGAAAATATGTTTCCGCCAAAAGTTCTTCCCGACGATTCGATTTCCAGTAGTTCAACATCTTCTTCCTGATTGGTCGACAACTACAAATCGTCTTCATCGACGATTCAGTCAGTGCAAGACATCCAAGCAACTTCTGACAGTCAAGCAACGATTTTCAGTCGAGTCAACCTGTGCTTTGATCCCAACAACTCGTTCCACGACAATTCAGTCGGTGACAACAACCTAGTTCCAAGCCGTCAGTTCAGTCCAAAGACGATTCATCAAGTTCTTAGTTTATTGATTCTCCATGGCTCCTCGAAGCACAAGTGGACTGCTAGGAGTTGGAGATCTCGTTCGAACTAGGTTTGCATCATCGTCAGATGAGTTCAAGAATGTGTTACTTATGTTGGAATCTGCCGAACTATCCTTCGTGCTATAGCACCCATGCGAAATATTGGATAAAGGCGTCATGTAGTTATATCAGAATGCAAATCTCCACAGGGAGGATATAGTTATCAAAAGCAAGGTTTGTCAGACCAAGGTTAAGGTGAAGGCTTCACGCCTCACCCAGATCTTGTGGCTTCCGACCTGTGTCAAAGGCCAATCAGCTTGAAGAGGAGGACATTACTAGAGCCATACTGTTCTTTGGATTACCTAGAGGAACCAAAGCTGTTAAAAGGAAAGACATGAACGAGGAAGGCAAGCTGCTGTCACACATCATTGGCAAGGTGTTGCTATACAAGACAGGTTCTCATGACTACATCTCTTCTGAGATGTTCAAGATCACGTTGGCCATCATCTGCAGGAAGAAATTGGATTGGGCTGCAGTATTAGCACTCCCAATTTTGGACAAATTCTAAGTCTATATCTTAATCAGATGGACAGAGATCAGTTTGATATGACCAAGGGTGTCCTTATCCACCACCTGAATAAGATCGATTCCTCAATCATCTTGAGGTAGGATAGGAGGATCCAATGGCCAGGCTGCAGCTCCTGAGATAGTGGATGTTGTGCCTGAGGATGAGACTGATAATGAGGTGGATGAGCCAGTAGATGATACTACCTAGATGTTGCTGATTCTGAGATTGATGAGGATGAGTTTGTTGCTGCTACTAATATAAATGATTCCTCTGCGCTCACTGTTCCAGAGAATCTACTCACACCTCTCCCAGATGTACTACCGGTAAGGTCTGAGGGGGAGCAGAGCCATCCTTCTATCTCCATACAAATAAAGTTAGACAGATTCGTGAAAAAGCTTCAGAGAAGGATTGTTGCAATCCCAGGTGGACCTCCAATGAAGGAGGTAGATGTTATTGACTTGTCTGATGGGGAAGGAGATGCTTAGCTGCACCCTCCTGTCCTAGAAGCTACTGCTCCTTGTGCGAACCGAAAAAAAGTAGACCGAAAAATTTGGAGTAACAAAATTTTTATTATCCAAAAAGGTGAGTATTACAAAGGTTTGACACCCTTTTTATAGAATGGAGGAAATGAGATAGATTACAAATAAGCAATGTGAGACTAAATATTTACAGGTATGAGCGGCTTTACAAAAAACAGACTGGAACAAGTCACACGGTTAGACAAATAGGCTAACCGCTCGACAACCACCAGAAGGAGATAACAAGCCGCCAAATGAGATGTTTAGACCGCCGGTCTTCAAGTCGCCTGATACAAAACGCCAGACCGCTCGGACACCAAACAGCAACAGCCCGGCTACCAAGCCACTGGGAGAAACTGCCAGACAGCTGGACAACCTGCCAGACCTCCCGATCTCCAGACTGCAACACTCCCCCTCAAGCTAGAGCATAGATATCAATCATGCTCAGCTTGTCGCAAATGTGAAACAAAGAAGCGGACATCGGCTTGGTGAAGATATCTGCAAACTCGTTGTCAGAAGTGACGAACAGAGTACAAATCTGTTTCTTCAAAATCTCTTCTCAATAAAATGACAGTCGACTTCTATGTGTTTTATTCTCTCATGAAAGACCGGATTTTTCGATATGTATATCGCGGGCTTGTTGTCGCAGAACATAACAAGAGGATAGTTGTAAACCTATCCTAAGTCATGCATGAGAGCCTGTAACCACTTTAACTCACATGTGGTCGATGTCATACTACGATATTCCGCTTCTGCACTAGACCTGCAGACAACTGACTGTTTCTTGCTCTTCCAGCTCACAAGATTTCCCCCAACAAATGTGCAAAAGCCCGATGTTGACTTGCGGTCTCCTTTGTCATCAGCATAGCTCTAATCTAAGTACGCTTCAACCCTCAAGCTACCATTCTTCTGAAAAAGCAATTCTTTCTCTAGTGCTGCATTAACATACTCCAATATCCTCATGGCAGACTGTAGATGGCACTCCCTAGGAGCTTGCATGAATTGAATAACCTTGCCTACATCATAGGAGATGTCGGGTCAGGTTTGTAACGCCCCCGATTTTTCGATGATTTTATTTGTTTGGGCAATGTCAGATTTATGACGTCGTGGCGTTATTTTTAACGTCGAGTTGCCGGCGCAATGCCGTTAAGGCATTTTCGCGTCCGTGCGGTCGAGTAGGCCGAATTTTGTTGTAATGGGAAAATTTTGCATTTAGAATTTAAGTTAAGTAATTTTGGACTTGCTCGTCAAGTTTCTTCACAATCCGAGCATTTTTGGAGTCTCGGCGCGCGATTGAAGTTTTGGATTTGTTTATGTTCGTCGTATACTTCGAAGATTAATATCTCGGAAATGACTCGTCGGATTCTGGTTTTGACTTCGCCGTTGTGTTCGTAGCGTCAGTGTTCGCCTACGGTGCAAATTTTGTTTGATTCGGCGCGAGTTCGGGCCTCCGTTTTGATCTCGTAGTTTTCTTTTTCAAAAATATATAAATATGATTATTTTAATATTATAGTACTATTCAAAAATGTCTTTTACTATTCATTTATATAGTTCAATTTCTTGGGTATATTTGTAAAGAATTTACAGATTATGCAATTCCTTGTATCTGCTCTCGAGTGAAATTGGTTCTTACGCGAGTGCTATTCTTCTCTACACGAGTACCTTTTTCCTCTTATTCGAGTAAAATTTCTGATCTACACGAGTATCTTTTCCCTCCTACTCGAGTGACCTTCAGCCTACTCGAGTAATTTTTTTCTACCTACTCGAGTAACCTTTCTTCATACACGAGTACTTTTTTTGTTATACTCGAGTACTTTTTATATTTACTCGAGTGATTATTTCTTTCTACTCGAGTAGCCGTTTTCTACCTCTCGAGTACCCGTAAGCTTGTTCTCGTGTAGTCTGTTGCAGTTTATGTTCGGAAGCCTTTTTGAGCATCAAAACGATGTCGTATTGAAAAATGGTTAACATAAACTTTGTGCGTCTCGACGAGATCTACAACTTTCATGTTGACTACGTTTCGATTTGAAGTCATACTAAACCTATAGTTTCGTCTTCCGCTCACCTGGGCGTAAATACTTCTGTTTTTGGACAGAACTTTATATATATATATATATATATATATATATATATATATATATATATATATATATATATATATATATATATATATATATATATATATATACGAGCATCTTCGAACGGGCTCCGCCCGTTCTCGATGCGTCGCTACGGGCTTCGCCCGCAACCAAGCGGCCTTCGCCCGCTTGGCAACAACATGGGTCGTGGACGGTAGCAGGTGTCGTGGACTGCGATATTGGTCGTGAGTGCGACATTTGTCGTGGGTGGCGACATTGGTCGTGGGCGGCGATATTGTTCGTGGGCGGCGACATTATTCGTGGGCGGCAACATTTTTCATGGGAGGCAACAGTGGTTGGGGGCGGTGACAATGTGTCGGGGCGGCAACATTGTGTAGGGGCGGCGACAATTTTCGGGGGGCGGCGACATTGTTTGGGAGGGGTGACGTTGTCCTTTTCTATACGCAACACTTCAACCTCACAATCATAGATCTTTGATAAAGAACATTAATTTTAAGAAGTAACAACAAAGAAATATGATTGTAACATGCAAAGTTCATACTTGCACTTGCAATGAAAAAAGCTCAGAACCAAGTTCATACTTGCAATGCAAAATATCTCAAAATACAACACATTTCGCAGCATTAATTAGAAATCCATAACCAAAATATCAGAAGAGCATTTCAAAATGAATAATTTCATGAGCACGCAAGATGTACATAACAGCATCATTGATTCCAAATATCTATTCAAAAAATTAAAACTGCAAAAACCCCAAAAAATCCGTCAGAATCTCGCAGTTGAACCCATTTCAAAATATTAGCAGCTCCTTATGCAGCAATAGATTTCATTCAGTGGCCTCGAGAAACTCTGTTTCAATCAAAGATTTAAAGATAAATCATTAGTTAACTATTTTGAAATGTGTTACAAAATAATATTTCAACCATAACATATATTTCTTGTTATGTGTTACCTTCTTATCATATCGGTAACAAAATTCCACTCTTCTCTAGCATCCAAGCCCTTTGGAACTGCTGGGATAATTAGTCTAAAACCTTCAACCCTAGCATGCGGACCATCAGACCATCTGGCTGTACCCTCTCTGCAAACTTCATCGTAGTATTCATAATCATTGTCGGTGGTAGCAGTGATTTTGCAATTTTTATCTTTTGAGGCTGGCAGAGCTGAAAACAAACGACAGTATTTAACATGCAATACATATTTAGGTTATGTAAAATGCATGAAATTAGTCTTCGTATAGTATGAAGCTCTTACGTTGGACTGGAACACCCCCGTTTTGCAATGACGCCGCCGCCGCCTCAGATTGATTTTGGTTTGCCATCTGCATGCGTTTGAAATGAAGTAGGGATCCAAATTAAAATAGTAGATCAAAATTATCTTTAAGTTAGGGCATCCTATGGATTCTGGTGCAAAACAAAAAAAAATATTTATTAAAATTGATTAAACATTTCAAAGACTTGAGGAAAACAGACAAAACATTTCAAAACAGTTAATATTCAATTTTTGCAGAAAATCTCACAATACGGTGAGAATTTTAGAAACCATCAAAAAGGATAATATTACAATGATGATACGATAGTTTGACATACAATTTGTATTACCGCCGAATTGGAAGTCATTTCACAATCAACACCGATCACGACGTTTATTCTGCAAAAAAAAAAATATTTAACGGTTGACTGGAATAGTTCTAGTGTTGTGAAAATAATGAGTAATCGACCTACATTGGAGGTACGTTGCATGTTGTTGTCTAAGTTGTGCAAATATTTCTTTGTAAACAACGTTCATTGTGTAAATGCCTTCTTGACCAGCTATCTTGCCATTCTTTATCAGAATTTTTGTTTTTTCACTGGACACACCTCGCGATAAAGCTACGTACAATTGACCATGACTGAACACATTATTAGGCAGATATATTCCAACATTTTCGATTGTTTGGCCTTGCGATTTATTAATCGTCAGTGCAAAACTTAGCCTCAATGGAAACTGTTTGCGCGTTAATTGAAATGGCAGTCTAATATCTTCAGCTGTCTTCAATAGTATTCGTGGTAAGAAGACCAAGTTCCCCTGGAAGTGGCCTATTAAAATCTCTGCTTCTATTACATTTTTCGCAAACCGACGACAAATAAGTCTTGTTCCATTACATAGACCTATCTTTGGATCAATATTTCTGATTAACATGATAGGAGCTCCGATTTTTAACTTTAGCTTATGGGGCGGTAAGTTACCTGGCGTCAATGAATTTAGAAATTCAGGTTGATACAAATCTCTCCTATCATCAACGACAGAATCATAAGAGTAGTATACAACTTCGTCGTCGGGGAATTGTAGTAGAGTGGTGTTGTTCAACATATTCACATGTTCATTGAGCGGTGTTAATAAAGCTCTGTCTCGAATATAATCTTTATCACCAACATGCAGCCCTAAACCTGGGAATATCACATCTATTAAATCTCCAATAGATTCCTCACATTCCTATGACATTCCCATTGTATCATGGATTCTAATCATATCGACTTGTATGGTCTTTTCCAAACCATTTCCAACTCGGAGGAGATATTCAGAGAAGCTGTTATCTTTTTTGGCTCGCATATTTTCTGTTAGAGTTAATATCTTGACATGACTCCATAAATGTGATTGAACAATGCATGCATTAATTATTTGTGCTCTTGTTCCATTAACAACAACCGGAAGTACCTGTCGAAAATCGCCTCCCATAATGATAATTTTCCCGCCGAATGGCTTGTCTATATCAGTAACATCACGTAATGAACGATCAACTGTCTCGAATGCCTTTCTATCGGCCATGGGTGCTTCATCCCAAATTATAGCTTTTGATTGTCTGATTACTTCTGCAAAATCCGACTGTTTTGTAAAAGAACAGAATGATTTGTAGTCCAATTTAATGGGTATTTGTAATTTTGAATGTGCAGTCCGACCCCTCGGTAAAAGGGTAGCAGCAATACCAGAAGTAGCTGTAGCTATAATAATGCATCCTATTTTCCTAAATGTGGCAAGAATTGCATGGTACAGATATGTTTTTCCAGTTCCTCCTGGTCCATCAACAAAAAAACACTCATGGGCTTTGTTCTTTATTGCCTCGCTGATCACATTGTAAGCATGTAACTGACCTTCGTTGAGCAACGCAACTGCGTTAAGATCATCTCGTGTAATAGGTATTGATAATTCGTCTTCTATAAGACTGGATAGGTTATTGAAATCATTGAATGATTCATTGACTGGTGGTAAATCAAACTCTGTAATAGATCGTTTATGTTGCTTCAGAATATCATTGAGACTATGAAGTACTTTATTCATAATGTAGAACTCGTTGGTCATGCTAGAACTTGGATAATCTTCGATCATGCTTGCATAATTTTCATCCCAAATCCCTCGGACATCGGCTGGTTCACAGAAGATCAATATAGTAGCGAACAGTCTTCTCAAAGCGGATGGCATCCTGAATACTCGAGCCTCAAGTAGACATTCTCGAATACTATTATCGTTCTCAAGCAAACCATAATTCTGTGCAGCATTCTTAAAAGTGATGCAGTGTGTACCATTGACTGTTAATAGTGAATCGAATGACTTTGGACCTGGTACGTGATTTAGAAGCATGCGTAAATAGTAACTTTCGCTATCAGCAAGGGGTACTGAATAAATTCTACCAATCACCCATCGATTCCTGATCCTTTTCCTCCAAATTTTTTGTTGTTTGAACCATCGATAATATTTTGGAAAATCTCTGTACAAATAGAGGTTTTGCTCTCTATGTTGTGAATAAACACTAAAAAACTCGGTCAACATTGTTTTCGAATTGCGATCATCCATTAATATCGATGAAAGTGACTGTTCACCATAAAATTGTATCTGATGTTTTTTAGGTAGATGTATTTGTAATCGCTCTCCCGATGGATATATTCGACTCATCTGGAACTTGAACGTTCGCCATAATGACTCAGGCAGGCACAACCATCTGTCGTCAACATAATTGTTTATTTCATCTTGATTAGCACCAGGACGGATCTCAAAAGAGACATGATCGGGTCCCTTGTATACGTACTTGTATAAATATTTAATGCTATTGATACTGCTGCAAACCTCAACATTTAGATGACAATCATATTTTAAAAGCAACCATGGATTATATGGAACTACCCATCTATTATCAACATTGAAAGCTGCATTTCTGCCTAAAGTAATATTCCTATTATCATTCCTTCTTCGATACACTGGGTAAGCATCATTCCCCTGTATTGTCGCTTCTGCATACTGTTTAGGAAAACCTTTGTTACATGTATGATCCTTCATACATTGTGCATTTGGTTTGTAAGGTCCGCATGGCCCGTGAATCATGTGTTTTATTACGGAATCGTACAGTGCAGGTTCCTGGTCTCTATAAGGTATCTCAGCTCGTACAACTGAATCGTATTCGTCAGGGGAGGTTAATTTGTCTGTGGGATCCAATAACACCAACATGTGAACATGTGGTAACCCCCTTTTTTGAAATTCAATGACATGAACATGTCCGACGACGTTTCCTAACACGCCTCTGTGGAATATATCTTTTTTGAGCTCCTCATATTTAGAATGAAATATCATAGTTAGGAGATCTGGACGGTCATACGGAGCTTGTCCTTCCATGAGCTCAACTTTAATCCCCTTCCATCCTGTATTGCATGTCATGGTTATAAAGAAATCTGGCTTGCCGCTGTGCTGAACAATTGCCATTGCATCTTGATATCGCTGATACATATCTCTTGGGCTGCCATTAAATGAAGATGGTAGTATGATTCTTTTTCCGACGTTATCTAATTTGAAATAACACGGTAAAGTGCTTGTTAGTAATGAAACAATATACTTATATTCTCAAGACGAAGTGAGTTTATCCTACCAGCTGTATTTTCACCCGCACAGAAACAATCTTGCAACCCCGAATATAGTTCTGCTCGCAGGTCACTTTGATGTGATCTAATAAACCGTAATTTCTGAGTTTCTATTTTTACATAGTTATCGACCACATACTGTTGTAGTAACCTTCCGCTGCGCAGTAATATTGAATTGGAAGCAGCATGAATCTTGAGAAAATTCAATAAATAGTTAGCAAAATTGCATGAGTAGTAAAAACGTGACATCTGAAAAATGTGTAAAATAAGTGGTGATTACCTAAAGCATATATGAATAGTAATCGCAACATGTGATTTTTGAGTTTGTGATTGACTGTAAATTGCTAGACCAGCCAAATGTTCCCAACGGTAACAACAAAGGATATTTAAGTGGGTCGTAGTAGCCAGAGCATTCTTGGACATTCTGAAGGTGTCCTCCAATAGTTTGAACAATGATATCTCTTTCTTGCGTTGGTTGCCCTTCTTCTTGTCCAACTAATATAGCTGCAACTTGAGAGGCCGAAGGCATAGTGTATTGATGTAGATTGGAAGGGCGTTCTTTTATAAGCAACTTGCATTCATGTATGTTTGGTTGACGAGATAGTTGTCTGAACATCTGAACGAAGGGATTGAACCTATCCAATATGCGTGTTATTGTCTGTAGGACCTCAATCCTAAGCTCATTATTTTCTTGCAAACGATTTGTTGTCTCATGCTCGGTGTCGTAGATGAATAGCTGAAGGAAGCGTGGTCTTAGACCATGATCTGGGGTTAGGTTTTCGATGCGATGATATATGGATCTGTGTGCCCGAAAGCTATAAATTCCTTGGTGAAATGGGGCTATCGTGTTGTCAAGAGTTACACTCAATGACGTGAAGGAGAAAACATGGTTGTATGCGCGCAGATGTTGCCTGAAATGCTGACCTTTCTCAGATTGATTGGTGTAGAGATTGAGTAGTTTTGTAGGTGCTGGGATTTCAGGTATTGATATTATTCCTCTGTTACAACACATTGAGCTTGTCTCTCGTTGAAATAGTCTAGCACGACAATGGGGACAGATTGTCGGGGAGTTTAGTTCAAAGCGTGTTTCAGTGTGTGCTGGATAGAAATTTCTAGCGCAATTACGCTGAATATACGTCCTTGTGGTTGCATTATGTTCTTCATCGTCTTCTTCAGCACTATCATTTTCTGTGTCATAACTATCATTGTTGATTGGTTCAGTAGCTGGGGTGAAGTATTCAGACATTTAGTGATTATTTAGAAGTACAAATACGTAAATGAGTGAAGTCACAGAGATAGTTACTCGTGTGTACCGTGAGAGATTGTTGCAGGCCGGGTGGATATTGAACTTTCGCCTATTTCGAATGTTGAACGCACGTTCATAACATTAGATATCCCTCTTCGTTGATCTTCACGAACATGTCGTTGTCCTCGTCTTCGGGTATTTTCGGCAGCACGTTGTTGAACTGTCATATTGCTTCGTCGTGTGCGGCAATAATTGTGGTGCAATAAGCGATTACGACTTTCTGGTAGTTGTGTGATAACAGAGAATTAAATTCACATGCATGAGATATTATGTCAAGGGATATCTCATATTTGGGTAGGTAATACCTGGAGTCAGTAGATTTTGAAGTAGCTCTTGGCTTGCAATTGTTGGGGTTGTTGCCGGCGTTGAGAGCACATTTATTTGAGAAGTTGAATGCATGGTCACATCGTTGGTCGATGTTCTTTCTTGCGCTTCATGACAACTGCGTTGTGCATGTTTTCGTTCATTTTCTTCAGCACATTGTTGTTCAGTCGTATTATTTCGTTGTACGCGGGTAGAATCACGGTGCAGTAAGCGTGTGCGACTATCTGGTAGTTGTACACATATTTCGTCAGTGTATTGCATGCAATATATTATTTTTTATTGTGTTTAAAAATGTTTATAAAATTGGGTAGATAATACCTGGAGTTAGTAGATTTTGAAATAGCTCTTGGCTTGCAATTGTTGGGGTTGTTGTCGGCGTTGAAAGCGTATTATTTTCATAAGTTGAATGCGTGGTCACATTGTTGGGCGATGTTCTTTCTTGCGCTTCATGACAACTGCGTTGTGCGTGTTTTCGTTCATTTTCTTCAGCACGTTGTTGTTCAGTCGTATTACTTCGTTGTACGTGGGTACAATCGCGGTGCAGTAAGCGTGTGCGACTATCTGGTAGTTGTACGCATATTTCATTAATGAATTGCTATCACACATTATTTTGTATTGTGTTTAAAAATGTTTATAAAATTGGGCAGATAATACCTGGAGTCAGTAAATTTTGAAGTAATTCTTGACTTTCTGTTTCTTCCATTGTTTATAATGGGTTCTGATTGTTGAAGAGTAATAACTGAAAAACAATTTACAGGAGTTTAAATGACATTCGTCTCCCAGATAATAGCAAAATTGCATATAGGAACGCCTGGAAATTGTAGAAGAGTAATGTTGTTCAATATATTCACATGCTCATTTAGCGGCGTTAATAAAGTTCTGTCTCGAATATAGTTTTTATCGCCAACGTGCCACCCTAAATTTGAACCCTTGAATCACCGAATACTTATAAGATTAGCATAAACGCGTCCTATAAAACTGAACGGAAACTGAGAACATGGATGTATGTGCAAATGGATCTTGTTTGTTCGGTGATTCCTAACAAATAACGCTATAACTCGTGCGTTTAAAACCGCCAACACTGTACCAAATGGAGCCAAGCAATAGTTAAGTTGATCATGACATGAACACTTGCATAAACAACGTGCAGCAATTATATGGCATCAACAATCATGAAATATACATGAGGACTATAAAATGGAGACCTGCAACATAAATAATTGTTGGGGAACATAGCA
This sequence comes from Platanthera guangdongensis, assembly GCA_039583875.1. Classification (NCBI taxonomy): domain Eukaryota; kingdom Viridiplantae; phylum Streptophyta; class Magnoliopsida; order Asparagales; family Orchidaceae; genus Platanthera; species Platanthera guangdongensis. Next base: position 40,264,306 of record CM077165.1, on the reverse strand, counting down.
AGTGAATGGATAACATAAACTGCAACTAAGCGAATTCATATCCCATTTTAAAACCAAGAAAACACTCATATCCTATTACTGCTAAGACTTTTTGGGGGTGTTTTATGTTGCAGTCTGATTTTCCTTCCTATAGTAGAAATAATCAAATAGCTTGTAATCGAAACAACCGGAAAGATGTAATCTTGGAAAAAGCTTTTGCAATTTAGAGTTCGATAAAGATCTGAAACCATTTTGGGGCTCCGCCTCCGCACTTCGCCCCGTGTCAATTGGGGGTTCTTGATTGCGATCACGGTTTCTATTACTGGCAATCGCCGCATCCACGACTCCAGGGGAACGTGCTGAGTGAGTCAACTTGGTTCTTTCCATTTCGTGTTATTTCCAATTAAAGAATCTTCAATCATGGAAGGGTTTTAACGGAGAAGTGTGGCTTTCTCTGTTGTTTTCTTTCGGAAACCCTACTTAAGCAACTGCTTTTTCGGGCATTTGTATTGGTTTCCTAGTTGTTAGTATGGTTGTGTTTTGGGCCTAGATTGTGTACATGGAAATTGTGAAATTTGATATTCGGCATTCTATTTCGATATCACTGTGTGTTAACGCATTTATTTTTTTTTGTTGGGATAGCGGTTAGTGTTTATTTTTGTGATTCAAAGTTCATATGATACTTCATCAGTATTTTAGTGTTTTTATGGCTTTACTTGTTGTTTTGTTCTTTGGATATGGGTGTTTGATTATGCTTTTATTGTTTAGGAAGGTTCATGGAGGAGCTTCTAGAGTTTTAGTTTTGTGTGTGAAAGTTTGATTTTCTTTTATGTTGGGATAGCGGTTAGTTGTTCCTAAGTTTATGCTCGAAGTATCATGTTTTGGTGGTAGCTTCAAGCATTTGTCTTTCAGTTTTGATATAAGATCAAGGAAGCATGTTCCTTAATGCACGTAAATATAAAACAACTCATTAGTGTCTCTCATTTGCGTTATACAAAATCTGCCACAAAACCTGAGATTGTTGGAGACAAATATGATAACAATTTAATTTTGTGGTGGAAAGTTTAAACAAAACATTAGATCAAGTTCAAAATAATAAATTCGAGCATAAAAACATAATCAAATGGCGTGCAAATAGGCCATATAACAGAAAATATAGCAATATTTTGAAGACATTAAAGCTGACAGCTCATACACAATTCATCAGCCAGATGTGTGCATGTATAATTTCTGATGCATGCATGCTAGCTAGCTTCGTACATGTGTCGTGGCCCGTTTGGTTGCATGTTGTTGTGCAATTTGTTCAGGTGCCAACAGCTAGCAGTTGTCTTCATGATTGTCTGCTAGCTGTGCCTGTACTGGGATCCGACTGCATCTCATTACCATTTACTATTATTATTAGCTAAACTATTCCCAAAACATTATTACACCCTTGTAATTACTGTGGTGAAGTGTTTGGATGAGAAAAATTAGAACTCAAAACAATGATTTTTGAACTGAATGCATCATAAATTTTATGAAGACTGTCTATTTTTATTCTATAGTTATTTAAGATCAATATTTTATTTATAAGAATACTGTGTAATTAATAGCTAGCTTATAGCCTCTTCTACTATTTACAATATTCATCACATCATACTATCATTTATAGCATAATCCAATTATATATAATTTACATCATTGTTAATTGTATTGTTTTTTTTCATATTTCAAATATATATTTTGTATCTTAAAATCAAAATTTTTCTCCTTCATACAAAATCATTAAAAATCAACAGAATGTCCAGAGATAAATTCATAAACTTACAGATTAACATCTACTACAATAAAACAATTATGATTTAACATCGATGAATAAGGATTGATTGTAGCTTGAAATGGCCGACAACCAAACACTTCATTTTCTTTGAGAAGCTCCAAAGGGCTCGTGTACTTCCATTGACATACAAAGAAATTAACCTACTGATCTAGCCTCTATATTTAGCTCAAATACCCTTGCCTAAAAAACATTTACTTTTACACCTCTAAGAATCATTAATAATAATAATAATAATGACAACAACATAAACAATAAACATATTAATATGATATTACATTTGATGAAAATGGTGTGTTCTAAGGTGCTCTACTTATGATTAACATGAATCACTATATCTTTTCCTCTTTGCATTGACAGTTGGAGGAGTCATGTACACCTTCTCTTTTAAATAATTATTTATTTATAAAAATTTCAACCATGAATAGGCATCTAATGATAGAAGATTATTAATGATTTTTTGTTGTTGTTGCAATTGGGGGAAATGTCTTCAACACAATCTATACATCATAAGTTTTTTATAAATCCTTGAATAACTAAATCCTAATGTCATGTTTCTTATATTTGATAATACACATCACATGCATTTCTCTTACGACAACATTACACCAATCCACATTCCAAAAAAAGGCATAACAATAGACTAAAAATGTAATATCAAAATATTGCATCTAAAACAATTTAAGAGTCGAATGTATAAACCCTAAACAACAAAAATATATTAAAGCAGAAGTTATCGCAGCGAAAATAACAGAAATGGCTAGGCATGATTTTGGTAGAAAGGGGTTTAGCTTGGTGGATTGCAGGGTTGTGAAGGAATGTTAGGTTACCTTTCTGAAGTAGTGTTGTATCTGGCTTCAGTTGTGATGGTTGGAAGTGTAGAGGGGCGTGTGAGAAGCAGGGGAGCAACGATGCCACCTGAAAAACAGTGGCACGGGAAGGATGGAGTAACCGCGTTCTTAACTGAAGAAAGATTATTGGCTGAAAGGTTAAGAAGGATTGAGCAAAAAAAGTCTAGATTAGAATACAAAACTGAAAGATCAGAATAGTGAAGGCTAGATTAGATGTATTCCGGAGCCACAAAAAACTGAAGCCGAAGACTTACTGTGCAGACGGAGAAATATCTCCGAAATGACCGTTCGACGGAGGGCACCACCGTCCGAGGGAGCAAGGTTGAGCAGAAAAAGTCCGGCACCACCGTCCGACGGAGCAGGTTCGGCGGAGAAAGAAGTCCGGCACCACCGTTTGCGGGAAAACTTCTGAAGCGCGTGGCAGGGGGAAAGAAATCTGAACCGGCAGGAGGAAGAGCTCTGAAGCGGAAGGAGGAAGATTTTCGCCGGGGCATGCGACAGGAGTTAAAGGCGAGGCGTGCGTTGCGGGAGATTAAAGGCGAGGCGTGCCCTGCTGCTTTCGGCGACATGACGGGAGAAAAGAGGTCGGGCTGCGGCTTTCGGCAGAGAGGACAGCGGATTTGGGGCTGCTGCTTTCGGTACCACCGTTGATGTATTTATCAAGATTTAAGTATATGCTGCAATCCAACAGTGGCAACGATTTGAAGTGTATTGGATCCAACGGCTGAGATCAAAATATTGGTGTGATTGTTGAATATGTATATTCATTTATATAATAAAGATATATATATGTATATATATATATTTATATATCTTTTTATACATATATATATATATATATATATATATATATATATATATATATATATTTATATACATATTGATATCAGAGAGAATGTCATCATCTTCTCCGATTCTTTTCCTCCTGAACCAGAGCGGCGTGATCGTGAGAGAGAAACTTTTTTCGTGAACCTTCTGGTGGCCGCCGACGGTGCTCCGGTGCTCGAAATCTTCATCTGAATATAGATCCGGAAAGCTCTCGCCGAGAGCTACGCCCTCGTGGTAATTTTTCCCCGTTTCTTGAGATTTCTCGTTAGGGTTTTTTCGGCCCTAACCTCTATTTTGGCCATTTTTGTCTAGATTTCAACTTCTCCCGCATACTTTTTCCCCGATCTACGACGTGGAGTGATTCGTTGGACTTTTCTGGTAAAACCAAGGCAAGTGCTGGTTTCCCCTCGTTTCTCCTTGTCCGATTTGATGGTAATGAATGAGTTTTGTTCCTTGATCTTCTTTCCAAGTTATAGCTATGTCTAATTTTTCGATCACTTGAAAATTTCTAAATCTTGTTTCGCTAACTGAATCTGGTAACTTCATATTGGTTTGATAGAATGTTTTTAGTATTGGTGTTAATTAGCTTATTTATCGTTATCGAACGTTTTAGAGTTTATCTAAGATTGTAAATCGTCCGTAATGGTTGATCAACCGCGTCTTGAGTTCGGTAATGTCAAGTAGAATCTGTCGAGCCAAATGTCGAGATATTTTGTGTTGTGGTTTCTTTGGGTTCTTGAATGCGAGAGTTAGTGGACGATTCCACCTCTGCAGTGTTTGTCACCTTCATTAGTGCCCTGTGGAAATCTACCTTGTTTTTGAATGTCTACAGTGTATGATGGAGAGTATGAGACTCCCTCGCAGTTAGACGGATTATATATCCGTTTTGTTTGTTTTGGGGGGTGTGTCCAAGAGCGACCACTTCGCCCGTGTTTTTGGGGGATTGTGTCCAAGAGCGACCACTTCGCCCGTGTTTTTGGGTGGTGCGTCCATGAGTGACCACTTCGCCCGTGTATTCGGGTAGAGTCGACCACAGGTGCCTAATAAAGGTTTTGAATTTTTCTTTCTGGTGAAATAATCATGTAGCCACCTTATAGCCTTGTGCGTCTGGTGCACTCTTGTGCAACGTGGCAAATCACGTAGGAGTTCTTTTCCTGTTGATACCTTGTTTCTTTCGTACTTTACTTCATTGTGTTTGGTCTTGGGTTGGTACTCCTGTTGACCTTTGCTTATTTTAGCTTATTACTCTTCCTGCCACTACTTGTACTTTCTTGCTAAGGTGTTCTGTTTTTGGAATGCCTCAGACTCAAAGCAGTAGCAGTTAGCAGTGCTGGTTTTGGAGTTTTCTGGGCGGCAGTGTTGGTCGTGGTTGTTGTCTCGTCTTAGCGAGGTAGTTTGTTGTTTGTTTAGTTTTACTAGTTCAGACATACTTTTGTTCGTGGGTTCGTGTCAGTTTGTTGGCGCCCACTTAATTTGTTAGTTGTTGGATACTTGTTAGCTGCTCATTTCTTTAAATGTGGATGTGAATTACTTGTTCTCTTGGAGGATTTATGCTAGGAATGCATGTTAGGTATTTTCAACTATAAAACCTACTACTATTACTTCATGCATTGCATAATTGGAGACTCTAACTTGTTATTTTTAGCGACCGTAAAAACTATATTTCCTACTATAATAAATTTAGAGTCTTGCATAGCATGAGTTGTCCTTTTGGGACGTTTTGCTCGTGTAGGATGTTTGAGTTAATCTAATCAAGTATTTTTCCGCAGCGTATAATATATTTTGATTCGTGGACTAGATGAGCCACTAAGCCGAGGGATACGGCTAACTTCTGCACTTGATTGATTTTCCTTAAAATATAAAAAAAGTAACCTTTCTTCATGATTAGTTTGGTGTCTGCCTGAGCGTCCACAGTTATCCCCTGCTGACGTGACATCATGACGCGCATTTTCCCTTACTCTGATAAACCTTTTATGCGGTGAAAATGCGGGTTGTGATAGTTGGTATCAGAGGGAGGTTGCTTGACAATTTGTCGGGTAACCTTTCCTTGTAGGTATTAGGTGTTTAGCATCATATCATACACACACCGATATGTCATCAGCACGTCTTGGCTGAAGCACGAACACTACACTCACAGCATAACATGAAATATACGGGGCATATTATGTAGTATGGGATGCATAATATGTGTTTGTATATGGATCCACCATAGGGGCAACATGTGAGGGTTATGTAGTATGGGATGCATAACCTCACCACATGAATGTGACTAGCACGTTTCTTTTTCGTTGCATGAGAATGTCATATAGTATGGGATGCATAACATTTTCATGCGTACGCCGCTCATAACATGCATTAGGGCCTTTTTAGAATGCATAGCACAATCATGCATAACATAACATTGCATAACCACAACGTGCCAAGCTAAAGATTTGCGGGATGACATATGTACACACATGGTTTTAAATCAGAAAAAGGATAAAGAATACATGCAATCATGTCATAGGCACAAGAGTCAATAGGATGAGAAGATATCATCCTAAGTAGAACATAGCGTCATTATAAAAATCCTAGAGCAAGTTGCAGCGTAAGCAAGTGTCTTTTAAGTATGATCTGAACTAAGTGGTGTAGTCCTAGTTTAAGCTAGAGTTTTAATGAGGTGTTATGTGTTTTTTTTAGAATGTCGCATGAGCGTGTTACGACCAGGTCGACTCCTCAGTCTGAGGGCGAGTCGTCAGGTACGCGGGGTGAGGCGATGATTGTTGAACTACGCCAAAACATGGAGACCCTGGCAGGTCAGATCATGGCAATGCAAGCACAGTTGCAGGCATTGTTGGCTACCACCTTAGGACAGCATCCTGGTGAGCAAACCCCCGTAGTGATTGGGTATGAGAGTGAGATCAGTAAATTTAATAAGTTTGCTTCTGAGTTGAGAGCTGCTGAGGAGCGCAGGGTTAAAGGTTTCATGGGCGGTCTCCAAAATGACATTCAGCAGTTTGCCAATACTTACCAGTCTGAGACTAATGCGAGGACAGTAGAAGTTGCTCTTGAAGTTGAGACCATTGGATATGCTAAGGATCGTGATATGATACCGAGGAAAGAGAAGAGAAAGGGTGTCGAGCATGGAAGCTCTAGGGCATTTGTCCCTTCTTCGAAAAAGAAAAGTGGAGAAATATGTAGCTTCTGTGGTCGACCTGGCCACCTTTTCGAAAGGTGTTTCAAGAGAAGTGCCACTCAAAAGAAGCATCGGGTGCTCGCCATCCAAGGAGTACCCAAGGGAGATCGGGTGTGCACGTTTTGTTCAAAGAAGGGACATGACGTGAGTCATTGCTGGTTGAAGGAAAAGACTTGCTTCCATTGCGGGCAGAAGGGACACCTGAAGACTTCGTGTCCCCAGGCTCAGTCCCCACTGCAACCGGCCCCGCCTCGGGCTCTACCGCTGCCACCAAATCAGGACAAAGGAAAAGGTAAACTGATCGCGACGACCGAAGAAGAAACTCAGTCTTCAACCGAAGTGAGTTCAGGTTAGGTTCTATCTGGTTTTGTTATTGATTGAATAAGTTATGTATACGATTTTATAAGTAAATTAAGGTAAAGAACCGTTGGACGCGTGTTCCTTTTGATTGTGTCGCTACCCACCCATTCGTGGTTAGGCCCTTTGTAGAGCGTCATGGTTTGACCCTCGATCAGGTTGGTGACGTGTTTTGTGTCAAGTTTCCTTCTGGTGATTCTGTGGTATCGGACGAAGATATTCAGGGTTGTCCGATTCGGTTATTTGTTTTTCTAGTGGTTGCTGATTTAAAGATGATAGACCTGGAAGGTTTTGTGTAGTCTTGGGCCTGTACTAGTTGTCTAGGCATGACTCTGTTACCCAGTGTAAGGTTAAGCGCTTGGACTTCAAGATGGATGACGGTCAACCCAGGAGTGGTTATGGTTATCCGCGTCAGGCTTCTCCAGTTATTTCTGCGGTATGTGCTCGGAAGCTTTTAGCTTCTGGGTGTTTTTCTTATTTGGTTCCAGTTCTGGAAACCAAGGTAGGTTTACCGTGTCTAGAGGAGATCTGTATGGTGCGTGAGTGTTCGGATGTTTTCCTAGCTAATCTTCCTAGTCTTCCTCCTGTGAGGGACATAGAGTTCGTCCTAGGTCTGGACCGTTTTGTGATTGTATTTATAGAGGATGATGTCTTGGTGTATTCCCGCAATGCTGAGGATCATACTCAGCATTTGCGTTTGATTTTATCGACCCTGAGGGAGCATAAGTTATATGCGAAGTTGAGCAAGTGTGAGTTATGGCTACCCCAGGTGTCCTTCTCGGTCATGTTGTAAGCAAGGACGGTATTTCGGTAGATCCGACCAAGATTTCTGTTGTGATGGAATGGAAGAGACCTTCTACACCCAAGAAGATCAGGAGTTTCTTGGGCATGGCTGGCTATTATAGAAGATTCGTGGAGGGGTTTTTGGTGTTGTGTGCTCCTCTAACTAGACTTACTCAGAAGAATACTGCTTTCATTTGGAGCGATAAGTGCGAAGAGGCTTTCCAAGAGTTGAAGAAGAGATTATGTACTGCTCCGATTTTAACCTTACCTACGGAAGGAGTTGAGTATGATGTGTATGTTGACGCGTCACACATCAGACTTGGTTGTGTTTTAATGCAAGATGGTAAGGTGATCGCGTATGCACCGAGGCAACTAAAGATCCACGAGAGAAACCATCCTACGCATGATTTGGAAGTTTGCTGCCGTAATTTATACGTTGGAGCTTTGTAGATACTTATTACATGGCGCATTGTGCAAGATCTATACGGACCATAAGAGTTTGAAGTACATCTTCACTCAGAAAGAACTAAATCTGCGCCAGCCTCGTTGGTTAGAATATGTGGCTGATTATGAAGTGGAAATTCTTTATCATCCAGAAAAGGCTAATGTAGTAGCCGATGCCTTGAGTAGAAAGACCGCTAAGATTTTTAATCTGTCGGTGAAGTTCTTGATAGAAGAATTTTTGTTGATGGATATTGAGGTTGGGAGTAGTATTGTGTCTGCTAGTGTAGGAGCAGAAGAACCCTCTTGGATTTCCCTTACTCGAGCACATCAGAAGGATGATCCTGATTTGTTGCACCTCCGGAATAGAACTGTGAAGGGAGAGCTACATGATTTCTCTGTGGACGAGTTGGACACCTTGAAGTATCGGGGTAGATTTTGCGTCCCCGCCTTTGGCGATATTCGAGCTAAGATCTGTGCTGAAGCTCATGGTTCCAATGTGGCCTACCATCCTGGTTCCACAAAGATGTATAAAGATCTAAAGCAAATTATTTGGTGGTCAGGGATGAAGAATGATATCGCAAAGTTTGTATCGGAATGTTATACGTGTCAGCGTGTCAAGGCTGATCAAAGAAGGCCTGGTGGTAAATTAACACCGCTTGATATTCCAAGTTGGAAATGGGAAAGTATTTCAATGGATTTCATCACCGGTCTGCCAAAATCTCCCCGTGGGCACGACTCTGTTTGGGTGATAGTCGACAGATTGACAAAGTGTGCTCACTTTGTTTCATTTAAGATTGGGTACTCGATGAAGAAGATAGCTGAATTATATCTTGAAGAGGTCATCAGGTTACATGGTAGGCCTGTTAACATCATATCAGATCGGGACTCTAGAGTTACGTCTCGCTTTTTGAAGAGTTTACATGAGGGGTTGGGTACCGATTTAAGGTATTCCACCGCCTATCATCCACAGACTAATGGTCAGACGGAAAGGGTAAATCAGATCGTAGAGGATATGATCAAGTGTTATATTTTGGATCATGGTGGTGCTTGGGATGAGCGTCTCAGACTCATGGAGTTTACGTACAATAATAGTTATCAAGAGAGTCTGCAGATGGCTCCGTTTGAGGCCTTGTATGGGAGGCGTTGTAAAACTCCATTGTTTTGGGCTGAAGTTGGTGAGAGACCATTGTTAGGTCCGGAAGCCCTTGAAGAGATGAATTGCGCCGTGACTCACATTCGGGAAAAGCTTCGTGTGGCTCAAGAGCGCTATGAGAAGTATGCTAATCTACGAAGGGTCGATCTGGAGTTTGCAATTGGAGACTTTGTTTTTTTGAAGGTTTCTCTGATGTCTGGCGTTAAAAGGTTTGGAAGGAACCACAAGTTAGACCCCGATATGTGGGACCTTTCCAGATTCTTTGGTGCATCGGAGTGTCAGCTTATAGGCTGGAATTGCCTGCGACCTTCCCTGGTGTCCATGATGTGTTCCATATGAGCCAGTTGCGGAAGTGTGTTCGTAGTGATCGTTAAGTCCTCGACTCGATACCCCAGATTCAGCCCAACCTTACGTATGTGGAAGAACCTATTCGTGTTCTGGATTCTCAAGAGCGTGTGTTGCGGAGAAAGACCATCCCTGTGGTCAAGATTCTTTGGAGAAATCAAGACGTCGAGAGCGCGACATGGGAATTGGAATCAGCCATGAGAGAATCTCATCCGCACCTCTTCTCTTAGTTTCGGGTATGTTGTTATGTTTTCAGTTATGCATGGTTTTATCGATTTTGGTTTGGTTTCGGAGTTGTGATAAGTTTCGGGACGAAACTTCTTTTTAGGGGGAGTGACTGTAACGCCCCCGATTTTTCGATGATTTTATTTGTTTGGGCAACATCAGATTTATGACGTCGTGGCGTTATTTTTAACGTCGAGTTGACGGCGCAATACCGTTAAGGCATTTTCGCGTCCGTGCGGTCGAGTATGCCGAATTCTTGTTATAATGGGAAAATTTTGCATTTGAAATTTAAGTTAAGTAATTTTGGACTTGCTCGTCAAGTTTCGTCGCAATCCGAGCATTTTTGGAGTCTCGGTGCGTGATTGAAATTTTGGATTTGTTTTGTTCGCCGTATACTTCGAAGATTAATATCTCAGGAATGACTCATCGGATTCTGGTTTTGACTTCGCCGTTGTGTTCGTAGCGTTAGTGTTCGCCTACGGTGCGAATTTCGTTTGATTCGACGCGCGTTTGGGCCTCCGTTTTGATCTCGTATTTTTCTTATTCAAAAATATATAAATATGATTATTTTAATATTATAATACTATTCAAAAATGTCTTTTACTATTCATTTATATAGTTCAATTTCTTGGGTACATTTGTAAAGAATTTACGGATTATGCAATTCCTTGTTTCTGCTCTCGAGTGAAATTGGTTCTTACGCGAGTGTTATTCTGCTCTACACGAGTACCTTTTTCCTCTTACTCGAGTAAAATTTCTGATCTACACGAGTATCTTTTCCCTCCTACTCGAGTGACCTTCAGCCTACTCGAGTAATTTTTTTCTACTTACTCGAGTAATTTTTTTCTACCTACTCGAGTAACCTTTCTTCATACACGAGTACTTTTTTTTTGTTATACTCGAGTACTTTTTATATTTACTCGAGTGATTATTTCTTCCTACTCGAGTAGCCGTTTTCTACCTCTCGAGTACCCGTAAGCTTGTTCTCGTGTAGTCCGTTGCAGTTTATATTCGGGAGCCTTTTTGAGCATCAAAACGATGTAGTATGGAAAAATGATTAACATGAAATTTGTGCGTCTCGACGAGATCTACAACTTTCATGTTGACTACTTTTCGATTTGTAGCCATACTAAACCTTTATTTTTGTCTTCCGCGCACCGGGGCGTAAATACTCCGTTTTTGGACAGAACTTTTTATAAAATATATATATATATATATATACATATAGATATCCGAGAGAATTTCATCATCTTCTCCGATTCTTTTCGTCCCGAAACAGAGCGGCATGATCGTGAGAGAGAAAATTTTTCATGAACCTTCCGGTGGCCGCCGACGGTGCTCCGGTGCTCGAAATCTTCATCCGAATATAGATCCAGAAAGCTCTCGCCGAGAGCTACGCTCTCGTGATAATTTCTTCCCCGTTTCTTGAGATTTCTCGTTAGGGTTTTCGGCCCTAACCTCTATTTTGGTCATTTTTGTCTAGATTTCAACTCCTCCCGTATCCTTTTGCCCCAATCTACGACGTGCAGTGATTCGGTGAACTTTTCCGGTAAAATCAAGGCAAGTGGTGGTTTCCCCTCGTTTCTGCTTGTCCGATTTGATGGTAACAAATGAGTTTTGTTCCTTGATCTTCTTTCCAAGTTATAGCTATGTCTAATTTTTCGATTACTTAAAAATTTCTAAATCTTGTTTCGCTAACTGAATCTACTAACTTCATATTGGTTTGATAGAATGTTTTTAGTGTTGTCGTTAATTGGCTTATTTATCGTTATCGAACGTATTAGAGTTTATCTAAGATTGTAAATCATCCGTAAGGGTTGATCAACCACGTCTTGAGTTCGGTAATGTCAAGTAGAATCTGTCGAGCCAAATGTCAAGATATTTTGTGTTGTGGTTTCTTTGGGTTCTTGAATGCGAGAGTTAGTGGACGATTCCACCTCTGCAGTGTTTGTCACCTTCATTAGTGTCATGTGGAAGTCTACCTGGTTTTTGGATGTCTACAGTTTATGGTGGAGAGTATGAGACTCCCTCGCAGTTAGACGGATTATATATCCGTTTTGTTTGTTTTTGGGGGGTGTGTCCAAGAGCGACCACTTCGCCCGTGTTTTTTTTTGGGGGGGGTGTCCAAGAGCGACCACTTCGCCCGTGTTTTGGGGGGTGTGTCCAAGAGCGACCACTTCGCCCATGTTTTTGGGTGGTGCGTACAAGAGTGACCACTTCGCCCGTGTGTTCGGGTAGAGTCGACCATAGGTGCCTAATAAAGGTTTTGAATTTTTCTTTCTGGTGAAATAATCATGTAGCCACCTTATAGTCTTGTGCGTCTGGTGCACTCTTGTTGAACGTGGCAAATCACGTAGGATTTCTTTTCCTGTTGATACCCTGTTTCTTTCATACTTTACTTCAGTATGTTTGATCTTGGGTTGGTACCCCTGTTGACCTTTGCTTATTTTAGCTTATTACTCTTCCTGCCACTACTTATACTTTCTTGCTGAGGTGTTCTGTTTTTGAAATGCCTCAGGCTCAGAGCAGTAGCAGTTAGCAGTGCTGGTTTTGGAGTTTTCTGGGCGGCAGTGTTGGTCGTGGTTGTTGCCTCGTCTTAGCGAGGTAGTTAGTTGTTTGTTTAGTTTTACTAGTTCAGACATACTTTTGTTCGTGGGTTCGTGTCAGTTTGTTGGCGCCCACTGAATTTGTTAGTTGTTTGATACTTGTTAGCTGCTCATTTCTTTAAATGTGGATGTGAATTACTTGTTCTCTTGGAGAATTTATGCTAGGAATGCATGTTAGGTATTTTCAACTATAAAACCTACTACTATTACTTCATGCATTGCATAATTGGAAACTCTAACTTGTTATTTTTAGCGACCGTAAAAACTATCTTTCCTACTATAATAAATTTATAGTCTTGCATAACATGAGTTGTCCTTTTGGGACGTTTTGCTCGTGTACGATGTTTGAGTTAATTTAATCAAGTATTTTTCCGCAGCGTATAATATATTTTGATTCGTGGACTAGATGAGCCACTAAGCCGAGGGATACGGCTAACTTCTGCACTTAATTGATTTTCCTTAAAATAACTAAAAAAAAGGAACCTTTCTTCATGATTAGTTTGGTGTCTGCCTGAGCGTCCGCAGTTATCCCCTGCTGACGTGGCATCATGATGCGCATTTTCCCTTACTCTGATAAACCTTTTATGCGGTGAAAATGCAGGTTGTGACAAGGTCACCATGAGATAAATGAGTTTTTCAACCAGACGTCGGTACCTCGTATTATCGGATAGAGGAGGCAAGTCATCTATCCAAGTTTTGTCTTCTCCACTATCCATGGGACATCGGGCAGATTTAGCACCAGTCAACCCTGCCTCTTTTATTAAATCAAGAGCATACTTCCGTTGGGAGAGGACCAAAGAGTTGAGCTTCCAGGAAATTTCAATCTCTAGAAAGTATTTGGGGGAGTCTATATCCTTCGTTACCAGGTGTTGATAGAGGTGTTTCTTTGTTAAAGAAACTTCAGCCTGGTCATCACCAGTAAGAAGAATATCATCCACATATACAACAAGAACCACCATACCAGAGGATGTTTTGCGGATGAATAAGGAGTGATCGACAGAACTTCTTGCAAAACCAATGGACGCAACAATGCCACTAAACTTGTCAAACCAAGCACGAGGGCTTTGCTTTAGGCCATAGATGGCCTTCTTCAGCAGGCATACTCGTGTCTCCCCCCTGAGCAACATACCCAGGAGATTGCTCCATGTAAACATCATCTTGAAGATCACTATAAAGAAAGCCATTCTTAACATCGAGCTGGGAAATGGGTCAATCCATGTTGACATCCACAGAGAGAAGAACCCGAATGGTACTAAGACGAGCAACATGAGAGAAGGTGTCAAAGTAATCAACCCCATAAGTCTAAGTAAAGATTTTGGAGACCATGCGGGCCTTGTATCGATCCACGCTGCCATCCGGACCGAACTTCGCAACAAAGACCCAGCGACAGCCAACCACATTAGTGCCCAAAAGGGGAGGAATAACGGTCCATGCACCCCTTTCAGTGAGGGTAGCAATTTCCTCAACCATGGCAATCTCCCAATGAGGAACAACAAGATCTTTCTTGTAGGTGCGGGGAGTGGCAGTGGTAGACGATCATATGAAACAACTGAAAGATATAGTACCCAAACACCTAGAGGGGGGGTGAATAGGTGACTTGAATCTTTTTAACTTTTTAGGCAGCAAACAGATTATATCACAGAATTATATCTAATCTATCACAGCACACATTCACCAAACACAACAATCCACAAATACACAGTAGACATAGAGTTTTATAGTGGTTCCCCAAGCTTTGGGTACATCCACTTTCCCCCTTCGCCTATCTAGCAGTGTACTAGATTCGGCCAAACTCCTTCACTATCTCAGAACCCAAACTGGTTCCTACACCTCAGGCCCAAGGCCCTACAACTCAGCTTTTTCACAAAGCCTACACTCAGCCACAAAGGCCTACACTCAGCCACAAAGGCCTACACTCAGCCACCAAGGCCTACACTCAGCCACCAAGGCCTACACTCAGAGATTTAACTCTCCTACCATCAGCCTTTATAATTGCAGGCTTACAATCTCAGATCCCTAAGGATCCTACAAGTTATAATGAATACAAAATGTATAAACTCAACAACTTAGATGAAAGAGAGATAAGTTGTGAGATTCTTGATGAGTTCTTGGAAAAACTCAGCTGAAATCAATCTGACTTGGCTTTTCTTCAAAGCTTCTTGAAAGTAGAACACAATAAGATTGACTCCTCTGCAGTTGATCCTTGATCTCTGCTTCTTAAGATTCAGACCAATCTGAATCCTTCTTCTCAGCTGGGTTCCAACAGCTGATTTTTTGGATGGAGCTCTATCTCTCCAACTTCTAAGATCTGCACTTGAATCTTCAAGGAATTGCAAGATCTTCTTTGTTGAATACTTGATCACTGATTTGAACTTATTCTTCTTCAACAACTTTTTGATCAATCAATTTCTGTAGACAGCATATGCCTATTTATAGGCCTTCTTCATGGTAACCGGCTGGTCCGGTCCATAACTGAATTCTGACAACTCTGACAGGTGCTGTAGACCGGCTGGAATGGCAGCTGTCAAGTCATCCAGTCAGTTCTTGAAAATTCTCTGTCTGTCTGAAAGTGTCAAGACTTTCTGTCTTTAAGTGTCGACACTTATAGACCAAGTGTCGACACAAGTTGTCTAAGTGTCGACACGAGTATACAAGGTGTCGACACAACTCCTTGTGTTGTAGATTTTGTATCTCGACACTACTTCTTCTTCATGTGTCGACACTGAAATTGAGTGTCGACACAAGTACTTGTACTTCAGTATCTTTGCTGAATTCTTCTAAGTGTCGACACAACACCTTTGTGTCGACACATCTTCATGTGTTGAATCTGTTAAGTGTCGACACTGCTTCTTGGTGTCGACACATGTCTTCAGTGTTGATACTGGTTGAGTGTCGACACATTGCTTTGGGTGTCGACACTTACATCTTCAGTTGAGACTCTGGCTGAGTGTCGACACATTCCCTTAGTGTCGACACTTGTACTTAGAATATTCTTGAACTTTGTTGTTCTTTGCTAAGTGTCGACACAGCTCCTTGTGTCGACACTTTCTTCAAGTGTTGAGTCTTCAGCTAAGTGTCGACACATTGTTCTGGGTGTCGACACTTACTTCCAATACTTTGTCATATACAAAATTCTAAAGTTTACAGAATGTTTTATATCAAAAGAATACATAGTAAACTTAAGAAATTTTCTAAGCTATTTCTGTTCAGCCTCCTAAATGACTATTCCTTTTCCAGCTTGAACTCTGGCTTGAACAGGAGCTTCAGCATCTTCTGTTTCAGCAGGCTTCTTACCTTTCAGCTCTTTCTTCTTGAGTTCCTCAGCCTTAATCTTTTGTCTCTCAAAGTAGTGATAAGGCTTGGGAAAGTACTTGCTAGGCTCCAGAGCTGTAGGAGGTAGCTTTCTCATCTTGGCCTTCCTTCTATGTTGAACTATGGCCTCCTGCCTTGATTCATGTTTCCTCCATTCAGTTTCAGAGAACCACTTATTCCTGTCTTGAATGTTATCTTTGGCAGCTTTCTAGGCAGTCAAAATGATATTTCTTGAGGTAGGGCTCCACTGTTCAAAGTCTGGCCTTTGTTCAGCTTGTTCCCTAAAACTCTTCTTAGACAATCTAGTCTCTTCTTCTTTCTGTAAAGCTTCTTCTTCTTTTTGAAGAGCTGCTTGCATAGCTGCAGATATAGGCTGAACCACTTTTTCTAGAATGACATTGGACTTCCCTTCAGTTGGGCTATACATGTGATGAATATCAGCTTGCACCATTTCAAAATCTGGAGGAGGATAGATAACTTGAGCCACTTCTGGTTGCTCCCCTCCTAAATATGCAGGATGAATTCCAGATTCAGCAACATTGTCATCATCACAAAGAGGAGGATAGCCCAGTGTAGCTCTGATGGAATTAGATATCCATTTGGCATGATCAGAGCTAGCTTTGACTAAAACTCTCTCCCCCTTTATGACTTCTCTAGCCATGTGATCTCTGACATCATCCTTCTGGAATCTGATTTGATTATCCAAGTATCTGACTCCATCTTTAAAGAAAGGTTTGAGCTTTGTAAGTTGTTCAGATATGGCCTTCTGGGAGTCTTGAATGACAGTCTTAACAGCAGAGATTTCTTCTTGAAATACTTTGTCAAATTCAGCTTTAATGGTAGCAGTAGAGGTAGAAGGTCCAGCAGCTATGTTCTGTATTTCTGTGACAATTGCATTATGAGATTCTGTCAAATTGTCATTCATTCTAAGTTGATTTTCAAGTACATATCCTTAATTCAGGGCTATGTCATCAACTTGAGCCTTAATCTTTTCTTGGTGTGTAGCTAAGTACACTGCTGTATTCCCCCCTTTGTGGAAGCAGTCTGTCATCTCCTTCTTGTTAAGATTCATCTCAAATCTGATTGACTTTATGTCCTGGGCTAGATCAAATTGGAGAGACTTCTGCCCTTCATCAACGTATGTCTTTATAGCCTTCCTATGTTCATCCAGTTTAATTTGCATAGCCACCATTAAAGCACTATAATCAGCAGTTGTAGCTGGCTGTGATATAGGCTGTGGTGCAATAGATTGTAAGGCCTTCTTATAACTTTGGCTCCTTCTCTTGAACACATAAAGCTTCTTTTTCTTAGCTTTTTTTGTCTCCTTATCTTCAGAAGCTGAGGAGCTGGCTATATCTACCCTTTCCTTTGGTGGTTCTTCAGCAGCTTGGGGCTTATCAGTCTCATGCCTTGCAGGCTCTTCAACAAATAATACTTGCTCCCCCTGAACTGGAGCAATCTCCTCTTCAGCAGCAGTTTCCTTATCAAAATCTTCTTGATCTAGATTCAGAAATAAATCTTCCATGGTGTATTCTTGTGGAGACTGAGCAGGAGAAATTCTGGGCTCTTCAACCACTGGATCAGTAACTACAACTTCAACAGATGTGTCTTCCATGACAGCATCTGGGACTTGACTATCCAGCTGAGTTTGCTGATGAACATCAGTCAAATCAGTATCCTCTATAGGAAAATTTAAAGCATTTAGTTTAGTGATTACCTCTAGTATGGTGTTGGTTGCTTGTGCACTTTCTAGTGTAGTTGGTTCTTCTACAACTAGATGCTCCCCCTGGATTTGATCCTTGTGGATGGGGCTAGCTTGTGGTAGCTCCCCCTGGATCTCAGCAACTACTTGTTGTGTTGGAGACTTCACAGCAGTTCCTGTGTCTTCTTCATCAGGTGTGAAGACCACTTGTTATTCACCATCAGAATTGCTAGTGGAAACTTGTGTCACTGGAGCAGTTTTCCTCTTCTTCTTGGGGGGGTGATACTTTCTCAGGAACTTTCTTCTCAGGAGTTGGCATCTCTTTAGACAACACCCTGTCCCACCTGGAGAAAATTCTTAAATTCATCTTCCTCATGTGGTTGATTTTGCTTCCAGCAGCTTGTTGCATAACCTCTGGTATGATACCAGCTAGGTATAGACTTATGATCCTGCCCAGATTGGGCTTCTTCAAGCTTTCCTTGATTTTCTCAAAGATGATAACAGACCAATCTGTTTGCAAGGTGAAGATGATTCTTGTCATAATACTGAACATAGAGGCAGATACCCTATCATGCCCTCCTGGCTTGCTCAGTATGACTTTCCCAATAATTTCAGACAGGAATTTCCCCTGACTGTTCATTCCCTTCCTGTTAAACACAGATCATATTTTCATTGTAGAATCTAGACCACACCAGGTCAATGCTTCTCTTGTCTTAGAAGCAGTTACTTCATCCTCTTGCTTAGTTCTTGGTAGCT
The DNA here is from genome assembly GCA_039583875.1 of Platanthera guangdongensis. NCBI lineage: Eukaryota > Viridiplantae > Streptophyta > Magnoliopsida > Asparagales > Orchidaceae > Platanthera > Platanthera guangdongensis. The sequence continues at coordinate 40,245,974 of CM077165.1, read as the reverse complement.
GTAGAATCTTCCTCAAGCTCTTAGGTGATACCTTCACCTTCTCACCATGAACCCTGGATTTGATCTTGAATCCAGTTTCATCTACCTTAGCTCCATTGATGAATTCCAAGACTTCCTTCTTCCAAATTTTTGTTGGCTCAGAAACAAGATATTCTAATCCTGAGTCGGCCACTAGGGTTATCACGTTCTTGATTTCCTGGTCAGCATCAACAAATGCATCGCGCACCAACTCGTAGCCCTCGTTGACGTTCTCCTCAAGTTTTGGCGCCATTAGGGTTGAAGAATTTGACTTGAGAGAAGAGAGATGTCGACACAGAAGTTTTGGTCTCGAAACTTTTGAAAGCGTGTCGACAGAGTAAGGCAAAACCCTATTTATACTTTTCTACTTTTGAAGATGAAAAGGCGTGCAGCCAACTTAAGTTGTGTCGACACTGGCAATAAGTGTCGACACTGACTTATAATGTCTCGACATATATGTGTCGACACAAGTTTAGTCAACAGATTATATGTGTCGACACTTGTTTATGTGTCGACACCACTCAACTCGACATTTAGTCGAGACTTTACTTAGATAATTTTGAGTAAACACTATGTGTCGACACCACCTTGGTTGTGTCGACACCAACTTGTCATGTGTCGACACTAATATTCTGAAGTGTCGACACTAACTTCCTAGACGTGTCGACACCTTTTTCCTGAAGTGTCGACACCAACTTACTGTGTCGACACAGAAGTCTCTATGTGTCGACACCTTTTTACTTAGCCAATTTCCAATACTATAAACTTACTCTAAGTTTATCATTCCTAATTCAATTTTGAACCTATTGAACTTTGCTTCTTCTAGGGGCTTAGTATACATATCAGCTAGTTGTTCATCTGTTTTAACATATTCAAGTAAAATATCTTCTCTTTCTACATGCTCCCTAAGAAAATGATATTTAATTTCAATATGTTTTGTTCTACTATGGGATACAGGATTATTGGCTATTGAAATAGCACTAGTAGAATCACAGAAGAGTGGAGTTCTACTTACCTGAAATCCATAGTCCTCAAGCTGATGTTGTATCCAAATAAGTTGAGCACAGCAACTTCCTGCAACCACATACTCTGATTCTGCAGTGGAGATAGCCACACTTGTTTGCTTTTTGCTACTCCATGAAATCAGTCTCCCACCTAGGAATTGACAGATTCCAGTAGTGCTTTTTCTGTCTTCTTTGCATCCTGCAAAGTCTGCATCTGAATAACATGTTAGATCAAAATCCCCATTCCTAGGGTACCAGAGGCCTAGATAAGGAGTGCCCTTTAGATATCTCAATATCCTTTTGACTGCAGTCAAATGAGACTCTTTAGGGCAGGCTTGATACCTAGCACAGACACATGTAGCATACATGATATCTGATATACTTACAGTCAAGTATAATAGGGAGCCAACTATCCCTCTATACAAGGTTTCATCTACAGGTTTCCCTGCATCATCCTTGCTAAGAGACATACTTGACCTCATAGGAGTCTTCATGGTACTGGATGAATCCATACCATACTTCCTTATGAGTTCTAGAGTGAACTTGGACTGGCATATGGATAAACCACTCTCAGTCTATCTTACTTGGAGACCCAAGAAGAACTTTACTTCTCTCATACTACTCATCTCAAATTGACCTTGCATTAGCTTTGCAAACTTTTTGCAAAGACTACTTTCAGTAGACCCAAATATAATGTCATCTACATATATTTGGACTAGTATTACTTTGCCTCTAGATTCCCTAAGAAATAGAGTCTTATCTACTTTCCCCCTTGAGAACTTGTTCTCAATGAGGAAACTATATAGGGTTTCATACCAAGCCCTAGGGGCTTGCTTTAACCCATATAAAGCTTTCCTAAGTCTATAGGCATGATTAGGTAGAGTTGAATCAACAAAACCTGAGGGTTGTTCCACATAGACTTCTTCTTTAAGATTACCATTTAGAAATGCTGACTTGACATCCATTTGGTAAACTTTGAATCCTTGATAGGTTGCATAGGCCAGGAACATTCTTATGGCTTCTAGTCTGGCTACTGGAGCAAAGGTTTGATCAAAATCAATACCTTCTTCCTGCCTATATCCTTTAGCAGCCAATCTTGCTTTATTCTTAATGATGACACCTTGTTCATCCATCTTATTCCTATAGATCCACTTGGTTCCTATTATATTGTGGTCTTTAGGTTTAGGAACAAGTTCCCAGACCTTGCATCTCTTGAATTGATTGAGTTCTTCTTGCATAGCCTCAATCCAAAGAGGGTCTTTGATGGCTTCTTCAAACTTCTTAGGTTCAACTTGGGATAGAAAGCTGGAGTAGACTGCTGCATTCAGGTTTCTGCTCCTTGTTTGTACCCCTTGTCTTGGATCTCCAATAATCTGCTCTACTAGATGATCTCTAAGATGCCTATTGGCTGGAGGCATCCTGACTTCTGGTTGAACCTCTTCAGTTCCTTCATCTTGCTGCACTCCTTGTACTTCATCAGCAGTTGGTACATGTAGTTCTCCCCCTGTACAACAGCCACTGTCTTCTACTTGCTGTCTTGCAGTAGATTCTTCTTCTAGAGTGAGCTTGTCCATCTTCTTTGTTAAACATGTGGGGCTGCATACACTACTAGACAACTCATTGTTAATAAGTCTAGTTTCATCAAATACTACATGTACAGTCTCTTCTACAACTTGAGTAGACAAGTTGTAGACTCTATAAGCCTTACTATTGTTGTTGTACCCAACAAAAATTCCCTCTTGAGACTTGGCAGCAAACTTAGTCAAGTAAGACTTTCCATTGTTAAGTATGAAGCACTTACAATCAAAGATCCTGAAGTAGGATAGGTTTGGTTTCCTGCCCTTCACAACTTTATAGGGGGTCTTGTTGAGGCCTTTAGTTATGGTAGCCCTATTAATAACATGGCATGCAGTATTGACTGCTTCAGCCCAGAAGTATTCTGGTAGTGATGTATCACTTAATAGGGTTCTACCTGCCTCAATCAAGGTTCTATTCTTCCTCTCAGCAATGACATTTTGCTGAGGTGTTCTTGGTGAAGAAAACTCTTGAAATATCTCAAAGTCTTCACATAGTTTTTCCATACTCTCATACTGAAATTCAGTACCATGGTCACTTCTAATCTTGACCACTGTACTGTCTAGTTCATTCTGAATTTGCTTGACAAAGCTATAGAAGACATTAGGTGTTTCAGATTTCTGTCTTAAGAAGAACACCCAGGAAAATCTTGAGTAGTCATCTACAACTACAAAGGTATAGACCTTCCTACCTAGGCTGTGAACTGGCATTGGACCAAAGAGATCCATATGCAAGAGGTATAAACACCTCACAACATCTTTGTTTTCTATGCTTCTAAAGGTGGATCTTGTCTGCTTGCCCTTTTGACAAGCTGAGCAAATACCATCTTTAACACACTTAACTTGAGTACCATTCCTCTCTAACTCTTTGCTAAAGAGTTTGCCAATTGTCTTGTAGTTAAGATGAGCTAGCCTCTTGTGTCATTTGACACAATGAGAGACTGTCTCATCAGCTACAAGACACACTTGAGAACCATTGGTCTCACACATAATGTCTAGGCAGTAGACATTCCTTTTTCTATAACCTGTCAAAATGATCTCTTGATCAGTTGACCTCTTGATATGACAACCATTCTTAACAAATGAGATGTCATACCCTACATCACTTAATTGACTTATACTTATTAGGTTGTGTTTTAACCCTTTAACATAAGCCACTTGAGTAATGGTAACTAAGTTACTAGAAATGTTACCAAATCCTTTGATGATTCCCTTTTCAGAACCACCAAAGGTGACTTTTGGACCATCTTTGATTGGAATGTAGTCCTTTAGTAATCCCTTTGTTCCAGTCATATGTCTGGAACATCCACTGTCCAAGTACCATATTGGGGCATGGCAACTTGGACTCACCTGCAAAACAGATTAATGAACCTTAGAACCCAAAGAATTCTTGGGTCCTTGGTACTTGTTAGTTTGCATCTTGACAAAGCTACCTGCTAGTTTTCCAACAGGCAATTTGCTACTTATTTTGGCACTAGCATTGTGCCAACAGTCCATTGCAAAGTGGCCAACTTTGCCACAACACCAACACTCAAATTTATTGTACCTTTGCTTTGGTACAGTCTTAGCTGTCTTATCCATAGCTGGCTTGTTGAGTGTTGGGGTTTTGCCCTTGGACTTGGACTTGGACTGAACAGTCCATGCAGGTCTTGTAAAACCAAGTCCAGCTTTACCTTTTTGATGAACAAATTCATCAATCAAAGGTAGAACTGACTTAGGTTTAGAAAACCTAGCAACTAAGTCATTTTCCTTCTGAAGATTAATCTCCAGACTCTTGATTTGATCATTTTTAAATGATATAGTTCCCATCTGAATCACAATTATGTGCTTCAATCTGGCTATCTCATTCAGCTTCTAATCAAATAACCTCTCAGAATCTGTTGCTGCAGCTTTGAGATTTGCAATTTCCTTTGCCTAACTTTTGGCTAGGGACTTGCTCTTCTTGTAAGCTTGCAACAGTACTTTATATTCATCTATCAGCTGATGAATATCTTCTTCAGACTTAGATACACTCTCATCACTTGATGAAGATGAATCTGATTCTGTACTGGCACAAGAAACTGAACTTAAAGTTGAACTTTGTACCTTACTGGGTCCTGGCTGCTCCAGGATTTTGTCACTTTCAGTCAATGTCATTAGTCCTGGCACTGACAGTCTTCTTGTTCATAAATAGAATTCATAATCTGCATGAACTCTTCTTCTTCTTCTTCAGCAAACAGCCCTATATATGCCTCAGCATCTGACTCAGTTTCTGAAGAAGAAATATCTGACAGAGTCTTCTCCTTTTTGGCAACAAATGACTTTTCTTTCTTGCCTTTGAAATGAGTCTTCTTCTTGTCACTAGACTCCTTTCTCTTCTCAGGACAATCTGCTATCACATGACCTTGTCTATTGCAGCAATAGCACACTATTTTTGAAAGTGTTGCCTTGCTAGACTTAGTCTTTTTCTTGTCTTTCTTTGAAGACCTCTTTTTCTGATAAGAGTCTTCCTTTCCCTGTGAAGTAGATGGCCTTGACCTCCACTGTTTCTTCTTTAAGAATTTCTGAAAATGTCTAGTGAAGGCAGCAAAGTCCTCATCACTTTCACTGCTTTCAGATTTTGTGCTGACTGACTCATCTGACTCTGATTCAACTACCTTTGGAGGTGGAGTTGGTGACTTACTCCTGTACTTTCTGGGGGCTTCTGTCTTGAAAGCTACTGTTCTTTCCTTATGTTCATTTCTTGTTGATTTCTCCTCCTCTTTCCTCACTGTCAACTGCATTTCATAAGACAGCAATTTGCCAAACAGTTTAGGTGGAAGAATTTCTCCCAACTTAGCCATTTCTCTAATGACACAGATCTTGGTGTCCCAATCTTTAGTTAGGGACCTTAAAAACTTGTCATTGAGTTCATAATTACTGAACTCTCTGCCATAGGACATGAGTTCATTCACTATCTTGTAGAACTTCTTATAGCACTCAGTTATGCTATCACCCTTTTCTTGTCTAAAACTTTCATACTCTTGATTTAGCAAGGATTTTCTGTCTTGCCTAACTTCTTCAGAACCTTCCATATACACAATAAGGGTATCCCACATTTCTTTGGCTGTCTTATAGTGTATTAGATTCTGAAAAGTTGCATCATCTATGACACTCACTATAATGTTCTGAGACCTCTTATCCATAGTGGCTAGAACTATTTCATCCTTTGTCATTTCAGAGAAATCCTTTGGTGTTCTCTGATTAGCATCTAGGACTGACACCTTCATGGGCACATATGACCCTTCCTTTACTGTGATATAAATCCTAAGGTCTGAGGCCTCCATAAATAGCCTTACCCTTTCCTTCCAGATCCCAAAGATCTCCTTCCTACATATAGGTAGTTTCATGGATCCCAATTCCTTGTGATTTTCAGTGCAACCCATGGTTCTTGATTTTCTTGAATCTGTAATGGACTTAACCTGAATCTGCCAACAGGATCTACTCAGACTGTTAGTCCTTTTTGAGTAACCTGGCTCTGATACCACTTGAAAGATATAGTACCCAAACACCTAGAGGGGGGGTGAATAGGTGACTTGAATCTTTTTAACTTTTTAGTCAGCAAACAGATAATATCACAGAATTATATCTAATCTATCACAGCACACATTCACCAAACACAGCAATCCACAAATACACAGTAGACACAGAGTTTTATAGTGGTTCCCCAAGCTTTGGGTACATCCACTTTCCCCCTTCGCCTATCTAGCAGTGTACTAGATTCGGTCAAACCCCTTCACTATCTCAGAACCCAAACTGGTTCCTACACCTCAGGCCCAAGGCCCTACAACTCAGCTTTTCCACAAAACCTACACTCAGCCACAAAGGCCTACACTTAGCCACAAAGGCCTACACTCAGTCACCAAGGCCTACACTCAGCCACCAAGGCCTACACTCAGAGATTTAACTCTCCTACCCTCAGCCTTTATAATTGCAGGCTTACAATATCAGATCCCTAAGGATCCTACAAGTTATAATGAATACAAAATGTATAAACTCAACAACTTAGATGAAAGAGAGATAAGTTGTGAGATTCTTGATGAGTTCTTGGAAGAACTCAGCTGAAATCAATCTGACTTGGCTTTTCTTCAAAGCTTCTTGAAAGTAGAACACAATAAGATTGACTCCTCTGCAGTTGATCCTTGATCTCTGCTTCTTAAGATTCAGACAAATCTGAATCCTTCTTCTTAGCTGGGTTCCAACAGCTGATTTCTTGGATGGAGCTCTCTCTCTCCAACTTCTTAGATCTGCACTTGAATCTTCAAGGAATTGCAAGATCTTCTTTATTGAATACTTGATCACTGATTTGAACTTATTCTTCTTCAACAACTTTTTGATCAATCAATTTCTATAGACAGCATAGGCCTATTTATAGGCCTTCTTCATGGTAACCGGCTGGTCCGGTCCATAACTGAATTCTGACAACTCTGACAGGTGTTGTAGACCGGCTGGAATGGCAGCTGTCAAGTCATCCAGTCAGTTCTTGAAAATTCTCTGTCTGTCTGAAAGTGTCGAGACTTTCTGTCTTTAAGTGTCGACACTTATAGACCAAGTGTCGACACAAGTTGTCTAAGTGTCGACACTAGTCTACAAGGTGTCGACACAACTCCTTGTGTTGTAGATTTTGTATCTCGACACTACTTCTTCTTCATGTGTCGACACTGAAATTGAGTGTCGACACAAGTACTTGTACTTCAGTATCTTTGCTGAATTCTTCTAAGTGTCGACACAACACCTTTGTGTCGACACATCTTCATGTGTTGAATCTGTTAAGTGTCGACACTGCTTCTTGGTGTCGACACATGTCTTCATTGTTGATATTGGTTGAGTGTCGACACATTGCTTTGGGTGTCGACACTTACATCTTCAGTCGAGACTCTGGCTGAGTGTCGACACATTCCCTTAGTGTCGACACTTGTACTTAGAATATTCTTGAACTTTGCTGTTCTTTGCTAAGTGTCGACACAGCTCCTTGTGTCGACACTTTCTTCAAGTGTTGAGTCTTCAGCTAAGTGTCGACACATTGTTCTGGGTGTCGACACTTACTTCCAGTGTTGACTCTTCTGCTAAGTGTCGACACATTGTTCTGAGTGTCGACACTTGTACTTAGTCTCTGCTGACTTTTGCTGAGTGTCGACACAGCTCCAAGTGTCGACACTTTCTGATGTAGACACAGCTTCACTGGGTGTCGACACAACTGTTAAGTGTCGACACAGCTTTACTGGCTTTTCTTCATCGAGTGTCGACACAGCTCCTTGTGTCGACACTTTCTGTCTGGTGTCGACTCAGCATCCCTGGTGTCGACACAATGACTCCAAGTGTCGACACTGCTTGCCTGGGTGTCGACACAAGTCTCCTTAAGTGTCGACACTTTCCCTCTAGGTGTCGACACATGGACTTAGAAACTTTTCTTCTTTCCTGCAAATACTTAACATGCACAAGGTAACTCAACAACATATCAAATACATTTTGATGTATATCATTGAGTTGAGTGAGGCTTCTTCAAATCAGGTACATTTAGACCAATGTACCCAACAACAACAGCAGCTAGCGGGTGTTGGGTACATGTTCGCAACCCTTTACGAAGAGCAATGGGAAGATCCAGGTTGGCGTGTTCCTCAGTTTACGGGGCATCCGTGGCGGAGAGAGATGGCCCGAGAGTAGAGAGATGGCTGCAGAGAGGAGGGAGATATCTCGGGAGGTGGACATGGTGGTGGAGATGGTGGAGGTGGAGGAATCTTGGTAGGTGTAGATGGGATGGAAGCGGTGGTATGAGAAGTGGAACATCAGGAGGAGAAGAGGAGTCGTGAGAGAAGTAGGATGCATTTTCAAAGAAGGTGATGTCCGCAGAGACGAACTGCTTGCAGGCAACAGGGTCAAAGCAACAATAATCTTTCTCAGTGGTAGAGTACCCTAGAAAGACACATTTGGTGGCTCGTGGTGAGAGCTTGTCAAGGGTGGTTGTGGGAGAGTGCACAAAGGCTGTGCACCCAAAGACACGGAGAGGGAGAGGAAACAGATCCTTGCCCGGATAGAGAATGGAGAAGGGGGTTTTGTCGTGGAGAATGGTGGAGGGAATGCGATTGAATTGACGGTTGATGTGATTAATATCCAGCTTCTTAGGGACTTGGCAAGTTGCAGTTTTTGGCAACTGACTCTATGACAGAGAAGGGTTAATCACAATCCCCAATCTCTCTATGAACTTTTTTTCCAGATATCTAATATGCTTTTTCTTCTCTTCTAGAAGCAAAGTCTGACAGTCTAGACTTTTCTTGAGTTCAGACACCTCATGACTTTTCTTATAGAACTCAATAGATTTATTGTTATAAAGAGTTTTATAAGCCTTTAGGACTTCTATCTCCTTGGCTTGCCTTTTGGCAAGAATTCTGCTCTTCTTTAGAGCATCTAGGAGTAGTCCATACTTGTTAATCAATTGATTGACATCAATCTCAGATTCTAAGCATTCTTTATCATAGGATGAAGATGCACCAGTATCTGGACTGGTCTCACAGTCAGAGGAAGACGCAGAATTGAAAATAGGTTGTACCTTGATTAATTCTGAATCTGGCTGACTTCTTTCTTCTTCAGTCATTGCCATCATACCATGGCATCCATAGTCTTCTTCATTCTCCTCATTGTCACCGTCTGAGTGTGACAGAGGGGCCCTGATTCTTATCCTAGCAGCAGGATATTCCTCTTCTTCTTTTGGATCAGCAGCAACAGATATCAGCCCTACATAGGCTTCTTCCTTTTCATCTTCAGATTCTGAGGAGGAAGAATCTGTCCAACTTCTTTCCTTCTTAGCCACAAAGGACTTCTCCTTCTTTTTGTCCTTGTTGTTATGGTGATGCTTTTTCTTCTTCTTCCCATCTTCTTCCTTTCTTTTGACTGGGCAGTCAACAATGACATGCCCAACATTGCTGCAATAATAACAGATAACATTAGAAGAAATCTATTTACCAGTTTTAGGGACATACCTGTCATCTTTGGATGACTTCCTGTGATAATAGGATGAAGATGGCCTGCTCCTCCAGTCCTTCTTCTTTATGAACTTCTAAAATTGCCTAGAGAAGGCAGCTAGATCTTTATTAGAGATGTGGTTGTCTGATGAGCTTGGCTCAGAATTTTCTGAGCTAGATTCGGCTTCCCTCCTTTGTGGTGAGGGAGTCTTTCTTCTGCTTCTTCTTGGAGCTTCAGCCTTGAATGCCACGGACTTGTCCTTGGACTTGAATTGACTGCTCCTCTTCTTCTTCCTTCCTTGCAGCAAGTTGTATCTCATAAGACAGTAGTTTTCCAAACAGTGTTGGAGGTGGAGTGTCAGCTAATTTGCCAATTTCTCTAATGACACAAATCTTTGTGTCCCAATCATTTGTGAGGGACCTGAGAAATTTGTCATTCAACTCACAGGTGTTCAAGACCCTTCCATATGTTCTCAGTTCATTGACAATTCTGAAAAATCTTTCAAAGCACTCAGCAATGCCCTCAAACTTTCCTTGTCTGAAGGCCTCATACTCCTGGTTGAGCATGAATTTCCTGTCATCCCTCACCTATTCTGAACCCTCCATGAACACAACTAGGGTGTCTCACATCTCCTTGGAGGTCTTGCAGTGCAACAAATTCTAGAATGTAGAATCATCTACTGTACTGACAATGATATTTTTAGCTCTCTTGTCCATGGAGGCAAGGAGGAGCTCATCTTTGTTCATTTCTTCATAAGACTTAGGAGTCTGGATGTTGGCATCCAGAACTGAGATCTTCATAGGGATGAAAGGTCCCTCTTTGACAGTGATGTAGATCCTAGCGTCAACAGCTTCCATGAATAGCCTGACCCTTTTCTTCCGGAGGTCAAACCCTTCCTTTCTGCAGATTGGTAACTTCATGTCTCCCAATTCCTTATAGTTTACACCAGACCCCATTCTTTATCTTATAGCTAACCTTAGAAGTATACTCAGATTGTTAAATCATTTTTGAGTAACCTCCTTCTGATACCACTTAAAAGCTGCTTAATTGAAGGTTAACGAATGACCTAGAGGAGGGGGGGTTAATAGTTCTTTGAAGTTTTATTTGTTCTTTTGCTGATTTCAAATTAATCTATCTAGAGCTTGTCCTTAGATCCTGCAATAAGAAAGAAAACAAGAACCACAGTAAACACACAAAGATTTATAGTGGTTCCCCAATTGGTACATCGACTTTCCCTCCCACATATCCAACTGATTTGTTGGACTAGCCACAAACTACACCAATATGCTCCTCAGAGCTTACACCTCAGGCCCTCAGCCTAATACACAGATTCTTCACAGAATCCAAACTCAGAACCATAAGGGTTCCTACCTCAGATCCCTGCAGAGCTCCTACAGCTTAGTGATCCACTAATCACCTACCTCAGCCTTATTTCTAAGGCCTACAACTCAGGCTCTTCAGCCCTACAGCTTTAGGCACACAACCCTACTCTCAGAGTGCTGCAGCACTCCTACAACTCAGTACCCTTCTTGGTACCTAAAGCTCAGCCTCCTCCAAGGCCTACAACTCAGTGACACACTTTCCACCTACAGCTCAGTGACTCTCCAGCCACCTACCTCGGGCACAAGCCCCTACACTCAGGCTGGGAGGACAACCCTATCTCAGATCCACACTTGGAACCTACCTCAGAGAGCAGCACTCTCCTATCTCAGACAATTAAGCCCTACAGCTCAGATCCACTCTTGGATCCTACCTCAGTACCCTAACAGGGCACCTACCTCAGTTACTAATTAGTCACCTACTTCAGGCACAAAGTGCCCTATACTCAGATTCAGATAAACTGAATCCTACAGGAAGTGAATACATAGTGTTTAAGAAAAATAAAACAACTGACTAAGAGATAAGTCTCTGAGTCTACCTTGCTGAACTGAGCAGATATCAGTCCAGCACTCTTATTGTAGAAGGAATTAGCCCTCTTCTACAGCTAACACTTTTTTGCTGCACATATGAACATCTACCAGCTTACTGAATGGATGAATCAGCTTCTCTGTTCTAGAGAGAACTATCTTGCTGAACTTGAAGAGCTTCAGCTATCTTCCTTTGCCTTCTGGCTTATCTCTGCTGGACTTGAGGTTTCAAGCTTAATGGAGAAGAAGATGTCCAACCGGCTCTAGTTATCTTTTGTATTTTTTGCGTTTGTTCTTCGTTTGTTGCCCTAATCCCCTTTTCATTTTCCTTTTTATATGCATTGATTTGAATCAGCGACACAATTGTATGTGAGCCCATCTAAGGATTGGTGAGCCCCACCTCCTTCAGAAAAGGACAAATCAGCTTTCGGTGCCACTACAGCTTTCTCACAATGGCTACATGTAAGTTGACTTTGATGATGTCAGCAATGGTCATCACCATCTGGACTTAGAAAATATTTCAGAAATCCATAAAGCGTTGAGTGATGTTAAGTCACTCAACGCCATCTGTCTTGGCTCTCAACGCTTCTGGACTTGTGAATTTTCTCTGGATTTGTCTCAACGGTTCTGTCTCAGCGATCTCAGCGATTTCTTATTAACAGTTGAGACAAGCTTCTGTCTCAACGCTTTCTATCTTAGCGGTTTCTTATTAACAGCTGAGACATGCTTTTGTCTCAGCGCTTTCTTCTCAGCAGTCTCAGCGCTTTATTCTTAACTGCTGAGACAACCTTATGTCTCAGCGCTTTCTTCTCAGCGGTCTCAACGCTATCTTCTCAGCGGTCTCAGCGCTTTCTTCTCAGCTATCTCAGCTGTCTCAGTGTTTTTTGTCTTAATCAGTTTTTCTGGCTTTAGCTGCATTCGACGATCTATGAGCTGAGCTCGATGAACTATGATCTTCTCAGCGGTCTCAGCGCTTTTTGCCTTGGTCAATTTTTCTGACTTTAGCGCGACAAGTGTTGAGCTAAGCTCGACGATCTGTAAGCTGAGCTCGACGAATTGCAAACTGAGCTCGACGAAGTTCAAGCTGAGCTCGACGAACTTTGATTCCTGAGCACTTGAGCTTATTGCAAGAAATGTTGAGCTGAGCTCAACGACCAGCGAGCTGAGCTCGACGAATTTTGAGTTTACTACTAAACTCATTTTTCTTCACCTGTCAAATCATGGACTACCTGCATGCAAGAACTAGAGCGCTCATCAAATATATTATGCCCCTTAGCATGATTGGTGATACCTCTTCAAAATCCTGAGGAATATTGTATGGAAGATTCTCTCCAGCTCAACAAACCACTCACCGAACACTTGGGGTTGGATGATTATTTCTGAGCTTTGCCAAGCTAAAAAAACGGGGATTGTGTACAACCCCGTGTTCGTCGAGTGGATTCACCAGGCTAGGCGAGCGAGCCAGAGCAACCGGCCCGCATCAGAATAGCCGGCGGGCGAATCCAGACGGCCGGCCCGCTCTTGCGAAAGCTAGAATGGCAAGCTGTGCGAGCCAGCCTGTTGATGCGCGAGGAGAGAGAGAACGAGCACCACCAAGTAACGGTTCGAGCACGGGGGGATGGAAGGGAAAAGAGACGACTACAAGCAGCTATCTACTAAGCAGATGAGAGAAAAAGAACAGTAGAGCCGTGAACCATGACAACACCAGACTTCGTCTATCGCGGCTTAAATGCCTCTCTTTTGACGGTGTTTCCTTTGTTTGCAAATGAGTTTGTTACAAGCAGAGGAAAGGAAAAGTGCAAGAGCAGAGCAAGCTGGAGACCGCAAAGCCTGCGATTCGAGTCCGCAGCCTTTAACAAGTAGGCTCCAGGACTCGAGTCAGCGTGTTTTGGGTGCACCACTTCCCCCTATTTATAGGTCCGGGGGTCTGCCCAAACGAACAGGGCTAAAATAACCGGCTGCCCAGGGTACACGAGAACCGTGCAGCGGTGACGGGAAACAAAAAAGAAAAGACAAGCCAGTCCGCGCAAGAGGGGCGGATTGGGCTCGCGGGCTGGAGCTTCTGTCTGTTGCTACAAGGCGCGATCCTGGCTGGAGTCCGCCTGAGCAGGGAAATCCAGGGAGCTGATCTCCAGAGGCAGGACACCATGCGCGGACTGGAACCTGAGTCTGCCGTCGGAGAGCTGGATCTTGCTAAACATGCCGAGGCTTGACGACCTGGGCGGACTGGAGAATCGAATCCACCGATTAAGCAGCATGTCATCTTGGAACCTTGTTGAACATGTTGCGGACTTTGGGGTTAACACAGCCCATCCAGCCCGCTCTCGCCTAAGCGACCTTATCGCCAGCCCGCCTCCGAATAGGGTAGGCGATCCATGGCGGCCCGGCTCACGCTCGCCTCGGGATGGAAGGCGCGCTGCGGGATCCAGACCGCGTCCGCCCAGTAGGGCGGCGAGTTGGGGTACATCGACCCCGTGTCTAAGAAACACGCCCCGTGGGGTCCAGAGACAAAATTACTTGTATGCCCTTACTGGGGGTGCAAATAGCCTTCCAAAACAGCGAAGTTACATTGTTGGCAAGCCAACCTGGACTGCACGCAGCTGTTTGGAATAACGGAGGTTGGTTGTTGGCAGTCCTTTTTCAGAAAACTATAAATAGACCCAAGGGGGTATCTCAGAAGGCATGCTTACTAGTGCCCCGGTCTTCTTGCGCTTTCTGAGGTATCCTTAGCTCTGCATTTGGCTAAGGAGGGGAAGCGCTCTAAGATCTTCCGGGTGTACTGTGGGTCCTCCACGCCGAGCCCTTGGATCCGTTCCCTGTTCCTTTCTCTTAGTCGTTTGGTACGCGGGAGAGAAGTGTACGATCACCCCTTCCCCAAGGGTGAACTCCACAGAGACGGAATACTCGGTTTCAACATTGAAAATAATCTTTTTGATCTCATAATTGTCGCTTGCATGCAACATAAGAATTTGAGAATCACTGAGAGCGGCAATGTTTCATACTCGAGGCTGCGTGTTAAGCGCAGTCCAATCTGAAGTGCTTCATATTCAGTTTGACTGTTAGCTGTGTTAAACCTTTGGGCAATTGAGTCGTATAATGACACCGCCTGCTCTTTTAGAATAGCTCCGAGCTCGTATGAACTAGCTCCTGATTCCCCCATCCATATATAAATCAAACTCTTTCGGAATGCTAAAAAATTTCATTGGTAGTGAGATCTGACATAAAATCAGCAAGAAATTTGGGCTTTAATTGCTACGCGGCATACAAATTTGATGTCCATGTTAGATCGACCAATTGACCAATCTTCGTGAGTGTTCTATTTTTATAAGAATAGTTTGTAACGAGTGATCAGTGATAATAATGATTGAGCTGAGTCATGAAATGAAGTACGTCCCTTGCCGGGCAAACCAATGCACAAGCAAAAAAAATTTAAGAATGGGATATTTTAATTTTGCATTTTCGCCAGAATAATAAACTAGTGAATGGCATCATTGGTCTTCTTTGATAATGATTGAGCAGATTGTGAATTCAATTCTCTGCTTGCTGCAGTCTCTCGACTTTCTGACCAAGTCAAGTCACATTTTCGAGGCGCGGCTACCATTCTTGGTGGTTGCTACCACCCGTGCAGACCGCGTGCAGGCTTCCACCCAGGGACTCCTGAGCCATCGCAAGCACTGGACAGCGAAGAAGTTGCTTATCACTTTGAAGAGGACTTCAAAGAAGTTACTTACCCCAAGGGTCTCAAGCACCAAAGGAAACCTCTGTTGAGCTTACTTCAAGGAAGAGAAAGGGAGGGTCTCCAGCACTCTTTCATATCAAGCAAGAGATGTTTGAGACCCTTGGGTGCTATATTGATTGATTTTTCCAGAAGGAAATTCTTCGAATCCATGATGTTAAACCGGTGATGCATCAGGTCTCCGGGTCTTCAAGAATGGCTCTTTAAATTTGTGGTGAGCCGAAGACCACCCGGCTCATATGGCGAGATGATCAATATGATCAACCATTTCATTGAAGGGGAGAACTCAATCATGAGTTTATCTCTTCCCTAATTCAACTCATGCAGAGGGCAGCACAGAGAATGTTTTGCAGCCACCCGACAATTTGTTGGACATCACAATCTAGTTTCCATACATAGTTCATCACTTTAGTGCCACAACGAGGGAAAATTTCCATCATCAATGATCACCTCGACCATTTCAGTAATTGAGGTCGCCATGATCTCGTTCTCCTTCGGAAGAGACTGGTGAGTCCTCAACCTCAACTCTTGAGGACAACACCTCAACCAGCTCGCCCTTTGCAGTACTGTACTCCTCACATGGACCAATATATACAGGAGACAATGATAGGGTCATCTTGAGCTCGTGTACGGATCGTCAATGCCACATTTTATATATTTTATGTAATTTTTTCATTTTCATTTCCTGCGAGTTTACAACCATCTTAACAAACTGGAGCATTCATAGTGGTTTTCTTATGTCATTTTGCACATAAAACATAAAACAAGCATACGGGGATGATTTTGAACATCCAATCGTATATTTCTAAATTTTTTGGACCTCCTAAAAATGTTAAGCTGTGAACCCTGCGAGTCAAAGTCTAGACCACTTCCCTACCTCCTCGGTGACCATCACCTTGCTCCGGACAGCCTACAAGCTTTTATATGGAGGGATCCTTGCACATATGATCTTTGCAAAACCTACCAAGATTAAAATAGAACTTTTCATTACCACTGATAAATTTATTAGAAAAAGGTAACTAAATACATTGTTGGCCGCCACACATATCGTTATTAATCTATGTAGCCCAAAGGGCAAGGTCGTACGTTGTATATTTCTCACTCTATATATATGAGTGGGAGTGTCCCATTATTTTGATCTTTGAGTTTTAGTTTCTTGAACTCTCTTTGGAGACGAGTATTTTGGAGGACCCATCCTCCGGGTGCATGGCGAGAGCTAGCCTCTATTGCAAATTTGGGTTCCTGTTAGGGTTTGCAACACAACTCTGATTGGATCTCCTCCTTGTTACCACCTCCCAACAGTTTGCTCACCCGTCCCCGGCTAAATCGCGACAGCGCCTCCTCCCGTCTCCGACTCTAACGATTCAACACACATGCATCTCCCCCATCGCCGACGCGTGCATCCTGCAACGCCGTTGTCAGCACTTCGCTGCACGCGCCTCCAGCAGGGTACCGACCTGCTGACACCTTTCGGTTGTCCTCCTTCCAGCGCCGCGCCGTACGGTTACGCGCTCCGTCTCCATCGCCTCCTACAAGGGTTGCGCCTCCTCGTCTGCACCATCCAACACCTCTTCTGACCACCGCCCTATTCCAGTCGTTCAACGGAGCCTCCAACTACGCCGGCACATCGCTGTCGTATACCAACGCCCGATTTCTGCTTCGCAAGACTTGCAGCGACCGGTTTCGGCCTTTTTCCCATGTACAACCCATCATCCAACACACGATCCCAGTGCGCCTTCGGCTTCTGATGCTTCCACCCGTCCTCCTCGTCTCCAGTCGTGTTCGGTAGTACCTTCAGTGGACCGCACACACTTTTGTAGCATTCTGGTGCTTCTCACCGCTACTCTTAGACGCTTCCCATACTCGTTACTCGTTTAATGGCCCTCCACACTAACAAGAATGCCTCCGACACTACCTCCACTAACTTCCATCGCATGGATCACATCGAAGCACAGTTTGCGGATCTCACGCTCATCCTTCGAAAGCTTGCGACCACGACGGTATATCGCCCTTCAGTCACTCCATCGTCGCCACCGCTGTCGTCGCAACCACTTCAGCCAACCCCGGAGCACATGGGGTTTCTGCACCGCGCTGCGGACATCCACCCGGCCCATCTACGCCAGATCGAGATTCCTGTGTTAAACGCCAACAACCCTCTTGAGTGGCACGCCCACGCCGAGCAGTTCTTCAATCTTCAGTCCACCCTCGCCAATCAGAATGTCACCCTAGCCATATTCTACATGGAGGGTTCGACACTCCATTGGGTACGTTGGATGCGCCAGTAGGTTTCTGGCCTCACTTGGCCCACACTGAAATAGGAACTCCTCCGCTACTATGATGCCCGTCGGGCAGATAATGTTTTTTAGCGTCTTAGCTCCGTCCGTCAGACGGACACAGAGACCACCTACATCGACGAGTTCATCGCAGTCACAACACTCGTACCCGACCAAGCACCCAACCACTACCTGGTGTATTTTCTGTCGAATTTGCAACCCCATGTTCGGGCACGCATTGGGGTCCACAACCCATCTACTCTTTCCCATGTCATGGAGTAGGCTTGGTACCTCGAAGAGGAACTCTACACGGATCCACCATCTTCCTCGATCCAACCTCCCCACCAGTCGTTGGCGCTGTCGCCGTCTCTTCCACGCTTAACCCCCCGCCACCCCCCCCCCCCCCCGATGATGTTTGCAAAACCTTGCGTCGGTCAGCCTACAACCTTTTATAAGGAGGGATACTTGTACATATGATGTTAGCAAAACTTAAAATAGAATTTTTCATTACCACTGATATATTTATTAGAAAAGACCAACTTGATACAACGTTGGCCGCCACACATCGTTATTAGTCTATGTAGCCCTTGGGGCATGGTCATACGTTGTATCTTTCCCACTATATATATATGAGTGGGAGTGTCCCATTATTTTGATTTTTGAGTTTTAGTGTCTTGAACACACTTTGGTGAGAGGAGTGTTTTGGAGGACCCATTCTCCGGGTGCATGACGAGAGCATACCACAATTGCAAATTTGTGTTCATGTTAGGGTTTGCATCACAACTCTAATTGGATCTCCTCCTTAAATCCTCCTCCCGCCAGTTTGCTCGCTCGTCCCCGCATAAATCGCGTCAGCACCTCCTACCGTCTCCGACTCCAACGATTCAACTTGCCCGCATCTCCCGCATCGCTGATGAACGCATCCTGCCACGCTGTCGTCGGCTCTTCACCACGCGTGTCACCAGTAGGGTGTCGACCTGCTCACACCCTTCGACCGTCCGCTTTTCAGTGCCACACCGTACAGTCACGCTCTCTGCCTTCATCGCCACCTACAAGGATTGCGCCTCCTCGTCTGCAAAATCCAACCACTCTTCCGGCCACCGCCCTCTTCCAACCATTCGATGGCACCTCCAACATCGCATGCACCTCGCCGCTGTATACCAGCGCCCGATTTCTGCTTCGCAAGACTTCCAGTGACCGGTTCTGGCCTTTTTCCCATTTACGGCCCCTCTTCCAACGCACGATTCCAGCGGGCCTTCGGCTTCTGAAGCCTCCAGCCGGCCATCTTCTTCTCCAGTCACATCCGGCAACACCTCCAGCGAGCCTCATGCACTTTTGTAGCATTCCAGCGCTTCACACCGCTACTCCCAGACGTCTAACGTGCCCTTAACTCATTTAATGTCCCCCCACGCTAACGGGAATTCCTCCGAGACTACCTCCACTGACTTCCATCACATGGATCACATCGAAGCCCAACTTGCGGATCTCACTCTCCTCCTTCGAGAGCATACGACAACGGCGGTACATCGCCCTCCGGCCAATCCACCGCCACCACTTTGACCGCCCTGGTCCACATTGGGTTTTTGCACCCCGCTGCGGGCATCCACCAAACCCATCTATGCCGGATCGAGATTCCTGTGTTCGATGACACTAACCCTCTTGAGTGGCACGCACACGCCAAGCAGTTCTACGACCTTTAGTCCAACCCCGCTAACCAGAAGGTCACCCTAGCCAATATCTACATGGAGGGTTTGATACTCCATTCGGTACGTTGGAAACGCCAGCAGATTCCTGACCTCATCCGGCTCATACTGAAAGTGGAACTCCTCCACTAGTACGACGCCCACTGAGCGAGTAATGCTTTTGAGCGCATCAGCGCAATCCATTAGGCCGACACAGAGGCCACCTACATCGACAAGTTCATCGCAGTCGCTACGCACGTCCCCGACCAAGCCCCCAACCACTAGCTGGTGTATTCCCCCCGACGGGGATCCTTCTACATATGATGTTGGAAAAACCTATAAGCTTAAAATAGAACTTTTCATTACCACTGATAAATTTATCAGAAAAGACTAACATGATGCACCACTGGCCGACACACATATCGTTATTAGTCTATGTAGCCCTAGGGGCATGGTCATACGTTGTATCTTTCCCACTCTATATATTTGAGTGGGAGTGTCCAATTATTTTGATATTTGAGTCCTACTGTCTTGAACTCTCTTTGGTGAGAGGAGTGTTTTGGAGGACCCATTCTCCGAGTGCATAACGAGAGCATACCACTAATGCAAATTTGTGTTCCAGTTAGGGTTTGCACGACCACTCTAATTGGATCCCAACCTTGAGTCCGCCTCCCGATGATTTGCTCACAAATCCCCGGCTAAATCGCGTCGTTGCCTCCAACTCCAAAGATTCAACACACATGTTTCTCCCCCATCGCCAACACACGCATTCTGCCTCACCATCGTCGGCTCTTCGCCGCACGTGCCTCTAGTAGGGTGTCGACTTGCTCACACCCTTCGATCGTCCGGTTTCCAGCGCCGTGTCGTACGATCACGCTCTCTACCTCCATTGCCACCTACAAAAATTGCGCCTTATCTGCACCATCCAGCAACTCTTCCGACCCCCGCCTTCAGGAGCACATTCGAGTCTACAACCCGTCTACTCTTTCCCTTGAAATGAAGCAGGCTAGGTACCTCGACGGGGAACTCTACACAAACCCATCATCCTTCTCGATCCAGCCTCCCCACCAGCTGCAGCCCCCCTTCCTCGCTTGGCTCCCCCCCCCCCCCCCCGGAGCCCCAGATGATAGGCCCACGACCGACCTCCACAGCCGCAACTTCGGCTCCCACGGGCACCACAATGACCCCAGCACTTGTATCGCCAAGAGCACCTCGAGCATCGCCGTAAGGATCACTGCTTTCGCTGCGACAACCATACTCGTCCTCGTCTGTCCTCTCAAAAACCTGTGTATGTTGATTGGATCTGAAGACGATGTGATATCGCTGGGGTATCGCGGAGGCGGCAAGAGGTCGCCCGGCGTTGTCGGGCAACAGGCGGCGGCGGTAAGAGGTGAAGGGAGGAAGGGAGAGATTAGAGTAGAGGAGAATTAGGGTTAAGGAGAGACGAGGGTTCAGCCCCCACTAAGCAAATTGATTCCAGGATGCAAATAAAGTTTACATACCCCTCATATATATAGAGGTCTCATAGAAGCTTAAAAAGGAAATAAAGGAAATAACATAAAAGGAAATAACATAAAAGGAAATAATATAAAAGGAAATAACCTAAAAAGGAAATAACATAAAGTCGTCGGTGCCGCTACTCCCCCGTTCCTGTCTCGCCCTCGCCCGCGGTTGGAGTAGCTTCGCCACGGCTAGTCCCGTCCGCCGTCTTCCCTCGCCGAGTGTATACTCGCCACGGCGGCTCTTCCGGATGGAGATCGGTAACAATACCGCCGTCTGGGAAATCTGCCTTGTCCTCAAGGCAAAAATCTGGAAACTGTCGCCGGAAGTCGTCGCGTAATAACCACGTTGCCTCCTCCACTGGGCGATTCTTCCAAGCGACTCAGACTTCCTCCGGGCCGGCGGCGTTAGAGCGGTGGTGTCGGTGGCCGATGATGGCGTCGGGGTACAGAGAGTCGTCGTCGGGCTGTGCACACTCCACCGGTATATGGTCCATCGTGGGGTGGTCGCCGACGACGCGGCGGAGTTGGGAAACATGGAAAACCGGGTGTATCTTGGTGCCCTCCGGCAGACGAAGGCGGTATGCCACCGCCCCAATGGGGCTCATGATCTCGTAGGGCCCGTAAAAGCGCGGTGCCAATTTCGGGCAGGTCCGGCGGGCGGCCGAAAGTTGCCGATATGGTTGCAGCTTGATGAACACCCGATCGCCCACTTGGAATGAGAGGTCCCGACGCTTCTTGTTAGCAAAAGCCGACATCTTGGCTTGTGCTCTTTGTAAGTGGTGTTTGAGACTATCAAGAATGATATCCCGATCTTGAAGGTGCTCCGCTAGACTCGCCACGGGGCATTCCCCGGGTAGATGGCGAACGATGGACGGCGGGGGTCGACCGTAGACTATCTCGAACGGGGATGTGTTGGCTGCATGATGATAGGTCGTGTTGTAGGAGTACTCCGCCCAACACAACCACTTGGTCCAAGTGCCCGGTCGTTCTCCGATGAAGCAACGTAGGTACGTCTCAAGGCACTGGTTCAGCACTTCGGATTGACCGTCTGATTGCGGATGGTAAGTTGTACTCATGCGCAAGCGGGTGCCTTGGAGGCGAAATAGAGACGTCCAGAAATTGCTCAAAAATAGCGGGTCGCGGTCGCTTACGATGGACCGGGGAAACCCATGCAGTCGTACCACCTCCGTGATGAAGGCCTCGACCACCGTGGAAGCTGTGTAAGGATGACGCAGTGGTACGAAGTGCGCGTACTTGGGAAGTCGGTCCACCACGACTAGTATGCAATCGAATCCGCGGGAGCGAGGGAGGCGCGTGATGAAGTCCATCGCGATGTCCTCCCATATGTGATCCGGGATGGGCAGGGGCTGCAGCAGGGCGCTTGGGAACATCGTCTCGTATTTGGCCTTTTGACACGGAAGACACGCCGCCACATAGGCCTTCACTTGCTGAAACATTTGGGGCCAATATAAGGATGCCGCAAGTCGGCGGTAGGTGCGGAAAGCCCCGCGTGGCCGCCCGTCGGGGTGGAGTGGAACTCGGCTAATAATTGCAGAATCCGGTCCGAGGAGGCGGAGAGGACTAATCTGCCCCGGTGAAACAAACGGCCTCCCTCGAGCGTGTATGGCGGGTGCGCCCCCGGGTCGGCCACGAGGGCGGCTCGGATCGCCGCAAGTCGCGGGTCGCGGTCCACCTCTTGTTGGATACTTGCCGCCTCGTCCCAAATCGGTCTGGAGATGGCCGAAAGTTCCACCGCCTGTGGTTGGCGTGAAAGGGCATCGGCCGCGCTGTTTGTCCGCCCCGGCTTGAACTCAATGGAAAACTCGTAGCCGAGCAATTTAGCGACCCAAACTTGTTGCGTGGGCGTGACAATCTTCTGTTGAAGCAAGTATCGGAGACTATGGTGGTCCGTCCGAACCACGAACGGCCGGCCGAGCAAGTATGACCGCCAATGTTGCACGGCGAGCACTAACGCCATGAGCTCGTTTTCATAAGCAGAGCGGCTTCGCACGGCGGGCGAGAAGGCCCGACTGTAGTAGGCGACCGGTCGACCGTCTTGCATAAGGACCGCGCCGACCCCGGTGCCGGACGCATCGCATTCGACGATGAACTATTTGGAGAAGTCCGGCATGGCCAGAACCGGTCCGTGCACGAGAGCCTTTTGGAGGGCGGCGAAGGCGTCGGATGCCGCGGAAGTCCACATGAAGGGGCCCTCCTCCGAGAGCTTGAGTAGCTGGGTAAGTGGCCGCACCAAGGAGCCATAGTTCTTGATGAAGCGCCGGTAGTATCCGGTGAGGCCCAAGAATCCGCGGACCTCCCGAATAGAAGTGGGGGCCGGCCATTGCACGACCGCCTGAACCTTGTCCGCCTCCATTGCCACGCCCGAGGCCGAGATAGTGTGGCCCAAATAACTGACCGAGGTTGCACCAAACGAGCATTTCTTTCGGTTGAGGACCAGCTGGTGGTGCCGCAGTGTGCCGAAGTTGTTCCTAACGTGAACGAGGTGGTCCTGCCACAAACGACTAAACACCAAAATGTCATCGAAGAATACAAGAACATGCTTACGGAGGACCGGTCGAAAGATGTCGTTCATCGTTGCTTGAAATTTGGCGGGGGCGTTGGTGAGCCCGAACGGCATGACGAGAAACTCGAAGTGGCCGTCATGGGTCCGGAAGGCCGTCTTCTCGATGTCCTCCGGCCGCACCCGGATTTGGTGGTATCCGGCGCGGAGATCCAGCTTGGTGAAGTAAGTCGCTCCCTGAAGCTCGTCCAACAGTTCTTGAATCATCGGAATCGGATAGCGATCCGACACCGTCGCCTTGTTAAGCTCCCGGTAGTCGACGCAAAAAAGCCAACTAACGTCCTTTCGTACAAGCAAGACGGGGCTAGAGAAGGGACTGGCGCTGGGGCGGATGAGGCCACCCAATAACATTTTGCGGACTAGACGTTCCATTTCGTCCTTCTGGGCGTGACCATATCGGTACGGCTGGACGGAGATGGCGGCGACGCCCGGTTGGAGGAGAATCGTGTGGTCGGTTGCCCGCGGTGGTGGCAGCCCCCGAGGCGTAGTAAAGATGTCTGAGTATTCATCGAGCATCGAACGGAAATCCGTGGGAAACGACGCAGTGGAGTCGATGGTCTCGACCGCCCAAAGCCACGCGGTGAAATCCACGTCCGCCACCCGGGGGAGCGCGCGAGCCGAGATAGGGGAGCGAAGGAGTGTTGCGTCGCCCGCGAGGTGACAGGCACGGCCGTGGTGGTGGAACCGCATGGTCATGGCCGCCCAATTCACACGGACCTCGCCTAATGTATGGAGCCAAGCCACTCCAAGAATGAGGTCCAGCCCGCCTAATTCAAACACATAGAAGTCCGCCGTGATGTCGTGCCCACGGAGAGCGGAACGCCCAAGCATTGCCCCAATGTAGGTCGACGGCGGCCGTCCCCCAAGCACACCGTGAAGGCCGGCGATGGCAAGACCGGAAGCTCCAAGGCGCGCGCGACGTGGCGAGAAATGAAATTATGGCTTGCACCGCTGTCGATCATGACGATCACCGGCCGCCCGCGGATAGTGCCGGCCATCTTCATGGTGCGAGGGCCGGTGATGCCGCCCACCGAGTATAACGGCAGCACCAAAATGTTGAGGGCGGCGTCTGCGCCCGGGGGTCCGTCATCATCCCGGATGGCGAGTGCGTCGAAGTCAGCCATGGTGACTTCGGAATCCTCCTCGACGAATAAGGCGTGGAATTCCTTCACGGTGCATACATGCTGCGGTGAGTAAGGTTGGCGGCACAGGAAACACAGCCCCTTACGGCGCATCTCGTTGTAGTCCTGGCTGGAGATGCGATAAGTGGTATCCGGCCGCGGCGGGCGACTTCCGCCAGCCGGAGGAGGTCGGTCCCGCGATGCTGGCGGTCGGGATGGATGTGGTGGAGGGGTCGGCCCCGGGCGGATTCCCAAATCAGCCTCCACTGCGAGAGCCAAGTTGAGGGCGTCAGAGACGGAGCGCAGGTGGTGGGTGCGGATCCGAGAACGGATGGAGGGCAGTAGGCCTTGGAGAAAAAAACCGAGGTAGTGGTCAGGTGGAAGGTCGGGTACCTCTGTTACCAAGGCCACAAATTCATCAATATACGTATCCACGTCGGCCATTTGGCGGGCGCTGCAGAGGCGTTCAATAGCTGACCCGGTGTACCGGGAGTCATAACGAGTAATCATTTCCTGTTTGAACTCATGCCACGAGATAGAAGGTTGCACTTGACGGAGCCAACACGCCCAGTGAAGTGCCGACCCGCTGAGACCTACTACTGCTGTGCTGATGCGGTCCGCCGGCGGTGTTCCGTTGAGGTCGAAGAACTGTTCTGCTCGTGCAATCCACCCCAAGGGGTCGACTCCAAAGAAGTCTGGAATATCGAGGAGCGGTGTCGCCCGACTGAGTAGCGGTGGCGGGGCGGGTGTTGGCGGAAACATGGACGGAGTAGGCGGCATGCCTAGGATGGACCCGACGTCGGTATGGGCGGTAGAGCCCGACGACGGCGTGGCTGTGACGGGGGGGGGGGGGGGTGGAGAGCGTCCAAACGCCCTAGGAGCAGTGCTTGACCAGCGATGATGGCCTCCATGGAGGATTGGAGGGTGGCGAGATGGGCATCGTGGCGTTGGCGGGGCTCATCGGCGTTGTCCGCGGAATCGGCGGGGGTGGATCTCGTGTTGGGTGCCATGGGAGGACGTTCCGGCGGCGCGAGGAGGGCGGAGATGGCAGGTCGGACCAATGATACCGCTGGGGTATCGCGGCGGCGGCAAGAGGTCGCCTAGCGGTGTCGGGCAACAGGCGGCGGCGGTAAGAGGTGAAGGGAGGAAGGGAGAGATTAGAGTAGAGGAGAATTAGGGTTAAGGAGAGACGAGGGTTCAGCCCCCACTAAGCAAATTGATTTCAGGATGCAAATAAAGTTTACATACCCCTCATATAATATATATAGAGGTCCCATAGAAGCTTTAAAAGGAAATAAAGGAAATAACATAAAAGAAAATAACATAAAAGGAAATAACATAAAAGGAAATAACATAAAAGGAAATAACCTAAAAAGGAAATAACATAAAGTCGCCGGTGCCGCTACTCCCCCGTTCCTGTCTCGCCCTCGCCCGCGGTTGGAGTAGGTTCGCCACGGCTTGTCCCGTCCGCCGTCTTCCCTCGGCAAGTGTATACTTGCCACGGCGGCTCTTCCGGATGGAGATCGGTAACACGATGACCCTGATTTTGGTGACTTGAATCTGCTAACGCTCCCTGGAGAGCCCTATGGACCTCGACTTTGAGGACAAGGTCGGTTTTTAGGCAGGCGCGTTGATACGACCTTGTCCGCAACACATATTGCTATTAGTCTATGTAGCCCTAGGGGCATGGTAGTATATTGTATCTTTCCGACTCTACATATATAAGAGGGAGTGTCCCTTTTTATCTTTGAGTCTTAGTGTCTAAGACTATTTTTGGAGAGAAGAGTGCTTTGAAAGACCCAACCTCCGAGCGCTTGACGAGAGCTTGCCTCTCGGTTGTATCTTTCATGTTTACTATTATGCATTGCAAATTTGTGTTCCAGTTATTTTAGGACTTAATATGGCTAGCTCGTATCACAACCTTAAGAGTTTGAGGTCATCACATCAACTTATAAACCATCAACAACTCCACATGCCACCAAGGTGATGGGCATCATAGTTTAAGATTAGTTCATCGGGTCCCACACGAACCTATATATACAGGAGAAAGAGATAGAGTCATCTTGAGCTCGTGTGGAATCAACAATGACACATTTTATATATTTTTATGTAATTTTTTCATTTTAAATTCATATGATTTTATAACCATCATGATCGAAGGATCTGGAGCATTCATAGTTGTTTCTTATCTCATTTTGCATATAAAACAAGCATGAGCGTCATAGTCTAGACCACTTCCCTACCTCCTCCCTTGGTCGGCGATCACCATGCTCCGGCCAACCACCACCCCAACCATCCCACTCACCATTACTTATAATCACCATAACTATCCTCACCACAAATAACTACTATGACTCCACACACCTCCTCATAATTACCCCCACTAGATTTCATATATCTACCTTAACCACACACTATCCTTCCGATAACTACTTCAACCACGCACTATCCTTCCGATAACTACTTCAACCACGCACTATCAACTACCACAAATACCACATCCAACCATCCCAAACTACACACTCCTTCCTTGAAAACTACCACAACCACCCTCCAATGTCATAACTATCCGTAATTATCCACTTCCCAACAAAATCCTGCAGTAAAAACTGATCTCACGCCTCTTTTCTAACCACCCATCCGCTGAAAATTCACTCCATTTCTAGCCATTGAACTTTTCCTACCATTCAGCTGGAATGCTATCACTTTCCTGAACAGGTCCCCCCACCAGCCCCTCCCTTCCAGTATCTCAGCAGGATAGGTTCCAAGTTCGCCGTGACTTTCCCGTCATTAACTGCTACACACTGACACTCTCAGCTACCCTCTTCAATCCACTGCATAATCCAGCACTGAGCACCCCGGCTGAACCCAACCAAATCCTCACGAGGCCTGCAGCCCCCACCCATAAACTAAAGACCACCTGTACTAGATTGATCAAATAGTTTGTTGCTTAGTGAAACTACTGATAGACAACAGGTTGTTGGAAAATGAAGGAACTAACATCACCGATATCAGAGGTAGGATCCAGGGAAGCTCTTATGACACATTTATCAAAAATAGAGGCTAATGAGCTATCTTCTCTAACAATACTATAGCACGGAACATGGTAGGTGATCTGATTAATGGATCATTTTATATATTGGAAGCAATTCATGAAGAATTAGATCAATCGAATTTGTAATAAAATACTTGGGCAGAAATCCCAAAACTTGATCATATACACATAAAGCTAACAAACATTAAACAGCCAGATTCCTAGCAAAAATCAGACTAAATGAGCACACTACAACACAACAATAATGACCAATTCAAGGAACAACTAGCAGCACTACAATGGATAACACTATACATACCAAAACAACGGACAACTGCCACAGAGCTATCAGAGCTCAAGTGGATAGAAGACCCAACAACGACTAACCATCAAAGCACAATCTGCGCGTACACATGAACTACCCACATAAGGGCAAAGACTTCGGCAAATAGCTCGGTGGACCGACGGAGGAAATCTGAGCAGTTCGGAGAGTGGGGAGAATATTGATGCAAATTGTGCCGCTGCAAGCCCGTAAGCAATGTGTTCCCATTAATGTCGATCACCTACCTTGCGTGTCATACCACACAGCACAACTTCAATCTCCATCTTCCATCAACATATCATCTTGCCTCACGCGCTGACCTTCTAACGCATGACCCAGACGAGACAATGATAGTCATAAACATCAAGGCCATCGGAAAAACCGTCACACGATATCGTGACCGACACAATGACCTTATGGATTCCATGCAAGCAACTATTCTGAAGATTGACGCTTAGGTAATGCAGCTCCATCAAGCCATCACCGGGCCTTCTTGGCTTTTACGGACAAACCCTCCTCACTCAGTCACTCGGCCCACCAGCAAACTCAACTTCCCTCTACCCGACAGTGGTTGATGCCTTCACACATGCTGCAAGCACTTTAGAGGGGCCCTATTTCAAAGGCACAGATCTCATGGGCTGAATCCTGAAGGCATGATCTAAACAAGACAATGACAGTCACAACATTGAGGCCATCGGAAAACCCTCACGCGACATCGTGACTGACAGGATGAACTTATGGATTTCATCCAAGCATCCATCCTCAAGATTAACACTCAGGTAGTTCAGCTCCATCAAGCCATCACCAAACATTTTTGGCTTCTATAGACGACCCCTCCTAGCTTGGCCCACCAACGAACTCAACTGGTCTCCACATGATAGTGGTCGATGCCTCCACACATGCTCGACGCACTTTAGAAGGGACCTATTTCAAAGGCACGGATCTCATGGGTTAAATCGTGAAGACCAAAGGGTTTCCATAATCCTTATGGGGGAAGGCTCCAAGCTCCAATGAGTTTGTTGGTTGCGGATCACAACACATCTTACATGGTCAAAGCTCAAAGAAGAATTAATAAAATGCTATGAGCGACACTATTCTGGTGACATGGTGGTATGGATGTGTGGGCTTTCAATGGACATGCTCCCTTCACGGAAACATTGAAGAGTTCATTGAGCTCGTCGACCATGTTCTTGTCTTATCACCTCGCCATTATTCGGGCCTTCATGCAAGGACTTCAACCATATATTCGCTCCTGCCTCTGCACCAATCAATCCATTACCATCGCAGATACCGTGGATTTGCTTGATTGGTCAATGTTGATTTCTTTGTCAAGATCACCGACCACATCCACCCACCCCCACCCCACATCCCTCATCATCTACCTCATATCCCACAGCGCCAAAATACTACCCCCATCTACCACAAGACAACTCTAACCTGACCACCCTCCTCATACTCACCAAACACCTCCAATCACAAACCTCCATTCCAACCCAAACCTTCTCGCTCACCACTTCTCCCACCAAGAACACATTGAACTCTGTGAAGAGGTTTTTCTTTTGATCTAAGTAGTCGTGCGCGCCATGATTACCCCGTGAAAGAGCTGCATGCAATCATAGGGAATGATGACTCAAAGGTCACCATGGAAACTTTGAGATAACTGCAGCATCGGCTCAACAAAACAATTTTATAGGCTAGATGTTTCAAGCTACTTCGTAGGGGTAATCTTTAAACTCTGCACAGTGAAACTTAAGGTGCAACTTTAGGTTCTAATCACAGGATTTAGTGACTAGATTGAACCTGGAGACAGCCAAGTTTAACCATTCTTTGGAGCCACAACTATATAAGAAGAATTTGTCAAAGCACGTGGGCACTTATACTATCAGGATGGATTTCTACGCCTATGGCCTGGATGTGATCCTGGGAGTCGCTTGGTTACAGAGATCGGGGTAGGTTCCAGTCAACTTGCCCAATTGATTGTTTGTTTTGAACTGGAGGTGCAACCCCATGAGTCATGTCCATCGTGGAGGTGTCCCTTTTGCAGACATTTCATCATTATCGCATCGTTACCAACTGCCTTAAGAAAAGGCGTTTCATCTGGATCAAGGAAGCTAGGCACGTCTTCCACATAAAAGGAAAACTCACAAGTGCACTCCTTTTTGCACTCCCAAATTTTAAATACCTATAGGTTGATTGTGACACATACAATTGGTGTTTTGTTCATTCAAATGGGTTGACATATTGCAAATTTTAGTAAAACGTTGAATGACTAAGGGGCTAGATACTTAGGGAGCTCATTGAGTTCTACATTATTGTTCAAGCTCTTCACTATTAGCGGCATTATCTAATCGTGTGTGAGTTAGTATTAAAAATAGATCATGAGGCATTGAAACATCCAAACTCCTAAAAGAAGATTAGGCAACAGGCCAAGTGGACGGCATACTAACAGTTTATATTTCATCTGAGGCATAAATCGGCTGTCTCAAATGGAGTAGTTGTTGCACTTAACTGACCCATATTTATAGGCACGCCATAATAGCATATTTTTTACTTATATTTCCAGAAGGTCTTATACCATATTGATTCATATTTTGGAGATAACCGGACCACCTATTAATCTTTTTTACTTGGTGCATGTTGAATAGCTAGTCGACAAATGTCGAGTAAAGTTGAGTTTTAAACTTCGATTGGGTGTTAGCTTGCACCATCCAGTAATCCTAAGACATGAATGAAATAAGTATGTTTCACTTTATCAAGATGTTTTGTGAAGATAATTAGCCCTCTGATTATCTGTATAAATGAGTTCCAAAGAAACTTTTATTTTCTACACATTGTCTATAATGAAGTGATGTTGATGCAGTGGCAGAACGGCGCGGGATGAATGCAACCTAATATGTGACAAGATGATGAATATGCAAGAGTAGGTCCGCACAAACAATTGCAGCAGTAATTAATCAATATGAAAATTAACAAAGGCACTAACGTTCCCAAAACCTTAATTAAAGAAAACAAGAAATGTTCACAAATGAGCTAGGTGCAATTATTTCAAGCTCGTGCGGAATTAACCCTGCAAGTCATACATCCACAGATACTAATAACACATAAAATAAACATCCACTACAAAGTCAGGTGCCAAAATAAACAACAATAAAGGATAGAACTTTATACCATAGTTCACTCATGCAGGCGGCAGTGAAGATGGTTATGGGTGGCATCAAGAGTTGAAGCACGAATCGGGATTGGTGGTGGTTCGAATGGGCTTAGGTAGTGGTTGTAGTAGAAGAGGGTGGATGTAGGGGTCACGGTGGGGGGAATTTATGGTTGGCGATAGTGGGGTAGACTGGAGGTGGGCGGCTGGTCTGGACTGAAAGATGAAAGGGGAGGTAGTCGGGCTGGGAGGGACTGACGGGGTGAGATTGTCAAGAACAGTAAGGGTATGTTTGGTGGAGAGGGAAACGGGGTAGAGGTGCGGGGATAAAGGTGGACTAGACATTGACGGGGAGGGGTTTGTCGTGGATCCGACGGGAGGGAGGGGAGACTACAGGTGTGGGAAGATGAAAGGGGAGGAGGACTTACTGTGGCCGACGGTGAGGAGAAAGGAGGGGGAGGCGGAGGCGGAAGGGGCAAAAGAACTGGCATCACACCTGCGAAGGAATCCCGACGTCGTGCGTAAAGGATTTTGACTGATGGTTCAAGAAGTTAAAATTGAACACTCGATGTCTTTGAACCGCCTTCTGCCACCTATATATAACCCTAAAATCAAAAACTATTGCATAAAAACTGAAAAATCAAATAAAATCACATGAATCGGCTCAAACTGTCTGGGACCGATCAGGCGTAAAATATAAGTCAAAATATAAGATGTAATATATGAACTCGACTCGAATCAACCATCAAGACACAACACGGATTCGGATCGTCCGACTAGGCAGCGGATCACTGGCCCATATGGGAATATACCTGTGTTGGGCGCGGCGAGCCATCACCTCCCCTGGCTTTAAAGCACTCATCTCCGGTGAGTGAAGATGGTCGTACTCATTGTGTAGCCGCGGGGAGAGTCTCTCAAGCTCCTCAGAAGAAATCGAAGTAGCATCATGTAGAGGTCAACTGCTCCAACGGATAAGATAGCGCACTATATCTCGCCAGCCTGCGGTGTAGAAGTCGTGACTGATGATCTGAAGTATGTCATCTGTGGAAGTAGATGGCTCCGACTGTAAGGTATCTCCGTCTGACTGATGGGTCAGTGGAACCATCGGGGGTGCAATGCGTTCCTCATGGGGCGAGTCCGCGTATGGCAATAGAGAGGGACTGGTGGGGGCAATCAGAGATGAAGGCTCTGGTAGGGGGCTATAAGAGATAAAGGCTCAGGTAGAGGTGTCGAGAAAGGATCCACATACACGTGCTCCTCGTAGTAAGGAGTTAGAGTCTCTACGTTGAATACTCGGTTAATGACCATACCATGAGGGATGTCAATCTAATATGCGTTTGTACCAATTCGTCGTAGGACTGTCCAGGGGCTCATTCTGCGAGCGCTAAATTTCTTTGTTGGTCCTTGCAGCACCCTCTCTGGTCGAATCCAAATCAACACTTGTTCTCCCGCCTCAAAGATTTGTTCCCGCCTATGCTGGTCTAGTGGATCCTTATAATAATCATTACTAGCTACAATTTTTTTACGGACTGACTCATGAAGTGCATGCACATGTTGTATGAAATACTCTACCGACTCAATGGATCTAGACTCGAGGGGAATATCCATCAAGTCAATAGGTTTCCAAGGCTCATACCCTTAGATACCCTAATATATAATGGAATTGACTCAAACTTATGGTCCTATTGACAGAGCAATTATATGCAAATTCGGCTATGAGGGGAATAAAATTCCAGGTAGACGTATTATTCCCAACAAGACAACGTTGTAGCGTCCCAAGACTACGGTTAACAACCTCTGTTTGCCCATCAATCTACGGATGGTGGGCGGAGGAAAACTTCAAGGTTATATCAGTGTTCTTCCATAATGTCTTCCAAAAATAACTCATGAAACGCACGTTGTGATCAAAGACTATAGAAGTGGGAATTCCATGATATGAGTGCACCATTTCCATTCAAGTGCACCGAATGTGCCACGCAAGTCAAACAACAAATAAAGTACAATAGCATATAAGAGTTAACAAGTCCAAGACAATAGTTCAAGACCAAAGCATCCAAACAAGAGAAATAAAACCCCCATACCTCGATTTACTCATGCATGTGACGACAAAGATTAGGGATGGAGCGGTGATGGGGGTGTATTCGTGGCGTGTAGTGTGGATCTGCGAGTGGGCTACTGTTGGAGGGGTGCGTAACATAAACTTGGGAATTTTCGGGTTTTGTTGGGCAGCGGGTTTGGGGTGCTGGAAGGGGTTTGAGGGCTGGGTGTCTAGTGACAGATTTGAGGAGGTGAAGGGGCGGTTGTTGGCTTGGGAGAAAGGCTGGTCGGATGGGGGTGGGGTAGATCAGGAAGAAGGCGGGACAGAAGAAGGGGTGGTGGGCTGGGAGAAAGGGGAATGGAGGCGAGCCGGCAAGTTATGGCCGGACAGGGACGGACGCCAGGAAAATGCTGCGTGAGGCGGGTTGCCGGTGAGGGATAGCCTACAGGGAGGTCTCCGGGGCTTGGGAGAAAAAGGGGAGGCAGGGATGGGGCTGCCGGAGGCTTACCGGGGCTCAGAGGGGGAGGCCGACTAGCGGAAGCAGGGAAGAACACGCATACGGGTAAGAATCCACCGATACAGACCGTCTGGTTGCCAAAAGCAACTCCAGATCCCTAACACAACCACACGAATGAGTATAAATAGGGGAAATAAAATTAGGGCATCCCGATGGACGGACCATAACGATTGGGCCAATCAGGGGCCAAAACAACACAAAATACCTAAGGTAATATAGTAAAAAGATTTGCAGCGATCATCCGAGCGCATCCACGGACTCGGATCTCCCAAATGGGTCGCCGATCACCGCTTCCTGCGGGAAATGCATGCGTGTGGGTCGTCGATCGCCATCAACTCCCCCCGACTTGAAAGCACTCATCTCCGGTGTGTGAGGACTATCGTACTCTCGGCGTAAGTCCAGGGCGAGTCTCTCGAGCTCCTCAGCAGCAATCCAAGTGTCGTCAGAAACCAGGCGAGCGAGCCAAATGAACAAGGTAGCACAGAACCATCTGACTGCCCATCGTCGTGAAGTCGTGAACCACAATCTGTAAAGCATCGCCGGTGAGCGCAAACGACCGTCGAAGCGATGTATCTCCGTCTGGGACTGGTGTTGGGGGCTTCCTACCAGGTAGTGTGGTTCTCCGAGGGGTGCTCAACTGTCCGCACCTGCCTGAGCAAGGTGGGTACTAAGGTGCCAGATGGGGGTGGGGCAAGTTGTGGCTCAGGGGTAGTTGGGGACAATGGGTCCACATACACTCGCTCCTCGCAGTAAGGAGTTAAATCTTCCACATTGAACACCCGATGAATCACAATTGCTGACGGGATATCAACCTTATAAGCATTTGCACCAAATCGTCGAGTAACTGTCTAGGGGCCCGTTCGACGGACACGTAACTTCTTCGCTGCCCCCAGGGTGAGTCTCTCAGGTTGAAGGCGGATTATAACTTGGTATCCAACGTCAAAAACTTGTTCCTTCCTATGCATATCAACATGAGCTTTATAAATTTCATTACTGGCGGTGATCTTTCTTAGGGCTGTCTCATGTAGTGCGTGTATATGATAAACAGACGACTCAACAGACCAATGACGTGAATGATGAACCCAAATGATGACATGAAGTGCATGTATAAGCTGAATGAATGACTTGACAGACTTATGTAGATGATGGACCCAAAAGATGACATGCTCGCATGAATGATGCATGAAAAACATGACAAGCACGATACACTGACATTCAACCCGCTTTATGTGGCGAAAGTTCCTTGAAAGAGGTGGTTTATCAAGGGGTTCGTCGGGAGAAGGGTAGTAAAACTCAGTGAGTGTGCGATGAGTATTAGAATGACCGTATGAGACGTCAACACTCCAATATTAACTCACCTGGACCCTATTATCCCTCAAGGAACGTGCCGCATTAGGCGGCTCACCAGGAGGTATGTAAGAAAATTAGTCGCGAATGTGACGGTCACCTGAGTGCGTAGCAGAGACACTGAAAGAACTAGTGCCTACTCACCTAGAGGGGGGGGGGTGAATAGGTGTCCTTTTTCTTTTTTTACTTTAAAGGCAGAAATACAGTACTGTAAATGCAATTCTACAATTTTCACAACACAGCAATCATACAATCATACATACACAGAGTGCACACAAGATTTATAGTGGTTCCCCAAGGTCTGGGTACATCCACTTTCCCCCTTCGCCTATCTAGTAGTGTACTAGATTCGGCCTAACTTCTTCACTTCTTCTCAGATCCTCAGATCTTACAACTCAGAACCTCAAACAGATTCCTACAACTCAGAATGTCCTCACTCCTACAACTCAGGCACAAAGCCTTACCACTCAGTCTTCACCAAGACCTACACTCAGGATAAACAGCCCTACCTCAGCCTACAATCAAGGCCTACACTCAGAGAATAGAATCTCCTACACTCAGGCACAATAGCCCTACCTCAGCCTTTATAAAATAGGCTTACAGCTCAGATCCCTTAGGATTCTACAGAAAATAAAGTTTACAAAGTGTTTAACCACAACTCTGAAAGAGAGAGATGAGTTGACTGGCTTCTTGATGAGTTCTTGATAGAACTTTGCAGAGATCAACCTCCCTTGAATTTCTTCAAAGCTTCTTGAATTAGAACACAGTAGAGTTGAGTCTCCTTTGAAGATGATCTTCTATCAACTTCTGTCTTGAGAATCAGATCTCAATCTGAAACTTACTTTACAGCCTAGTTCAACAGTTGTTCTTCTAAGAAGGAGCTCTCTCTCTCCAACTTCTTAGATCTTCTCTTGAAGGTCTTCTTCTTTGTTGTGTTGTTTTTTTTTTCAATTCATTGATCACTTCTATTCATTCTGTCGAAGGAGAAAGGTCTATAAATAGTCTTCCTCCAAGGTAACCGGCTGATCTGGTTTCTAACAATCTTCTAACAGCTCTGACAGTTGCAGTTGACCGGTTGAATTGGCAGCTGTCAAGTCATCCAGTCACTTCTTGAAATCTCTGTCACTGTCTGAAAGTGTCGAGACAGATAGTCATTATGTGTCGACACAAATAGACTAAGTGTCGACACAAGTAGACTAAGTGTCGACACTAGACTTCATGGTGTCGACACAACTACTTGTGTTGTTGTAACAGCTTCTCGACACTGCTTCTTCAGAATGTGTCGACACTGATCCTGAGTGTCGACACAAGCCTTCTGTAGAATGTGTCGACACTGATTGAGTGTGTCGACACAAGTCCTTCTTCAATACTTAGTTGATTTTTGTTGTGTGTCGACAGAACTTCTTTGTGTCGACACAACTTCTTGTGTTGAAACTTGCTGAGTGTCGACACATCTCCTTTGTGTCGACACATGCCTTCATGTGTTGAAACTCTACTGAGTGTCGACACATCTCTTTTGTGTCGACACATGCATTCATGTGTTGAAACTCTGCTGAGTGTCGACACATCTCCTTTGTGTCGACACATGCCTTCATGTGTTGAAGTCTCGCTGAGTGTCGACACATCTCCTTTGTGTCGACACTTGTACGTAAACTTTGTTGAAGTTCGCTGAGTGTCGACATAGCCTCCTGGTGTCGACACTTTTGATGTCAACAAAATTTCTCTGGGTGTCGACACTGCTTCTAAGTGTCGACACAGATTATGTAGACAATTCTTCACTGTGTGTCGACACTGCCTGTATGTGTCGACACATTTTTTCTGGTGTCGACTCTGCCTTCCTGGTGTCGACACATTTACTCCAAGTGTCGACACTGCTTCTCTAGGTGTCGACACAAGCCTTCTTAAGTGTCGACACTTTTCTTCTAGCTGTCGACATATGGACTTAGAAACTTTTCCTACAATCCTGCAGTTACTTAACCTGCACAAATAAACTCAAAGCACATCAAATACACCTTGATGTATATCATTGAGTAGGGTGAGGTTTCTTCAAATCAGGTACATATAATCCAATGTACCCAACAATCTCCCCCTATTTGGAGAAGTCATAACCCTTAGTCAATGATATACACCAAACATAACAAATTCTCAGTATGATGTAAAACAGTATTATATGACAGGGTAAATACTTAAACATGTATAAACAGAACATGTATAAACAATTATCTCAGAACAATAATGTAGTAAATTGAACATATAACATTGTTCTTACAACTTCAAACATTTTCATTAATCAAAAGTTTACATAGAGTTAAATGCAAATGATTACAAATTGTAAACTTAAGAAAATTCTATCATATGGCTGCTCTGGTTCCTTGATTACAATGCCCTTTCCAGATTGAATCTTTGCTTGGACTGGAGCATCATTGTCATCAGCAGGCTTCTTCCCTTTAAGATCTTTCTTTTTCTGTTCTTCAGCCCTTATCTTCTGTCTTTCAAAATAGTGATAAGCCTTAGAGAAATACTTGTTAGTCTTCTGTGCATTAGGAGGTAGCTTCCCTAATTTAGCCTTCCTTCTGTATTGTACTATGGCCTCTTGCCTAGCCTCATGTTTCTTCCATTCCTGATCAGAATACCATTTGCCTCTCTCTAGGAAATTATCCTTAGCAGCCTTCCAAGCAGTCAATATGATATTCCTAGAGGTTGGGCTCCATTGCTCAAAATCTGGCCTTAATTCAGCTTGCTCTCTGAACCTTTTCTTAGATAATTGGGTCTCTTGTTCTTTTAGAACTGCCTCTGGCACATGCTGTACAACTTTTTTAAGAATAACATTCTGATTACCCTCAGGAGGACTATACATAGACTGTACCTCCTAATGTATCATGTCAAAATCAGCAGGAGGGTATATCACTTGAGCCACTTCAGCTTGCTCTCCTCCAAAGTATGCAGGATTGATGCCAGACTCTGCTACATTATCATCATCACATAAAGGTGGATATCCAAGGGTAGCTCTGATAGAGTTTGAAATCCATTTTGCATGATCAGAGCTTACTTTGACTAATACACTCTCCCCCTTTATGACTTCTCTTTCTATATGATCCCTAAGATCATCCTTTTGGAATCTTATCTAAGCATTCAAATAGTTAACTTCATCCTTATAAAAAGGTTTTAACCTTTGGAGCTTTTCAGTAATTGTCTTCTGAGAATCTTCAATGGCAGTTTTAACAGTTGTTAGGCTCTCTTGTAGGTGCTTATCAAAGGCTTCTTTGGCAGTAGCAATTACAGCAGTCTGGGCAGTAGCTATATTTTTCATTTCAGTGACAATGGCATTATGAGAAGCAGTTAGATTATCATTCATTCTAAGCTGATTCTCCAGGACATATCCTTGTTTGACTGTCAAGTCATCAATTTGTTTTTTTATATTCTCTTGATGAGTAGCCAGATAGACCACTGCATTCCCTCTTTATGGAAACAATCAGTCATTTCTTTCTTGTTTTGATTCACTTCAAATCTTATAGATTTTATGTCTTGAGCAAGATCAAATTGAAGTGATTTATGGTCTTCATCCATATAAGTTTGTAAAGCCTTCCTTTGCTCATCTAGCTTTATGTGCAATGCCACCATCAGAGAACTATAATCAGTAGTTGGTGCAGGCTGTGGAGCAATTGTCTGTAGTGTTTTCTTGTAGGTCTGACTTCTTCTCTTGAAGACCTGGAACTTCCTTTTCTTGGCTCTAGCAGCCTCTTCATCCTCTGAAGCAGAAGTGCTAGCAATATCTACTCTATTCTTAGGACTACGATGTAAATCCTTCTCAGTCCTTGGTAGCTCCTCAGCAATTCTTTGCTCCTCAGTCTCTTGTCTAGCAGTCTCCTCTACAGGCTCTTCTTCAAGATTTACCTTCTCCCCCTCAACAGTCGCTATCTCTCTCTCAAGGTCTGTCTGTATAAGATCAGGGAACAGCTCTTCTAATGTAAACTCATGCTGAGGTTGTACAGGAGAATCTCTTATTTCTGGATCAACTGAGTCTACTTTATCAGCAACTGATGTGTCCTCCATGACAACATCTTGTGGTTCACTATGTAACTGTGTTTGCTGATCAACATCAAGTAATGATTCAGTCAAAACTTCATCCTCAATAGGGAAATTTAATTGATTGACTTCAGTAATTACCTCTAGTATGGTTTGTGTAGCCCTTTCACTTTCTAATTGAGTTGGCTCATCCACATGTAGAGGCTCCCTCTAGAGTGGATCCAGGTGAATAGGGCTAGCTGATGGTAGCTCCCCCTGCCTCTGAGCATCTTCTTGTCTTGCTGGTGACTGTCCAGCATGGTCATCTTCTCCATCATCAGAACTAAAAACCACTTGTTCCTCTGAGCTACTTGAGGATTCTTGAGCCACAATGGCTGTCTTCTTCTTCTTCTTCTGAGGTGTTTCTTTTTCTGGAGTTGGCATTTCCTTTGTTAACATTCTATCCCAGCTTGAGAAAATTCTTACATTCATTCTCCTCATGTGTTTTATCTTTGAACCTGCGGCTTGGTTCATCACTTCAGGAATACTTCCAGCTAAGTATAGACTCAGAATTCTACCCAAATTGGGTTTCTTCAGGCTCTCTTTTATCTTATCAAACATGACTGCAGACCAATCAGTATTAAGTTTGAAAATTATCCTTGTCATCAAACTGAACATGTGAGCTGAAATTCTATCATGCCCACCAGGCTTGCTCAGTATCACCTTGCCCACAATTTCAGATAAGAACTTGCCCTGCATGTTCATTCCTTTCCTGTTGAACACTGATCCAATCTTCAGGTTTGAATCAAGTCCACACCATGCCAGTGCCTCCCTTATCTTTGAAGCAGATACATCTTCCTCTTCTTTAGTTTTAGGGAGACGTAGAACTTTTCTTAGAGTCTTATGGGAGACCTTCACCTTTGCCCCATGAACTTTGGACTTAATCTTGAGTCCAGATTCATCAAGAGTAGCTGCACTCAAGAATTCAAGGACCTCCTTCTTCCAGATCTTGATTGGTTCTGATACAAGATACTCTAATCCAGTCTCGACAATTAGGGTTACCACACCTTGGATTTCTGGTTCCACGTCATCAAAGGCGTGTCGCACGAGCTCATATCCTTCATTAATGTTCTCTTCTAGCTTGGGCGTCATTAGGGTTTGAAGAAATTTTGAATTTAGAGAAGAGAGATATCGATACACAAGTTTGGTCTCGAAATTAAGGTGAGCGTGTCGACAAACAATGGTGAAAACCTATTTATACCTTTCTAAAATTGAAGGGGAAAAGACGCGTTAAAATACTTGAATTGTGTCGACACTGTGGAAAAGTGTCGACACTTACTTCTAATATCTCGACAACTATGTGTCGACACAAATATAGTCGACAGAATATATGTGTCGACACTTATATATCTCGGCTCGACACTTAGTCGAGACTCTACTAGTTCATGTGAACCTTAAAAACATCTCTAAGCTATCTAGGGACATCCTTGTCAGAGGATTGTCTTCTGTCCCCTACAAGAAGGAAAGTCTATGCAAGGCTTGTCAAGAAGGCAAGCAAACTAAGAACAGCTTTAAGTCAATTATCTCATTATCCCCGCAACCCTTGATCGAGTGTGCTCCACTCTCGAGTATTCAGAGGCATTCTCCGCATCCTCATCAACCTCTACTCTAACCCCGCAATCTCTCCACCTTGCTTGTGAGACCGAACACCCATTATCTGCTGGTGCGTCCTCATTTCCGCACATCAACAGTTAATGAGGATGCTCATGACAGGCCTTCAACCTCTCGAACAGACGGTGAAAATCAACGGTTACTTATGACAGACCGCCAACCCCCTCAAAACATTTCTCGTACCAGCGAAGATGCTCTCTGGGAAGCCCTCTTGCTGACACATCGGGAAACTACCCAACAGATCACAGTGATTAACGACACCCTAGCAGCTATAATTCGGCGACTAAACTCACAACCTACAGCAGCGCCGGTTACTACAGTCAACACAACAGTGGAGAATCCACATTCTTACCTGCCAACCTTTCGGCCAGTTAATCTTCATATCTATCCGGCTAGTTACCCACCTAGGCAGGCCGCAGTCCTTTTGCAGTCTCCAGTTGTTGGACAAAGGGAGTGTTTCTACAAACTTAGTCCTCGAACCATCGCTTACTCTGTCAATCACCCAAGAAAACCGCCTGAATTTTCCATTAAGAGGAAAAGAGACCCAAAAGCTTTATTCCATATCGGGAAACCTCCAAAGTCCCCCCCCCCCAAAGGGTTTTCAACCACGAGTAAGGAGATAAAGGAATTTCCGACGACATCGTCTCTTCCCAAGCACAGAATCCGAGATTGATAACACGGTAGGTGGGGCCCTCCAGCATCCCGACACCTGCATCTTCCAGGCAGCGGGCGGACTACTCCTCAGCTCGCATAACTCGGCGCGGGCTCGCTTAGTGCAGCAGAGGCGGACTCGTCCTAGTCAGCCAACATCAGACCAGTTCAAGTACGCAAGTCCCTATCTGCACTATACGGCGCATACTCGGCGGACTACTCATCTACTCGCACAACTTACCGACATACCGGGGTGACTTACCAAGACTGTCACCTACACGGGCCTATAAATAGCCCGCCATACCTCTCATTCGGGGGAGAACAGACGGCAGGGTCAAGACATCAAATCCTGCGGACACAACTTCCCAGTCCGCGCGACCTTAACGGTCTTCTCATCCTGGTCATGCAGTCCGCTTGGCACAGTTTACCGAGCTGCGTGATCGGCTGTCCGCGCGGTCTGCCGACCTCTCTGGTCAAACCGCACGGCCTCTGGCACCTTCTTTCCTTTAGCCGCCAGCTTCCCCTTGTACCCTTTATTTTCTCATGTAAAGGACTCGACTCAAGCTGCAATACTGATTCATAATCAAAGTAAAGCCCGTCGCAAGAGTAGCATTTAAGCCGCGATGGGCGAACTCTGTTGTTGCCTCTGCCAGCTGTCAGCAGCACCTCTTCTTCTCAACTCTTCTCCTCTCTCGGTATCAATCATCAAAACCTAACCGTCAAAGTACTGTCTGCTCACCAGTTCCTCATCAACCTCCCATTATCCCTGCAACCCTTGATCGAGCGTGCTCCACTCTCGAGCATTCAGAGGCATTCTCCGCATCCTCATCAACCTCTACTCTACCCCGCAATCTCTCCACCTTGCCTGTGAGACCGAACACCCGTTATCTACTGGTGTGTCCCCATTTCCACGCATAAACAGTTAACACGTGTCCTTCAGATCTCGAACAGACGGTGAAAATCAACGGTTACTCATGACAGATAGCCAACCCCCTCAAAACATTCCTCGTACCAGCAAAGATGCTCTCTGGGAAGCCCTCTTGCTGATACGTCGGTAAGCTACCCAGCAGATCGCAGTGATTAACGACACCCCAGCCGCTATAATTCGGCGACTAGACTCGCAACCTACAGCAGCTCCAGTTACTACAGTCAACCCAACATTGGAGAATCCGCGTTTTTACCCGCCAACTTTTCGGCCAGTTGATCTTCATATCTTTCCGGCGAGTTACCCACCTAGACAGGCCGCAGTCCCTTTGCAGTCTCCAATTGCTGGACAAAGGGAGTGTTTCTACAAACTCAGCCCTCGAACCATCGCTTACTCTGCCAATCACCTAAGAAAACCGCCTGAATTTTCCACTAAGAGGAAAAGAGGCCCAGAAGCTTTATTCCATCTCAGGCAACCTCCAAAGTTCCCCCCAAAGGGTTTTCAACCACGAGTAAGGAGAGGAAGGAATTTCCGACGACATCGTCTCTTCCCAAGCAAAGAATCCGAGATTGATAGCACAGTAGGTGGGGCAACTCATGTCATGAAGAGGAAATCAAGAGATGAGGGATCTTCTCAGCCTGCTGATCAAAAGGTCAAAGACTCTGACCAATACTGCCAATATCACAAAGGAAAGTGTCATGCAACAGAAGACTGTAAAGAACTTCAGAAACTACTAGAGAAAATGCTGAAACATGATAAATTCCAACACCTGTTCCCGAAGGATGACCACTCTGACCCGTCTGCTTCAAAAGACAAATAAGTAGCAAACATTCCTTGCTGCTCAAAGGGAGTGAGCCAAATCAACAATTACAGTATCCTCAATATTGATGAATGCATCGATGCTAATGACGAGGGCAGATTTGGAAGACTATTCTGAAGTAAAAAGGACATCGCAGTTCCAAAAGCTCCTCGCGATTCTTGCCGGTTGTTTCTACTTTACATTCTTCAAACATTTTCTCTTTAAAGCACTTCAAAGTGTTTCTTTCATTCATTTCAATAAAATTTTACGTCAGAGATCCCGTACTGACACATTTCCCTTTTTAGAGTGTCTCCTCCTTTATTTTCTCTTTGTCAAAGGGATCACTGAACCACAGAGACATCGCCTAGTCTTGTCGTTCCATCCATAGATTGTTCTCGGGCTTAATGTCACGATGACCGCATATAGTCGGGAGTGTTCGCGTATGTGCAGTGGGTGCCGCTCAATCTATGCAGCTGAACTTCAGGTCTTCGGATCCTGGCTGGTATCTAACACAAAGCGTGCATCAAGGGAGATCTCATGTGTTAGCTCTGCTATGCTCCATTAAGGATACATTAATGTTACGATGATTTTTGTTTGACAAACAATGGCGATCAAGTGTATCCTTGTCTCTTCGATCGTCTCATGATTGTAATAGTGGAATACTATATGGTACTCTCAATCCGTGCTTTCGTGGGGCTCATAACTCCGCTGATATTTCCAAAGACAAGCAATGCTATAAAGCACTTGACGCACCTAGTCTAACTGATCAGAGATGATTATAACCTGAGGCATGAGAGCAGTATATCTATCGATCCTTCTCAGGATTCTGTGCACTTTTCTCTTTTGTGTCTTTATAAGGGAATACATCTAGTCCGCTCTAGGTAGGACTACACTCTTAATGATCTTTCTTAGGCAGACGATCCATAAGGCCCACGGGGAACACCTGTGACATCATCCGGCCTTTTTGGGTCATTTTCGGGTGTATACCTCCTTTTTCATTTTGCCTTCTTACAGGTTAACAGGTTAAATCCAACATATCAAAAGGATTTGCAACATCTTTTTTGTTTATGCTCATCTTGTATACTCGGCTTTCATGAAGCTCTATCAGATGATGATTAGCAATGTCTACTCTTCTTGGATGTTTCTGACACTAATTGGGTCAGAGAATCTGGTTCTCTTTATTAACAAACCTCTCAGCTGAACTCCAGTCAGTGCTTTTGTCTTACTGATTAGGATTTCATATTGGGATATCATATCTGACCACACAAGAAGATCATTGTTGTGATTTGATCTCTAGTTGATTCAACAATAAGATTTCATTGATATTTCTTCTGCATTCAAATCATATCTTATCACACAAACTTTTAGCAGAAGATTTATCTATAAACTGCTCAGGTACTCAACTTACCTTTCTTTTATATCTGATGTTCACTCTTCTTTTGGAGAGATTAACAGATATTTTCAAGTTCCCACCAGGTCTTTGCAGCTTAGTTTTCTATCATATCTGCTTCTAACTCTTTTTTTGCAGA
The DNA here is from genome assembly GCA_039583875.1 of Platanthera guangdongensis. NCBI lineage: Eukaryota > Viridiplantae > Streptophyta > Magnoliopsida > Asparagales > Orchidaceae > Platanthera > Platanthera guangdongensis. The sequence continues at coordinate 40,201,612 of CM077165.1, read as the reverse complement.
GATTAACTGATATTTGCAAGTTCCCTTCAGATGCTTGCAGCTTAGTTTTCTTTTATATCTGTTGCTCACTCTTATTTTGCAGAGATTAGCAGATATTTGCAAGTTCTCTTCAGGTACTTGCAGCTTAGTTTTCTATCATATCTGCTTCTAACTGTTTTCTTGCAGAGATTAACGAATATTTGTAAGTTCCCTTCAGGCACTTGCAGCTTAATTTTCTTTTATATCTGCTGCTCACTCTTCTTTTGCAGATATTAGCAGATATTTGCAAGTTCCATCCAGGTACTTGTAACTTAGTTTTTTTCATATCTGCTGCTCACTTTTTTCTTGTATAGATTAGCAGATATTTGCAATTTCCCTTCAGGTATTTGCAACTTACTTTTCTTTCATATCCACTTTTAACTTCTCCTTTGCAGAGATTAACAGATATTTGCAAGTTCCCTTCAGCTACTTGCAACTTACTTCTCTTTCATATCCGTTTCTAACTACTCTTTTGCATAGATTAACAGATATCTGCAAGTTTCCTTCAGGTACTTACAACTTATTTTTCTTTCATATCTGCTGCTTACTCTTTTTTTGCAGAGATTAACATATATTTGCAAGTTCCCTCCAGGTACTTGTAACTTATTTTGCTTTCGCCTCTACTGTTTACTCTTCCTTTTGCAGAGGTTAATGCGTGCTTGCAAGCCTCCTTCAGATACAGGCAAGATGTGTCTCTTTTCTCCTGCATTAACTTTTCCTTTGCAGGAAAAGGATAGACATTAACAAACTTTTTCTGAGGAGAGACTTCAGATTCTATCTCTCTCTGCCTCTTATTTTTCTAAGGGGAGGATCACGATTTTTGTGGGTCTTGTACTTTTTCGAAGTTCCCTTCGGGACTTAAAAAAGTGCGGGAATTATGTTAACCTAGAAATCGGCGATCCCTCCCAAGGTAGCTTACTTGCAAGTCACGGTCTGCTCCAGGTTCCCCGTGGAGGTCACGGCCTGTCTCAACCCTCTTTAGGTCTGGCGGACAGACTCCTTTGTCCGCGCAGGCTGCGTGGCTAGGGCGATCTCCCCGGTCTGACCTCCTAGGTCGCCCAGCAGTCGCTTGTTCTGCAGGGGCTGCAGACTACTTCGTCAGTCTGCCACTACAGGTCGCGCGGTAAGATCGGCTAACCGCGCAATGGTTCACTAAATTACAACAGGTGTGGACTACCCAACTAAGTGGCGGACTCACATTGCTATCCGCCCAGACCGCTCGGTAGCCACATGCTCGGCAGGAGTCGCTGACTTCGTCTTCATCCCACTCCTGCAGGTCGCACAGCAAGCAAGGCAAACCGCCACATCGCCCGGCGACCTCCCTCCAAGTCGCCCAACAGTACGCGACAAGCTTCAGGTCGCCCAACAGACAACCTGCCTCCAGGTCGCCAACAGCACGAGCGGCATGCCCCTTCAGTCTGCCAACAGGTGACGGACTCGGTTTCAGTCCTCCCAAGGAGGGTGGACGGTAGCGAGACCAACCCGCACAACAACCAGCAACCTGCTCCACCTGTCCTCCAGTAGTAGGCGGACTCGATCTCAGCCCGGCTGAGGAAAGACCGCAGCAGGACCGACAACTCTTCACCAGACCGCGCAACACCACGCGGACTCGACTCCAGTCCGCCAGAAGGTGGCGGACTCAGCCTTTATCCGCCAAAGGGAGGTGGACGCTCCGCTTACCGGCTGGCGAACTCGCTTCATCGAACAACATGCTCGACCTGCTCTCTTCAGTACGCTAGTTCGCCAAGTCGTTGTCGCCCGGCAGGGGAGACAAGCCTCCAGTAGAGGCGGACTATACCTGTCCGCCGCGGGCTGGGCGGACTCATTATGCAGTCCACTCAGCCCTCCAGCTTCCCAGCACACTTTTTCCAAACAGTAGAGGCGGTCTTTACCTGTTCGCCGCGGGCTAGGCGGACTCATTATGCAGTCCACCACTCAGCCCACCAGCATCCCGGCACCCGCTTCTTCCAGCCAGCGGGCGGACTACTCCTCAGCTCGTATAACTAGGCGCGGGCTCGCTTAGTGCAGCAAAGGCGGACTCATCCTAGTCCGCCAACAGCAGACTAGTTCAAGTAGGCAAGTCCCTATCCGCAATATACGGCGCGAACTCGGCGAACTCCTCGTCTACTCGCACAACTTACCGACATACTGGGGATGATGTTACCAAGACCGTAACCTTCTCGGGCCTATAAATAGCCCCTCATATCTCTCATTCGGAGGAGAACGGACGACAGGGTCAAGACATCAAATCCTGCCGACACAACTTCCCAGTCCGCACGACCTCAACGGTCTTCTCATCCGGGTTGCGCAGTCCGCTCGGCCCAGTTTAACGAGCTGCATGATCAGCTGTCCGCACGGTCTGCCGACCTCTCTGGTCAAACCGCGCGGCCTCTAACAGCTTCTTTCCTTTAGCCGACAGCTTCCCCTTATACCCTTTATTTTCTCATTTAAAGGTCCCGACAAAAGCTGTAATACTGATTCATAATCAAAGAAAAGCCCGTCGCAAGAGTGACATTTAAGCCGCGGCAGGCGAAGTCTGCTGTTGCCGCTGCCAGCGATCCCTCTTCTTATCAACTCTTCTCCTCTCTTGGCATCAACCATCAAAACCTAACCGTCAAAATAACAGTCTGCTCGACAGTTCCTCATCAACCTCCCATTATCTTTGCAACCCTTGATTGAGCGTGCTCCACACTCAAGCATTCAGAGGCATTCTCTGCATCCTCATCAACCTCTACTCTAACCCCGCAATCTCCCTACCTTGCTTGGGAGACCGAACACTCGTTATCTGTTGGCGCGTCTTCATTTCCGCGCATCAACAGGTTCCAAGTCCTAGATCATTCGGCCTGCAAAACACGGATCAAATGTTTGAAAAATAAGATTTTGTAATCAAAGCCGGTCAGAAAAAAATACATTCAGTTGATCTTTTTCCAAGAAGCACCAACCTAGTATAATACAATTATGATCGCAACTTCGTTATTTGCATACCCCTTTTGTGTCATTAACTTTATTAAATTAATGTTTTTGGTCGACTCCAGGTAAGCTTTCTGGAGCATAACAGATTTAGTTGGATTTTTAACAATTATGTCGTTTAAAAGATAAACATTCAACAATTTTCATGGAAAATGAAAGATTTGTACGCTGAACAACTCTGTTTCATGAATATCAATATTGTCTGAATAACACTGTTATCTGCATTTACACCAAAAACAAAAGCAAAAAATGATTATAAAGTTGCAATCTTTCACTGGATCAACAAAAAAAATGAAAGCGGCATTATAGATTCTACTAAGCATCTATATCAAAACCATTTCTGGGATTGTGAAAGGTTTTCTCAGTACGTACTCATTCAAAGATCTACAAGAATCCCAATATTTTCTATTTGTCGTGCTCCTCGAGTTGTTTTTTCTTCGGAAGAACGACTTCCACAAGCGCCTCAATCTCCTCCTTCGCCCGCTCGAAGATATTTGGGCCTTTAACCTTGTCTATTGGCGTGCTCTCATCAATGTCATCGCTTCTGCCATGAGTTTCATTGTCGTGCGTTTTTTCCCTCTGCGTTCCTCTCTCTAACAAGCAAGTCAATGGTCCAATGACAACAATATCCATGAAAATAAAAAAAAAACAGATGTTCAAGCTCATGCAGCAAAAAGATAAGATTTTGATCCAAATCTAACCCTATTTCAACAATTCTTTCAGGAAAAATCATATCCTCTCACAAGGAGAGGCTGACGAAAGGGGCAATTCTTAACATTAACTTAGGAGTCCGAAAGAGATAACCTACCCATGAAAACCCTCTGATATTCAGATCAAAAGAGTATGTGCAGATAGAAACGGGAAAGCAGAGAACGTCTAAAAGAAAGAAAAATCTTGAAAAGTACCTCGTTTCGAGCTCTCCATTGATGAATTATTGACGAAAATGTGGAGAACGGGTGGACGTTCAGATCAAAGAACTGGAGCAATCACCCAAACGAGATACAGGGAAAAGAAGATTTTTTGGCTTAGGAAAACGAACTCCGTATTCAATATTCAGGCGTATCTGATATTAGCAATAATAATAATTGTGTGCGGTAGCACTCCTCTTACAGCATGGTGAAATTTAGGCTGTTGATCTTGCATATCTCAAGTTGATGATTTCGCCTAAATAAAAGAAAAAAAACAAAGAAAAAAACACAAATTTTGAAGCCCACTGGCCAGCGAGATCGGGTATCTCTGGGAGCAATTAGCGGACCCAAAAATTATTTCTATATTAAGGACCGGCCTGGAGGGCCTTATCGGCCCTCTCTTTGAGGGGAGCCCGAGCGCGGCCCCGATCAAGCTAGGCCTAGGCCGCCCCTGTTGACAAAAAGTCCGAACCTGATCGGCCCGTTTCAAGCCCGGCCCAATCCCACTTTTTGTGCACTGCTAGTTTTCACCCACATGTTCAAAAAAGAGGGTATTTTTGTCCTTGAAGATGACAAGCAATGAAATTGAGGAGGTCCCGTTTGCAGTCATTTTAGGTTTACGATTTTCAAGTGCTGAGCTCAACTAATCGCCTCCCTATGTCGCGTCTCTGTGCCGCCTTCTTGTGTCGCAAACTTCTTCCCCGACAGCATTGAAACTCCCCCTGCCGCCTACCAATGTTGCCACCCACTTCCTTTCTGAAGTGCTGGCCATTTCAGGTAAATCCTAACCTACAAAACCCCATTGACGTTATGTTGATGTTATTTTGCCACTTAATGTTGATGTTATTTTGCCTCATACATCAACTCCTCTCGAAGATTATTCGCACTAGGAACGCATAGACGACCGTCCTTCCTTAGCAACCCATCTTCAACCACAAACTGGGAATTTGACTCATCCAAAGATTCATCCAAGATCTGCTTCATGCTGCTATCCTGAACCAAAGCCCGCTGAACTCTATCCGCTAGGTCACACTGCACCTCTGTCCAAAACAGTTTCGCCTCGGCACTAGACTGCTTATCGACGCAAGATATCTCCAATGCCTACAACTCTTGGACCAATCTCTCATCATGTACTAATAACCAGTTGGCTTGTGCGGGAATCTTACGACTCAACGCATCCGCCACTGCATTTCCCTTCCTAGGCACATAGTGTATCTTGAAGGTGTAGTCCCCTAAGAACTCCATCCACCTCCGCTGCCTTATGTTCAGATCCTTTTGGTCCAACAGGTACTTCAAACTCTTATGATCGGTGTAAATATCGACCTTCACACCATACAGATAGTGCCTCCAAAGCTTTAGAGCAAATATCACGGCCGCTAACTCTAAGTCGTGGACCGGATAATTCCTCTCGTGAACCTTCAGTTGTCGTGAACCATAAGTTATCACTCTCCCATGCTGTAGCAGAACACAGCCCAAACCACTGACCGAAGCATCACTGTAGATCTCGAACCCTTTGGTTCCACTTGGCGAACATAAAATAGGCGTCGTGGTTAACCGCCTCTTCAACTCTTCAAAGGCCTGTTCGCACTCCGGAGACCACACGAACTTCTGATCCTTTCTTGTCAATGTCGTGAGTGGTAGTGCTATCCGCGAGAAGTTCTCTACGAAGCGCCTGTAGTAGCCAGCAAGCCCCAGAAAACTCCGGACCTCTGCCACCGTAGTCAAAGTAGGCCACTCCCGTATCGCCACTATCTTCGCCGGATCCACAACTATTCCTTCTCCACTGACAACATGACCAAGGAACGTTATCGAGGATAACCAGAATTCACACTTAGAGAACTTTGCATACAACTGACTTTTCCTCAATGTCTCCAACACCATGTGTAAATGCTTGTAGTGATCCTCCTCGCACCGCGAATTCACCAGGATATCATCGATAAATACTATCACGAAATGATCCAGGTATTCTCTGAACGTCCTATTCATCAGATCCATAAACACGGATGGCGCATTCGTCAACCCAAACGGCATGACCGTGAACTCGTAATGCCCAAACCGCGTACTGAATGCTGTCTTTGGGATGTCGCTCTCCCTTATCCTCAACTGATAGTAACCGGACTTCAAATCTAACTTCAAATATACAGTTGATCCAACCAACTAATCAAACAGATCGTCAATCCTCTGGATTGGATATTTGTTCTTCTCCGTAAGTTTGTTCAATGCCCGATAATCGATACAAAGCCGCAAGCTCCCATCTTTCTTCTTGACAAAGAGAACTGGTGCGCTCCAAGGCGACGAACTTGGACGCACATAACCTTGCTTTAGCAACTTTTGCAGTTGCACCTTCAACTCTGCCATTTTTCTTGGGGCTATCCGATAGGCGGAGCGTGACACCGGTTTGGCATCCGGTACCAACTCTATAGTAAAGTCTATCTCCCGCTGAGGAGGGGCTCCTGGGAGATCATCTGGAAACACATCAGGATACTCGGACACAACTGGGATGCTGTCCAAACTAGGCTTAGACGTCGAAGTCTGCACTAGAGTGACATATAGTTCTGCTCCAGACCGAACTGCCTTGAACATCTGAAGGGCTGACATCAGAACTTTCCCTGACCCCTTCATGCCCGCAAAAATAGTCTCCCGATCAGTGTCCAGACCCAACTTGACTTCTTTACGGTTGCAATCAATACATGCACTTTGCTCCGAGAGCCAATCCATACCGAAGATTACGTCGAACTCCACTAATGGTAGAATCAACGCCCGCAAATCAAACTCCCGGTCTCCAATCTGAATCTTCACAACACAAATCCTATCCGCACGCATGGAGCACTCATTAGGCAACAACACATCCAACTTGTTTTCTGTCATCGAGAACGGAACTCCGATGCGCGATATAAATTTTTCGGACAAGAAGGAACGTGATGCTCCCGTATCAAAAAGGGCTCTTGCCGGAAACACAAAAATTAACACAAAGCCTAGCACTGACAAACGTAAGCTAACAAATAAAAAGGTAACAACTATAAAAGTTAAACCACTGTAATTTAACTCATACCTATCACCACGTCCGCTTGCTTTATGGCCTCCTGCAGACCAAGGTTGTAGACTCTAGGCTGGGCTGGAGCATGATGGGATGCGGTTGACTCCACCGCCTTCCCTTTCTTCTCATAAGTCTCTCCAGGTCTCCTCTCGGACTTTGAACGTCCGCTCCAACACTCCCGAGCAAAATGCCCCGTTTTCCCGCAATTATAGCAAGCTCCGGGAACTCGACTTGTAGTTGCCCTTGATGCATCAGCCGAAGGGGCTGAGTTCGAAGTCCTCCGCTTCTTATTCCACCTGCGGAAACTTGACTTGTTATTTGACACCTTGAACTCGGTCTTCCTTTCTCCTGGGTCCTTCTTCTCTTGAACCTTCTTCGCAACCTTTTCCAACGATCGGGCTGAATTGACCAAGGCTAGAAAGCCCTGCGCCTTAGGCCCAGCAAGGAGTAACTGTAAATCGCCGCGAAGGCCCTCATAGAATCGGTTGGTCTTCCTCTCTTCTTCTGTAAACATAGCACCAGCATAGCGTCCCAACCGTGTGAACTCATGCAGATATTCATCCAAGCTTCTGGATCCCTGAGTCAACCCAAGAAATTGACTCTCCATCTCCAACTTCTGAGCAGAGGGTACAAATCTGGCTAGGAACAATCTTGAAAATTCTTCCATCGGCACATCCGCAAGTTGCCTTCCCACTAGAAGATGAAACTTCATCTCGTCCCACCACAGCCTTGCTTCACCTTCCAAAAGAAAAGTCGATATGGTGGTCTTCTGCCACTCCTCAGTTATTGTGGCCGTCAAGACCCTCTTTATGGAAGAGAGCCAGTCCTCAGCTTGAGTTGGCGTTCCAACCCCATTAAACCTCGGAGGATTAAAGCCCATCACATGCTTTAGCTGCCTCTCCGTAGTTCTTCTCGGCTCTACCAACTCCACTGCTGCGCGTTCCACCACTCTCGGCTCTGCCACCCTAACCGGTTCTTGCTCATTCACAGGATGTGCGCGATGCATTTGCCCTGCAGGTTGGGTATTTATCATTGCGAACACTGCCTCAGCAACCATCCTGATGTTTTCTGCTGAAGGAGGTGTAGCAGGCACGTCCCTTGGTGCACTACTTTCCGGGGATTGCGGACGCTCTGAATGACCAGCACCGCTCCCAGCTGCCTATAGTAGCAAAGACACACGATTAGACGACAAACAAATTGCTAAAATCATTGGAACACTCAGATTCCACAAAACAAGCGTATTTTCATTCCTAAGTGGACATTCATGGGTTCTTTTTGATGTTATAACGATGACGCACACATGTGCTCACCACCCCTTAACGATGATCCACAGGCGGGTAGGGTCGCCTAGAGCGGAGCCGTGACGCTGTCATGTTGGATCGGCTAGGGGCCTTACAATAAAAAGTGCACTTTTATTGTAACGTCCCCGCACCCCAGCGTGTACTCTAATTTCCACCTGGTCCGGTTCTTGCTCATTCATGGGAGGTGCGCGATGCATTTGCCCTGCAGGTTGGGCATTTATCATTGCGAACACTGCCTCAACCACCATCCTGATTGTTTCCGCTGAAAGAGGTGTAGCAGGCACGTCCCTTGGTGCACTACTTTCCGCGGATTGCGGACGCTCTGACTGACCAACACCGCTCTCAGGTTCCTATAGTAGAAAAGACACACGATTAGACGACAAATAAATTGCTAAAAGCAATCATTGGAACACTCAGGTTCCACAAAACAAGCGTATTTTCATTCCTAAGTGGACATTCATGGGTTCTTTTTGATGTTATAACGATGACGCACACATGTGCTCACCACCCCTTAAAAGAATTCGCCCATGAATTCATTTAAGCCTGACCGTAACCAGAAGTCTGATACCAAATTGTAACACCCCCATCTGTCGCATAGCATATAACAGAAGTTCCAGCTGGAACCCGACGCCATATACCACAGACAGTCGGAAGGATTACCAAATGAATAATCAAACCATCCAATTAAGACTACTCGTCCTACACAGAGCATTCTAGCGGAAGTTTTTAAAGTTGAAAGAATCCAAACTTAAAACCAACAAATATGAGTGTCCACAGCTACAACTACAGGAATGAAACCCCAAATACACTGAAACGGGTACATGGCCTTATGGCCTTACAAATATTCACTTAATATAACATGTCTTACATACATCGGCTCGCAGGCCGGCCACACATGATAAATGTAAAAACAACTATTCTACGGCCTTCTAGGGCCAGCACAGCAACATGGGCGCCAGCGCGCTATTTGGCGCTCGGCTCCGCAGCACCTGCAAGCACATATCACCGCACGGTGGCAAACAAGGCAACAGTCAGCTAAAAGCCGACCAAATTATAACGACCCCGCCCCTTACTCGGGACGGCAGTGCTCTTCCCCTGCATAGCGTTAGTCCAATAAAATAATATAGCGCAATTATATTTCTCCACAGGTGTAGGCTCGCACGGCCAAACACCTCGTGCACTCAGGGCATATTCATGGTGAACCCTGACCAATCAGTGCATTCACCACCACCCCCAGGATGACAACAACATGTGAGCATTTAGCCTATCTGACCACCGTCTAAGGCTCCGACTATGCCTACGGCCAGTGGCCTTCTTCGGATTTTTCGCACCGTACCACATAGCCTAGGTCCAATTCCACTTGCCCGTTGCTCACGCCGCATATACAATTTAAGTCCTACGCGCGGGTCAAGCTTCTCTCGGATCCCAAATTTTCCAAAACAATCTCATAACCCAGTTATGATCAAGGCCGGTTCCCAGACCGCCAAGTTAGCAGAACACGTTTCCGCTCAGTTTTCCGGGTGCGCCTTGAAGCTAGCCTCCAAGGATCCCTACTGCAATCTACCGCGTAGAAACTCGAAAAACTCAAAGCACGGAGTCTTCTCCGGCAAAACATATCAAATGCAACATCACCGATCCAAACAAAACACGTCCGGGTAGGCTTCACACATAATGCCTATGCTCGTACTTACGATTCCGGGCTCTATATGCAACACAAGGGGGACTATTCACATCAACCCCAAGGAACACCACGCACTCACCGCACACTCGCGGGAGCGGGATTCCCTATGCAAAAGAAAGAGCTTCAAACGCTTAAGTTGAGAATCGTTACCCTTGTAGTCCGTTTTGGAGCCATGGAAAAACTACGCGGACAGAACTCTTCGCAACGAGCTTCCCTCTACAGATCCGCTCTCCGATTTCGAAACGGTGCTCCGATGCTCCGCCGGCGGCCGGAAACCTCCTTCTTCCTCTTCTCTCTCAATTTGGAAGGAGAAAGCTTTGGGGAGAAAATGAGGAATTAACCCCCTATTACCGGCCTTAACAGAGCAGGATCTCATCTGGGCCGTCGGATCCTAATTAAAGAAAACGAACGGCTCAGATCTGCACAAAGTTCTCCAGACCTGGGTCGAACACGGCTTGGCACACGGTCGTGTCCCAGGCCGTGTCCCAGGCCGTGTGCCTCGATCCAGGCACGATCGTCGAACTAAGAAACGATACACGGGCTAAGACACGCCCGTATCTCACCTGACACGCCCGTGTCAGGTTCCTCGACACGCCCGTGTTCGGGGGCGTGTCACGCATAACCGCCACGGCAACGGACATGACCCTACTGTATACGGGTAGGGATACAAGATGGCACACGCCCGTGTCGGAGGACACGCCCGTGTCATCCGGCCGTGTTCCTGGCCGTGTCCTTCTCGGGTTGAAAACGACCAAAAATCACCAGCCAGACACGGCCTTGGACACGCCCGTGTCCTAGGCCATGTACCCCTATACAGGCACCAAAAACCCTTTTTTTCGCGACCGACTCGCACACAAATTTTGGGGCGTTACAGATCTACTCAGAGTTTGTCAAGAGTATTCAAAGAAGAATTCAGAAGAATCTTCAGAAGAATTTGGAGAGAGAGAGAGAGCTCCATCTATTCAAGTGAAGAAAGGGACTTACATCAACAAGTCTCTTAAGTGCAGAGTTTGAATCAGACTGCCAAGAAAAATTCAGATTGATTTCTGAGCTTCAAGAAAGAAGATGATTGAAGACCAACATCAAAGGAGATCAACCCTACTGTGTTCAGATTCAAGAAGATTTGAAGAAAGCTAAGTCAGGTCGATCTCTATCATCAGATTCATTCAAGAACTGATCAAGAAATCGTCCATCCTTTCTCTCTCAATCAGGGTGGTGGTAGATTTAAAATTAACATCAATTTTCTGTAGGATCTTTTTTAAGATCTGAGTTGTAAGCCTGATTTATAAAGACTGAGTTGTTGGAGATAAGTTCTCTGAGTGGTAGACCTTGTTGAAGGCTGAGGTAGGGCTGTGAGCCTGAGTTGTAGGAGATTTTGATATCTGAGTTGTCGGCCTTGTTGAAAGCTGAGGTAGGGCAGATTGCCTGAGCTGTAGGAGTGTGGACTCACTCTGAGTTGTAGGAGCCTTGTTTGGGTTCTGAGTTGTAAGATCTGAGGATCTGAGAAAAAGGAAAGAAGTTAGGCCGAATCTAGCACACTGCTAGATAGGCGAAGGGGGAAAGTGGATGTACTCAGACCTTGGAGAACCACTATAAATCAGTGTGCAATCTGTGAATGTGTGTGATATTATTATTTCTGTGCTGTGATAGCTGTTGAACTATCTGTTTTTGTTAATTAACTGAATTAAAAGTTCTATCTTAGAAGAAAAAGGAATTGCACCTATTCACCCCCCCCCCCCTCTAGGTGTTTAGGAACCAATTCTTTCAAGTGGTATCAGAGGGAGGTTGCTCAAAGAAAGACTTAACAGTCTTAGTAAGATCTGTAAGACAGAAATAAGTTAAAGAAGATGGGTTCAGGAGAAAACCATAAAGAACTTGGTTCAATGAAGTTGTCTATCTGCAGGAAGGAAATCTTTGGAATATAGAAGGAAAGAGTCAGACTATTTATGGAGGAATCTTATCCTAGAATTTATATAACAGTTCAGGAAGGACCATATGTTCCAATGAAGGTTTCTGTTCTTGATGCTAATCAAAGGATTCCTAAGTATTTTTCAGAAATGACAAAGGATGAGATCATCTTGGCTACAATGGATAAAAGAGCACATAATATTATAGTGAGTGTCATAGATGACTCAATATTCCAGAATCTGATTCACTGCAAAACCTCCAAGGAAATGTGGGACACATTGGTTGTCTACATGGAGGGTTCTGAAGAGGTTAGGCAAGATAGAAAGTCTATGCTTAATCAAGAGTATGAGAGTTTCAGACAAGCCAAGTCTGATAGTATAACTGAATGTTATAAGAAGTTCTGCAGAATTGTAAATGAACTAATGTCCTATGGAAGAATTTTCAGTACATATGAGCTGAATGACAAATTCCTTAGGTATTTGACTAAGGATTGGGATACAAAGATCTGTACCATAAGGGAAGTGGCCAGACTGGCAGAGATTTCACCCCCAACACTGTTTGGCAAATTGCTGTCTTATGAGATGCAGTTGTTAGCCAGAAAGGAGGAAGAGAAAAATACAAAGGGTGACTATAGAGAAAAGTCAGTGACCTTCAAGGTAGAAGCCACAAGGAAGAATAAGAGGATGTCTTCATCTTCTCCTAAGAAAGATGCAGAAGTGATCTCAGAAAATTCTGATAATCATAGTTCAGACAACAATAGTTTAGATGAAGACTTTGCTGCTTTCACAAGGCAGTTTCAGAGATTTTTAAAGAAGAAGCAGTGGAAATCTAAGTCATTCTCATCTCAGTCCAAGGATGATTATTATCAGAAGAGGAAATCATCCAGGAAGGACAGGAGTGGGACAAAGCCTAGCAAGTCAACTACATCAAAGATCATTTGTTATTGCTGCAACAGACCTGGACATGTTGTGGCTGACTGTCCAGATATAAGAAAGGAGTCTGCTGATAAAAATAAGTCTCAGCACAAGAGCAAGATGGAGAAATCCTTGGTAGCTAAGAAAGAGAAAAGTTGGACAGATCAATCAACTTCAAAGTCTGAATCTGAGACTGAGGCCTATATTGGTTTGTTTGCAACTGAAGAAGAGGATGAGTTCCTGAAATTACTGGACTCTATCTATGAGCAAGAAGACCATCAATGCAAAGCACTGATGGCTATGTCTGAAGAAGACCAGTGCCAGGATCAACCTGGCCCCAATAAGGTAAAAAGTTCATCTGTAGATTCTGATTACTTCACTGGGTCAAAATCAGATGCATATGCATCAATAGATGTGGATGGGTCGGAATTTGAAGGAGATATTCATCAGCTGATAGATGAATATGGGGATTTGTTGCAGGCACTCAAGAGAAGCAAAAACTTGGCCAAAAATCTGGCTAAGGAAATTGCAGCTCTTAATTTGGCTGCATCTGATTCAGATAAGCTGCTGCATCAGAAGATGAATGAGATTGCCAGGCTAAAAAATATAACTGTTATTCAGATGGGTACAATCACATTCAAATATGATCAGATCAAAAGTCTGGAAGACAGAATTCAGAAAGAGAAGGAGATAGTGACTAGTTTCTCTAAGACAAAATCTACCCTATCCCTAATTGATGACTTTGTGTCTCAAAAGGGTAAGGCAGGATTAGATTTTAAGAGAACTGCATGGGATGCACAGTTCAATAATAAAGGCAAAGCCCCAGTACAAAACAAAAGAACTGTTGCTGTTGGGTACATTGGAATAAATGTACCTGATTTGAAGAAGCCTCACCCTACTCAATGATATACATCAAAATGTATTTGATGTGTTTTGAGTTTAGTTGTGCAGGTTAAGTATTTGCAGGGAAAGCTGAAAAGTTTCTAAGTCCATGTGTCGACACCCAGAAGAAAAGTGTCGACACTTAAGAAGACTTGTGTCGACACCCAGAGAAGTAGTGTCAACACTTGGAGTAATTGTGTCGACACCAGGTATGCAGAGTCGACACCAGAAGGAAAGTGTCGACACATACAGGCTGTGTCGACACTTAATGAAGAAATGTCCAGTGAAGCAGTGTCGACACTTAGAAGCAGTGTCGACACCCAGAGGAACTTTGTCGACATCAGAAAGTGTCGACACTTGGAGGCTGTGTCGACACTCAGCAAACTTCAACAGAGTCTAAGTACAAGTGTCATCATAATAAAGAATGTGTCAACACTCAGCAGAAGACTCAACACATGAAGAAGATGTCGACACTAGGAGGCTGTGTCGACACTCAGCAAAGTTCAACAAATTCTAAGTACAAGTGTCGACACAAAGGAGATGTGTCGACACTCAGCCAAAGTCTCAACATAAGAAGAATGTGTCGACACAAGGAGTAGTGTCGACACTCAGCAAGAATCAACACAGAAGGCATGTGTCGACACCAAGAAGATGTGTCGACACTGAACAAGTTCAACACAAGAAGATGTGTCGACACAAAGGAGTTATGTCGACACTTAGCAGAATTCAACTAAGTACTGAAGAACAAAGAGTTGTGTCGACACACAATATCAGTATCGACACATTCTGAAGAAGCAGTGTCGAGAAGCAAATTCTACGACACAAGGAGTTGTGTCGACACCATGAAGGCTAGTGTCGACACTTAGTCAACCTGTGTCGACACTTAGTCTATAAGTGTCGACACTTAAAGACAGACTGTCTCGACACTTTCAGACAGTTACAGATATTTCAAGAAGTGATTGGATGACTTGACAGCTGCCAATCCAGCCGGTCTACTGCAACTGTCAGAGATGTCAGAAAGTTGTTAGAAACCGGATCAGCCGGTCACCATAAAGGAAGTCTATATAAAGGCTTATTCTGTCAACAGAAGAAGATGATTAACAAGAATCAAAGGAGAAGATCAAACAATTCAATGAAGAATCAATTCAAGTGAAGATCTAAGTAGTTGGAGAGAGAGAGCTCCTTCCAAGAAGATAGCTGTTGAACCAGGCTGTGAAGAAGGTTTCAGATCAAGATCTGATTCTTAAGTTGTAGTGATTGAAGATCAGCTGCAGAGAGACTCAACCGTATTGTGTTCTACATTTAAGAAGCTTTGAAGAAAGCCAAGTGAGGTTGATCTCAGCAGAGTTCTTTCAAGAACTCATCAAGAAACCTGTCAACTCTTCTCTCTTATTCTGAGTTGTAGGTATATACATTGTATTCTTAATTTGTTGTAGGATCCTTAGGGATCTGAGTTATAAGCCTGAAATTATAAAGGCTGAGTGGTAGGGCCTGTGTGCCTGAGTGTAGGAGATTCATATCTCTGAGTGTAGGCCTTGTGGCTGAGTGTAGGACTTTGTGAAGACTGAGTGGTAGGGCTATTGAGCCTGAGTTGTAGGAGTGGGATCACTCTGAGCTGTAGGAACCTGGTTGGGGTTCTGAGTGTAAGATCTGAGGATCTGAGGAATAGTGGAGGAGTTTGGCCGAATCTAGTACACTACTAGATAGGCGAAGGGGGAAAGTGGATGTACCCAACCCTTAGGGAACCACTATAAAACTGTGTGTACTCTGTGTATGTGATTGATGCTGTGTATGCTGTTTATAGTTCTATGAAATCTGTGATATAATCTGCCTAAAAGTTTAAAAAGATTAAGTCACCTATTCACCCCCCCCCCTCTAGGTGATTAGGTACAATTTCTTTCAAGTGGTATCAGAGGGAGGTTACTCAAAAAGGACATAACTGTCTGAGTAGATCCTGTTGGCAGATTCAGTTTAATCAAGTGCAGAATCAAGAAAATCAAGAAAATGTGTTCAACAGAGAATCATAAAGAACTTGGATCCATGAAGTTGTCAATTTGCAGAAAAGAGATCTTTGGCATCTGGAAAGAAAGGGTTAGACTGTTTATGGAAGCCTCTGGCCCTAAAATCTATATCACAGTTAAAGAGGGTCCATATGTGCCTATGAAAGTATCAGTCCTGGATGCAAATCAGAGAACACCTAAGGACTTTTCTGAAATGTCAAAAGATGAGATTATTCTAGCTACAATGGACAAAAGGGCTCAGAATATCATTGTAAGTGCCATAGATGATGCTACATTTCATAGCTTGATACACTGTAAAACATCAAAGGAGATGTGTGATACTCTGATAGTGTACATGGAGGGTTCAAAAGAAGTTAGACAAGACAGGAAGTCTTTGTTAAACCAAGAGTATGAGAGCTTCAGACAAGGAAAGTCTGATAGCATAACTGAGTGCTATAAGAAATTTTATAGGATAGTTAATGAGTTAATGTCGTATGGAAGAGAATTCAGCAATTATGAGCTGAATGATAAGTTCTTGAGGTCCCTAACAAAGGACTGGGACACCAAGATTTGTGTCATAAGGAAAATGGCCAAGTTAGCAGATATTCCTCCTCCAACATTGTTTGGAAAGCTGTTATCCTATGAAATGCAGCTAATGGTAAGGAAAGAAGAAGAGAAGACTACCAGAGTTGAGCATAAAGAAAGAGCTGTGACATTCAAGACAGAAGCCACCAAGAAATATAAAAGTAAGTCTCCATCTCCACCTCCAAAAGTGGCTGAGACTGGGTCAGATGAATTAGAAAGCAAGAACTCTGAAAGCAGTGAGAGTGATGAGAACTTTGCAGCCTTCACAAGACATTTTCAGAAGTTCCTAAAGAAGAAATAGTGGAGCTCTAAGCCATCCACTTCACAGAAGTCTTCAAAGAATGACAAGAGAAAGCCTAAGTCAAGTAGAACTACATCTTCAAAGATAGTTTGTTATTGTTGTAACAAACAAGGACATGTTGTTGCTTATGTCTAGAAAAGAGGAAAGAGTCTAATGATAAGAAGAAGATTCAAATCAAGAGCAAGAAGGAAATGTCCTTTGTTGCTAAAAAGGACAAAAGTCTGTCAGATTTGTCTTCTTCAGAATCAGATTCAGAAGCTGAAGCTTACATTGGACTGTTTGCTGAAGAAGAGGAAGAGGAGTTCATCCAGTTAATGAACTTTATATATGAGCATGAGGACAATCAGTGCCAGGGACTGATGGCCTTATCTGAAGGTGACAAAATCCAGGAGCAGCCTGGACCTAGTCAGGTACAAAATTGTTCTTTAAGTTCAATTTCTAGTGCTAGTTCAGAATCAGATTCATCAGCATCAAGTGATGAGAGTGAATCTGAATCTGAAGGAGATATTCATCAATTGATTGATGAATATAGAGTAGTGTTGCAAGATTTAAAGAAAAGCAAATCCTTGATCAAGAGTCGGGCTAAGGAGATTGCTAATCTTAAAGTTGCTGCAACAGATTTTGATAAGTTGATTGATCAAAAATTAAATGAAATAGCTAGACTGAAGAACATAACTGTTATTCAGATGGGGACTATAACATTCAAGAATGATCAAATCAGAAATCTGGAGATTAGTCTTCAGAAAGAGAGAGACATAGTTGCAATGTTTTCTAAACCAAAGTCTGTTTTACCTTTGATAGATGAATTTGTACATCAAAAGGGTAAAACTGGATTAGGGTTTACACAACCTGCTAGGACTGTAAAGTCCAAGTCTAAGGGCAAAGCCCCAGTACTCAACAAGCCAGCTGTAGATAAAATAGCTAGGGTTGTACCTAAGCAAAGGTACAACAAATTTGAGTGCTGGTGTTGTGGCAAGATAGGCCACTTTGCCATGGACTGTTGGCACAATTCTAGTGCCAAGGTGAGTAGCAATCTACCTGCTAGAAAAACTACAGGTAGCTTTGTTAAGAGGCAAACTAACAAGCACCAAGGACCCAAGAATTCTTTGGGTTCTAAGGTTAACTAATCTGTTTTGCAGGTGAGTCCAAGTGACCATGCCCCAATATGGTACTTGGACAGTGGATGTTCTAGGCACATGACTGGAACTAGGGGATTGCTAAAGGACTACACACCAATCAAGGATGGTCCTAAAGTCACCTTTGGTGGTTCTGAAAAAGAAATCATCAAAGGTTTTGGTAACATTTCTAGCAACCTTATAACAATTACTCAAGTGGCTTATGTTAAAGGTTTGAAACATAACCTTATTAGTATAAGTCAGCTGAGTGATTTAGGATATGACATCTCATTTGTCAAAGATGGTTGTCATATCAGGAGATCAAATGATCAAGAGATCATTCTGACTGGTTACAGAAAGAGAAATGTCTATTGTCTAAACATTATGTGTGAGAATAATGTTTCTCCAGTGTGTCTTGTAGCTGATGAGAAAGTCTCTCATTGTGTCAAATGGCACAAGAGACTAGCCCATCTTAACTACAAGACAATTGGCCAACTCTATAGTAAAGAGTTAGTGAGGAATGGTCCTCAGGTTAAGTGTATTAAAGATGAAATATGCTCAGCTTGTCAAAAGGGCAAGCAGACTAGATCCACCTTTAATAGCATTGAAAATAAAGATGCGGTGAGGTGCTTATACCTCTTTTATATGGATCTTTTTGGTCCTATGCCAGTTCACAGCCTAGGTAGGAAGGTCTACACATTTGTAGTTGTAGATGACTACTCAAGGTTTTTCTGGGTGTTCTTCCTTAGACAGAAATCAGAAACACCTAGTATCTTCTATAGTTTTGTCAAACAAATTCAGAATGAGTTAGACAGTACAATGGTCAAAGTAAGAAGTGACCATGGTACTGAATTCCAGTCTGATAGTATGACAAAGCTATGTGAAGAATTTGGGATATTTCAGGAATTTTCTTCACCAAGAACACCTCAGTAAAATGACATTGCTGAAAGGAAGAATAGAACCTTGATTGAGGCTGGTAGAACCCTATTATTGATACATCTCTCCCAGAATATTTCTGGGCTGAGGCAGTAAACACTGCATGCCATGTAATTAATATGACTACTATCACCAAAAGTCACAATAAGACCCCCTATGCGATTGTGAAAGGCAGAAAACCAAACCTATCCTATTTCAGGATCTTTGGTTGTAAATGCTATATACTTAACACTGGTAAGTCTTACTTAACCAAGTTTGCTACCAAATCCCAAGAGGGGATCTTTGTTGGGTACAACAATAACAGTAAGGCTTATAGGGTCTACAACTTGACTACTCAAGTTGTAGAAGAGTCAATACATGTAGTATTTGATGAAGCTAGACTTATTAACAATGAAATGTCTAGAAGTATTTGCAGCTCCACATGTGTGACTAAGAAGATGGACAAGCTCACTATTGAAGAAGGATCTACTGCAAGTCAGCATGTAGATGATAGTTGCTGTTGTCCAGGGGGAGTACTAGATGCACCTGTTGTAGAAGAAGACTAATGGGTGCAGCAAGTTGAAGAAGCTGAAGGAGAACAACCTGAATCCAGGCTGCCTCCAGCTACTAGGCATCTAAGAGATCATCCAGCAGATCAAATTATTGGTGATCTAAGACAAGGGGTACAAATAAGGAGAAGAAATCTAAGCTCAGTACTCTACTCCAGTTTTCTATCCCAAGTTGAGCCAAAGAAATTTGAAGAAGCCATCCTAGACTCTCATTGGATTGAGGCAATGCAAGAGGAGCTGAATCAGTTCAAGAGATGCAAAGTCTGGGAGCTTGTTCCTAAACCAAAAGACCACAACATAATTGGAACTAAGTGGATCTTCAGGAACAAGATGGATGAACATGGAGTGATTATAAAGAACAAAGTAAGACTGGTTGCTAAGAGATATAGGCAGGAAGAAGGTATTGACTTTGATCAAACCTTTGCTCCAGTAGCCAGACTAGAGGCAATAAGAATGTTCTTGGCCTATGCAACCTATCAAGGGTTTAAAGTATACCAAATGGATGTTAAGTCAGCCTTTTTGAATGACAATCTGAAGGAAGAAGTCTATGTGGAACAGCCATCAGGTGGAAGACTGATATCATGGAGTAGCAAGAAACAAACAAGTGTGACTATCTCCACAGCAGAATCAGAGTATGTGGCTGCAGGAAGTTGCTGTGCTCAACTTCTATGGATACAACATCAGCTTGAAGATTATGGTATTCAAGTAAGTAGAACACCACTATTTTGTGATTCTACTAGTGCTATATCTATTGCAAACAATCTTGTTTCTCATAGTAGGACTAAGCACATAGAAATAAAATATCATTTTCTAAGAGAACATGTGGAAAAAGGAGATATTTCACTAGAGTATGTTAATACAGATAATCAACTAGCTGACATGTATACTAAGCCCTTAGAAGAAACCAAATTCAATAGGTTTTAAATTGAATTAGGTATGATAAACTTAGAATAAGTTTTCAAAATTGGCCAAGTAAAAAGGTGTCGACACACAGAGTTGCCTGTGTCGACACAGAAAAGTGGTGTCGACACTTCAGAGAAAAGGTGTCGACACATCTAGGAAGTTGGTGTCGACACTTCAGAGAATTAGTGTCAACACATACAGGGTAGGTGTCGACACATCCAAGGTGGTGTCGACACTTAGGATTTATAAAGAATTAGTCTGGTATAGTCTCGACTAAGTGTCAAGCTAAGTGGTGTCGACACATCAACAAGTGTCGACACATATATTCTGTAGACTATACTTGTGTCGACACATGGTTGTCGAGACATTATAAGTCGGTGTCGACACTTATCAACAGTGTCGACACAATTTGAGTATTTTGACGCGCCCTTTCATCTTCGATCCTAGAAAGGTATAAATAGGATTTCACCATTGTCTGTCGACACGCTCACCAAAGTTTCGAGACCAAACTTGTGTGTCGACACCTCTCTTCTCTCAATTCAAATTCTTCAAACCCTAATGGCTCCCAAGCTTGAAGAGAATGTGAATGAAGTATATGAACTTGTGCGGCATGCTTTTGATGACGCAGAACCAGATATCAAAGGCGTGATAACCCTAATCGCCGAGACTGGGTTAGAGTTTCTGGTTTTAGAGCCGATCAAGATTTGGAAGAAGGAGGTCCTGGAATTTCTCAATGGTGCAACAATAGATGAATCTGGACTAAAGATTAAGTCAAGGGTTCATGGGGCTAAGGTGAAAGTCTTTCCTAAGAGTCTGAGAAAGGTACTAAACCTACCTAAGACAAAGGAAGAAGATGATGTTTCCGCTTCTAAAATTAGGGAAGCATTAACATGGTGTGGACTAGATTCCAACATGAAAATTGGATCTGTGTTCAATAGAAAAGGAATGAACATGCATGGCAAATTTCTATCTGAAATTGTTGGCAAGGTTATCCTGAGCAAGCCTGGTGGCCATGACAGAGTATCAACTCATATGTTTAGCCTCATGACAAGGATTATTTTCAAACTACAAACTGATTGGTCTATAGTAGTGTTTGAGAAGATTAAGGAGAGTATGAAGAAGCCCAATTTGGGTAGGATTCTAAGTATTTACCTAGCTGGTAGTATACCAGAGGTGATGAGTCAAGCAGCTGGATCTAAGATCAATCACATGAGGAATATGGACATGAGAATCTTCTCTAGATGGGATAGAGTCTTGACCAAGGAAATGCCAACTCCTGAGAAGGTAACACCCTAAAAGAAGAAGAAGAAGACAGCCCCAGTGGCTCAAGAATCCTCTAGCAGCTCTAAGGAGCAAGTTGTCTTTACTCCTGATGAGGAAGATGCTGGAAATGCTGGCCAATCTCCAGCTAGACAAGAAGTTGCACCAAGGCAGGGGGAGCTACCTCAAGCAAGCCCAATTCACCAGGATTCCATTCAGGGGGAGCCTCTACTGGTGGATGAGCCTACTCCACTAGAGAGTGAACAAGCTACCCACACCATACTTGAGGTAATAACTGAAATCAACAAATTAGATTTCTCTATTGAAAATGAAGATATGACTAACAGATTATCTGATGTTAATCAGCAACCTCAGATTCCTAGTCAACCCCAAGATGTTGTCATGGAAGACACATCTGTTGCTTCTCAAGTGATATCTGATCAAGTGGTTGATGAGATAAGAGAATCTCCACCCCATCCTTAACAAGAATTTACCCTAGAAGAGCTATTCCCAGATCTTCTACAAACTGACTTTGAGAAAGAAAGTGCTGCTGCTGAGGGGGAGAAAGTCATTATTGAGGGGGAGCAAGTGGAGAATATAGAGAAAACTGCAGGCAAAGAGACTGAGGTGCCAAAAGAGGCTGAAGGGCTCCAAAGGACTGAGAAGGAGTTACCTTCAAGTCCTAAGGACAGAGTGACTATTGATAGCACATCTGCATCAGAAGATGAAGAGGCTGTAAGAGCCAAGAAAAGAAAATTCCAAGTCTTTAAGAGAAGGAGCCAGACATATAAGAAGGCTTTACAAACAATAGCACCACAGCCTGCACCACAGCCAGCCCCATCTACAGATTTTAGTTCTCTGATGGTTGCTTTACAAATAAAGATGGATGAGCAAAGGCTAGCAATTGAAAAATATATAGATGAAAGTCATAAGTCTCTGCAGTTTGATCTTGCACAAGACATTAAGTCCATCAGATTTGAAATGAATCTGAATAAGAAAGAAATGACTGACTGCTTTCATAAGGGAGGAAATGCAGTAGTCTATTTAGCTACTCATCAAGAAAATATCAAGAAACAAATTGAAGACCTGGCAGTAAAGCAAGGCTATGTCCTGGAAAACCAAATCAGAATGAATGACAATTTGACTGAATTGTTGGGTTTCTCTGAAGGGGTGACACAACAGTTGTGCACGCAGCGGAAAAGAAAAATCAAGAAAAACCCAAAGAGATGTGGATCGGGCCATGAACGTTGAATCAAGAAGTTAGCAAAACTAGGCAAAAATTACCTCGGTGGGGTTGAGTCACAACTCAACGGAGATGCTCCAAACTTTGTATTCCTGCTGGTGGCGAGTCGTACGTGGAATAGTGTCCACGTTTCTGCAGAAGTCCACACGAGCGGGAGAACGCCGATCTATCCGTCGCACGGATTATCGGGAAGGAGGAGACCACACCTTTGCTATTCCACGGACTGCTAGGTCCACGCCAGGAAGAGCATCACCAGCGACAGTCGCCGGAGAAGAGGAGGTCAGCGGAGCGAACACGGCGGCGGCGGAACGCTTCCGTCGGCGGCGGGATTCGGGATCGGCGAAGCGAACGAGCGGAACTCTTCCATCGGGTTTGATTCGCACAGTAGCCAAAAGCTTATCTTCCGAAAAACCCTAAGTATCCCTTTTATACCCAAGGCATAAAAGACTTAGAAACTTCGCTATCCGCAGACCACCCAGAAATAGGGTTCAAAATCGGCGAGTATCAATCGGTGAGAATCGGCGACAATCGGCGAGAATCACTGAGCAGGTTCGGCGAGAATCAATCGACGAGTATCACCCAGGATCGGCAAGAATCAGAGTACAATACTCGACGATTCTCGCCGATCGTCGAGCCGCGCTCGACGATACACGACGATACTCGTCGATCGTCGAGCCGCGGTCGACGAAACATGTCGAAGTCGTCGATCATCTAGAATCAGCATATTGATTCTCGACGATTCTCGTCGATCGGCGAGAATCAGAGAGACGATTCTCGCCGATCGGCGGGAATCATAAGACGATTCTCAACGAATGTTATCGACCCTCGGACGACAATCCTAACCTGCCCTCCAAGGCAACATTTGCCCAACCCGACGATCCTTTAAGGCAACACTTTGACCATGACCCCATTCAGGTCGGTGATTGGTAACCTTTACCAACACAGTCAGTCATCCAACTTCTCCACAGCTCTTATGTGCGACCCTGCAGGCTCATATCGCGTTGGCAGTGAGATTACATGTTTGATCACTTCCAGATCATCATGGTAACTCCAACAGACTCCCACTTGATCTCGAAAGTATCAAACCAAAAACCTCACAAACAATGAGCGGCATCTAGCAATGCATCATTGCTCCCCAAGAAATAAGAGTTAATAACTCATAAGGCTTTATGACCAATGTATCAGCGTTGTCTTTGTCCCTTTGTCCCTTACATCCGGAAAGAACTAGAGGCATGGACCGTGTCACCCTCGTAATAGCTCAATCCAAGTTTTCTTGATCCAGGACGGACTTCCAGAGAATGGTGAGTCCAATATCACATATTGACTCAACCAAGCATGGCCATGCATTTCTCAGTCCAGTTCCATCAAGGGGCCCATGGATGCAACTCCTGTCATACAGGAGGACAAATCCCATATCTGCTCACACACAAACACCCAAATGATTCGTAACATGCCCAACAACCACCCTTATCATCAACCTTTCTCAAGGAAGACTTTAGATGACATCAAAGCACGCTCTTCCTCACTCGATGAATGTTGTGACTTCAGGTCAAAGGACCACAGCACCATTGTCAATTGAGACCTACTCGTGACACTTTTGGATGACAATCCACAGAGTAGTCTCAGGTTGGGTCTGTCCAGTACAACTTGTTCACTAACAAGTACCCACGTGATGACTTGATATCACAATATCATGACCTGTGAGAACCGGTCATCAGTCAACACACGTGCTAGTCTTCATGTACCATCATCACCCTTAGCTTCTATGATGATACTCGACCAGGGAGCTTTAAGAATGAAGCTTCAAATAAATCATGGGCTCTCACATTCAAGTCACGTACTTGATGTCCCATGGAAGCGAACATTCTAAGGGTATCTATTATGTTAACATTTAACTATCATATAGAAAAATACATAATAAAAGAACTTGCCATTAATTATAAGAGAAAAATTAGGTACACAGTTCATCATATGAACAAACAGCCAACAAAATATAAGATTACATGCAACCCACAAGATTCTCGCTAGAGTTGATCATTTAGGTATCGTATACCCATCGATCTAGTATGACCATCATGTTTTCTCTGCGCGAGAGGCTTTGTCAGCGGATCCGCAATATTTTCCTCAGTCGGCACTCTGCAAATGTTTACATCTCCTCGTTCGACAATCTCACGAATAAGATGAAACCGCCGAAGTATGTGCTTGGAGCGCTAATGGGATCTAGGTTCCTTAGATTGTGCAATTGCACCATTGTTATCACAGTAGAGAACTACGAGACCAACAATGCTAGGAACTAAATCAAGCTTGCCGATGAATTTCCTAATCCATACAGCCTCCTTCGCCGCATTAGCTGCTGCGATATACTCGACCTCTGTTGTAGAATCAACAACTGTCTCTTGCTTCGAACTCTTCCAGCTCACAGCTCCTCCATTCAGGAAAAACACAAAACCTGACTGAGACTTGGAGTCGTCTCTATCAGTTTGGAAGCTAGCATCCGTGTAACCACTTACAACGAGCTCTTCCTCTCCACCATACACCAAGAACACGTTCTTAGTCCTTCTCAAGTACTTCAGGACATTCTTGACTGCAATCCAGTGACACTCACCGGGGTCTGACTGATACCTTCTAGTCATGCTCAAAGCAAAGGAGACATCGGGTCGAGTACATAACATCGCGTACATGATTGATCCAATTGCCGAAGCATATGGAATCAACTTCATGCGGTCCTTATCTTCACAAGATTTTGGACACTGGTACTTAGAGAGATTCACACCATGATACATGGGCAAAAATCCTTTCTTGGACTCAAGCATGTTGAACCGCTTCAACACCTTTTCGATGTACGTACTCTGGGTCAAACCCAGTAACTTCTTCGATCTATCTCTATAGATCTTAATACCAAGTATATAAGTCACTTCACCCAAATCCTTCATTGAAAAGCAGTTCCCTAGGTTGTTCTTAACAACTTTCAGGGTAGGAATGTCATTCCCAATCAACAGTATGCCATCTACATACAATATCAGGAAGACAACAATGCTCCCACTGATTCGCTTGTAAACACAAGGCTCATCTTCATTCTTGATGAAACCAAACTCTTTGATTTTCTCATCAAAACGAAGATTCCAACTTCGAGAGGCCTATTTCAGTCCATAAATGGACTTATTCAGCTTGCATATTTTAGTGGCTTCATCTGGAGATACAAAACCCTCGGGTTGTGTCATATACACTTCCTCAAGGAGGTTTCCATTAAGGAAAGCCGTTTTGACATCCATCTGCCAGATCTCGTAGTCATAATACGTAGCAACAACAAACAATATCCTTATGGACTTTACCATGGCAACAGGGGAAAAGGTCTCATCATAGTCAATACCATGAATTTGCTTGAAACCCTTAGCCACCAGTCGCCCTTTGAATGTCTGTACATTCCCATCCATGTCGGTCTTCTTCTTGAAAACCCACTTGCACCCTATGGGTCGTACCCCTTCAGGTGGTTCCACCATGTTCCAAACTTGGTTTGCATACATGGAGTCCATTTCGGATTTCATAGCCTCAAGCCATTTGTCGGAGTCCGGTCCATTCATAGCCTCTTGGTAGGTTGCTGGTTCATCATCATTATCCATAAGCAACACATTACCTATTTGAGACACGAGGAATCCATATCTCTCAGGCTCAAACCTCGGTCTACCAGATCTACGTAGGACTTGTGTTCCCTGAGCAGGTTCTCTAGCTACAACATCTTGTAGTCCTGTCTCAGAATCCAATTCTGGTTCATTCACTACATGTGGTACTTGAACTTCTTCAAGCTCTACCTTTTCAGTCTTTCTTGATAAGAACTCTTTCTCCAAGAAGACACCAGTCCTTGCGACAAACACTTTGCCCTCAGATGGTAGGTAAAAGTAATACCCTTTCGTTTCCTTAGGATATCCCACCAGATAACATTTATCCGATTTGGGTTCCAGCTTGTCAGGCATTTGACGTCTCATGTATGCCTCACAGCCCCAAATTTTAATGAACGACATACTAGGACGCTTCCCAGTCCATATCTCATATGGTGTCTTCAGAACCGTTTTCGTTGGAGCGCGATTCAATGTCATTGCAGCAATCTCTAAAGCAAAACCCCAAAAGGAAACAGGCAAGTCTGCATGACTCATCATCGAACGTACCATGTCTAACAGAGTACGATTTCTCCTCTCAGACACACCATTATGTTGTAGTGTTCTAGGTGGAGTGAGCTGTGATACAATACCACACTCTTTCAGATGATCACGGAACTCATGACTCAGGTATTTGCCACCTCGATCAGATCGGAGTGCTTTAACCCTTTTACCCAACTGATTTTCTACTTCATTCTTGAACTCTTTGAACTTTTCAAAGGTCTCGGATTTGCACTTCATAAGATACACATATCCGTATCTACTGAAATCATCAGTAAATGTAACAAAGTAGAAATACCCACCTCTAGCCATGAAACTCATGGGTCCGCATACATCACTATGTACAACACCCAAGAGATCCTCAACCCTCTCAGTATAACCAGTGAAAGGAGCTTTAGTCATCTTGCCTAACAAACAAGATTCGCATCGCTCAAATGATTCATAATCAAATGAGTCCAACAGTCCATCTCTATGGAGCTTGGATATGCGCTTCTCGTTGATATGGCCCAAACGACAATGCCAGAGAAACGTAGGGTTCAAGTCATTCGTTCTTAGTCTTTTATTATTATCTACATTACAGATCAGATGGTCCAAGTTCAAAACATAAAGACCATTAAACAATTGGGCTACAGCATAACAAACATCATTCTTAAATATAGAACAACAGTTGTTCTTAATTATAAAAGAAAATCCAATCATGTCCAAACATGAAATAGATATAATGTTTCTAGTTATGGCCGGAACAAAATAACAATTATCAAGTTCTATTACAAGCCCACTGGGCAAAGAAAGACGATAAACCCCTACGGCTACATCAACAACTCTTGCTCCATTGCCGACGCGGAGGTCCACCTCCCCTTTACTCAGCAATCTTCTCCTTTCCAGTTCCTGCACATTTGTACAAATGTGAGAACCACATTCGGTATCCAATACCCAAGATGAAGGAGCAGCAAGGTTTATCTCTATAACGTAGATATTAGAAGCGGAAGTCATACCTCCCCTCAGTTTCTGCAGACCCTCAATGTACGAAGGACAGTTCCTCCGCCAATGACCAGCCTTGCCACAGTGGTGGCATTTCCCTTCCTTCACCGTGCTCTTCCTTTTCATCAGTGCTGAAGACTTGGGCTCAAGATATGACTTAGGTCCCACCTTTGTCTTCTTAGAGCCCTTGGCTTTGCCCTTGCCCTTATGCACCATCAGTATGGGGCTGGCAGGCTTGGCCTTCTTCATGTTGATTTCGGCAGTTCTCAACATGCCTAGGAGTTCGGGCAGTATCTTGTCTATCTCATTCATGTTATAGTTCAAGACAAACTGCTCATAACTGTCCGGCAACGATTGCAGGATCAGATCCGTGACCAACTCTTGACCAAGAGGAAAACCCAGCCTTTCAAGGTTCTCTATATACCCAATCATCTTGAGTACGTGAGTCCCTACTGAGTCTTGAACTCCCATCTTGCACTGAAATAACGCTTTTGTGATGTCGAAGCTCTCTTGACGAGCCTGCCCTTGAAACATTTTCTTGAGATGCTCGTCAATCTCCTTGCACCCCATGTTCTCATGTTGCTTCTGAAGCTCAGAGTTCATAGTGGCAAGCATAAGGCATTCGACATCTAAAACATCGTCAGTATACTTCTTATAAGTATCTTTCTCAGTACGGGAAGAGTTCCCGGTCGGTACCTCGGGGGCTTCTTCTTCCAAGACATAGAGCTTTCGCTCTTGCCTGAGAACTATTCTCAGGTTCCTGTACCAGTCCATGTAATTTGTCCCACTGAGCTTGTCCTTCTCAAGGATGGCTCTCAGAGACAAGGTGGAGTGTGAAACACTTGCCATGGAATTCTACAAGAGTTTATGCAGAATAAAATCAGTACCTAAATTTCAATTACAATTTATTCTAATTTGGACTTCAATTAAAAACTACTCCCACTATTTTATTCGAAATGATAGCCCTCACTAACAATTCGGAGAGTTCATGCGAGCTACTCTCTTAGTGGACAAGATCCGTATTTCACCATCACTATGAGTCCGCTTTGGCGTTCCTCTCACGATGCGGTTATTTAGGTAGGCAACGCTTGCCAATTGCATCCTCATGCAATTCTTGTATGGTTGGTGAATAACTCCTTATTCGCATCCATCATATGGTGCATGCCAACCCTATGCCTCTAGGCACTCAACCTTTGAGGTCACCTAGTTAAGTATGACCCGATGTCGACAGTGGGATATCACAATTATCCGCTCGCACCCTTACCAAGATAGATTAATGCACCTTGCTTTGACAAGCCCACATTTCATCGATCGAGGCAGGAAGAGTGTCATCCATCGGAAGGCATCCGAACACTTAATATTTGATGAAGGGATTTAATTATAGGTTAACAATTAACCATGATCAACATTTGATCAACGTGCACATCCAAAGAAAAACAATTCTAAACCACATGCATCCCTTATGTGCACATCCTAACACCATCAACATTTGATAGAAGGAAGGGCTAAATCTGAACATCCGGAAACTTCCAAATCCTCAGATTTACATGCATTGGACAAAGGCGAAGACAACTCAACTTAAAGCAGTAGACAAGCTCATCTCTCTATGTTGGATTCAAAATCCAAAACATACTCGAGGGATGGTTACTGCTAAGGAGACAACAATTTCTAACACTTAGAAATTCCCACGAATTTCCAGAAGTTCTTGGCGGGAAACCAAGACTAAATCTAGGTATTTAGAACACTTCTAAATCCCTAGGTTTACACGCACTGGAATAACAAACTTCCAAAACAACGATCATGGCCGAAACCTGGCTCTGATACCACTGTTGGGTTTCTCTGAAGGGGTGGCACAACAGTTGTGCATGCAGCGGAAAAGAAAAATCAAGAAAAACCCAAAGAGATGTGGATCGGGCCATGAACGTTGAATCAAGAAGTTAGCAAAACTAGGCAAAAATTACCTCGGTGGGGTTGAGTCACAACTCAACGGAGATGCTCCAAACTTTGTATTCCTGCTGGTGGCGAGTCGTACGTGGAATAGTGTCCACGTTTCTGCAGAAGTCCACACGAGCGGGAGAACGCCGATCTATCCGTCGCACGGATTATCGGGAAGGAGGAGACCGCACCTTTGCTATTCCACGGACTGCTAGGTCCGCGCCAGGAAGAGCAGCACCAGCGATAGTCGCCGGAGAAGAGGAGGTCAGCGGAGCGAACACGGCGGCGGCGGAACGCTTCCGTCGGCGGCGGGATTCGGGATCGGCGAAGCGAACGAGCGGAACTCTTCCGCCGGGTTTGATTCGCACAGTAGCCAAAGCTTATCTTCCGAAAAACCCTAAGTATCCCTTTTATACCCAAGGCATAAAAGACTTAGAAACTTCACTATCCGCAGACCACCCAGAAATAGGGTTCAGAATCGGCGAGTATCAATCAGTGAGAATCGGCGACAATCAGCGAGAATCACTGAGCAGGTTTGGCGAGAATCAATCGACGAGTATCACCCAGGATCGGCGAGAATCAGAGTACAATACTCGACGATTCTCGCCGATCGTCGAGCTGCGCTCGACGATACACGACGATACTCGTCGATCGTCGAGCCGCGGTCGACGAAACATGTCGAAGTCGTCGATCGTCGAGAATCAGCATATTGATTCTCGACGATTCTCGTCGATCGGCGAGAATCAGAGAGACGATTCTCGCCGATCGGCGGGAATCATAAGACGATTCTCAACGAATGTTATCGACCCTCGGACGACAATCCTAACCAGCCCTCCAAGGCAACATTTGCCCAACCCGACGATCCTTTAAGGCAACACTTTGCCCATGACCCCATTCAGGTCAGTGATTGGTAACCTTTACCAACACAGTCAGTCATCCAACTTCTCCACAGCTCTTATGTGCGACCCTGCAGGCTCATATCGCGTTGGCAGTGAGATTACATGTTTGATCACTTCCAGATCATCATGGTAACTCCAACATGAATCACATAATGTGATAGTCACTAAGATGCAGAATCTGGCTGCTGCTCAAACTACAGCAAGGACTACTGCACAGGAAGAGTTTGATAAGAAGTTACAAGAAGGGATCACCGCTGTTACTTCTGCAATTCAAGATTCTCAGAAGCTAATCACTGAAAAACTCCAAAGGTTGAAACCTTTCTACAAGGATGGAGTAAATTATCTGAATGCCCAAATAAGATTTCAGAAAGATGATCTGAGGGATCACATTGAAAGAGAAGTCATAAAGGGGGAGAGGGTGTTAGTCAAAGCAGGCTCTGATCATGAAAAATGGATTTCCAATTCCATCAGAGCCACCCTTGGATATCCTCCATTATGTGATGGTGACAATGTGACAGAGTCTGGTATTAATCCTGCTTATCTTGGAGGGGAGCAAGCTGAAGTGGCTCAAGTAATATACCCTCCACCAGACTTTGATATGGTACATCAAGACATACAATCAATGTATAGCCCTCTTGAGGGAATTGAGAAGGTCATCATAGAGAAAGTGGTTCAGCCAGTGCCAGAGTCTATACTGAAAGAACAAGAAGCTTTGCTGAAGGAACAAGAGACTCAATTGTCTAAGAAGAGATTCAGGGAGCAAGCTGAACTCAGGCCTGACTTTGAACAATGGAGCCCCACCTCCAGAAATATTATCTTGACTGCATGGAAGGCTGCCAAGGACAATATCCAAGATAGAAACAAGTGGTATTCTAAACTGAAGTGGAGGAAGCATGAGTCCAATCAAGAGGCAATTGTGCAATATAGGAGAAAGGCTAAGATGAGAAAGCTACCTCCTATTGCCCAGGAGCCTAGCAAGTACTTTCCAAAGCCATATCATTACTTTGAAAGACAAAAGATCAAAGCTGAAGATCAGAAAAAGAAGGATCTAAAAGGAAAGAAGCCTGCTGCTGCTGAAGATGCTGAAGACCCAGTCCAAGCAAAGATACAATCTGGAAAGGGCATAGTTATCAAGGAGCCTGAGCAACAATATGATATAATTTTTCTTAAGTTTACTATGTGTAATCACATGTATTAAAACTTTTTGTAAACTTTTGAATAAGGAAAACATTGAAGTTCTTAGAACAATGTGAAATGTGTTAAATCTATTACATTAATTGTTCTGAGATATCTGTGTATACATGTTTTGATTAATACATGTTTATGTACTTACCCTGTTATATAATCCTGCTTTACATCATACTGTGATTTTGTTATGTATGGTGTATATCATTGACGAAGGGTTATGACTTCTCCAAATAGGGGGAGATTGTTGGGTACATTGGAATAAATGTACCTGATTTGAAGAAGCCTCACCCTACTCAATGATATACATCAAAATGTATTTGATGTGTTTTGAGTTTAGTTGTGCAGGTTAAGTATTTGCAGGGAAAGCTGAAAAGTTTCTAAGTCCATGTGTCGACACCTAGAAGAAAAGTGTCGACACTTAAGAAGACTTGTGTTGACACCCAGAGAAGCAGTGTCAACACTTGGAGTAATTGTGTCGACACCAGGTATGCAGAGTCGACACCAGAAGGAAAGTGTCGACACATACAGGCTGTGTCGACACTAAATGAAGAAATGTCCAGTGAAGCAGTGTCGACACTTAGAAGCAGTGTCGACACCCAGAGGAACTTTGTCGATATCAGAAAGTGTCGACACTTGGAGGCTGTGTCGACACTCAGCAAAATTCAACAGAGTCTAAGTACAAGTGTCGTCATAATAAAGAATGTGTCGACACTCAGCAGAAGACTCAACACATGAAGAAGGTGTCGACACTAGGAGGCTGTATCGACACTCAGCAAAGTTCAACAAATTCTAAGTACAAGTGTCGACACAAAGGAGATGTGTCGACACTCAGCCAAAATCTCAACACAAGAAGAATGTGTCGACACAAGGAGTAGTGTCGACACTCAGCAAGAATCAACACAGAAGGCATGTGTCGACACCAAGAAGATGTGTCGACACTGAACAAGTTCAACATAAGAAGATGTGTCGACACAAAGGAGTTATGTCGACACTTAGCAGAATTCAACTAAGTACTGAAGAACAAAGAGTTGTGTCGACACACAATATCAGTGTCGACACATTCTGAAGAAGCAGTGTCGAGAAGCAAATTCTACGACACAAGGAGTTGTGTCGACACCATGAAGGCTAGTGTCGACACTTAGTCAACTTGTGTCGACACTTAGTCTATAAGTGTTGACACTTAAAGACAGACTATCTCGATACTTTCAGACAGTTACAGATATTTCAAGAAGTGACTGGATGACTTGACAGCTGTCAATCTAGCCGGTCTACTGCAACTGTTAGAGATGTCAGAAAGCTGTTAGAAACCAGATCAGTCGATCACCATAAAGGAAGCCTATATAAAGGCTTATTCTGTCAATAGAAGAAGATGATTAACAAGAATCAAAGGAGAAGATCAAGCAATTCATTGAAGAATCAATTCAAGTGAAGATCTAAGTAGTTGGAGAGAGAGATCTCCTTCCAAGAAGACAGCTGTTGAACCAGGCTGTGAAGAAAGTTTCAGATCAAGATCTGATTCTTAAGTTGCAGTGATTGAAGATCAGCTACAGAGAGACTCAACCCTATTATGTTCTACATTCAAGAAGCTTTAAAGAAAGCCAAGTGAGGTTGATCTTAGCAGAGTTCTTTCAAGAACTCATCAAGAAACCTGTCAACTCTTCTCTCTTATTCTGAGTTGTAGGTATATACATTGTATTCTTAATTTCTTGTAGGATCCTTAGGGATCTGAGTTGTAAGCCTGAAATTATAAAGGCTGAGTGGTAGGGCATGTGTGCCTGAGTGTAGGAGATTCATATCTCTAAGTGTAGGCCTTGTGGCTGAGTGTAGGTCTTTGTGAAGACTGAGTGGTAGGGCTGTTGAGCCTGAGTTGTAGGAGTGGGATCACTCTGAGCTGTAGGAACCTGGTTGGGGTTCTGAGTGTAAGATCTGAGGATCTGAGGAATAGTGGAGGAGTTTGGCTGAATCTAGTACACTACTAGATAGGCGAAGGGGGAAAGTGGATGTACCCAACCCTTGGGGAACCACTATAAAACTGTGTGTACTCTGTGTATGTGATTGATGCTGTGTATGCTGTTTATAGTTCTGTGAAATCTGTGGTATAATCTGCCTAAAAGTTTAAAAAGATTAAGTCACCTATTCACCTCCCCCTCTAGGTGATTAGGTACAATTTCTTTCAGCTGCAAACAATACAGCTAAGATTGTACCTAAAAGAGGTATAATAAGTATGAGTGCTGGTGTTGTGGCAAGACATGCCATTATGCCTTAGACTGTTGACACAATACCAATGTCAGGAAGGATAGCAGTTTACTTATTAGAAAAGCTGCAGACAGATTTGTCAAGTTTCAGGCTAACTTGAACCAAGAACCCAAAAGTTATTTGGGTTCTAAGGTTAAGTAATCTTTGTTGCAGGTGAGTCCAAGTTGCCATGCCCCTATATGGTACTTGGATAGTGGATGTTCCAGGCACATGACTGGAATAAGAAGATTGCTGAAGGACTACTCACAAATACTGAATGGGCTAAAGTAATTTTTGGTGGTTCTGAAAAAGGAGTCATCAAAGGGTTTGGTAACATCTCTAACAACTCAATCACTATCACTCAAGTGGCTTATGTGAAGGGTTTGAAACACAACCTAATAAGCATTAGCCAGCTGAGTGATCTTGGATATGACATTTCATTTATCAAGAATGGGTGTCATATCAAGAGGTCAAGTGATCAAAAAGTCATATTGACTGGCTATAGAAATAGAAATGTATATTGCCTAAATTTTGAGTGTGAGAATAAAAATTCTCCTATCTGTCTTGTGGCTAATGAGAAAGCCTCTCATTGTGTCAAGTGGCACAAGAGGCTAGCTCATCTTAATCACAAGACTATTGACCAACTCTTTAGTAAAGAGTTAGTGAGAAATGATCCTCAAGTTAAGTGCTTTAAGGATGAGATATGCTCAGTTTGTCAAAATGGCAAGCAGAGAAGATCCTCCTTTCATAGCCTAGAAACCAAAGATTCAGTGAGGTGCTTATACCTCTTGCATATGGATTTATTTGGTCCTATGCCAGTTCATAGTCTAGGTAGGAAGGTCTACACTTTTGTGGTAGTAGATGACTATTCTAGATTTTCATGGGTATTCTTTCTAAGGCAGAAATCTGAAACCTCAAATGTCTTCTACAATTTTGTTAAACAAATTCAGAATGAATTAGATAGTTTAGTGGTCAAAATCAAAAGTGACCATGTAACTGAATTCCAATCTGAAAGTATGACAAGGTTGTGTGAAGAATTTGGGATTTATCAGGAATTTTCCTCACCTAGAACACCTCAGCAAAATGACATTGCTAAAAGAAAGAATAGGACATTGATTGAGGCTGGAAGAACACTATTGAGTGACACTACTCTCCCAGAATATTTCTAGGCTGAGGCAGTAAACACTGCATGCCATGTGCTCAATATGGCTTCCATCACCAAAAACCACAAAATGACACCCTATGAGGTTATGAAAGGCAGAAAACCAAACTTATCCTATTTTAGGATCTTTGGTTGCAAGTGTTATGTGCTTAATAATGGCAAGTCTCACCTAACTAAGTTTGCTGGCAAATCCCAAGATGAGATATTTGTTGGGTACAACAACAATATTAAGACTTATAGCGTCTATAATTTGGCTACTCAAGTTGTAAAAGAGTCTGTTCATGTCATATTTGATGAATCTAGATTTATTAACAGTGAGTTGCCTAGTAGTTCTTGTAGCTCCACAGGTATACAGCAGAAGATGGACTACCTTACTATCAGAGAAGATCCAACTGCAAAGCAGGATGAGGAAAATGGTAGTTGTTGTACAGGGGGAGTACAAGGCACTCAAGAGGAAAATGAAGACCATGAGGTGCAGCATAATAAAGAGATTGAAGAAGGTCAAACTGTTAATAGATTACCTCCAGCAGTTAGACAGTTAAAGGATCATCCTGCACACCAGATCATTGGTGATCCAAGACATGGAGTACAAATAAGGAGCAAGAACTTAAATCCAGTTCTGTGCTCAAGCTTCTTATCTCAACTGGAACCCAAGAGATTTGAAGAAGCTATTCAAGACCCACAATGGATTGATGCTATGCAGGAGGAGTTAAATCAATTCAGAAGGTGCAAGGTCTGGGAGTTGGTTCCAAAACCAAAGGGCCACAATGTCATATGGACAAAGTGGATTTATAGAAACAAGCTTGATGAGAGTGAGATCATAGTGAAGAACAAGGCAAGACTAGTTGCCAAAGGTTACAGACAGGAAGAGGGCATTGACTTTGATCAGACTTTTTCTCAGTGGCAAGGTTGGAAGCAATCAGGTTATTCCTTGCCTATGCAGCATATCAAGGCTTCAAAGTGTTCCAAATGAATGTTAAGTCAGCATTCTTAAACGGAGACTTAAAAGAGGAGGTCTATGTAGAGCAGCCCTCAGGTTTTGTTGATCCACTCAAACCTAATTATGTTTATAGACTTAGGAAAGCTTTGTATGGGTTAAAACAAGCCCCAAGGGCTTGATATGAAACCCTGTCTACTTTTCTCATTGAAAACAAATTCTCAAGGGGGAAAATAGACATGACTCTATTCCTTAGAGAATCCAAAGGAAAGATTATCCTAGTTCAAATATATGTTGATGACATAATATTTGGTTCTACTGAAAATAACCTTTGTAGAAAGTTTGCAAAACTTATGCAAGGGAAATTTGAAATGAGCAGTATGGGAGAACTTACGTTCTTCTTGGGTCTCCAAGTAAGACAGACTGATGGTGGCTTGTCCATATCCCAGTCTAAGTTCACCCAGGAGTTAATTAAGAAGTATGGTATGGAGTCATGCACTATCATGAGAACTCCAATTGGGACAAGTATGTCTCTAAGCAAAGATGATGCAGGGAAACCTGTAGATGAGTCTTTATATAAAGGGATAGTTGGCTCCCTCCTATATCTGACTGCTAGTAGACCAGATATCATATATGTTACATGTGTCTGTGCTAGTTACCAATCCTACCCTAAAGAATCTCATTTTACAGCTATCAAAAGGATTTTGAGATATCTTAAGGGCACACCTAATCTAGGCCTTTGGTATCCTAGGAATAGAGATTTTCTACTAATTAGATATTCAGATGCAGACTTTGCATGTTACAAAGTAGATAGGAAAAACACAACAAGCACTTGTAAATTTCTAGGAGGAAGACTGGTGTCATGGAGCTGTAAGAAGCAGACTAGTGTGATAATTTTCACAGCTGAGTCTGAGTATGTTGCTGCAGGAAGTTGTTGTACACGGCTGTTGTGGATACAACATCAGTTGGAAGATTATGGTATTCAGGTAAGTAGAACTCCACTATTATGTGATTCTACTAGTGCTATTTCTATTGCTCATAATCCAATTTCTTATAGTAGAACAAATCATATAGAAATAAGATACCATTTTCTTAGAGATCATGTAGAGAAAGAAGATATTTCTTTAGAATTTGTTAACACTGATTTACAAATTGCTGACATGTTCACAAAGCCATTAGATGAAACTAAATTCAATAATTTCAAAATTGAATTATGAATGTTGAACATAAATTAGTTTAACAAATTTGGCCAAGTAAAATTGTGTCGACACAAAAAGTTGTCTGTGTCGACACATAGTAGTTGGTGTCGACACTCCAGGGAAGTGATGTTGACACATCCAGAAAATTGGTGTCGACACTTCAGAGAAGTAGTGTCGACACATCCAGAAGTGATGTCGACACTTAGAATCAACACACAGATTTCGTCGAGCGCAGAATCTACTGATCGTTGAGTGCAGAATTGACACAGATTTCGTCGAGCGCAGAATCAACTGATTGTTGAGTGCAGAATGGACACATATCATTGAGCGCAGATTCAACTACACTTCGTCAACCTCAAATCATCGACCACACGGGCTCTTCGTCGAACTCGACCAAGACAATTAGAATTGGTGTCGATATATAGAAGTCAACACTTCTGTCGAGACATTAGAAGTCTGTGTCGACACATTAAGAGAATTTTGACGTGACTTTTGACCTTCATTATTTAGAAGGGTATAAATAGGTCAACAACAAACCCTGTCGATACACTCTCCATATTTTCGAGACCAAAACCTTGTGTCGACAACTTCTCTCTTCTCAATCCAAGATTTATCTCAACCCGAATGGCGCCAAAGCTTGAAGATAACATCAACGAAGGCTATGAGTTGGTTCGCAATGCTTTTGATAATGCAGAACCCGAGATTAAAGCAGTAGTAACCCTAATTGCAGAAAACGGTTTGGAATTTCTGGTATCCGAACCTACCAAGATATGGAAGAAAGAAATACTGGAATTCTATGGCACAGCTACTTTAGATTCGACTGGACTTAAGATCAAATCTACAGTTCAGGGAGCTAAAGTTAAACTTACCTTGAAGAGCTTGAGGAAAACTCTTCAACTCTTAAGAACTCAAGAAGAAGTAGTAGTTCCCTCTACCAAGACTGGGGAAGCACTTCAGTGGTGTGGATTGGATCCCACCATGAAGATAGGATCTGCAATGAACAGGAAAGGGATGAATCTGCAAGAAAAATTCCTTTCTGAAGTGGTTGGAAAGGTCATTCTCTGCAAGCTAGGGGGACATGATAGAGTTTCTACCTATATGTTCAGCTTGATGACCAGGATTATCTTCAAACTGAACAAATATTGGTCTGCAGTAATCATTGAAAAGATTAAGGAAACTATTAAGAAACCAAATCTGGGAAGAATTATGAGTCTATACTTGGCTGAAACAATTCCAGAAGTAATGGAACAGACTGCTGGATTCAAGATTAATCATATGAGAAAAATGGATATAAGGATCATCTCCAGATGAGACAGAGTCCTAACCAAGGACATGCCTGATGAAGAGAGGCCAGAGATTGCTGAAAAATCTCCTGCACAAGATATTACAGATGGAGCTCAGGTGCAGGGGGAGCCTCATCTTGAGGAAGAGCCAACACACTTAGACGGTGAAATGACTACACAAACTATTCTTGAGGTAATCCATGAAGTAAATCAATCAATTTTCCATAATGAGGATGAAACACTAACTGTGCCTTTGGATGATGTTGACCAGACCACTCACCTAAACAGTCAAGCACATGATGTTATCATGGAGGATACATCTACAGCTGCTGATGCTCCATAGTCAAGAGTATCTCCAGTCCAACCTCAACAAGAGTTTACCCTTGAAGAGTTGTTTCCTGATTTAGAGCAAGCAAGGACTGAGGGGGAGCAAGCAAACATTGAGGGGGAGTATGTCAGGACTGAGGGGGAGGAGCAAGTGACTCATGGGGAGCAACCTAGGACAGAAAAGGAATTGCCTCCAAGTCCTAAGGAAAGACTTGATATAACCAGTACCTCAGCTTCTGAAGATGAAGCAGAAATTTAAGCCAAGAAGAGAAAGCTGATGGTTTTTAAAAGGAGAAGCCAAAGCTATAAAAGAGCATTGCAAACTGCTCCTCAACCTACCCAGCAACTGATTATAGCTCTTTGTTGGTATCCTTGCAAGTAAAGTTAGATGAACAAAGGATAGCCATGGAGAAATATATGGATGAGACCCATAAAGATCTGCAATTCTTCTTGGCTCAAGATATCAAATCAATTAGATTTGAAGTAAATCAGAACAAGAAGTAAATGACAGATTGCTTCCACAAAGGTGGCAATGCTGTAGTCTATCTTGCAAAACAACAAGTAGGCATAAAGACTCAAGTTGATGATATAGCTGTTAAGCAAGGCTATGTCCTTGAAAATCAACTAAGGATGAATGACAATCTGACTGAATCACATAATGTGATTGTTACAGAGTTAAAGAATACTGTTGCTGGCCAGACTGAGGCAAGGGCTAAAGCCAAGTCAGATTTTGATAAATAATTACAGGAAGAACTAGCTGCTGTACAAACAACTATTAAGACTTCACAAAAGATCATTTCTGATCAGCTACTGAAAATAAGGTCATTTTATAAAGATGGTGTTAATTATCTAGATGAACAAATGAGATTTCAAAAAGATGACCTCAGAGATCATATTAAAAGAGAAGTCATATAGGGGGAGAGAGTGTTAGTCAAAGCAGGCTCAGATCATGCTAAATGGATATCTAATAGCATCAGAGCCACCCTTGGATATCCACCCCTCTGTGATGATGATAATGTAGCTGAGTCAGGTGTGCAACCTGCTTATTTAGAAGGTGATCAACCTGAAGTTGCTAAGGTTATTTACCCTCCAGCAGATTTTGAGATGATTCAGCAAGAAGTACAGTGTATGTACAACCCTCCAAAAGGTACTAAAAATGTTATCCTTGAGAAGGTAGAAATGTCAGAGACAGCTGTGAATAAGGAGCAAGAAGCTCAACTTTCAAAGAAAAGTTTTAGAGAACATGCTGAGTTGAAGCCTGATTTTGAGCAGTGGAGTCCAACTTCCAGGAATATTATCTTGACTGCCTGGAAAGCTGTAAAGGACAAGAACCATGATAGGGGCAAATGGTACACTGAGCAAGAATGGCAAAAGCATGAAGCTAGACAGGAAGCTATTCTGTAATATAGAAGAAAGGCAAAAGCTGGGAAGCTACCTCCTAATGCTCAAGAGCCTAGCAAGTATTTCCCAAAGCCTTTTCACTATTTTGAAAGACAAAGAATAAGGGTTGAAGAACAAAAGAAGAAAGATCTTAAGGGCAAGAAGCCAGCTGAAGATACTGATGCTCCAGTACAAGCCAAGATTCAATCAGGCAAAGGAATAGTCATCAAGAAGTCTGAGCAGTCTTAGGATAGATTTACTAGATTTTACAACATTATAATCTTTAGTGTTAAAAATCTATGCAAACTATTGATAAGAAACTTTTGTAAGTTTAAACAAAATAATGATTAATGCTCATTATGTTTGCATCATTTCTGTGATGACTTTTTATACATGTTTTGTTTATAAGTTACCTTATCATATAATGTTTTTATACATCATAATGTGTGTTTATTATGAATGGTGTATATCATTGACTAAGGGTTATGACTTCTCCAAATAGGGGGAGATTGTTGGGTACATTGGAAAATGTGTACCAGATTTGAAGAAGCCTCACCTTACTCAATGATATGCATCAAAGTGTATTTGATGTTGTTTTGAGTTTATATGCGCAGGTTAAGAAAATACAAGAATGCAGGAAAAGTTTCTAAGTCCATGAGTCGACACCAGAAAAGCTGTGTCGACACTTATGAAGGCTTGTGTCGACACTGGAGAAAAGCTGTGTCGACACCTGGAGCCAATTATGTCGACACTTGGAAAGGCTGTGCCGACACCTAAAGAAACTGTGTCGACACACAGAGGCAGTGTCGACACACAGAAAAGCTTTGTCGGCATCAACTATGTCGACACACATAGGCAGTGTCGACACACAGAAGACTTTGTCGACATCAACTGTGTCGACACACAGGACTTGTGTCGACACATAGCAGAGTTTCAACAAAGTTAATTTTTGTGAAGAAAAGAAGTGTCTGTGTCGACACACAGAATTAGTGTCGACACATTCTACATAAGCTGTGTCGAGAAGCAGTGTCAACACCAAGGTAGCTGTGTCGACACCACCAAGGCTTGTGTCGACACTTAGTCTATTTGTGTCGACACATGATGAATTTCAGTCTCGACACTTTGCTAATAGAGACAGAGTTTCAAGAAGTGACTGGAAGACTTGACAGCTGCCATAACCAACCGGTCTACTGCAACTGTCAGAGCTGTCAGAAGTTCGTTAGAAACCGAATCAGCCGGTTACCATGGAGAAAGTCTATATAAGGACATTCTTTATCAACAAAAGAGGAAACACACATAACTAACAACACACGAAAAACGAAGAAGATTTTCAACAGAAGATCTAAGAAGACATTCTTAGGTGGTGATCTACTCAGAGTTTGTCAAGAGTATTCAAAGAAGAATTCAGAAGAATCTTCAGAAGAATTTGGAGAGAGAGAGCTCCATCTATTCAAGTGAAGAAAGAGACTTACATAAACAAGTCTCTTAAGTGCAGAGTTTGAATCAGACTGCCAAGAAGAATTCAGATTGATTTCTGAGTTTCAAGAAAGAAGCTGATTGAAGATCAACATCAAAGGAGATCAACCCTACTGTGTTCAGATTCAAGAAGCTTTGAAGAAAGCTAAGTCAGGTCG
This sequence comes from Platanthera guangdongensis, assembly GCA_039583875.1. NCBI lineage: Eukaryota > Viridiplantae > Streptophyta > Magnoliopsida > Asparagales > Orchidaceae > Platanthera > Platanthera guangdongensis. The sequence goes on along the minus strand of CM077165.1, from coordinate 40,159,788 downwards.
ATCTCTATCATCAGATTCGTTTAAGAACTGATTAAGAAACAGTCCATCCTTTCTCTCTCAATCAGGGTGGTGGTAGATTTAAAATTAACATCAATTTTCTGTAGGATCTTTTTTAAGATCTGAGTTGTAAGCTTGATTTATAAAGGCTGAGTTGTAGTAGATAAGTTCTCTGAGTGGTAGGCCTTGTTGAAGGCTGAGGTAGGGCTGTGAGCCTAAGTTGTAGGAGATTTTGATCTCTAAGTTGTAGGCCTTGTTGAAGGTTGAGGTAGGACAGATTGCCTGAGCTGTAGGAGTGTGCTAGATTTTGATCACTCTGAGTTGTAGGAGCCTTGTTTGGGTTCTGAGCTGTAAGATCTGAGGATCTGAGAAGATGGAAAGAAGTTAGGCCGAATCTAGCACACTACTAGATAGCCGAAGGGGGAAAGTGGATGTACCCAGACCTTGGGGAACCACTATAAATCAGTGTGCAATCTGTGAATGTGTGTGGTTTTATTATTTCTGTGCTGTGATAGCTATAGAACTATCTGTTTTTGTTAATTAACTGAATATAAAGTTCTGCCTTAGAAGAAAAAGGAATTGCACTTATTCAACCCCCTCTAGGTGTTTAGGAACCAATTCTTTCAGTCTCTTACTCAACGATTCGTCGAAAGGCGTCAAGTGTGTTACGCTCACTCAATGCTTCATGGCGTCGAGTGCTACTGCTATCGCTGCCGACGATACCCACTGTCGCTTGGCGTTAACGACCAAAAGATCTGCTATCAAATTTGGGATGTTACAACCCTCCCCTTCATACAAAAATTTCGTCCCGAAATTTTACTCAGTTATAAGGTAAAAACAACAGCTTAAATGTTACAACATATTTTACTTTCATAAAAAACATTGTTACAACACTATTTTACAAATAATTCAAGGTATTCCTCGCATATGGTTAGCTCGCGCTCCTATGTCAGCTCTTACCATCCATAATTGTTCCATCAGACTTTGACCATCCCGATTGTCTTGTTTCGTAGTTGCTTGATCTCCATATCCTCGATCCGAATGGGCCGAACTTTTGTCGTCAGCCTACTATCGACTGGTACTTGATCATCCACAACCACTTGAGCTGGCTCTTTCATAGCTTTTCGCAGCACCGATATGTGAAACACATCGTGCAAACCACTTAGCTCCGCAGTTAGAGCTAACCGATAGGCAGCTTCTCTAACTCGCTCAAACACTTCAAACATACCCAGATATCACAGACTCAAGTTTTTCAAGCGCCGGATCCTGGATACACCTTTGAAGGACTTGATTTTTAAATATACCCAATCGCCAACCGCAAACTCCACGTTTCGATGCTTGGCATTGTAGTACTTCGCTTGCCTATCTTGGGTTATCAGTAACCGCTCTCTTATAGTAAGTATGGTCGAATTTGCATCTTCGACCTTCTTACGCTTATATAGTTTTGACTAGTCAGTTTTCGCTCAAGCTAATGATGTACGACACTTCCTACCGTATAAAGTTTTAAAGGGCGTCATCTGTATGCTAGCTTGATAGCTATTGTTGTAGTCAAACTCAATCATATAGAGGTGATCTTCCAACCTCTTCCCGAAATCGATGGCGCATATATAGAACATATCCTCTATTGTTCTGTTGGTCCTCTCGGTCTGACCATCCATTTACGGATGGAAGACCGTGCTGAACTTTAACTTGGTACCCAACAACTTGTGGATTATCCTCCAATCACTTGAAGTAAAACACCTATCTCGGTCACTAACGATGCTACGGGGCACGCCGTGCAATCGTACGATGTGATCCACGTACAACTTAGCCAATTTTTCCACTAAATCGTCTTTTCTGTTAGGTATGAAGTGCGACACTATGGTTAACCGGTCAATGATCACCCACACGACATCGTTTCTGCTCTGCTATCCCGGCAGTCCATGCACGAAATCCATAGAAATATCATCGAACTTCCATACCGGGATTGGTAACGACTTCAGGAAACCTCCAGTTTTCTGACATTCAGCTTTCACTAAGACACAAGTTTGACATTTTGCCACGTAATGGGCTATGTCTTTCTTCAAACCTGCCCACTAGAACACCTTCGTCATGTCCTTATATATTTTCGTGCTCCCTAGGTGAATTGAGTACTTTGTAAAATGTGTTTCGTACATCAACTGCTCATGTAATTTACCCACATCAAGGATACACAAACGACCATCTTTCCGCAAAAGGCCATCATCCAAGGAGAATTGGACATTTGACCCATCCGCTGCATAGCGTTGTGGACTCTCATCGAGTTCTGTTGCTCGTCGAACCCTATCCACGCGGTCATATTGAACTTCTGTTCAGTTTAGGCACGCATTTGCAGTGACATTTTTATCAATACAAGAAATGTCTAAGTTCTCCAATTCCTGGATCAGACGCTCATCATGCATCTGTACCCAATTTGTCCTTACCGGAGTCCACCGACTTAAGGCATATGCGACTACATTTCCCTTCCCGGGAGTGTAATGAATCTGGAAGGTGTATTACCCGAGGAACTCCATCCACCTCCGCTGTTGCATGTTTATATCTTTCTGATTCAAGAGATACTTAAGACTCTTATGGTCCCTGAAGAAGTCAACTTCCATGCCATATAAGTAATGACGCCACAGTTTAAGTGCAAATATCACTGCCGCCAACTCCAATTCGTGGACGGGATAGTTCCGCTCATGCACTTTCAACTGGTGTGAGCCATAAGCGATCACCTTACCGAACTGAAGAAGAACGCATACTAGGCCGCTCCCTGACACATCATTATAAATTTCATAGTCGTTTGTACTGCAAGGCGACGTCAAAACAGGTGTCGCGGTCAAACGACTCTTCAACTCTTGAAAAGCTCGCGCGCACTCCATCATCCAAACGAACTTCAGTTCTTTTCTCGTCAGTGTGGTGAGAGGTAAGGCTATCCGTGAAAAGTTCTCCATGTAGCGCCTGTAGTAGCCCGCAAATCTAAGAAAATTTCATACTTCATCTATAGTAGACAGAACATGCCACTCTTGAATTGCCACTATCTTCACTGGATCCACTGTTATACCTTCTCCGCTAACCACATTGCCCCAAAAAGACATCTAACGACAGCCAAAACTCACATTTTGAGAACTGGCATACAACTTGTTTCTTCTCAGGGTGTTCAACATCATCCACAAATGTTTCGTATGATCTTCTTTAGACTTAGAGTTCACTAAAATGTCATCAATAAAGACGATTACAAATAACTCCAAGTACTCTCGAAACGTTCAGTGCATTAGGTCCATGAAAATGGATTGCGCATTTATTAGCCCAAACGACATTACAATGAACTCATAAGGACCATAGTGTGTTCCAAACGCAGTCTTGGGAATGTCACATTCCCGAATTCTCAACTGGTATTAGCCAGACTTCAGTTCTAGCTTTGAGTATACCGTTGATCCAACTAGCTGATCGAACAAATCATCAATCTGTGGTATCAGATACTTGTTCTTCTCCATCAACTTGTTCAGTTCTCTATAATCGATGCACAAACGCAGGCTACCATCATTCTTTTTCACAAAAAGGACATGTGTGCTCCAAGGTGACATACTTGGACGTATATATTCTTGCTCTAACAGCTCTTGCAGTTAGACCTTCAGTTCCGTCATTTTCTATGGCGCTACACGGTACGGTGAGCGGGCCACAGATTTCACATCTGGCACCAACTCAATAGAGAAGTCAATTTCTCTTTAGGGAGGTAACCCTGGAAGATCCTTCGGGAACACATCTGTGTAGTCTGATACAATCGGAACATCACTCATACAGGCTTTTGGCTCAACATCCTCTATAAGCGTGACGAATAACTTCGCGCCCTTCCGAACAGCTTTAACAACTTGGAGAGCAGACATCAATATCTTGATCGATCCTCGCATGCCAGCGAATTTAGTCTCTAGCTCGATATTCTGTCCCAGTGTGATCTCCTTTGAGTTGCAATATATAAAAGCACGCTGTTCCGAGAGCCAGTCCATACCAAATATTACATCAAACTTCGATATCGGCAGCACAGATGCTTTTAATCCGAAATACCGATTTCCTATCCGCACCTCAATATAATAAAACTTATTTGCTCGCATCACGCATCCATTAGGCAACAATATCGACAGGCTATCTATCAGCACAGAAGTAGACACTCCAATCCGAGACACGAAGTCCTCAGATAAAAATGAATGCGAAGCACCCGTATCAAACAGTGCTCTCTCCGGACATTCTCAAATAAGGACAAAGCCTAATATAAACAAATCATACGCAAGTAACGCACAAAGTATGAAGTATAAAAAGCAGTAAAATAGTATCTTAACTCATACTTGTGACGACGTCACTTTGCTTTATGCCCTCCTGTTGGCTAAGATTGTACACCCTCTATTGAGCTGGAGCATATTGGGATGCAGTGGATTCCACCGCTTTTCCCTTTTCAGCATAGGTTGCTCCTACCTTCTTCTCAACCATTACAGGACCACTCTGACAGTCACAGACAAAGTTTCCTGGCTTGCCACAGGTATAACATGTATGCGGACCTTGCCCAAAAGTTCTTCCAAAAGCAACAGTAGAGGGATCCTGTCCAGAAGACTTGGACTTCTTACTCCATCTCTTCCGGTAACCAGATTTCCCAGAATGCGGCACTTTAAACTCAAACTTTGTCACCGCCAAGTCCCTCTTGCCCCGCACCTTTTTCATATTTTTCTCCAATGCACGAGCCGTATCCAACAATGCTTGAAACCCTTGATTCACTGAACTCGAGAGCAGGAATCTCATCTCATCCTGCAACCCTTCGTAGAATCTGTTGGTTTTCCGCTCTTCTTCAGCAAAGGTAGACTCCGCATAGCGTCCCAACCTTGTAAACTCATGCAAGTAAGTATCGACACTACTTTCTCCCCGAGTTAGACGCTAGAACTCATTTTTCATGGCTATGCGCTACGACGACGACAGGTGCTTCACCAAGAACTGTCTCAAAAACTCCTCTATCGAGACATCTGTTAGTTCTCTGCCTGCTAAGTGGTGCAGCTCCATTTCGTCCCACCAAAGCCGAGCCTCTCCTTCCAGTAAGAAAATGACCAAGGTGCCTTTTTGATCCTCAGTTCTTTTTGCCGTCAAAATTTTTTTAACTCGCGCAAGCCAGTCCTTTGCTTGCGTTGGGGACCTTGCCCCCGCGAACGTAGGAGGGCTGAAACTCATGAAATGCTTCAGTTGCCGTTCCGCTGCTCGTATATCTACTACAGCCTCCATAGGTTCTGCCCTCACACCAACCTGTACTGGCACAATTGCAGGCTGCGCCTGCCTAGTAGGCTATACATGTATCATCGCAAACAACGCCTCAGCAACTAAGCGCACTGTCTCCGCAGAAGGAGGAGGTGTGGGCACATCAGCTGGTGTCGCACTTTCAACAGAACGCTGGCACTCAGACTTCCCCACACCATTTCGAGTCACCTATACATGTAAAAGACACACTTTAGCGACTTTGCAAAAGCAACAAAGACTAGTAGGAACGCGCAGCTTCCTCAAACTGGTGTATTTTTATTCCTAAGTGGACATTCTTAAGTTCATTTATGTTATAACGGTAAGCACATACACGTGATCGCCATCACTCAAAAGAATTCGACCACGAATTCGCAGGAGGAAGATCAAGACAAGCTAATACCAAATTATAACACATCCGTCCGTCACATGAAAGATAATAGAGGGTCCGGCTGCAGCCCTACACCATATTCCACAAACAAACAACAGAATTACATGTTAATATCAAAGGATTACTCGCACCCTAACTCAGAGCATTCTAGCGGAAGCTTTAAGCTTGCATGAACTCATACCAATTGAATGTCCTCTATATATAAACCATACCATTTATATATATAACAGGAATGTCACTTACAAATACACAATAGTTATGGTTTTAAGTTCTTACAGTTACACTTCACAAGTGTGGTTATCAAACATCGGCGTGTAGGCCGACCACACATGAAAACAGTAAAACTTCTTCGCTCGGCCTTTGAGGGCCAGCATAGCCGTAAGGGTTTCAGCCCGCTATTTCCCGCTCGTTTCTCCAGCACCTACACAAGGACAATCCACCACAAGGGTGACAAACAAGGCAACGATCAACATTCAGCTGACCAATTTATAACAAACCTACCCCTTTTCTGGGGCTGAGGTATTCCTTCCCTGCAGACATAGCATTTTCACGAACAGATATATCACAAGAACGTACACACGCGCACAGTTCAATATATCACAAATAAATACCTCAACGGCCAAACATTCCGTGCACTCAGGGCACATTTTTGGTGTACCTGTTGTCAGGGTCCTACCACCGTTCAGAGGTGCCAGATATAACGGTTAACTTTGAGCATTTATAGTCTCTACGGCGCCCGACCTGAGACTTTAGTTTTGATGACGTACAACCTAAGACTCTCATTATATGATCCTAACGAACGTCAATAACTTAGGCACTCGAGTTAGACAACCATAACGCAGATATAGTTCAGCCATTGCCCATTGCTCAAATCATCCATTCAATGTCTAGTCTGACGTGGGTCGGCTTCCCCTTGTCCGTTCGGCTCACTGGCCTTTAAGAGCTCGTAGCTCACAGGTTAGCCCCACTATCTCCAAAAGATAGGCTTTATAATCAAAAAGGAGTTATCGCTAGCGTTCATCACGATCGCTCGGCAGGACCGACAAAAGTTTTCTTTCAGCGCCCAAACTCCACCCAAAATCCTGCAAAATCCTGCAGTGCTAGAAACACTGGACTTTTACAACACACATCATAAAATAGCTCACCAAGAGCTTTCGCCGTTGGCGATACTCACTGTCGCCCGACGATATCCAACAGTCATTCAAACTGTGACATTTCGTGGGTATTTTCCTGAAGTGCAACTCCAGTACTTCCTGTTACTTTCAGTTCATAGGTACCCCGCAGACCCCGTAAACTACTCGTTTATACTCAGAGTCTTCTCCGACATGCATAATAAACATCACCAATCCCGACGAACCTGTGTAGATGAGTTTCACACAACATGCATATTCTGTACTATACATTTTCAGATCTATATGCAAGACTCACAGGGATTTCACGAATCGACCTAAAGGAATTCACTTCATTTTCCCACCTTTTGGTGGAGGATTCCATGCATATGCAAAAAGAAGGAATTCACTTGTACAAGAAGGAAGATTGTTACTCTTACAGATTTCTTCGGAGCCATGACCATTTTTCTGTCCGGTTGGAAAGGAGCACCACACTTTTCTCTTCACGGACCAAGCATCAGATCTTGCTTCCAACTACTGGATCTCTTTCACCAAGCGTTTCAAGCTCAGCTCCAGCCCTTAGCTCCAACTCTTAACTCTTTCTATCAAGAACTTGGATGAAAGAATGAGAGAGAGTAAGAAAAAGAGAATGAATTCTCATCCCTCTATTCCTCTGCATAAGTGACCTTGAGATTAATCCCATCCACATGATCAGTTCATCAAAAGAGAGCAAAAACCACGATTTCGGTTGAAAAGTCAAAAAAAGGGATATCTCCGAGCGATATCGGCTATCGTCTGTCGATAGCGATAGTAACCGCCTTTACCCTAGTCAACCACCGCTCATCGGCCGCCGCCCGGCCATCTAACACGTGTCCACACATACGTGACAGTATCGCCTGGCGATATCTTCTGTCACCGTTCCGATAGCTCACTCAACGCTTTACTGCGTCTAGTGCGTTGAGTTCACTCAACGTTTTAAGGTGTTGAGTGCGTTGAGCTCATTCAACGCTTCAAGGCGTTGAGAGCGTTTATAGCTGGGCTATCGCCGCGCGATACCCACTATCGCCACGCGATAGTCTCTTACTCAACGATTCGTCGAAAGACGTCGAGTGTGTTACGCTCTCTCAACGCTTCATGGCGTCGAGTGCTACTGCTATCGCCGATGGAGATACCCACTGTCGCCTGACGATATCCGCTGTCACCTGGCGATACCCACTGTCGCCTGGCGATAGCGAACAAAAGTTCTGCTGTCAAATTTGAGATGTTACATTAGTGCTCTACAAATCATTGAAGCTTTCCAACTCCCACAAAAACACATCTCTCATATACGTGTTGACGTGATGCTAGAATGCTTCTAGGAATATTTTTTTTCTATCGAGTCAAAGATCTCAATGATGAGTAAAGTTGCTCTCCATGAAAATCATCTCTGAGCTCTGAAGTTCGGTCGAGTATTAACGACATGATTCCCTGCTTGTAGAAGAACTGGCGTAACATGATAGCTGATTGTTTGTGGAAGAAAACTTAGAGAAGAATAACGAAAAACTACCGCAAAATGAAGACTCACGCAATTTAGATGAGTTCGGCGCCAAATTCTTTATTTCACCTAAACCATACGTGATTTCGCCGCGTGTCCGTATGTCATTTCACTCTTACGCAGATGTTTAAAAGGGAAACGTAGCCAAAAATTCTGCCAGGGAAAGAACTGCAATGTTACGAAACATGTTTGATCTGAAATCGTGTGTCGTCATGTCCGTCGTCCGTCGGATCTGGTGCGGATCAACAAATTTGAAGAGGTTCGGCCTAAATTGTTAGAATGTTGGCTAAATTTTGTCCAAATAGATTTCCTTCCCCACTCGAACTGATGTTTCTGGACGGTGGTGGAACATGCAATCTATCATATGCTTCAAGTAAGAACGAATAGCCAACATAAAGCACAAAATAGCTATCAAAATTCTACGGCACTAGGGTCGTAAATGAATATACATTGAGTATGTTGATATGTAGGGATGTGTTTTACTACGAGGAGATGCAGATAAAGTGAAAAATAGGGGCGCATTACATATAACTTCGAAAAAATAATTTCTTTCAGTCACTCCTTTTGCATTTTGTCCATTTACATTTTTATAGTGAAAGTGTGAAATATGATTTTTGAATTACTTTAGAGAGGTGAATGGAGAAGTAAAAAAAAATTACACAATTAATTACAGAATATGTTACAGATTATTCAGGAAATTAAAAGACTATGCAAGATAATGAAATCCGAGTTATAGAACAAAACTACTAGATGACAATTTTTTATAATGGTTCCTCACGATAAAATAATTTTTATAATTGTTCCCCAAGATAAAACTTAAGTGATTTCCCCTCTTCTACCTCTTGCTAGTAATTCACTATACAAGTGTTAATCTTTTGATAAACAGACTTTGAAATACAATTAAATCTTTTGATAAGCAGATTCTTAGAATCACCAAGTTTTTTGATAACGTCACTCTTAGAACCCATGAATCTTTTGATATAGAGATTCTTAGAACCGCTGAGACATTTGATAATGAAATTTTTAGAACTACTTAATCTTTTGATAAGGAGATTCTTAGAACCGTTAAGTTCTTTGATAAAAAGACTCTTTGAACTACTAAATCCTTTAGATAGGGATTCTTAAAACTCTTTGGGAACTGATAAAAATGGTAGGATTTTTCAAAATGAGATCCTTTTGTCGACATGCTCTGAATGGATCTTTGAATTGATAGCTTTGTGTGGATGTGAGTTTTGAAAGTGTGAGCAGTTGATTAAAACCTCAGAAAATTTTCTTGTTGGAGACAAAATATGTCACCAACTCTCCGCGCGCTATCTCGGAGAAGTGCGTTCAACAGAGGAAAGAATGTGGTTCACGAGTGACTGGTTACTGGCCCTGCAGACGGTAGCGAGAGGGTGAGAAGAGGTATAAGGAGGAGGTCGCTGGCAGCGGCGAAGACCCGATTGGGCCCACCGCAGCGAATGCCTATCTTGCGTCGGGCCTCTCTTTATTATCTTTAAGAAAGTTTACAATGTGTGGTGCAGCCACACGAGGGTATGCGCGTGTACAATGACTGAGATAAAAAGACATGAACTTACTGTCCGCACCTATAACAGGGTAGGTTCTGGGATAAGTCTGCGTGTCCCCTACAAGCACACCTAGTGTACAACCCCATGTTCGCCCAGTGGGTCCACCAGGCAAGACGAGCGGACCAAGGCGACCTACTCGCGCCAGAACATCATACCAGCGAGCTCAGAATGGTTAGCACGCTCCCGCCAAAGCTAGGCGCGCGAGCTGCACGAGCTGGCCCACCCAGCCCGCGCCTGCCCGGGGTTCGTCGAATCGAGGCGGGTTTTCGCCGAACTGAGCTTGAGTTGAGATCGACGTTCGTCGAGCGGAGCTCGGCGTTCGTCGAACGGAGCTGGCATTTTTCGAGCTAAACCTTGGGAGTTGAAATCCGAATTCGTCGAACCAAGATCGCAAGCTACTCTAGAACTTCTGTTGTGACAGTCTCATCCCGGCCAGCCCGCTCTCCTTTAGGCGACCTGGCCGCCAGCCCGCCTCAGAGCTAGGATCGGCGGGCTGCGGCGGCCTGACTCGCGCTCTCCCAAGGAGGGAAGGCGAGCTGCGAAAGCCAGGTCGCGTCTGCCCCAGCGAGGTGGAGAGTTGTGGCGAGCTAGCCTCCAGATCCGTGGGACCTGCCCAGTGGGGCCCAGAGGCAAAATTACCTGGGTGCCCTTGCCAGGGGTGCAAATAGCTTGATAGAACAACAAAGTTACGCTATTAGCAGACCCAGTTGGGCTGCACATAGCTGTTCAAAACAACGAAGGTTGGCTATTAGCAGACCGTCTTCAGAAAACCATAAATAAGATACAAGGGGCACCTCAAAGGGCACACTTATTAGTATTCAGATCTTCTTGCGCTTTCTGAGATAGCCTTAGCTCGGCCTTTGGCTAAGGAGGTGAAGCGCTCTAAGATCTTCCGGGTGTGTGGTAGGAGCTCCACGCCGAGCCCTTGGGTCAGTTTCCGTTTCTTTTTGCTGTTTGGCTTGCAGAAGAGAAGTAGGTGCATGATCACCCCTTCCCCAAGGGTGAACTCCACGGGAGGCCGAGTTTTCGGTTTCAATATTTTTGTGTGGTGAGCGTGGAAAGTGGTCAGAACAGAAAATCTTCAACAGGCTAGATGGCAAGAGGAGAAGGACAAGACTCAGACATGTCCGACTCGCCACCCCCACCACCTCCGGCCACGGTGGGGATGTTCGAATACTTCAGGCAAGAGGTGCTCAACCTCGTTAAGTTCTCACTCGACACGCGGGCGGAGTGCTCGACTCCAGCTGTTCCAATCACTGCCACCCCGTATCTGGGCGAGGTCGCTCCCGACAGGCGAGTTGGGAAGGAGATCGCCGAAGAAGGAAGGGGATGCGACCTCCTCGGGCGCGTGCTCTTCCCCAGTTCGACAAGCGGAGGCCGGTTCGGCCAGATGGGGGAAAGAGATCCTCCGGCTCGCCCAGCAGGGGGAGGTAGCCCCTTCAGCGAGCTGGTTTCTTCTGCCCCAGTTCTAGAGGGGTTCAGGGAACCCGAGATGTCTCAATACACCGGGAAGGGGGACCCAGTCCAACACGTCTAGTCGTTTGAGGACGTGGTCTCGATCCGACAGATGTTGGATGGCTTCAAGTGCCTTCTCTTTGCCATCAACCTCTAGGAGAAGGCGAGGGAGTGGTTTCACCAGCAGCCGACTAGCTTCATTTACTGCTTCGAGGACCTATGCCGAGGGTTCATGTTGAGGTTCACCACCTCTAAGAGGAGGAAGAAGGAGTCGGAGTCCCTGTTCCACATCAAGCTGGGGGTGAACGAGACTTTGGGGAGTTACATTGACCGGTTTCAGGAAGAGGTCACTAAAATCCAGGAGATGCCAGACCATAGCCTGATGATGTGCTTCACTCTGGGGATGCAATAGGGATTCTTCAGAATGGAGCTGAAGAGAGTGCCACCCCTCTCCTACGAAGAGCTGATGGAGAGGGCGGCAAGGGAGGTCGACGGGGATGCGTCGAATTCGGAGTTTGCCCGGAAGATGGCCAGGTGGGCCACGGAGGAGGAGGACGAGCCGAGAGGCGGCAGAGGGCAGAAGGAAAGGAGATCCGAACCCCGACAAAGGGAACAACGACAACTGCAGGGGCAACAACAGCCCAGGTGGGGGCGTTAGAAGTCGGACCGTCGACTGGGCTGGAGGTCCGAGTGGTAGGATCAGGGGCCACTGAGAGATTACCAAGGACAGTACAACCTCCAAGGGCGCCAATATTAGTTCCACCCACCAGGTTGGAGGCAGGAGCAAAGACCTCCCCTCCCCGATCAAAATCAGGCTATGATTATAGTCATAAGGGAGAGGAGGAGAGCAGCACGGAGAAGGAGGGACGTCAGGGTGGAGTTGCCCTACTGTGACTTCCACCAAGAGGAATGGCATGCCACACCCACGTGCCCGGAGTTCCTCGAGATGAGAGGAAATAGGGAGCAACATTAGCAGCAGGGTCGCCAGGAGGTGAGGATTGAGGAGGTCCTGCCTCGAGCAAAGGAGGATCAATGTGAAGATCGGGCGGACGTAGGAACCCGTGGAGGGATTAGAGTGATCCATGGGGGGGGGGATTGAGGCTTCCCGAAAGGAGGCCTCCACACCATGTACCACCGGAGCATCGACTCCACATCCCAGACCCCACCCCTGGAAGCGAAGATTTCCTTCTCGAGGAAGGATATGCCGGATCATGAGGATCCCTTCTGTTGGGTACATTGGAAAATGTGTATCAGATTTGGAGAAGCCTGACCTAACTCAATGATATGCATCAAGTTGTATTTGATGTTGTGTTGAGTTATCATGTGCAGGTTAAGTAAATGGAAGAAAAATTTTCTAAGTATAAGTGTCGACACTTGGGAATGGCTGTGTTGACACCAAGGGCCAGATTGTGTCGACACTAAGAATTTGTGTCGACACACAGAAAATCTGTCGACAACGCTGTGTCGATACCAAGGGCCAGATTGTGTCGACATCCAGAATTTGTGTCGACACACAGAGAAGTTGTCGACACATTCCAGAATTCTGTCGACAACGACTGTGTCGACACACAGAACTTGTGTCGACATACACCAGAATTCTGTCGACACCAACTTTGTCAAGACAAGGAGTGATTGTGTCGACACACAGGATTTGTGTCGACACATTCCATAGAAGCTGTGTCGAGAAGTAAAAGTGAAGCTGTGTCGACATCATCAAGACTTGTGTCGACACATGGACTATGTGTGTCGACACATGTAAAGTATTCACTCGACATTCTCTGCTACTGGGTCAAAGTCTAATGAAGATTGAAGTAATACAACTGGAGACTTGACAACTGTCATTACTAACATTGCTGTCACATCTATCAGAGGTGTCAGAAGACCGATTGGAACCGGAACAGTCGGTAACCATGGATGAAGTCTATATATAGGTATGCTCTCTCAACAATTGGGATTAAGAATCGATTGTGAAGAAGTGATCGTGAACATGATCAATGAATGAAGAATAATCTCTGAATGATTGAGGATCCAGAAGAAGAGAAAGAAGAAATAGTCAACAGATTGTAGAGAGAGAAAAACAAGAAGGAGAGAAGTCCTCATCCAGTGAAGGCAGATCCTGAATAGTCTGCCAGAAGAATTCAGATCAATTCTGAAGAAGAATTTAGATTAATTTCTGAATAAGAAGGAAGCTGATTGAAGATCAACTCCAAAACCAAGAAGATCAACCTTATTTTGTTCAGATTCAAGAAGATTTGAAGAAGCTAAGACAGGTTGATCCTTAAGTAATCAGTTCTATCAAGAACTGATCAAGAAGCCTTCAACCAATTCTCTCTCCATCTGGTTGAAGATTTTATTATCTTTTCATCAATAACTTTTGTAGGATCTGTAATAGATCTGAGTGTAGGAGAATTATTTCTCTGAATTATAAGCCTAAATTATAAAGGCTGAGGTAGAGCTGAGTGCCTGAGGTAGGGGAATCTTTTCCTAGAGTTGTAGGTCTGTGAAAGAGGCTGAGGTAGGGCTTTTGCCTGAGTTGTAGGAGTGGGGTTTCACTCTGAGTTGTAGGCCTGTGAAAGAGACTGAGGTAGGGCTTGTGCCCGAGTTGTAGGAGTGTGGATTCACTCTGAGTTTTAGGAACCATTCTTGGTTCTGAGCTGTAAGATCTGCGAATCTGAGAAGAAAGAAGGAAGTTAGGCCGAATCTAGTACACTGCTAGATAGGCGAAGGGGGAAAGTGGATGTACCCATCACTTGGGAAGCCACTATAAATCTGGTGTGCAATCTGTGGAATGCTGTGTGTATGTGAATGCTATGCTGTGATATCTGCTGAATAAATTGCTAAACTAGATAGATTTTGAAAGTCCACTTAGTGTCAACTACCTTCACCTATGGGGGGGGGGGGAATAGGTGTCTTGCAGCATTTTTGCGGAATTAAAGTCGTACCTGCACAAGAAAACAGAACAACACAGCACAAAAAGGACACAAGCAAATTATAGTGGTTCCCCGATTTGGGTACATCCACTTTCCCCCTTCAACCTATCTCCCAACCAGGGACGACTCGGTCACTTCACCAATAGGATTGAAATCCAATCCCTGCACTAACGGAAGGAACCCTTCCACACGTAGGAGTCACCTCTCCCATAACACGGGTTGCACCCAACCCTTACAACTAGGAACCAACGTTCCTTTACAGTAAAATAGAAAATAGATTGTATAAGAAATACAAACAACTTATGGAGACTAAGGTGTCCCTCTTCGTTCGATGACGTGTTCTTGAAGTCAACGAAGAGTCCACAACCCTAGATCTCACTTAGAGAGAATCTCCCCGAAACCGGCGACGACAAGAAGGGCGGCGGCTTGGTTCTCGGGATCGGCGGCGACAACAGAGTGTTGCTGCTGTACTTTGGAGATTCAACTTTCGTAGCAAAGCTAGCAAGGTCTTCCAACGGTCATACTAGGATCGATCGTCTCGATCGATTCGGAAGGGAAAGGTTTTCCCGATCAACGAATCAAGAGACAAAGGATCTCTGGTTAGACGCGTGAGACGCTGTGCTTGGCTGAGCTTCTGTCGCCGGGAGATCTAGAAGAAACCACGATCAAAAGCCGGCGATCAAATGGCACGAGCGGCGACGGCGACGGAGCAAGTTTCACGATCTAGGTCACGTCGGCGGCTCGGCTTTGGTTTTTCTGTCTTCTTCTTTACTATTCAAAAATACAGATGTATTTATACATTAGGACTTCAAGATGACCGTTGTGGGCCCCACCAGAAGAAACCATAAAACCGGTTCAAAACAGCGCCTTAACATTTGATCCGGTCCAGCGTGCTTCAGAAATTCGCCTAAGGCAAAATCGGCGAGAATCGAAGGTGATTCTCGTCGATTCGGCGAGAATCGAAGGTCATTCTCGTCGAAGGAATTATGCCAATTGAGCTCGACGATCATAAATCAAGGATTCGGCGAGAATCAGCCAGTGATTCTCGACGATTTTGACTTAGCGACAGATTTGCACGCTCTGATTTAGCCGGATAGAGATGGCGAGAATCAGCCAGTGATTCTCGATGATTCGGCGAGAATCACTAGTGATTCTCGCCGAATCGGCGAGAATCACTTGGTGATTCTCGTCGATTATTACGTAGATGATTTTTCATCTTTCCACCCATGAGCTGCTCTTTGACCCATCCTTGCTCCTTGTCTGCTCTTGCATTATCACAGCCCTGTACTTGAAAATAAGTACACTCCAATAGAGAGAGTACACATAGGACAACACACTAATCTGCTCAACGAGGGATTACGTCGCGCAGACCCATGTATATTGACCTACTGCACCCTGACATTGGTGTGTACTTAGTGTGGAATAACTGCAAGCACAACTTAAAAGATTTCATCAAATATATTGTCTATTTACCTTAGCTTGTTCAGGGGCTTCTTCAAATCAGGTACGTTGTGGATACAATACCCAACAATCTCCCCCTATTTGAAGAAGCCTAAACCCTACAAGCTAAGGTGAATAGAGCGTATGGGAATGAAAATCATAAACTTAAAATTGAGTTGAGAGAGATATTCATTACCAATACCAATTTCTTGAGAGCAAACTTGGAGCCACCTTAGCCTTAGCCGAGAGGGTAATCTCCCCCTTTTCGGCTTCTGCAAATCTGGATCTGTTGCATTTGACCCCTTGCTCCCCCTCAGTTCTTGCACCTGTGCTCACACTTGAGTTCCTGGCAGAGGCTCCCCCTAGATGCACGAGCCTGGAGCTTCTGTAGTCTTCATTCCTCATAGTTTAGCATCCCCAATTCAGTTTTGAAAAGACTGAACTTGGCTTCGTCTAAGGGCTTTGTGAAAATATCTGCAATCTGCTTGTCTGTGGGGACATAACAGAGAGAGATGTCCTTGTTCTCCACGTGCTCCCGAATGAAGTGGTAGCGCACTTCAATATGCTTCGTTCTGCTGTGCGATACCGGATTGTTGGCAATTGCAATTGCACTGGAGGAGTCGCAGTACATTGGTACTTCCATGAACTAAAGGTCGTAGTCGGCTAACTGGTTTCTGATCCATAGGAGTTGTGCGCAACAGCTGCCTGCCGAGATGTACTCAGACTCTGCTGTGGAGGTTGCAACACAATTCTGCTTCTTGCTATTCCATGAGATAAGCCTTCTTTCGAGGAATTGACACGTCCCGGAAGTGCTTTTCCTGTCATCCCTACTCCCTTTGACTACCCTCTTCGAGTTCTGACACTGTCACGAGGATCTCCGATGATCTGATCTCTAGGATGATCCCTCACGTGCCGGAGCTCTAGAAGTCTGGCGTCTGGAGCTTCGACTACTTATTGGGCTTCTCCTTCTTCTAAGAGATTTGCTCAATTTTGATCTTCAACATTCCCAGTTGACGTTGAGGTGGAAACTTTGACGTACTTAGGAGTTTTATCTTTAGCGGTCTCATCGAGACTCAGCTGTTCAAGTCGTTCACCTGCATCTTCAAGAATACCACTGGAAGAATTGCTGTTAAGCAAGCTTCCTTCATCAAATACAACATTAATTGATTCTTCTACCACTAGGGTTGTCTTATTGAAGACCCTATATGCCCGACTGTGGGTACTATAGCCTATGAATATGCCTTCGAAGCATTTTTCACCAAATTTAGTACGCGGGTACTTCCCATTATTCAGTACATAACATCTGCAACCAAAGATCCTCAAATAGGACATGTTTGGTTTTCTGCCTTTCAGTAGTTCGTAGGGCGTCTTACGATGACTTTTGTTGATCAATGCCCGGTTTTGAACATGGCAAGCCGTATTGACCGCCTCAGCCCAGAAGTATTCTGGGAGTGAAGCGTCATTCAACATTGTCGTGCAGGCTTCAATGAGTGTTCTATTTCTCCTCTCCGCGACTCCGTTTTGTTGAGGAGTGCGTGGGGAGGAAAACTCATGAAAGATACCAAGTTCTTCACAGAACTCTGTCATAGCACCAGACTCGAACTCTGTTCTATGGTCACTTCTGATTTTGACCACTGAGCAGTTAAGTTCGTTCTGGATCTGCTTGACAAAGCTGGTGAAGATGTCAAACGTATCAGACTTGCGTTTTAAAAAGAACACCCAGGTAAACCGAGAGTGATCATCTACAATCACGAGCGTATAAGACTTCCCTCCTAAGCTATGAACTTGCATTGGACCAAACAAGTCCATGTGTAGAAGATAAAGACATCTGGAGGAGTCTTTATCTGAGATGCCCTTAAAGGTAGCCCGAGTTTGTTTGCCCATCTGGCATGTAGGACAGGGACTATCTTTGATACACTTAATAATGGGAGCATCCCTCACTAAATCTTTGGAAAATAGCATATTAATTGTCTTGTAATTAATATGTGCCAATCTCTTGTGCCATTGTTCACAAAGAGATGCACTGCCTTTTGCGACTAGGCATACGGGGGTAGATGAATCTAAGCTAAGAAAATCTAAGCAGAAGATATTTCTACTCCTAATGCCTGATAATACCGTCTCAGAAGAGGCACATGATATTATCAGGCATTTATCCTTGCAGAACTTAACGTCATAACCTTTATCACATAACTGACTTACACTGATCAGGTTATGGTTTAACCCTTCAACATAAGCCACGTCGGTGATAGAGATTATACTGTTGGAAATCATACCGTAACCTCTGGTGACTCCTCGATCTGACCCCACAAAGATGACTTTGGGTCCATTCTCGACTGGAGTGTAATCATGCAGCAGGCTTCTTGTCCCAGTCATATGCCGGGAGCATCCACTGTCCAAGTACCATATTGGAGTTTTGGTGGCCTTTGGACATTCCTGCAAAACAAGATTAATTTCCCTTAGAAACCCAATTGAACTTGAGTCCTAGATTCTTGGTTAGCATACTCCCCCTCGGGTGGTTAACCCTACGAGTGGTCGGCCTCGCATAGCTAACATAAGGAGTCTCGTTATACCTCGGATTAAACCAACAATCCACGACAAAGTGACCGACTTTGCCATAACACCAACAGTCAAATCTGTTGTACCTCTTCCTAGGCTCCTGCTTTACCCTGGGAATGGTGGGTACAGCCGGGGACTTGGATCTGGAGGTGGAGGCATCATAGTGATTACAGTCACATGACTTCTTCACCTTCTGTTCCTTCAATATAACAGGCTTGGCTTTTGGTGCCTGCTTTCTATTATGGCCGCTAGAGAATTGACCATAATTTCCCATGTGGATTTCCTCATAAGGTGCCTTGAAGACACTCTCCCCGAAGTTGCGGGGAAAAGTCCAACCATCGTATCGGCTCTTTGGCTTTGCAACCGAGGGCCGGAAATGATGACCAAAGGTTGACTCAAAATCATGTTGGTTGCAGGAAAAGCTAGGCTTTCTGAACGCAACAGGACTGAGTGGGGCCTTTCCCTTTTCAGCAGCAAAGGCCTTCTTGGCGGCCTTATTCTTTCTCTGGTTCATGTTTCTCCTGGATGAGGAACCAGATACCCCTACATGCCCCATGCCAGCTCCTTTGGCCTGAGCAGAGAAGGTATCAACTAATGGAAGAACTATTTTTGGCATAGAGAAGCTCTTGACGATCTTTCTTTCTGCCGCAAGTTGTTCTTCCAACTTGTCGACTTCCTCCTGCTTAAGATCAAGGAGCTTAAGAGACTCTGAATGCTTTGAAGTCAGGTCTAGGTGCTCCTGTCGGAGAGAGATCAAACTGGTGATCTCTTCCCTTGGGGAGACACTCTCACCCTTAAGGAATTTCACTTCCTTTTTCTCAGCCTTCAATCTCTTACGGCACTCCTCGAAAGTGTTGAGCAGAAGCTCATACTTCTCGAGGAGCTCCGCTTCACGGGCCGAAGGGCTATCCTCAGGGTCATCATCCTGAGACTCAGGATCAGATTCAGAGTCGGAGAGGGGGGTGTGAGCTTTTACCTTCCCAGTAAATGGGGGGCATTCTCCTTCTGAGTCGGAGCAACCCACCAGCCCGAAGTAGGCTTCCTCATCATCACTGGAGTCTGAGGAATCAGACTCACTCAGTGTCTTTGGCTTTTTGGCGATATAGCTCCTCTCTTTCTTCTTATCTCTAGAGGACTTGTTCTCCTCTCCCTTCCCCTTTGCTCTCTTGCCTTGGTGGTAGTCGGCCACGACGTGTCCTGACTTATTGCATCCAAAATAAATAATGTCAGAGGAGCGATATTTGTTTGGTTTAGAAGCAAACCTGTCAGAAGAATAATTTTTCTTCTGATGCCTGGAGGAGGAGCCGTCTCTCTTTCTTTGATTCCTCATCTTGAGGAACTTCTTGAATTCTCGGGTGATGAAGGAGAAATCTTCCCCAGACAACTCTGAGGTGGAGGAGCATGGCTCGGAGTCCTCCTCCTCATCCTTTTTCCCGGCACGGTATGAAACTGCACCCTTGCCCTTCCTGGAGTGAATGACTTTTAGGGCCACAGTCTTTTCCTTGGCTGCAGCCTTCTCTGCTTCTTCTTCTGCTTTCCTGGTGTTCAGTTGAAGTTCATAGGACATCAGCTTCCCAAACAGAATTTGCGGGTCTGTTTCAGCAAGTCTGCCAAACTCTCGGATGACGCAGATCTTTGTGTCCCATTCCTTAGTAAGGGACCTAAGGAATTTATCATTAATTTCACCATATGTGAAAACTCTTCCATATCCTTTGAGGGCATTGACAATCTTGAGGAAGTTCTCGAAGGTGACTCCGATCTCTTCCTTAGGCCCTTGTCTGAAGGCCTTATATTTCTGGTTCAGGAGGGATCTCCGATCATCCCTCACTTCATCAGTTCCCTCCATTAGGATAATCAGGTAGTGCCAGATCTCCTTTGCTGTCCTGTAGTTGTAGAAGTTCTGCATCATTGAGTCATCGACCGCGCTGACCAGAATGTTCTGCGCCTTCTTGTCAGGTCCCACCAGCACCATCTCGTCCTTGTCCATTTCAGAAATTTTCTTTGGCACTTTCTTGGTAGGATCAATGGTGGAGGCCTTAGTGGGGACATAAGGTCCCTCCTCCACGATCATGAAGAGTCGGGGATCGACCGCTTCCATGTAGAACCTAATCCTTTCCTTCCAGATAGGAAAGTTTAGCCTGGTGCACACTGGGATCTTGCCTGTGTACTTGAGTCCGTCCACAGTAGAAGTCTGCCTTCTTCTTGACACTAGTGGCAGGAACTTACTCAAGGCGTTAACCTATTTGTTGAGTAACCTGGCTTTGATACCACTTGAAAGTCCACTTAGTGTCAACTACCTTCACCTATGGGGGGGGGGGGAATAGGTGTCTTGCAGCGTTTTTGCGGAATTAAAGTCGTACCTGCACAAGAAAACAGAACAACACAGCACAGAAAGGACACAAGCAAATTATAGTGGTTCCCCGATTTGGGTACATCCACTTTCTCCCTTCGACCTATCTCCCAACCAGGGACGACTCGGTCACTTCACCAACATGACTGAAATCCAATCCCTGCACTAACGGAAGGAACCCTTCCACACGTAGCAGTCACCACTCCCACAACACGGGTTGCACCCAACCCTTACAACTAGGAACCAACGTTCCTTTACAACAAAATAGAAAATAGATTGTATAAGAAATACAAACAACTTATGGAGACTAAGGTGTCCCTCTTCGTTCGATGACGTGTTCTTGAAGTCAATGAAGAGTCCACAACCCTAGATCTCACTTAGAGAGAATCTACCCGAAATCGGCGGCGGCAAGAAGGGCGGCGGCTTGGTTCTCGGGATCGGCGGCGACAACAGAGTGTTGCTGCTGTACTTTGGAGATTCAACTTTCGTAGCAAAGCTAGCAAGGTCTTCCAACGGTCACACTAGGATCGATCGTCTCGATCAATTCGGAAGGGGAAGGTTTTCCCGATCAACGAATCAAGAGACAAAGGATCTCTGGTTAGACGCGTGAGACGCTGTGCTTGGCTGAGCTTCTGTCGCCGGGAGATCTGGAAGAAACCACGATCAAAAGCCGGCTATCAACTGGCACGAGCGGCGACGACGGCGGAGCAAGTTTCACGATCTAGGTCACGTCGGCGGCTCGGCTTTGGTTTTTCTGTCTTCTTCTTTACTGTTCAAAAATACAGATGTATTTATACATTAGGACTTCAAGATGACCGTTGTGGGCCCCACCAGAAGAAACCCTAAAACCGGTTCAAAACAGCGCCTTAACATTTGATCCGGTCCAGCGTGCTTCAGAAATTCGCCTAAGGCAAAATCGGCGAGAATCGAAGGTGATTCTCGTCGATTCGGCGAGAATCGAAGGTCATTCTCGTCGAAGGAATTATGCCAATTGAGCTAGACGATCATCAATCAAGGATTCGGCGAGAATCAGCCAGTGATTCTCGACGATTTTGACTTAGCGACAGATTTGCACGCTCTGATTTAGCCGGATAGAGACGGCGAGAATCAGCCAGTGATTCTCGACGATTCGGTGAGAATCACTAGTGATTCTCGCCGAATCGGCGAGAATCACTTGGTGATTTTCGTCGATTATTACTTAGACAATTTTTCGTCTTTCCACCCATGAGCTACTCTTTGACCCATCCTTGCTCCTTGTCTGCTATTGCATTATCACAGCCCTGTACTTGAAAATAAGTACACTCCAATAGAGAGAGTACACGTAGGCCAACACACTGATCTGCTCAACGAGGGATTACGTCGCGCAGAACCGTGTATATTGACCTACTGCACCCTGACATTGGTGTGTACTTAGCGTGGAATAACTTCAAGCACAACTTAAAAGATTTCATCAAATATATTGTCTATTTACCTTAGCTTGTTCAGGGGCTTCTTTAAATCAGGTACGTTGTGGATACAATACCCAACAGATTTGTCTGCCTAAGTTAGAAAAAAAATTGAACCTATTCACCCCCCTCTAGGTGTTTAGGACATCTTGAAACCAATTCTTTCAAGTGGTATCAGAGGGAGGTTTCTCAAAGAATAGACTTAACAGTCAAAGTAGATCTCCAAGGTAGAAATCTATTAGGCAAAATGGGTTCCATTGAGAATCATAAGGACTTTGGTTCCATAAAGTTACCTATATGCAGGAAAGAGATTTTTGGCATATGGAAAGAAAGAGTTAGACTGTTTATGGAAGCTTCAGATCCAAGAATCTATATGACAGTCAAAGAAGGGTCATTCATCCCAATGAAAGTCTTAGTTCTTGATGCAAATCTCAGGACACCAAAGGAGTATTCTGAAATGACAAAGGATGAGATCATCTTGGATATTATGGATAAGAGATCACAAAATATAATAGTCAGTGCTATAGATGACTCAACCTTCCAAAATTTGATTCACTGTAAGACCTCCAAAGAAATGTGGGACATCCTGATTATCTACATGGACGGATCAGAAGAAGTGAGAGAAGACAAAAAGTCTATGCTGAATCAAGAGTGTGAAAGTTTTAGACAATCTAAAACAGACAGCATAACTGAATGTTATAAGAAGTTCTTCAGAATAGTTAATGAATTGATGTCATATGGAAGAGTATTCAGCACATATGAGTTAAATGATAAGTTTCTGAGATCATTAACTAAGGACTGAGACACCAAGATATGTGCCATTAGGGAAGTGACCAGACTAACAGAAATCTCACCTCCTACATTATTTGTCAAACTGCTTTCATATGAGATGCAACTGATGGCCAAAAAGGAGGAGGAGAAAAGTAATAAAGTTGATTTCAGAGATAATTCAGTGTCTTTCAAGACTGAAGCCATAAGAAAGGACAGGTGGATTTCTCCATCTCCTCCTAAGAAAGCTGCAGAAGTATTTTTAGAAAGTTTTGACCATCACACATCAGATAGTCCAAATTCTGATGAAGATTTAGCTGCTTTCTCAAGACAATTTCAAAGGTTCTTGAAGAAGAAACGGTGGAAATCCAAGCCATCCTCCTCACAATCCAAGGATGATTACTATCAGAATAAGAAATCCTCTAGGAAGGACAGGTATGGCTCTAAACCTAGTAAATTATATTCAACTAAGATTGTTTGCTATTGTTGCAACAGGACTGGACATGTGGTTTCACCATTGTCCTGACAAAAAGAAAGAATCAAATGATAAGAAGAAACTAAAAAACAAGGGCAAGAAGGAGAAATCCTTTGTTTCAAAGAAGCAAAAAAGCTGGTCAGATTATTCATCATCAGATTCTGAGGCTGAAGCTGAAGCTGAAGCATACATAGGACTGTTTGCAACTGAAGAGGATGCAGAAGAGGCAGTTCTTGAAATTGCTGGACTCAGTAAATGGAATTGAAGAACATTGTTGTAAAGGGCTGATGGACTTGAAAGAAGATCAGTGCCAGGATTAGTCTGGTCCTAGTAAGGTAAACAATTCTTCAATAATTTCTGATTACTATACTGGATCAGAATCAGAAGCATCTGCATCAATAGATGTGGATAGATCTGAATCTGAAGGGGATGTTCATCAATGAGGAAATTGCATCTTTTAAGTTGAAAGCACTTAAGAGAAGTAGGAACCTTGTTAAAAGTTAGAATAAGGAAATTGCATCTTTTAAGTTGGCTGCATTAGATTCAGAAAAAATACTGGATCTAAAGATGAATGAAGTAGCCAAACTGAAAAACATAACTGTTATTCAGATGGGTACAATTACATTTAATAATGATCAAATCAAAAGTCTGGAAGTCAAACTTCAGAGGGAGAAGGATCTGGTGGCTAAATTATCTAAACCAAAATCAGTCTTACCTCTAATTGATGATTTCATTCCTCAAAAGGGTAAGAAAGGATTAGGCTTTAAGGGAAATATTAGGGCAGCTAATTCCAAAGGAAAAAGAAATGCCCCAGTTCAGCCACTTGCCTTCAAACCCCCCATTGCCTTCAGGAAAGTGCAACAGCCTACCAATAGATATGATCATGATATCGTACATGATCATGGTAAGGCTGATATTCTGAATGACAAGGGTGTAGCTCCAGCACTCAAGCAAAGAACCACTGTACCAACAGTGTTAAGAACAGCTGACAACAATGCTGTTTAAACTGTACATAAAACGATTTATAATAGATATGAGTGCTAGTGCTGTGGTAAGATAGGGCATTATGCCAAAAATTGCTGGCACAACACCAGTGTCAGGAAGAATGCCAGCTTACCTGTGAGGAAGGCTGCTGGTAAGAATATCAAGTTTCAATCTAACTTGAACCTAGAACCCAATAAACATTGGGGTTCTAAGGTAAAATAATTTTATTTGCTACATGTGGGTCCAAGTTGCCATACCCCTATATGGTACTTGGACAGTGGATGTTCCAGGAACATGACTAGAATAAGAAGAATGTTAAAGGACTATACTCCCATAGAGAGTGGACCCAAAGTGATCTTTGGTGGATCAGAAAAATGGGTCATCAAATGGTTTGGTAACATTTCTACTAGTTCTATAACAATTACTCAAGTGGATTATGTAAACGGTTTTAAACATAACTTGATAAGCATAAGTCAGCTAAGTGATCTTGGGTTGACACTTTATTTATTAAGAATGAGTGTCAGATTAAAAGGAAAAGTGATCAGAAGGTGATCTTGTCTGGTTATAGAAAAGGGAATGTTTATTGTTTAAATTTTGATTATGAAAACATGAACTCTCCTGTATGTTTAGTTGTAGATAAGAAAGCATCTCAGTGTATCCAATGACACAAGAGGCTAACTCATCTGAACTATAAGACTATAGACCAACTCTATAGTTTAGAGTTAGTGAGGAATGATCCTCAGTTTAAGTGCATAAAAGAGGGCATATGTTCAACTTGTCAAAAAGGCAAGCAGACCAAATTCTCTTTTCATAGTGTTGATACCAAAGACTCTATGAGGTGTTTGTACCTCTTGCATATGGATCTATTTGATCCTATGCCAGTTCATAGTCTAGGTAGGAAAGTCTATACTTTTGTGGTTGTAGATGACTATTCTAGATTTATATGAGTTTTCTTTTTGAGGCAGAAATCTGAAACCCATACTGTCTTTCATAACTTTGTTAAACAAATTCAGAATGAACTTAACAATTTAGTGGTCAAAATCAGAAGTGACCATGGAACTGAATTTCAGTCTGAATGTATGACAAGGTTTTGTGAAGAACTAGGGATTTATCAAGAATTCTCCTCACCTATAACACCTTAGCAAAATGGAATTGCTGAAAGAAAGAATAGGACTCTTATTGAGCCTGGTAGAACTCTACTAAGTGACACTTCTCTCCCAGAATATTTCTGGGCTGAGGCAGTAAATACTGCTTGTCATGTTCTCAATAGAGCATCCATAACTAAGAGCCACAAAAAGACACCCTATGGGATTATGAAGGGCAAAAAACCAAACATATCCTACTTTAGGATCTTTGGTAGCATGTGTTATGTGCTTAACACTGGTAAGTCTCACCTAACTAAGTTTGCTGTCAAACCCCAAGTTGGGATATTTGTTGGGTACAATAATAACAGTAAGGCATATAGGGTCTACAACCTGACTACACAAGTTGTAGAAGAATCTGTTCATGTAGTGTTTGATGAATCTGAGCTAATTAATTGTGAGTTGTCTAGCAATTCTTGTAGCTCAACAGGTTTAAAAGAAAAGTTGGATATGCTGACCATTAATGAAGACCAAACTGCAAGGCAGGATGAGGAAAATGATGGTTGCTGTCCAGGTGGAGTACAAGGTCCACAAGCTGACATTGAAGACAATGAAGTACAACATGATGGAGAAATTGAATAAGTTCAAATTGCTGATAGAATGCCTCCAGAAATAAGGAATCTAAAGGATCATCCAGCACACCAAATTATTGGTGATCCAAGACATAGTGTTCAGACCATAAGCAAACACATGAACACAGTACTTTGCTCAAGTTTCCTGTCATAGGTGGAACCAAAGAGATTTGAAGAAGCCATACAAGACTCCAACTGGATTGATGCAATGCAGGAGGAGCTGAATCAATTCAGAAGGTGTAAAGTATGGGAGCTGGTTCCAAAACCAAAAGATCATAATATTATTGAGACAAAGTGGATCTACAGGAACAAACTAGATGAAAATGACATCATAGTGAAGAACAAAACAAGACTGGTTGCCAAAGGTTATAAATAGGAAGAGGGCATAGAATTTGATCAGACATTTGCCCCAGTGGCAAGATTAGTAACAATAAGACTATTCCTTGCCTTTGCTGCTTTCCAAGGTTTCAAAGTATACCAAATGGATGTCAAGTCAGCATTCATAAATGGTAATTTGAAAGAAGAAGTTTATGTTGAATAGCCCTCAGGTTTTGTTGATCCACTTTATCCTGATTATATTTATAGGCTTAAGAAAATCTTATATGGTTTGAAAAAAGCCCCTATGGCTTGGTATGAAACATTATCTACCTTCCTCATTGAGAATAAATTTTCAAGGGGGAAAATAGACAACACTCTATTCCTTATGGAGTCAAAGGGCAAGATGATCCTAGTCCAGATTTATGTTGATGACATAATCTTTGGATCAACAGAAAATAACCTTTGTAGGAAGTTTACAAAACTTATGCAAGAGAAGTTTGAGATGAGCAGTATGGATGAGATGAAATTCTTCTTGGGACTCCAAGTAAGACAGACTGATGATGGCTTGTCCATATCACAGTCTAAGTTCACCAAGGAGTTAATTAAGAAATATGGTATGGAGTCATCCACCACCATGAGAACTCCAATGGGGACAAGTATGCCTTTATGCAAAGATGATGCAGGAAAACCTGTAGATGAGTCTTTGTATAGAGGGATAATTGGCTCCCTTCTATACTTAACTGCCAGTAGACCAGACATTATGTATGATACATGTGTCTGTGCTAGGTACCAAGCAAGCCCTAAATAATCTCATTATACTGCAGTTAAAAGAATTTTGAGATATCTTAAGGGCACACCTAATCTTGGTCTTTGGTACTCTAAGAATGGATACTTTCTACTGACTGGTTTTTCAGATGCAGACTTTGCAGGTTGCAAAAAAGATAGAAAGAGCATCACTGGCACATGTCAGCTTCTAGGTGGTAGATTGGTGTCATGGAGCAGTAATAAGCATACAAGTGTGGCAATTTCTACTGCTGAGTCTGAATATGTTGCTGTAGGCAGCTGCTGTGCTCAACTTTTATGGATTCAACATCAACTTGAAGACTGGTCTCAAGGTAAGTAGAACTCCACTATTTTGTGATTCTACAAGTGCTATTTCTATTGCTTAAAATCCTGTATCACATAGCAAAACAAAGCATATAGAAATTAGATTTCACTTCATTAGAGAGCATATTGAAAAAGAAGATATTTGTTTGGAATTTGTCACCATAAATAATCAAATTGCTGACATGTTTACTAAACCACTAGATGAATCTAAATTCAATTATTTTAAAATTGAATTAGGCAGGTTAAACCTAGAGTAACTTAGTAAATCTAACGAAGTAATTTAATGTCGACACAAAAGGAAATCTGTGTCGACATATAGTAGTTAGTGTCGACACATAAGGAAAGTTGTGTCGACACAACAAAATAGTGGTGAGATAGTGGTGCCGACACTCAGAGTTTGGTGTCGACACATAGAAATTCTATCATTTAGATAGTAGTGTCGACACATACAGTCGTCTGTGTTGACACGCAGATATTAGAGTCGACTGTTAAGAAGTCTGTGTCGACACATCGCAAACTATGTCGACACATAGTGTTGTCTGAATCTGTCGAGACATTAGAAGTCTGTGTCGACACAATCTCTACAGTGTCGACACATTAGGTATTTATTGCCCCGCCTTTTGACCTTCTCTGTTGACAAACATATAAATAAGTCACAGAACAACTTTGTCGACTACGCTCTCAACATTTTCGAGACCAAATCTTTGAGTCGACAAACCTTCATCTCTCTTCTCTTCAAATTTCTCATCACCATGGCGCCCAAACACGACGACAACATTAACGAGGGTTATGAACTCGTTCGTGATGCCTTTGACGTTGCGAAACCTGAAATCAAAGCTGTGATTACCCTAATCACACACAATGGATTAGAATACCTGGTGTCAGAACCGACAAAGATTTGGAAGAAGGAGATCCTTGAATTTTATGCAGCCGCATCTCTGAATTCAACATGACTAAAGATTAGATCCTCAGTTCAAGGCAAAAAGGTCAAACTCACCTTGAAGAGTTTAAGAAAGACTCTACACCTGCCCAGAGTTCAAGAAGAAGATGAGGTTGCATCTCCAAGACTAGGGAAGCACTCCAATGGTGTGGACTGGATCCCACCACCAAGATTGGATCATCTATGAATAGAAAGGGGATGAACTCCCAAGGGAAATTTCTTTCTGAAATAGTTGGAAAAGTGATTCTATGCAAACCAGGAGAACATGATAGGATATCTGCCTACATGTTCTGCCTCATCACCAGAGTCATCTTCAGGATCAACACTAACTGGTCTGCAGTAATATTTGAGATGATCAAAGACAGCATCAAGAAACCAAACTTAGGAAGAATACTGAGTCTGTATCTGACAATGAATATTCCTAAAGTGATGAACCACACAACAGGATCTAGGATAAACCACATGCGAAGGATGGATATGAAAATACTATCCAGGTGGGAAAGAGTTCTGACAAAGGATGGTTCTACACCACAGAAACAACCACAACTAAAAAAGAAAAAGACAACCCCCAGGAAACCTGAATCTTCTAGTGATTCAGAAGAACAAGTGATCTTTAGTTCAGATGAAGAACAATAAGAATCTGCAAGGAAATCATCTGTCCTTAAGAATGTAGATGATAGTCAGATGCAGGGGGAGCATATTCTAGAAAGCACCATCCAACTGGATCAAGTTCAGGATGTGCTTCATCTAGGGGGAGCCAATGAGCTTTCTCCAGCTCAACAAGAGGCATTGCCTCCAGAAGTTGCTCATGAGAAAGAGCAAGCTGCATTAGAGAGTGAAACAGCCACTCAAACTATCCTTGAGGAAATATATGATATTAATCACACTACACTAGATACTGAGCCAGGTACACTAACTGTGCTTCTAACTGATATTGAACAGGCAAACCATGACAACATCCCTGCACAGGATATACCAATGGATGATACATCTGCATTAGATGATGCTCCATTAAGTGTACAAGATACAAATGTTCCACCTGTACAAACTCAACAAGAATTCACTCTTGAAGAGTTATTTCCTGATATTTAGGAGGCAAGGACTGAGGGGGAGTTGACTAGGACTGAGAAGGAGCTGCACTCTAGTCCTAAAGAGACAGTTGATATAGACAGTTCCTCAGCTTCTGAAGATGATGAGGAAGCCTCAAATGCAAAGAAAAGGAAACGGATGGTCTATAGAAAGAAGAGCTTAAGCTACAAGAGGGCTTTGCAAACAGTACCTCAACAACCAGCCCCAGCAGTTGACTACAGTTCACTGTTGGTGGATCTGCAAGTTAAACTGGATGAACAAAGAGCAGCCATGGAGAAATATATGGATGAAAGTCACAAAGACCTCCAGTTCACCTTGGCTGAAGACATTAAATCAATAAGATTTGACGTCAATCAAAATAAGAAGGAGATGACAGATTGTTTCCATAAGGGAGGTAATGCTGTAGTTTATCTGGCGAAGCAGCAACAAGAGGCAAGAACACAGATTGATGATATAGTGGTAAAGCAAGGATATGTCCTAGAAAATCAAATTAGAATGAATGATAATCTTACTGAATCACATAATGCGATTGTTACTGAGTTAAAGAATAATGCAACTGCATTAACTGAGGAAAGGGCTAAAGAGAAGTCAGAGTTTGATAAGAAACTTCAAGAAGATTTAGCCACTTTCTAATCTGCCATTCAAGCCTCTCAAAAGATCATATCTGCTTAGCTACAAAAGTTTAAACCTTATTATACAGAAGATACCAACTACTTAGCTGATTAAATTAGATTTCAGAAAGATGATCTCAGGAATCATGTTGAGAGAGAAGTCATAAAGGGGGAGAGGTTGTTAGTCAATGCTATCTCAGAGCATGCTAATTGGATAACAAATGCTGTTAGAGCAACTCTGGGATATCCTCCCTTGTGTGATGATGATAATACAGCCGAGTCAGGCATTCAAGCTGCAGGAATTGAAGGGGGTCAGCAGGAGGTAGCTCAAATCATATACCCCCCTTCTAACTTTGAGGGAATTCAACAACTGGTTCACCAGATGTATAGCCCTCTAGAGGCTACTAAGAATGTTATAATTGAGAAAGTGGAAATGTCAGAGGCCGTATTGAATAAAGGGCAAGAAGCTCAACTCTCAAATAAAAGGTTTAGAGAGCAGGCTGAACTGAAGCCTGATTTTGAAAGATGGAGTCCCACCTCCAGAAATATAATACTCACTGCCTGGCAAGCTGTCAAAGACAAAATGCATGATAGATGCACCAAATGGTATTCTGAACTTGAGTGGAGCAAATATATGCAGAAACAAGATGCTATACATCAGTTCAGAAGAGATCACAAGGCTGAGAAAATACTGCTACAGCTGTGGAGCCCAGTAAATACTTTCCCAAGCCTTATCACTATTTTGAAAGGCAAAAGGTTAAGGCTAAAGAACTTAAGAAGAAGGATCTCAAAGGCAAGAATCTAGCTGAAGATACTGAAGCTCCAATACAAGCAAGGGTCCAGTCTGGCAAAGGCATAGTGATCAAGGAGCCTGATCAGCCTTAGGATAGATTGACTAGATTTTAGAACATTGTAATCTTCAGTTTTAAAATCTATATAATCTATTGTTAACAAACTTTTTTTGATGTATAAATAAAACAATGATTCATGCTTATTATGTTTGTATCATATTCTGTGATGATATAATATACTTGTTTTGTTTATATGTTACCCTGTCATTGAATGCTTTTATACATCATATTGTTTATTTTATTATAAGTGATGTATATCATTGACTAATTGTTATGACTTCTCCAAATAGGGGGAGATTGTTGGGTACATTAGAAAATATATACCAGATTTGGAGAAGTCTCACCTAACTCAATGATATGCATCAAGTTGTATTTGATGTTGTGTTGAGTTATCATGTGCAGGTTAAGTAAATGGAAGAAAAAGTTTCTAAGTACAAGTGTCGACACTTGGGAATGGCTGTGTCGACACCAAGGGCCAGATTGTGTCGACACCCAGAATTTGTGTCGACACACAGAAAATCTGTCGACAACGCTGTGTTGACACCAAGGGCTAGATTGTGTCGACACCCAGAATTTGTGTCGACACACAGAGAAGCTATCGACACATTCCAGAATTCTGTCGACAATGACTGTATCGACACACAGAACTTGTGTCGACACATACCAGAATTCTGTCGACACCAACTTTGTCAAGACAAGGAGTGATTGTGTCGACACACAGTACTTGTGTCGACACATTCCACAGAAGCTGTGTTGAGAAGTAAAAGTGAAGCTGTGTCGACATCATCAAAACTTGTGTCGACACATGGACTATATGTGTCGACACATGTAAAGTATTCACTCGACATTCTCTGCTGCTGAGTCAAAGTCCAATGAAGATTGAAGTAATACAACTGGAGACTTGACAGCTGTCATTACTGACATTGCTGTCACATCTGTCAGAGGTGTCAAAAGACTGTTTGTAACCGGAACAACTGGTAACCATGGATGAAGTCTATATATAGATATGCTCTCTCAACAATTGAGATTAAGAATCGATTCTGAAGAAGTGATCGTGAACACGATCAGTGAATGAAGAATAATCTCTGAAGGATTGAAGATCCAGAAGAAGAGAAAGAAGAAACAGTCAACATATTGTAGAGAGAGAAAAACAAGAAGGAGAGAAGTCCTCATCCAGTGAAGGCAGATCCTGAACAGTCTGCCAGAAGAATTCAGATCAATTTTGAAGAAGAATTCAGATTAATTTCTGAATAAGAAGGAAGCTGATTGAAGATCAACGTCAACACCAAGAAGATCAACCTTATTTTGTTCAGATTCAAGAAGCTTTGAAGAAGCTAAGACAGGTTGATCCTTTAGTAAACAGTTCTATCAAGAACTGAAAAGAAGCCTTCAACCAATTCTCTCTCCACCTAGTTGAAGATATTATTATCTTTTCATCAATAACTTTTGTAGGATCTGTAATAGATCTGAGTGTAGGAGATTTATTTATCTGAGTTGTAAGCCTAAATTATAAAGGCTGAGGTAGGGCTGAGTGCCTGAGGTAGGAGAATCTTTTCCCTGAGTTGTAGGCCTGTGAAGGAGGCTGAGGTAGGGCTTTTGCCTGAGTTGTAGGAGTGGGGTTTCACTCTGAGTTGTAGGCCTGTGAAAGAGGCTGAGGTAGGGCTTGTGCCCGAGTTGTAGGAGTGTGGATTCACTCTGAGTTGTAGGAACCATTCTTGGTTCTGAGCTATAAGATCTGCAGATCTGAGAAGAAAGAAGGAAGTTAGGCCGAATCTAGTACACTGCTAGATAAACGAAGGGGGAAAGTGGATGTACCCATCATTTGGGGAACCACTATAAATCTGGTGTACAATCTGTGGAATGCTGTGTGTATGTGAATGTTGTGCTGTGATATCTGCTAAATAAATTGCTAAACTAGATAGATTTGTCTGCCTAAGTTATAAAAAGAATTGAACCTATTCACCCCCTCTAGGTGTTTAGGACATCTTGAAACCAATTCTTTCACCTTTTGCGAAGCGCTGGTCATCCAAACGGCCATCGAGAATTTCACCGTCTCTAGGATCCTCATTGACAATGGGAGCTCCATCAACTTCATCTTCGAAAAGGCATTCGACGTAATGAAGTTGGGGGCGAAGAGGGTGCTGGCTTCAAATGGCCCCCTATTTGGATTTTCAAGGGAGAAGGAGGTAGAAGGAGGAGTGGGGCTCTACGTTACCCTTGGGGGACAGTCCCGGAACTTCAGGTTTGTCATCGTGGATGCCCCCAGTAGCTACAATTCCAACTTTGGGCGGCCACTCATCAGCGCCTTCCACTGCGTCGCCTCGTCTTTCCACCAATTCCTGATGTTCAACGACGTGGGGATCCAGGTCCGGGTTCGGGGGGACCCTAAAGTTGCGATGGAGTGCTACGTCATCTCCGTGAACTCTATCTCCTTTCAGGAATGGTCCGAGGAGATGGAGCAGAGAATTGAGGAGGCAGAACATGAGGCAGGAGGAGAGGATATGGAGGTGGATAGCTAACCCGAGGTGGAGGTGGTAGGAGGAGACCACGCACTATAAGAAAAACATGAATTAGCAACGAAAATTAGAAAGGTTAACTAGTTTATTGCTAATTAGCAATGAATTCAGCAACACATAAAATATTTATTTTTAGCTACAAAAATAACAACGAAATTTTTTGTTGCAAAAATAACAACGAAATATTTTGTTGCTAAATAATTGTTGCTAAATTGCAACGAAATATTTCCTTTCAAAAATTCATGCTAATATTTTTGCATTAAAATATTTATGGAGGGAAATTTTTGTATCCCACCAATTTTATTTCATTAGCCTCTTTAATAAAAAAAAATTGCATGCGATATTTAATGGAAGACCTAGTGTCTGCTGTCCGCAAATCAAGCCCAACTCTTCACTCTTTCGTTCAATCAAGTCGAGCTCCTCTCTCTCCCATGAAATCTCGTCGAGCTGCTCTCTCTCCCGTGCAATCTCGCCGCCAAGTTGGAATAGTAATGATATTTTTTGTTGTAAAATAGCAACAATGTTTTTATTGAAAAATATTTATTGTGAAAAAAAATATATTTTTACAAAAAATATCATTTTGTTCCTTCTTACAAATAATAATATTTTTATTTCTCTATCCTATCTCATAAAACATATTTGTTGTCTATATATATTTATAAAATAATATCAATTATTTATATTTAACAAAATTAAAAATATTTAATTCTTTATATAATTTATATTTTTATAAATTATTTAACTACTTATATACATTTATAAATTATTAATATTCATTTAAATAATTATAAATATATATAAAGAATATATATTATAGAGAATAATATATATTAAAAATATAAAGGAATATATATTTATATATTATATAAATATAAATATATATATATTTATATAACGAACTATTAATATATATTTATATTTGTTTATATAATTTTATAAACAAAAGAAGTGTTATAATTAAATAAATGCTTAAATATGTATATAATATTTATATATGTACAAATATTATCATTTGGAAACCGATAAATACTTTAGATCAGTTGGTAATAATGGTTGGGCTGTTTGTGATCGGTCTTAAGTTCGAATCTCAGTGGTTACAAATAAATGAATATTTTTTTATGGTATCTAAATGTTATTTTAATCTAATGAAATTATTAAATAAAATGACAAATATTAGGTAGGAATAATTTGCTTGCTAAAAAATCCTTGCATTATTGAAACAAATAATTTCATTGCTAAAATTAGCTACGAGCATATTAGGTACAAAAAAATTTTGTTTCTAAATTCATTGCAAATTAAAATTAGCAACAAATTTAGCTATTTAACAAGGTATTTTGCTACTTGCTAAAAGTAGTTTTTCTTGTAGTGAGGAGGAGTTGGCCGAGGCGATGGCCGTGGGGGAAGAGGAAGAAGTTGAGGAAGTTCTTGTCTCGGAGGAGAGGGACGTCGGAAAATTGGAGGAGCAGTCCCGCTAGAGGCTGCGGAAGTGGTGGTAGAGATGGAGGTTCTCACCCTTAGAGGCAGGGTGAAGAAGATTAACATTAGCGGGGGGCTGACCCCGGAGGCTCAGGGCAGGATGCTGCCATGCATCCAGAAGAATGTGGACATCTTCGCATGGAGCACAGCGGAGATGCCGGGGATTGACGCGTATGTGGCCTGTCATCGCCTCAACCTGGACCCGGGAGCTCACCCCATCCTATAGAAGAAGTGGTCCACGACAGACAAGCTGGCCGAGCCCATCAGGGTGGAGGTGACCAAACTTCTCAAGCCGGCTTTGTATCCGAAATACAATACCCCGGTTGGGTCTCCAACATAATGATGGTTAAAAAAGGAGATGGTCGGTGGCGTATGTGTGTTGATTTTTCTTTGCTTAATAAATTATGCCCTAATGACTGTTATCCCTTGCTTCAGATCGACGCGCTGGTTGACTCAGCTGTCAGTTTTCCTGTAAAGAGCTTCTTAGATGCATTTTCAGGTTATCACCAGATTAGGATGCACCCCCAGACATCAAAGATGTCTCATTCATCATAGGGGATGGGTGCTATTACTACTGAATGATGCCCTTTGGGCTGAAGAACGTAAGGGCGACATACCAGAAGATGATGGACAGGGTTTTCTAGGAACAGAAGGGGAGGAACTTGAAGGTGTACGTAGATGACCTCATGATCAAGAGTCGAGACGTGGACTCTCACCTCCGGGACCTGGAGGAAACCTTCGTCACCATGCGCAAATACAAGATGTGGCTGAACCCCCTGAAGTGCATTTTTGGGGCCAGTAGGGGAAAGTTCTTGGGACACCTCCTCACCCCCGCGGGGGTCGAGCCGAATCCCGACAAGGTTAAAGCCATCATATTTAACATCCCTCAAACAACTAGACCCCTAGGATTTTGTTTTGTCATGACTAAGGTCATGAAAAAACCACCAGGAGCTCAAAAGACCAAGTGAACAAGGACCAATATGAAAATCACCTTGGTCTACCTATAGCTCATCCTCAATATTTAAACCTAAATTTTAACTTTAGGGCAACACCTTGATCCCATGACCCTACCAAAACACCCCTAACACCTTGGGTAGTCCATAGGGCAGGACCCACTATGAGCAGTCAAAGTGGTTAAGTTGACCTAAGTCAACCCTAACCCTAAATGGGTCAAACTAGCCTACTTAGGGTCAATTGATCTCCCCCTAGCCAAGTGGACCACACCCATGCCCTCCTAACCCTAAAGTGAAGTCAATGGGTCACTAAGGACCCATTGGAGTCAACCCTAGTGGCTAAGTTGACCCAAGTCAACTCTAGCCCCAAAGTGGTCAAAGTGCCCTTACTAAGGGTCATTTGACCTCCAAGGTGCCAAGTCAACCCTACCCAACCCTACTTAGAACTTAGGGGAGTTCAATGAGTTACCAAGAACCCATTGATGGCAACTCAAAAGGTCAAATTGACCTAGGTCAACCCTAGTCAAGGTTAGGTCAAACCTAGCTCAAATATGCTAACCTAAGCTCAAGCCCTCTTTCCACTTGGGCTAACCTCATTTCCATGAAAAAATGAGTAAGAGGGCTGCCAATAGGCTGGAGTGGTCAGCAAGGTCAACCTATATGACTAGGAGAGAGAAAACTCCAACTCCTCTTTAATGGAGGAGAGAAAAATGGTGAAAGAGAGCCATTCATGGCCAAGGAGGCCAAGGGCCATTCTTCATTGGCTGATTCAACTCCCCATTCTACCCAAGAAGACCAGGGGGCCATTTTGGTGGCTGTCATGGCCGGAATGGTGCTACCCCACCATGGCTGAATTGCACCTTCAATGGACATTAATGGCCATGGAATCCTTGGCCTCTTCCTTCCACTCTTTATGGCCGGATTCAACTGCTCTGGGGCAGAGGAGTTTCCAGCCATTTCCTGGATGGATTGAGCCTAGATTCCCCCCATACTATGGCCGAAAATTGGCATTAAGGGGCCATTAATGGCCACCACCAGCTAGACCCCTCCCCTCCACCATTTTATTATTTTAAAAGCCTCCTTGGATCCAGGGCAAGCTTTTCCACACCTTACCCGAAGGACACAAGCGAGTTCACTGTGCTATTGCAGAGCGCCGGCAGCACCTCCACCACCAATGGCATTCCGGCGATCGACGCGTCTCCAGGCCGCAAGAAAGGTCCTCCCCTCCTCCTTCATCCATGAGTAGATCATAGGACTAATTAGGAATAAGAATCATGCTCAATTGAGCCCGATCTGGAGAAGCTTCCTCCTTGTTTTTCCGAGATTTTTAACTTGTCGGGTTCGCCGGAATAGGCCCCTTCGGCGGCTGTGCCGCAGCCTGGCGATAGCCACCACCTCAATGGAGTTGGTGGTGGCGGTGACCGGCCAGGGAGGTGGCCGGATGGAAGACTATGGCGGTTGGAAGTAGCTCCAGGACGGGTCAATCCTAACTGTCGGCTGGAGGAAGAAGATGAGCCAGAGCCGCTGGATATGCTTTAAGATTCGTGCTGGCGATCAATCAAACTATAGTATATATATTTTCATATCATTTCATTTCTATCACACTATTTGTATTTAATGTTTCTAATTTTTAAAAATACCTAGAAGCAAAATCTGGAAAAGTGATGAATATCAAAATTGTAGCCCTATGAGTCTACTTTAATTTAAAATTGGTTTGAGCAGGGCACTCATTTTGGTGGGGTCTATACTTAGGGTTAGACAGAGGTTAAAATGGGTGCCCCCACATCATTCCTTGTCCAAATGACCTGAAATTTGGACAGGGAGTCACCCTAATCTTTACCTAGGTCCTGCCCAAAAATGAGAATTTTGGGGGACAATGTTTCTATAGTTTTTGAAATCATTTAAATATCATAGGGTAAATTAATTTAGGGACCAAAAGACCTCCAAATCCTCCCAAATTTTGGTGAGTGGTCCCTAGGGTCATCAGGAGGTTCTGTGTAAATTTTCACCTCATTTTGACTTGATTTGGTTGGGGAATGAGCAAACCCTAGCCTTCCCCTAATAAAGGGTATTTAGGTCAAAAGTGCATTTTGAGGTTTAAGTGGCCAAATCACCTCAACAGAGGCTGGAACTTTGTCCACTAGTTTGTCTTAACTTTTTACACCATCATATGAGTTATGGGGTGGTGTGGGGTAGGATTGCCCTGTAACAGCCCGATTTTTATCAGCAGGCCAATTTTTGGGTGACACGGCCTGGGATACGGGTGTATCCCAGGGCGTGTCCTGCGTGCGTCGAGTATCAAGAGGAACAGTCGACAAATTTTGGTCGACGATCGTCGAGCTTAGGAAACGGCCTTTGACACGGGCGTGTCACAGGGCATGTCAGCGCGTTCGACGAATGTTGCTCGACGATTATCGAGTGTCGAGATGCGGTCGACGTTTGTCGAGTACAGTGAACACGTCCTGTGACACGGGCGTGTCACAGGGCATGTCCCTTTGGTTCGACGAACTCAACCCGACGAATTTTGAGCTGGGGCGTGTCGAGTGCCGTGTATGGGCACACAGCCTGGGACACGGGCGTGTCACAGGCCGTGTGAGTCTCGGGCGATTTTGGGATTTTTTCAGCCTGATGAACACGGCCACAGACACGGGCGTGTCTGAAGGCGTGTTGGGTGACACGGCCCATGACACGGGCGTGTCCCATGGGCGTGTCACTGGTTTGGATAAGTCGGTTGAGCACCGCTTGAGGCACACGGCCTGGGACACGGGCGTGTCACATGCCGTGTCAGGCAAATTTAGGCATTTCTGGCAAATTTGTGGCCGTCCATTTCTTCAGCTGGGATCCAAGGGCTGAGCTTCTTTCCTATTTCCTTAAGGCCAAAAACTGAGAACATATTCTTATTTGATTAGAGTCTTCATCTTTCTACAAGTTAGAGAGAGAAAGGGAGAGGAAAAAGGAGGAAGAAGGAGAAGGGCTGCTGCTGGTGGAGCTTGAGAGTGTCAAGCTGCGTTCCGAGGCCGACGTTGCGGAGGAAAAGCTCTTGTGAGTCGTTCAAGACAGATTAGAGTTCATGACACCAAAGAGGGCTTCAAGGGTAACGACTTTTCTTCCGAGCCATGTGAAGGCTTCCTTTTGGCATATGTTTGTGATTCCCCCACCAAGAGGTGGCTGATTTTGGGAGTCTTTGGGTGGATGCATGAAATCTCCTTTGTTGGAATATAGATCCGGAAATGGAGTACGAAATAGGCATGCCGTGTGAAGCCCATCTAGGCAGGTTAGTCTAGAACGGTGATGTTGCATACGAACCAGAGAAGACTCCGTGATAAACATGTAGTTTAAGGAGTCAACGGGTTATGCCTATGAAGGGTAGTAGCAGGAAGTGCTAGAGTGGTAGTCCACGAAAATATCCGTGTTATGTTTGTGCTATTGGGTCGTACCTGTGAGTGAGTAACAGGAAGTACTGGTGTGACCAGGAAAGGCCCTTTGTGATGCTTGATGTTGTAGGGTGTCCACCTGTGAAGAGAGTAACAGGAAGTACTGGTGTACCCAGGAAAGACCCCTGACATTTGTGATATTGCAGTGTCGTACCTGTGAACGAGTAACAGGAAGTACTGGGGTGCCCAGGAAAGACCCACTGATATTGTGAGATGAATGAGTGTAGAGAAATACCCAGGCTGAATGCCAAGAATACGATTGGTGAGACCGACCAGCGTCTTTGATTAAGCCGCGAGTACGCCGTACTCGGTGAAGACAAGGCGATTTGAGCAACGGGGGGTGGAGGATCGGACCTGCGTTATGTCCGTCCGACGTGGACCAGAAGGTGTGGTCTGTTGGAGCGCATAGCAAGAGTCTTAGGCCTGCGCGCCATGACACGATGGGGGGCTACGGGCCATCCCAATGTAGTAAGACTAGAACTCCGGCTGCACGCCATGGAGTAAATGCTCAAGAAAGTTATCGTTGGGTTGTGACCCTGATATGGTGGTGGGCAAGTGCTTTGCCAGAACACCAAGAATGTGCCCTGAGTGCACGGACTGTTGGGCCGGGTGGCGAACGGTTGTGATGGCATGTGTGCATGAAAGCACATTATATGAATATATTGCCATGCTTGTGATATGATATGCCTGTAGGGAAGATTACCACTGCCCCAAGAAAAGGGGTAGGTTCGTTATAATTGGGTCAGCAGAATGCTGACCGTTGCTTCTGTTTGCCACCGTTGGGTGGATTGTCCCTGTACAGGTGCTGGAGAGCCAAGCGGGACGCATAAAGGTTGAGGTCCTTACTGTTGCTGCTGCTGCTACTGCTAGCCCTCGAAGGCTATTTGGAAATGCTTGTTGTGTTTACTTTTATTGTGGCTGGCCTGCGAGCCAATGTTGGGGCCACTGTTTGAAAGCCTTGTAAGGCCATAAGGCCAATGTTGGTTACATGTTGTAAGACATTCCCATATGCTATAAAATATGGTGTTTTATTTGTTGGACATTCAAGAGAGGAGTTCAAGTTATAGTATAGGCTTCCGCTAGAATTCTTTGTGATAGGTGCGCTGCGTTACTCTGGTATCATCTCGTACCTTCACCGCCTGTTTTGTGATATATTCTGTGGGGCCCCAGCCGAACCTTCGAGGATATATCATATGAACGGATGGGGTTGTTACATTTTTGGTATCAGTTGTCTTGGTATTTCCCTTTCGAATTGGTGGCCGACTTCTTTTGTGGGGTGGTGAGCACGTGTTTGTGCAAACCAAAGTATACGAGTGAACTCCTGAATGTCCATGATAGGAATGCAAATTTGTGTGTTTGAGGAACCTGCATGTTCCTATTTTGTGTTATTTGCTTGTGTAAGGCCGCTAATGTGTGTGTCTTGTCCACCTTTAGGTGACACGGAGTGGAGCTGGGTAGTCTGAGCCCCTGCATTCTGATGAAAGTACGACACCAGCTGCGGTGCCTACACCTCCACCATATGCGGAACATGTCCATTTAGTTGCTGAGGATTTGTTTACCATGATCCAAGGACAGCCACTTAGGCAGGAGCAACCGACTGTGAGGCCAGAACAGGTGGCGGCAAGGCCTGAACCTGTAGTGGATGTGGCTCCTCGAGCGGCTGAGAAGCAGCTGACGCGGTTTATGAGTTTCCATCCGCCTACGTTCTCGGGAGCGGGAACTCCTACGCAGGCTGAGGATTGGCTATCGCGTGTCAAGCGCATCATGACGGCGATTGTTTCGGAGGAGCATCAGAAAGTTACGTTAGATACCTTCCTGCTTGAAGGAGAAGCTAGATTGTGGTGGGATGAGATGGAGTTGCATCACTTGGCGGGTTGTCCCTTAACACAAATATCCATGGAAGAATTCTCCCGACTCTTCCTAGCGAAGCACCTTCCCGCGGCTCAACGGATAGCCATGGAAAATGAATTCCAAAGGCTGACCCAAGGTGATGGCAGTGTTTACGCGTACCTGCATGAGTTTACTCGCTTAGGGCGGTATGCGGGTTCTATTTTTGCTGATGAGCAGAGGAATACCAATCGGTTCTATGAAGGACTGAGGGACGAGCTGAGGTTCCTGGTGTCTAGTTCTGTGAACTAAGGCTTCCAGGCGTTGGTTGACACTGCGAGTGCGCTGGAAAAGGATATGAAGATGGTGCAGGGGAAGAGAGATTTGGCTGTAACGCAACCGGAGTGGAAGGTGCCCCGATCTGGGAAACCATTTTATAAGAAGAAATGGGGCAAGAAGTCCAAGACAAGTGGACAAGCTCCTTCATCAGTTGCAATGGGAGCAACGTCGGGGGCTACCTCAAAGCCGGATACGCGTATCTACTATAATTATGGCCGGATGGGGAATATTGCTCGCGATTGTCGGGTACCGCCAAAAAATGAAAAGAAGATGGGAGCGTCGTATGCGGAGAAGGGCAAGGCAGTAGTGGACTCCTCTGCCTTGCAGGCGCAGCCCCGGGTCTACAATCTTGGCCTGCAGGAGGCCATCAAGCAGAGTGACGTTGTCACAGGTATGAGTTAGTTTTGCATATGCTATTGCTTGTATGTTTTGCTTCGTGCATATGTGTTTGCAGTTTGTGTTTGTGACATGATTGTCACAGGCTTTGTGATGATTCGGGACACGCTGGCGCGAGCACTGTTTGATACGGGTGCATCACATTCTTTTCTATCTAGCGAGTTTATAGCACGGCTTGGGATACCTAGTCGTGCAAAGACAGATAACGTCAGAGTGGTGTTGCCGAATGGCTGTTGGATGCTTGCGGATCAAGCTTGCGATGTGGAGGTCCAAATAGGAAGTCGGGATTTTAGTTTAACTGCTTCTGTTTTGCCAATATCAGAATTTGACGTGATTTTTGGTATGGATTGGCTTGCAGAGCAGCATGCCATGATTGATTGCCAGTCCAAAGAGATCACGTTGGGCCAGAATACCGAACATGAGACAAAGTTCGCTGGTATGCGAGGAGTGGGCGGGATGTTGATGTCTGCACTCCAGGTAGTCAAGGCTGTTCGGAAGGGTGCAGAGTGTTACTCGCACTGATTCAGGCTGTTGAGCCTAAGACCAGTGTGTGCGAGGTTCCGATTGTGGTGGAATTTATAGATGTATTTCCCACGGATCTCCCTGGGCTACCACCCCAGCGGGAGATTGACTTCACGATCGAGTTGGTGCCAGGTGCGAAACCTGTGGCCCGCTCGCCATATCGCGTCACGCCAAAAGAGATGGCTGAGCTGAAGGTCCAATTACAAGAATTGCTGGAGCAAGGTTATATACGCCCAAGCGTGTCGCCTTGGAGCGCGCCTGTGCTTTTTGTAAAAAAGAAAGATGGTGGGTTGCGGTTATGTATTGACTACCGTGAACTGAATAAGCTGATCGAGAAGAATAAATATCCGATACCCCGGATTGATGAGTTAATCGATCAGCTGGTAGGCTCGATCGTCTATTCGAAGTTGGACCTGAAGTCTAGTTATTACCAGTTGAGAATTCGGGAAGGTGACATTCCCAAAACCGCATTTGGAACGCGTTATGGGCACTATGAGTTCACAGTCATGCCATTTGGACTGTGCAATGCGCCCTTGGTGTTTATGGATTTAATGCACCGCACGTTCCGAGAGTACCTGGATCTATTTGTGATCGTGTTCATTGATGATATCCTGGTGTACTCGAAGTCAGAAGCTGAGCATGAGACTCACTTGCGGTTGGTGCTGAATACATTGAGGCAAAATCAGCTCTATGCCAAGTTCATGAAGTGCGAGTTTTGGCTGTCGTCGGTGGCTTTTCTGGGCCATGTGGTGAGTGGAGCGGGCATTGCAGTGGATCCAGCGAAGATAAGGGTCATACAAGAGTGGCCAATGTTGTCTTCCGTGGCCGAGGTCAGGAGTTTCCTTGGACTTGCGGGCTACTACCGAAGATTTATTGAAAACTTCTCGCGGATTGCTTTGCCGCTAACCACGTTGACGCGAAAAGATCAGAAGTTCATTTGGACGCCAGAGTGCGCACGAGCTTTTGAAGAGCTGAAGGTTCGGTTGACCACGATGCCGGTGTTGTCTTCGCCAAGTGGGACCGATGGATTTGTGATTTATAGTGATGCCTCAGGGAGCGGCTTAGGTTATGTTCTTCTGCAAAATGGTAAGGTAATTGCTTATGGCTCACGCCAACTGAAAGTGCATGAGCGAAATTATCCCGTCCTTGACTTGGAGTTAGCGGCGGTGATTTTTGCACTCAAGTTGCGGCGACACTACCTTTATGGAATAAAGGTGGAAATCTATACAGATCACAAGAGTCTAAAGTACCGATTGGAGCAGAAAGACTTGAACATGCGACAACGAAGGTGGCTGGAGTTCCTTGGGGACTACACATT
The DNA here is from genome assembly GCA_039583875.1 of Platanthera guangdongensis. NCBI lineage: Eukaryota > Viridiplantae > Streptophyta > Magnoliopsida > Asparagales > Orchidaceae > Platanthera > Platanthera guangdongensis. The sequence continues at coordinate 40,116,107 of CM077165.1, read as the reverse complement.
TGAGATTCACTATACTCCCGGGAAGGGGAATGTTGTCGCGGATGCCTTGAGTCGGAGAATGCTGGCTAGAGCGAATTGGTTGCAAAGGCATGATGAACGTCTTATCCAGGAACTGAAAGCGTTAGAGATATATTGTGTTGACAAGAATTCCACTGCCACTGCATGTTTGAACTGGACCGAGGTGCAGTGTGACCTTGCAGACCGAGTTCGACGGGCAACGGAGTTGGATGAAGATCTCTTACGCTATGTGAACGAAGGGCCAGAAGACAAATTCTCCTGGAATGACGGTCTTTTGCGAAAAGAGGGCCGTTTGTGCGTCCTGAATGTGGGTAAATTGAGGGAAGAACTGATGTATGAAGCACATTATACAAAGTATTCCATTCACCCCGGGAGCACGAAGATGTTCAATGATATGAAAAAGCTATTCTGGTGGCCAGGGCTAAAGAAAGATGTTGCCCTCTATGTGGCCAAATGCCAAACATGTGCGATGGTGAAGGCGGAATACCAAAAGCAGGGCGGTTATTTGAAGTCGTTGCCGATCCCAGAGTGGAAATTTGATGATATTTCCATGGATTTTGTGCACGGATTGCCGAGATCGCAGCGAGATAATGATTCCATTTGGGTGATTGTTGACCGGCTAACTAAAGTGGCACATTTTCTCCCGAACAGGCGGGATGATTCAGTCGAAAGTTTGGCAAAGTTATATGTTGACCAGATTGTACGGCTTCACGGTGTTCCTCAGAGCATCGTAAGTGATCGAGATCGGTGATTCACGTCAAATGATTGGAGACTAGTTCACCGACTGTTGGGCACAAAGTTGACTTTCAGTACGACCTTTCATCCCCAAATAGATGGCCAAACTGAACGTACCAACAGAACGATGGAGGACATGCTCAGGATGTGCGCCCTTGACTTCGGCAAGAGATGGGAAGATCATCTCTATATGGTGGAGTTTGCGTATAATAACAGCTACCAGGCGAGCATTGGGATGACACCATATAAAGCGCTATATGGAAGGAAGTGTCGTACTCCCTTGGCTTGGGGAGAAGCGGGCGAAGCTCGAATTTATAAACCAACTGACGTTGATGAAGCAAACTAAACCATATAGACGATTCGAGAGAAGCTACTTATTGCTCAAGATCGACAAGCTAAGTACTACAACGCCAAGCACCGAAACATGGAATTTGCGGTTGGCGATTGGGTCTACTTGAAGATCAAACCCTTCAAAGGTGTCTCCCGGATTCGACGTTTGAAAAAGTTGAGTCCAAGATATTTGGGTCCATTTGAAGTGGTGGAGTGCGTCGGAGAAGTGGCTTATCGGCTAGCTCTGTCGGCAGACTTGGGTGGATTACATGATGTATTTCACATCTCGGTGCTTCGGAAGGCCGTTAAAAATCCAGCCCAAGTGATCGCGGATGATCGTGTGTCGGTGGAGTATGGGCTAACAACGAGAGTTAGACCCATTCAGATCGAGGATCGAGCCGAGAAACAGTTGCGGAACAAGACGGTCGGCATGGTGAAAGTCCGGTGGGACAACTGTGGCCGTGAGGAACTTACATGGGAGCAAGAGCAAACCATGCAAGAAGAGTTTCCCGAGCTGTTTCTGTAATCCGTGGAGAGAATTGTGTTGTAACATAACAATTTTAATGTTATAACTTTTTGGTTGCTGATTGCTGGTTGCCTTCCTGTGTCTTAATTTCGAGGACGAATTTTTTGTAGGAGGGGAGGATAGTAACAACCCGATTTTTATCAGCAGGCCACTTTTAGGGTGACACGGCCTGGGACACGGGCGTGTCCCAGGGCGTGTCCTGCGTGCGTCGAGTATCGAGAGGAACAATCGATAAATTTTGGTCGACGATCGTCGAGCTTAGGACACGGCCTGTGAAACGGGCGTGTCACAGGGCGTGTCAGCGCGTTCGACGAACATTGCTCGATGATTGTCGAGTGTCGAGATGCGGTCGACGTTTGTCGAGTACAGTGAACACGGCCTGTGACACGGGTGTGTCACAGGGCGTGTCCCTTTGGTTCGACGAACTCAGCCCGATGAATTTTGAGCTGGGGCGTGTCGAGTGCCGTGTATGGGCACACGGCCTAGGACACGGGCGTGTCACAGGCCGTGTGAGTCTCGGGAGATTTTGGGATTTTTTCAGCCTAATGAACACGGCCACAGACACGTGCGTGTCTGAAGGCGTGCTGGGTGACACGACCCATGAGACGGGCGTGTCCCATGGGCGTGTCACTGGTTTGGATAAGTCGGTTGAGCACCGCTTGAGGCACACGGCCTGGGACATGGGCGTGTCACATGTCGTGTCAGGCAAATTTAGGCATTTTGGCAAATTTGTGGCCGTCCATTCCTTCAGCTGGGATCCAAGGGCTGAGCTTCGTTCCTATTTCCTTAAGGCCGAAAACTGAGAACATATTCTCATTTGATTAGAGCCTTCATCTTTCTACAAGTTAGAGAGAGAAAGGGAGAGGAAAAAGGAGGAAGAAGGAGAAGGGCTGCTGCTGGTGGAGCTTGAGAGTGTCAAGCTGCGTTCCGAGGCTGACGTTGCGGAAGAAAAGCTCTTGTGAGTCGTTCAAGCCAGCTTAGAGTTCATGGCACAAAAGAGGGCTTCAAGGGTAACGACTTTTCTTCCTATACATGTGAAGGCTTCCTTTTGGCATATGTTTGTGATTCCTCCACCAAGAGGTGGCTGATTTTGGGAGTCTTTGGGTGGATGCATGAAATCCCCTTTGTTGGCATATAGATCCAGAAATGGAGTACGGAATAGGCATGCTGTGTGAAGCCAATCTAGACAGGTTGGTCTAGATTGGTGATGTTGCATACGGACCAGAGAAGACTCCGTGATAAACGTGTAGTTTAAGGAGTCAATGGGTTATGCCTGTGAAGGGTAGTAGCAGGAAGTACTGGAGTGGTAGTTCAGGAAAATATCCGTGTTATGTTTGTGCTATTGGGTCGTACCTGTGAGTGAGTAACAGGAAGACTGGTGTGACCAGGAAAGGCCCTTTATGATGCTTGATGTTGTAGGGTGTCTACCTGTGAATGAGTAACAGGAAGTACTGGGGTGCCCAGGAAAGACCCGCTGATATTGTGAGATGAATGGGTGTAGAGAAATACCCAGGTTGAATGCCAAGAACAGGATTGGTGAGACCGACCCGCACCTTTGATTAAGCCGTGATTACACCGTACTCGGTGAAGGCAAGGCGATTTGAGCAACAGGGGGTGGAGGATCCGACCTGCGTTATGTCCGTCCGACGTGGACCAGAAGGTGTGGTCTGTTGGAGCGCATAGCAAGAGTCTTAAGCCTGCGCGCCATGACACAATGGGGGGCTACGAGCCATCCTGGTGTAGTAAGGCTAGAACTCCGGCTGCACGCCATGGAGTAAATGCTCAAGAAAGTTACCGTTGGGTTGTAAACCTGATACGGTGGTGGGCAAGTGCTTTGCCAGAACACCAAGAATGTGCCCTGAGTGTACGGACCGTTGGGCCGGGTGGCGAACGGTTGTGATGGCATGTGTTCGTGAAAGCACATTATATGAATATATTGCCATGCTTGTGATATGATATGCCTGCAGGGAAGATTACCGCTGTCCCGAGAAAAGGGGTAGGGTCGTTATAATTGGGCCAGCTGAATGCTGACCGTTGCTTCTGTTTGCCACCGTTGGGTGGATTGTCCCTGTACAGGTGCTGGAGAGCCAAGCAGGATGCATAAAGGTTGAGGTCCTTGCTGTTGCTGCTGCTGCTACTGCTAGCCCTCGAAGGCTATTTGGAAATGCTTGTTGTGTTTACTTTTATTGTGGCTGGCCTGCGCGCCAATGTTGGGGCCACTGTTTGAAAGCCTTGTAAGGCCATAAGGCCAATGTTGGTTACATATTGTAAGACATTCCCATATGCTATAAAATATGGTGTTTTATTTGTTGGACATTCAAGAGAGGAGTTCAAGTTATAATGTATGCTTCCGCTAGAATGTTTTGTGATAGGTGCGCTGCGTTACTCTGGTATCATCCCGTACCTTCACCACCTGTTTTGTGATATATGCTGTGGGGCCCCGGCCGGACCTTCTAGGATATACCATATGAACGGATGAGGTTGTTACATGCCCTAGGACCCAAATTCAAACCCTAGGTTTGGACTTTGGGGGTTTGTGAAGGACATGTGGTCAAATTCCCTTGTATGGATTTGAAATTTGGTAGAGAGGACTCTAAGGCAGCTAAGGTCCTCTGGTAAAAATATTAGAGGATTAGGAGATGGATAAGCCCCTCAAAACCCTAACCCTAGTTTAGGACACAAACCTTAAATTTGAAGGGTAGGTAAATAAAACTCTCTGAAAACTTGTGAAACTTGGGTAGTGTATTCATAATGTCATTATAAGCCTTGGATAATTTTATTGAGAATTTTAGATTAATAATCTTATTATCACCTTTGTAATACCAGTATTAGCCCTATTTAATTATGTTTTTATTTTGATCTTAATATCCGTTAGATGACTATGAAATTGGGCCAGAGTGAGTTTTAGACCATTATGACCATTCATGAATGTTATTGTAATTTTTAGATGTAAATGTCCAGTACTTACTTCACAAGTGTATAAATACGAGAATATGATCAATAATAGATTTAGAGCTCACTTTTTATTGGAAAATTATGAAACTTGATCTGTAGTGTTTTTAAGTCAATATGCTCATATGAGAATTTTATTGCAATTTTTAGATGAATATTTGTTGTACTTAGTTCATTAACCTCCTAACTTGGAATATTATGAGAAAATCAAGTTTAGAGTTCATTATTCACTGATAAATTGTGAAATTTGACTTGGAGTGTTATTATGTCTTTATATACATCGTTGAATTTTCTCAGAATTTGTAGAAGTATTTTGACAGTACTTGTCTCTTTAATTTGGTTAATGTAGGTTATGTTCAAAAATTTTGTTTAGAGGTTTAAATCTTGCAGAAAATTTTGGGACCTTGAATTTACTGATAAATAGTTGTATTTTATTTATCATAATTTTGTGGAACACTTTGCATGCCTGAAAATAGTACTTCATGTTCAAACTAAGGCATTTGGATCTCTTTGGAAATTAAATAAATTATCAAATAAATTAGGAAAATTATAAAATTCTGGATTTAGGCTAATCATGCCATGATAGACCTCCAATAAATATTATAGTGATTTTGGATGATAAATTGGAGTACCTCCAATTGTATACATCATATAGCTTAGGATAGTCTGCGTTTAGTAAAAACTGCAGATATCATAATATGGTGCAAAATGAACCATTAGAGTTGGAATATTTGTGTATTGAGCTGGAAGTGAAATGAGATTTTCATCGGGATTCGTGATGAGAAGTGGGATGTTTGACTAGTGTTAAGAGGTGATCGGAGTCGACGAAACATCGTCTTCCCCGTGGGGAGAGAAAAAGTCAAAATACACTAGGGTTAGATCCAGTACAACATTAAATGGATTGGGAGTTGGGTAACAACCAATAATAATAAGTGCCTTGCAAAAGGGAGCTTTGGGCTTCAGCCCGTCGTAGTTACTAGTGCCCTCGAGAGCCCTTCACGGGGAATACCTTGGGCAGTCCTGGGTTAACCTAAACAGTAGAAATAATAAACTTCAAGAGCAACTAGTATAACTAGGGTTTCACATTCACACACCCTGGTAGCTCGGGAGGTTGGTTAGGTTAGTTTGATTAACCATCTGGACTGTAGGTTCAGAAGGTAGATGTTACAGACGTAAAAGTCCGGGGAGCCGCTGGCTCGAAAGGATTTGGATACAAATAAGGTGGTGGGTCTTCGGTATTGGATGGTCGTTCACACCAACGTCGATACGTTGACTCGGCGGTGTGGGACACTTAGCTTCCACGAGAGATTGTAGTGAAGATCTGATGTACCGGGCTTAAACCCGTCTATATTTCATTTCTATTGTACTTTTGTAGTACTCCCTCTTTTCTTTATATATGGACTTGTTGTGGTTTCTCACTTTATATTTTGTTTATGGACTCAATCATATTTCATTTATGATTACTGCTCTCTCTTTGATGATCGAAAAGGCCGGCATAATCGGCGTTTTGTAGTGGCGGCCTTCCCGAGTGTCGGGGCCACCGCAAAACGGTGGTTCTGGGCATAAAACCCTGTGTTTGAAAAAGAAAAAAATGGGGTCTTATAAGTGGTATCAGAGTAAACCTCGATCGAAAGAGAAGTAGTCCACAAAAACCTTATTCCACCCCCGCACGAGCTTAGTTTGCGGACAAACTAGCATCAGAAGCAGTGGTGTGCCCATAAGGGAAATCACATGTAGAAGTCAATTTTTCTCCTTCTTTTATTCCATTCGTACGCTATCTCACAATTGGAATTTTTCCTTATAGCCTGCGACAAACCCCACTCCATAGCAGGGGAAACTTCATGATCCGAATATACTTCCACCATTGTCAGCTCCAGCTCCGGTTCAACAAACGGAGATGGGGCAAACACTGACGGCCATACTGGAAGACTTCAGAGATCAGCAAGCCCCGGCTCCACAACCAAGTCCCGGGGCCAACTGGATGAGTGCTTTTCGGGCACTTTCCCCTCCATCCTACCTGGGGATGGAGTCAGCAGTTCGCATGGAGGAATGGTTAGATACCATCTATGAGATGCTTGCGGGGATTCGATGCCCCACTGAGGAGGCAGTTGCTTTGGCAGTCTCCTGCCTGGAGTCACATGAAAAGAGGTGGTGAAAGTCACAACTGGACACTACTTTTATGGATATGGATTGCACAGATATCTCTTGGGGAGAGTTCAGAGCAGCACTTCTGGGACATTTCGTTCCTCAGTCAGCAAGGGACAAGTTAGAGGATATGTTCCTGCAATTGAGGCAGGGTAACAGGACAGTGCTGGAGTATTACCAGGAGTTTACTCACCTAGCCCGCTATGTGGACTATTATCAATTGGATGACGTTGGCTACGCTAGGAGGTTCTACAAGGGGATGCACGCCGACATGAGACAGGCCCTCCTCTTCGTCTCCGAGGGAAGCTTGACTAGGATTCTGGAAATGACCAAGAAAAGGGAAGCAGATCAGCTTACAGTCAAGAGCCGGAAGAGACTGGTTGTCGATGTAGTGATTGGAGGCCGTAGAGACCGTCCCCGAGGCCAGGTTATTGGGGAAAGAAGGAACGGGGATCAACCCCGTCAGGAGATTGGACAGGAGCAGAGGAACCAGGGGGTATTGGCTCCCCAGCCCTTACGGATGCTGGAGATACCGAGGACAACATAGCAGGCACCTGTATGCTTCAAGTGCAATCAGCCTGGACATTTCAAGAGGAATTGTCCCATGAGGCGAGCTCCCCGACCAGCACTTCAGGATGGCCCACCTCCTCTTCAGTTCGGTGGCCGAGGACACGACCGAGGACGGGGATATCAGGGCAGAGGCCGCAGGCTAGAAAGGGAGCAAGTGTATGCTCTAGATCTGGCACAACCGCGGAACCCGGAGCAGGTTATAGCAGGTATGCCAGTACATTTAAATTCCTTCCTTCCCAAGAACTAGTTTTCATAGATATAGACTAGTTATAAATCAAGAAAAGAAAAACTATAACTAGAAAATTAAGACAATTAATTACCTCAGGCATGGTTTTCATCAGCGGCATGCCCGCTCACACACTCTTTGACACCGGTGCTTCACACCTATTTGTGTCAGAAGACTTCATGAATGGACTGGCAGGCGTGGAGCAATTCATGGGAAGGATGATCAGGGTGCGTCTACCCGATAGATCAGAGCTAATGACCTCTTCTCATTGCAAAATGGACGCAGAGATCGACGGGAAGGCGTTTGAGGCACCAACGACGATCCTGAGTATGCCAGACTATGATCTGACCCTCGACGTGACATGGTTGCACTGGAACCATGCCCAGATTGACTGGTTGGCGAACAGGATCACCGTGAGGCACGGGGACTCCTTTATTATTATCGAAGGTATTATACCAGCCCCCCACATATTATTATCGTCTGTGCAGGCCGTCAAGGCCCACCTGTAGGGAGTCCAGGTTTATCAGGTCCTTTTCGAGATGGCTGTGGCCAAGGATTCTGTTTCAGATATTCCAGTGATGCGAGACTTTGTCGATGTATTTTCGGAGAAGCTACCAGGGTTACCCCCGCACCGGGAGAAGGACTTCCAAATTTAGCTCGTGTCGGGGGCTAAGCCGGTATCCAGAGCTCCTTACCGAATGGCCCCAAAGGATTTGGTGGAATTTCGAAGCCAACTCCAAGAGTTAGTAGAAGCCGGATTCGTCCAGCCTAGCTCTTCACTATGGGGAGCTCCGGTGCTATTCGTCAAAAAGGATGGGACACTTCGGCTGTGTATTGATTACTGGGCCCTGAACAAGCTGATGCTCCGGAATATGTATCCCCTACCAAGGATAGACGAGCTATTTGACCAGCTGGAGGGAGCTTATTGGTTCTCAAAGCTGGACCTGAGATCGGGGTACTTTTGGGTACATTGGTCAAATGCACCTGATTTGAAGAAGCCTCACCCAACTCAATGATATACATCATAATGTATTTGATGTATGTTTGAGTTACTTGTGCAGGTTAAGAAAGTACTGGACTGAAGCAAAAAGTTTCTAAGTCCATGTGTCGACACCCAGAGGGAAAGTGTCGACACTTAAGAAAGCTTGTGTCGACACCCAGACAAGCAGTGTCGACACTTGGAGTCATTGTGTCGACACCTGGGATGCAGAGTCGACACCAGACAGAAAGTGTCGACACTTGGAGTTGTGTCGACACTCAGTGAAGAAAAGTGCAGACAGAAAGTGTCGACACTTGGAGCTGTGTCGACACTCAGTGAAGAAAAGTGCAGACAGAAAGTGTCGACACAAGGAGCTGTGTCGACACTCAGTGAAGCTGCGTCTACACCAGAAAGTGTCGACACTTGGAGCTGTGTCGACACTCAGCAAAAGTCTGCAGAGTCTAAGTACAAGTGTCGACACTCAACACAATGTGTCGACACTATGCAGAAGAGTCAGCACTTGAAGCATGTGTCGACACTCAACACAATGTGTCGATACTCAACAGAAGAGTCAACATTTGAAGTATGTGTCGACACCCAGAACAATGTGTCGACACACAGATGAAGACTCAACACTGGAAGAAAGTGTCGACACATGGAGCTGTGTCGACACTTAGCAAAGAACAGAAAGAACAACAAATTATTCTAAGTACAAGTGTCGACACTATGAGAATGTGTCGACACTCAGCTGAAGTCTCAACAACAAGAAGGTGTGTCGACACAAGGAGCTGTGTCGACACTCAGCAAGATTCAACATAGAAGATTATGTGTCGACACCAAGAAGCAGTGTCGACACTTGACAGATTCAACACAAGAAGATATGTCGACACAAAGGAGATGTGTCGACATATAGAAGAATTCAGCAAAAGTTAGAAGAACAAGTACTTGTGTCGACACTCAATTTCAGTGTCGACACATGAAGAAGAATCTGTGTCGAGACATACAAGGAGTTGTGTCGACACCTTATAGACTTGTGTCGACACTTACACAACATGTGTCGACACTTGGACTATAAGTGTCGACACTTTAAGACAGAAAGTCTCGACACTTACTGACTGTTAGAGATTTTCAAGAAGTGACTGGTTGACAAGACAGTTGCCGATCCAGCTGGTCTACAGCAACTGTCAGAGATGTCAGAAGTCAGTTATGAACCGGACCAGCCGGTTACCATGAAGAAGGCCTATAAATAGGCACCCACAGTTTACAGAAACTGTTGTTGAAAGAGTTGATCAAGTGATTAACAAGTGATACAGATTATTCAAGTAATCAAGAAAGTGGTATACTGAGTATCAACACAAGAAGATCTTGCAGTCCAAGTGCAGATCTAAGAAGTTGGAGAGAGAGGGCTCCATCCAAGAAATCAGCCTCTGGAACTAGGCTGAGAAGAAGGATTCAGATTCAATTCTGATTCTTAAGTAGCAGAGGTCAAGAAACAACTGCAGAGGATTCAGTCTTATTCAGTTCTACTCAAGAAGCTTTGAAGAAAGCTAAGTCAGATTGGATCCAGCTGAGTTCTTCCAAGAACTCATCAAGAATCTCTCAACTCCCCTCTTATCTTTCTGAGTTGTAGAGTTATAATTTGTAATATCTTTTTAACTTGTAGGATCCTTTGGATCTGAGTGATTTGTAAGCCTATAATTATAAAGGCTGAGGGTAGGGCATGTTAGCCTGAGTGTAGGAGATTGTGATCTCTGAGTGTAGGCCTTGTTGGCTGAGTGTAGGCCTTGCATTGGCTGAGTGTAGGCCTTGATTGGCTGAGTGTAGGCTTTGGGATAAAGCTGAGTTGTAAGGCTTTGGGCCTGAGGTAGGAACCAATTTGGGTTCTGAGACAGTGGAGAAGTTTGGCCGAATCTAGTACACTGCTAGATAGGCGAAGGGGGAAAGTGGATGTACCCATATCTTGGGGAACCACTATAAAACACTGTGTGCTGTGCTGTGATTGTGCTGTGTATGTTTTGTTATTGCTGTTTGCTGTGCAAAAGTTGTTAGAACTCTGTGATTTAACTAAGTGGCTGCCAACAAAGTTAGAAAAGGATTAGGTCACCTATTCACCCCCCCTCTAGGTGTTTAGGTACCATATCTTGCAAGTGGTATCAAAGCGAGGTTCCTCAAAATAAGGACTAATAGTTTGAGGAGATCCTGTTTGGCAGATTCAGTGTAAGGCATTACACAGTTTCAAGAAAATCAAGAAACATGGGTTCTTATGAGAATCACAAGGAATTGGGTTCCATGAAATTACCCATATGCAGAAAGGAGATCTTTGGGATCTGGAAAGAAATGGTAAGGCTATTTATGGAAGCCTCTGACCCTAGAATCTACATCACAGTTAAGGAAGGGCCTTATGTGCCAATGAAGATTTCAGTATTGGATGCAAACCAGAGAACTCCAAAGGATTTCTCTGAGATGACTAAGGATGAAATTGTCCTGGCCACCATGGACAAGAGGGCACAGAACATAATAGTGAGTACCATTGATGATGCAACTTTTCAGAACTTAATTCACTGTAAAACAGCAAAAGAGATGTGGGATACTCTCATTGTCTATATGGAAGGTTCTGAAGAAGTTAGGCAAGATATGAAGTCCTTGCTAAATCAGGAGTATGAAAGCTTTAGGCAAGGAAAGGGTGATAGCATCACTGAGTGCTATAAGAAATTTTACAGAATAGTTAATGAACTCATGTCTTATGGAAGAGAGTTCAGTAACTATGAACTAAATGACAAGTTCTTAAGGTCCCTAACCAAAGATTGGGACACCAAGATCTGTGCCATAAGAGAAATGGCTAAGTTGGGGGAAATTCCTCCTCCCACACTGTTTGGCAAGCTATTGTCTTATGAAATGCAGTTAACAGTGAGAAAAGAGGAGGAGAAATCAACAAGGACTGAGCACAAAGAAAGAACTGTTGCTTTCAGGACAGAAGTTCCCAGAAAGTGCAGGAATAAGTCTTCAACTCCACCTCCAGAGGTAGTTGAATCAGAGTCTGATGAGTCTATCAGCACAAAGTTTAAGAGCAGTGAAAGTGATGAAGACTTTGCTGCTTTCACTAGACACTTTCAGAAGTTTTTGAAAAAGAAACAGTGGAGGTCAAGGCCTTCTACATCACAAGAAAAGGAAGACTTTTATCAGAAAAAGAGGTCTTCAAAGAATGACAAGAAAAAGACAAAATCAAGCAAGGCAACTGGTTCAAAGATTGTTTGCTATTGCTGCAATAGACAGAGCCATGTTATTGCAGATTGTCCAGAGAAGAGAAAGGAATCTGGTGACAGGAAAAAGACTCACTTCAAAGGGAAGAAAGAAAAGTCTTTTGTTGCTAAGAAGGAGAAGACTCTATCAGATATCTCTTCTTCAGAAACTGAGTCTGAGGCTGAAGCCTACATAGGGCTGTTTGCTGAAGAAGAAGAGGAAGAATTCATGCAGATCTTGGAGTCAATTTATGAATAAGAAGACAGTCATTGCCAAGGACTAATGGCTTTGACAGACAGTGCCAAAATCCTGGAGTAGCCAGGACCAGTCAGGTACAAAGTTCAAGTTCAAGTTCAGTTTCTTGTTCTAGTTCAGATTCAGATTCTTCTTCATCAAGTGATGAGAATATATCTGAGTCTGAGGAAGATATTCATCAGCTTATAGATGAATATAAGGTACTGTTGCAAGCCTACAAGAAAAGCAAGACCCTAGCCAAAAGTCAGGCAAAGGAAATTGCTGATCTTAAAGCTGCTGCAACAGATTTTGAGAAACAATTTGATCAAAAACTGAATGAGGTAGCCAGGCTGAAACACATTACTGTGATTCAGATGGGAACTATCACTTTTAAGAATGATCAAATTAAGTGTCTGGAGAATAATCTTCAGAAGGAGAAGGACTTGGTTACTAGGTTTTTCTAAACCTAAGTCAGTGTTACCCATAATTGATGAATTTGTTCATCACAAGGGTAAAGCTGGACTGGGTTTTGTTAGACCTGCAGGGACTGAGCAGTCCAAGTATAAGTCGAAGGGCAAAGCCCCAACATTCAACAAGCCTGCTGTAGTCAAGACAGCCAAGGCAGTACCTAAGCAAAGGTACAATAAATTTGAATGTTGGTGTTGTGGCAAAGTTGGCCATTTTACAGTGGACTGTTGGCACAATGTGAGTGCCAAAGTGAGTTCCAAACTACATGTTGGAAAGCCATTAGGTAGGTTTGTCAAATTGCAAACTAACAATCACCAAGGACCCAAGAATACTTTGGGTTCTAAGGTTCATTAATTTATTTTGCAGGTGAGTCCATGTGGCCATACCCCTACATGGTATTTGGACAGTGGATGTTCCAGACATATGACTGGAACTAGAGGACTACTGAAGGACTACATTCCAATCAAAAATAGTCCTAAAGTGACCTTTGGTGGTTCTGAAAAAGGAATCATCAAAGGGTTTGGTAACATTTCTTCAAACTTAGTTACCATTACTCAAGTGGCTTATGTTAAAGGGTTGAAACACAACCTAATAAGTATAAGTCAATTAAGTGATGTAGGGTATGACATCTCATTTGTTAAAAATGGTTGTCATATCAAGAGGTCAAGTGATCAAGAGATCATTTTGACAGGATATAGGAAGAGGAATGTCTACTGCCTAGACATTATGATTGAGAACAATGGTTCTCCAGTTTGTCTTGTAGCTGATGAGACAGTCTCTCATTGTGTCAAATGACACAAGAGGCTAGCCCATCTTAACTACAAGACAATTAGCAAACTTTTTAGCAAAGAGTTAGTGAGGAATGGTCCTCAAGTTAAGTGTGTCAAAGATGGTATTTGCTCAGCTTGTCAAAAGGGCAAGCAGACTAAATCCACCTTTAGAAGCATATATAACAAAGATGCTGTGAGGTGTTTGTACCTCTTGTATTTGGATCTCTTTGGTCCAATGCCAGTTCACAGCTTAGGTAGGAAAGTCTATACCCTTGTAGTTGTAGATGACTACTCAAGGTTTTCCTGGGTGTTCTTCTTAAGACAGAAATCTGAAACACCTAGTGTCTTCTACAGCTTTGTCAAGCAAATTCAGAATGAACTAAATAGTACTGTGGTCAAAATTAGAAGTGACCATGGTACTGAGTTTCAGTCTGAAAGCATGACAAAACTATGTGAAGACTTTGGGATATTTCAAGAATTCTCTTCACCTAGAACACCTCAGCAAAATGGCATTGCTGAGAGGAAAAATAGGACCTTGATAGAGGCTGGTAGAACCCTATTGAGTGATACATCACTGCCAGAGTATTTCTGGGCTGAAGCAGTTAACACTGCATGCCATGTTATAAATAGGGCTACCATCACTAAAGGGCTAAACAAGACCCCCTATGAAGTTGTGGAAGGCAGGAAACCAAACCTATCCTACTTCAGGATCTTTGGTTGCAAATGCTTCATACTTAACAATGGGAAGTCTTACTTAACTAAGTTTGCTGCCAAGTCCCAAGAGGGAATTTTTGTTGGGTACAACATTAATAGTAAGGCTTATAGAGTCTACAACTTGACTTCACAAGTTGTAGAAGAATCAGTGCATGTAGTTTTTGATGAGACTAAACTTATTAATAATGAGTTGTCTAGCAATGTGTGCAGCCCCACAGGTTTGACAAAGACAATGGACAAGCTGACTACAAAAGAAGTGCCTGCTGCAAGACAGCAAAGAGAGGAGAGAAGCTGCTGTCCAGGGGGAGAACTACATGTTCCAGTTGCTGAAGAAATCCAAGGTATACAGCATGATGCAGATGCTGAAGTGGTTCAACCAGAAGTGAGGATGCCTCCAACCCACAGGCATCTTAGAGATCATCCAATAGAGCTGATTATTGGAGATCCAAGACAAGGAGTTCAAACTAGGAGCAGAAATCAGGATGCTGCAATCTATTCCAGCTTTTTGTCTCAAGTTGAACCTAAAAGATTTGAAGAAGCAATAATGGATCCACAATGGACTGAAGCAATGCAAGAAGAGCTTAATCAGTTCAAGAGGTGCAAGGTTTGGGAACTTGTTCCTAAACCTAAAGACCACAATGTAATAGGAGTTAAGTGGATCTACAGGAATAAGATGGATGAACAAGGTGTCATCATTAAGAATAAGGCTAGACTGGTTGCTAAAGGATATAGACAAGAAGAAGGTATTAACTTTGATCAAACCTTTGCTCTAGTAGCCAGACTGGAAGCCATAAGAATGTTCTTGGCCTATGCAACCTATCAAGGATTCAAGGTATACCAAATGGATGTCAAGTCAGCATTCCTAAATGGTAATTTGAAAGAAGAAGTCTATGTGGAGCAGCCTTCAGGTTTTGTTGATCCAACTCTACCTCATTATGTCTATAGACTTAGGAAAGCTTTATATGGGTTAAAGCAAGCCCCTAGGGCTTGGTATGAAACCCTATCTAGTTTCCTCATTGAGAACAAATTCTCAAGGGGGAAAATAGATAAGACTCTATTCCTTAGGGAATCTAGAGGCAAAGTCATACTAGTCCAAATATATGTAGATGACATTATATTTGGGTCTACTGAAAGCAGCCTTTGCAAAAAGTTTGCAAAACTTATGCAAGGTCAGTTTGAAATGAGTAGTATGGGAGAGCTGAAGTTTTTCTTGGGTCTCTAAGTTAAACAGACTGAGAGTGGTTTGTCCATTTGTCAGTCAAAGTTCACCCTAAAACTCATAATGAAATATGGTATGGATTCATCCAGCACCATGAAGACTCCTATGGGGTCAAGTATGTCTCTTAGCAAGGATGATGCAGGGAAACCTGTAGATGAAACCTTGTATAGAGGGATAGTTGGCTCCCTATTATACTTGAATGCTAGTAGACCAGACATCATGTATGCTACATGTGTTTGTGCAAGGTATCAAGCCTGCCCTAAAGAGTCTCACTTGACTGCAGTCAAGAGAATTTTGAGATATTTAAAGGGCACTCCCTATCTAGGCCTCTGGTACCCTAGGAATGGAGACTTTGATCTAACAGGTTATTCAGATGCAGACTTTGCAGGATGCAAAGAGGATAGAAAGAATACTACTGGAACCTGTCAATACCTAGGTGGGAGACTAATTTCATGGAGCAGCAAAAAGCAGACTAGTGTGGCTATCTCCACAGCTGAGTCAGAGTATGTGGCTGCAGGAAGTTGCTGTGCTCAACTTCTGTGGATTCAACATCAACTAGAGGACTATGGATTTCAGGTAAGTAGAACTCCACTTTACTGTGATTCTACAAGTGCTATTTCAATAGCTAATAACCCTGTATCTCATAGTAGAACAAAACATATTGAGATTAAATATCACTTTCTTAGAGAACATGTAGAAAGAGAAGATATTTCACTTGAATATGTTAAAACTGATAATCAGATAGCTGACATGTTTACTAAGCCCCTAGAAGAAGCTAAGTTCAATAGATTCAAAATTGAACTAGGAATGATAAACTTAGACTAAGTTTACAGAATTGAAAATTGACTAAGTAAAAAGGTGTCGACACATAGACAAGTCTATGTCGACACAGAATAGTGGTGTCGACACTTCAGGAAAAAGGTGTCGACACATCTAGGATTGTGGTGTCGACACTTCAGAATGTTAGTGTCGACACATGTCAAGTAGGTGTCGACACATCCAATATGGTGTCGACACTTAAGTTTTACTCAGAATCTTCTAAGTAAAGTCTCGACAAAGTGTCGAGATATGTTGTGTCGACACATACCCAAGTGTCGACACATAATATCTGTTGACTAAACTTGTGTCGACACATGTGTGTCGAGACATTATAAGTCAGTGTCGACACTTATTGCCAGTGTCGACACATGTTTGGTCCTGCGAGCGGAAGGCTCGGAATGAAATACTTGCATGTGCATAAATATTGTGGCGGGGCATGCGGTACTGGCCGTTCGTCACACCGATGGCAGTACGGTGCACCAGGCGGTTGTGAGGGTTAGAGGGGCCAGTGGGTTGTTTTACATTGCGGTCTGGAGGACGACCCCCGATAACGCACATCCGACCCAACAAGACTGACGGGTTGTCAGCAAAGTACGTACGCGAGACTCTAGAGTGCACCTTGGACGTGTACAGAGGCGTATGAGAGGGGTCTAAGGCTTGGTAGTGTGCATACCGGCCTAGAAGAGGAGACGTCCGCTCCACTGTTGCCGTAGCCGCAGCGGTGGTACCTGAGAGTGATGCTAGCTCTCAAAAAGTGGGAACTAAAGGTCTGTGATCACAGAGTCGTTGTGTGTGAGTTGCACTTGCCTGTGCATAAAATTTGCATCATAGCATTCATTCATATTAGGTCATGCACTTCATAGATCCTTATCATATAAATTAGTATGGGCTATTTTATATGATAAGTTAAATTTCCTGGAAATCTTAACTTATATATTTGAATGGGCATTTATATAAGTTAGAGTACTTTTGTGATAGTAGTATAGTGGTAGAATAGTTTATTTACTTACCCTTACTGCTGTTCTTTACTTCCTTAATTATACTACTCTTGCTTACTTGTACCATGTTTAGAACTGCTAGAGTAGAACAATAATACTTATTACAACTGCTAGTTAGTTTCTGTCACCTGCTTCCACTTTTGATACCCCTTGTTGTCCTCCGCTTCGTCCTCCCGCTCGGTGCCTAGGAGCTGCTGGGCGAGGTGCGGAGGAAACGACTTAGTCTTTTTGACTAATGGTCGGTGACCATACTATTTTGAGGAGCCCGTGGAGATGGAGCACCAGCACGTCGAGGAGGCAGGAATTGAGGAGCAGATACCGCTTCAGCAGGCTACTACCACTACTGTGTGTCCTCAAGTGGGACGAGTTCTGATGTATTAGTGTAGCTTCTGTTTTTATTTTGAGAGAGAGAGAGTGGATTTGATGTACTGGGCATAAGCCCTTATTACTCCTTCTTTTGTCCTCTTTTGTGGACTATGCTGATGTACTTTTCATTTCATATATATGATTTGTACTATGTGACTGGTGGACTAGTGGATTTATATACTGCTTTACTTCTTCTTCTCATATTGGCCTATAGGTTAAATGATCGTATTAGCCGGCAGGATCGGCGTGTTGCGGTGTCGACTAACTCGTGCGTTAGTGCCACCGTAAGACGGCGGTTCTGGGCATAAGACCCGGTAGCCCTCCTTGGTATTGGGGAGGGAGGGGTCTTACAAACTGGAATCACTTGAATAACGATCATATGAGAAAAAGGTCCACAACACGGGACCACCCCCGCCCGAGCATTAGTTTGCGAACAAACTATGCAGCGGAAGCCGTGGTGTGCCCATGTGCAAAAGTCACATAAAATGGTCCACAAAGTACAATGAATTAGGCCAGTTCTGCTTTAACTTTACCTTTATGCAACCTCCACAAGTCGCCGCACCGCAAAATGTGGCTCCTCCCCCTCCAGCTGCCACTCCATTCCTACATACGGAGATGGGGAAGACTTTGACGGCGATTCTGGATGCCTTCAAATCCCAGCAAGTCCCGGCTCCACAGCCAAATCCGGGGTCGAGCTGGCTGAGTGCCTTCAAGAGCCTGTCCCCACCGACGTACCGTGGGACAGAGGATGCGGTAAAGATGGAGGAATGGCTGGAGGCCATATACGAGATTTTAGCAGGCATCAGCTGCCCGGTCGGCGAGGCAGTACCTCTAGCCACCTCTGCAGTAGGGCTCATGCGAAGAGATGGTGGAAATCAGTGCGGGAGTCTACATATGCGGACTGGGAGCTGTCATAGATATCATGGGAGGAGTTTGGCGATGTATTTCTGGATCATTTCGTCTCTGCTACGGACAAAGATGTCTTAGAGGAGAGGTTTTTGAACCTCAGGCAGGGGACTAGATCGGTGATCGAGTATCAGAGAGAGTTCTCTCATTTGGCCAGGTTCGCAGGGATTCAGGATACCGATGATAGGAGGTATGGCAAGAGGTTCTACCGGGGCCTCAGGGACGATTTGAGGCAAGCCTTGCTATTCATTTCTCATGGCACCTCTAGGCAGATCATCGAGATGGCAAAGAAGCTGGAGGCTGACTAGCTGATGGTGCAAGGCAGAGGGAAGAGACCGTTTGATGGGTCCACATCAGGAGAGAGCAGCAAGGGCTCTCAGAGAGGCAGGACTATCGGATACAAGAAGGGTGGGGGACGTCGTCGTCCCAACTTCAGGCAGGAGTAGGGGCCTCCTCCAGCATTGGCTCCCCCACCTCTACAGATACATGATCCGAGGAGACAGGATGATCGTAGCCACCGGCAAGTAGTTTGTTACGGATGCCGCCAGCCCGGGCACATTAGATCGGAGTGCCCGCATCGATTCCATCCTCCTCCTCCTCCACCTCCAGTGGCCCCAGTACAGCAGGGCCGAGGCCGAGGCCGAGGACGAGGCCGAGGCCGGGGATATCATGGTAGGAGACGCGAGCAGGAGCAGATATACGCCTTGGACCTCACAGAGCAGAGGAACCCCGAGGAGGTTATCACAGGTACTTAAGTTTAATTATTAAATTTCTTGAGTTTTCAATTATATAGTACCTGAAACTATAGGGTAACAATTAATTTTAACGTAAACAAACCTCAGGCACAGTTATGATCAGCGGCAAGCCCGCTCATACTCTCTTCGACATGGGTGCTTCGCACTCGTTCGTATCCGAGGCCTTCATAGACGGACTCAAAGGCGTGGAGAGATTTCCTGGACTAGAGATGAGGGTGCGTCTACCCGATGGGTCAGGGCTACGGACCACTCCACATTGTGATATGGAGGCTGAGATTGGCGGCAAGGCATTTGAGGCACCAGCAACTATTCTGAAGCTGCAGGAATTCGACTTGATTTTGGGTATGACATGGTTACATCGGAACCATGCTCAGATAGATTGTCCGTCCAGGAGGATCACGCTAAGGCATTGCGACTCTCATGTTATCATCGAAGGTATTCAGCCTATCTGCCACCTATTATTATCTTCTGTACAAGCTGTGAAGGCCCACGAGCAGGGAGAGGAAGTTTACCTTATCTTCTTTAAGATTGTGGGAGCAGAGACGACTATTTCAGATATTCTAGTGGTCCGGGATTTCTCCGACGTATTCCTGGAGAAATTTCTCTGGCTACCACCTGCCAGAGACCTGGATTTCAGGATTCAGCTAGTACCGGGAGCGAGGCCGGTGTCCCGGGCACCCTACAGGATGGCTCCCAGGGAGTTAGCGGAGTTCAGGACTCAACTTCAGGAGCTAGTCGAGTTAGGATTTGTGCGGCCCAGTTCATCGTCGTGGGGAGCGCCAGTTCTCTTTGTGAAGAAGAAGGACGGGTCATTGCGACTATGCATAGATTACCGGGAGCTGAACCGGTTAACGGTCCGCAATACCTATCCTCTGCCTCGGATAGATGAGCTATTTGACCAGCTGCAGGGAGCCTTCTGGTTCTCTAAGCTAGATTTGCGATCCGGTTACTACCAGCTCCGCATCAGGGAAGAGGGCATACCGAAGACGGCATTCAGTTCACGCTATGAATTATACGAGTTCACGGTGATGCCTTTTGGGCTCACGAATGCCCCTACCACATTCATGAGTCTAATGAACCGTGTATTCGAGCCCTTCTTAGACCGCTTTGTGATTGTTTTCATCGACGACATTTTGATATATTCCCGGACTCAGGAAGAGCATACGGAGCATTTGACGCTGGTCTTGCAGAGGCTGAGGGAGTCCCAGATGTACGCAAAGTTTTCAAAGTGCCAGTTCTGGCTGCAGGAGGTGGCTTTCCTGGGACACACGATCAGTGGGGCTGGATTAGCAGTGGACCCAGCCAAGATAGAGACAGTGAGGGATTGGCCACGACCGAAGACCGCATCTGACATTCGCAGTTTCTTGGGACTAGCAGGGTATTATCGTAAGTTCGTGGAGGGGTTCTCGAGGATAGCACTCCCCCTCACGTCCTTGACGAAGAAGGATACAGATTTTGTTTGGTCAGAGCAGTGCGAGACGGCTTTTCAGGAGCTGAAGCACCGACTCATCTCATCCCCATTCTTGCGCTTCCATCCGGGAGTGAAGGATTCCAGATCTACACAGACGCCTCTTATCAGGGGATGGGTGCAGTCCTGATGCAACATCGACATGTTATTGCTTATGCTTCAAGACAGTTGAAGAAGCATGAGCATAACTATCCAGTACATGACTTAGAGCTCGGGGCTGTGGTATTCGCCCTAAAGATATGGAGGCATTACTTATACGGGATTCATTGTGACATCTTTTCAGATCACAAGAATCTTAAATATATCGATACACAGAAGGACTTAAACCTGCGACAGAGGAGATGGCTGTAATTCCTCTGCGACTATGATTATAAGATCCACTACCATCCGGGAAAAGCGAACATGGTAGCAGATGCCTTGAGCAGGAGGGTCGACACTTCTGGACCGGAGCCTCGGTTGATGTCTATAGAGCTGCTACGGATGATGGAAGACATGCACATTACCATGGTATCTGAGACCGAACCAGTGGTGTATCGAGAGTATTTGAGCTCAGTGATCAGTGGTGATGATATACGGGAGCGCATCCGAACACATCAGAGGCTGGATGCTGCATTACAGCCGATTTTTATTGCCCTGGAGAGGGGCAAGGTTGAGGAATACACGCTACAGGATGATCTTCTTCGATTCCGTGGGTGCATTTACATACCAGCAGGGGGCAGTATCCGGGATGACATACTCAGAGAGGCTCATTGCTCCAGATATTCAGTGCACCCCGACATCACCAAGATGTGGGCAGGTTTGCGGAGGTCTATGTATTGGCCTGGGATGAAGAGGGAGACCACAGATTTTGTGACCCATTGCGAGACCTGCCAGCGTGTGAAAGCAGAATGCAAATGCCCGGGAGGTTTACTACAGCCACTGCCAGTTCCAGAATGGAAGTTCGAGGACATTGCTATGGACTTTGTACACGGATTGCCTCACTCCCACTCTGGGCATGATTCTATATGGGTCATAGTGGATAGACTAACCAAGGCAGCACGCTTTATCCCAGTTCGGAAGGATGCCCCCGTTGCAGTTCTGGTGAGATTATTTGTGGAGCAGTTCGTCAGATATCATGGCATTCCCAGGACGATTGTTTCGGACCGTGATGGTCGGTTCACTTCGAGCGAGTGGAGGGCCGTGCATGCTTACTTGGGATCTCGGCTTACTTTTAGTACCGCCTTCCATCCGCAGACCGACAGACAGACCGAGCGGACCATCCGGACCATGGAGGACCTACTCCGACTATGCATATTGGATACGGGGAAGCCTTGGGAGAGGCTGCTGCCACTGATTGAGTTCTCGTACAATAACAGCCACCAGGCTAGCATCAGGATGGCTCCATATGAGGCACTTTATGGGAGGAGATGTCGGACACCGCTATCATGGGTTCAGGATGTGGATACCAGGGCTCTTGGATCTGATTATATAGCGGATACTGAGGTTCAGATTCGTTTGATCAGGGATCGGCTTCTAGAGGCCCAGAGCAGACAGGCAAAGTATTATGATGCTCGGCACCGAAAGGTGGAGTTCTAGGTTGGAGACAGAGTATTCTTGAAGATACGTCCAGTACACGGTGTCTCTCGGGTGCGGAGGCACAAGAAGCTCAGTCCACGATACATGGGGCCATACCTGATCCTGGAGCGGATCGGCCCCTTAGCTTACCGACTGCAGCTGCCACCGGAGTTGTGTGCATTACATGACGTCTTCCATGTCTCTTTCTTGCGAAGAGCTCTCCTTCGGCTGGAGCAGAACATTACTACTACAGCTAGACCGGTAGAGCCTGACAGATCAGTTAGATTTGAGCCGATCCGGATTGACGATACAGCCATCCGAGTGTTGTAGAAGAAGTAGGTCCCTCTTGTGAAGGTGTTGTGGTCCAACCATGGATGGGAGGAGCACACCTGGGAGCCGAGGGATCTGATGCTGGAGCAACACCCGGAGCTATTTGCATCAGGTACTTTCAATTTATGTTTTAAAGTTCCTTAAAAATTCTTGCAAGTAGAACCCCGTAGACCCGAACTTAAATTTCGGGGACAAAATTATTTTCTTCTTTATTGGAATTTGTAACATCCCATGTTACTTTTGGACCCCTCATCTTAGATTGGGTTTGGCATGGAGTGGGTTTTAGGGAAATTAGCTTGGTCTGACCCTAGGTAGTGGGTTGTAGCCATGTGGGGCCCACTATAGGACGAAGTCAAACTAGCCTAAATAATTACCCTAGCCACACCATGTAAGACCCCCTTTTTTTTCTTATCAACACCGGGGTCTTAGGCCCAGAACCGCCATTTTGCGGTGACTCCTTCACGCCATGAAGGGTCATCACCACAAAGCGCCGATTCTGCCGGCCGATTTCGATCACAGAAAAGTAGCATAAAGAAGTAAATGGAAACTGCAGTCCACAGAGAATCACATGTCAAAATAAAATAACACCACGAAGGGAGTGTCCACAGAATAATACATCAGAGTAGTAAAATACGGGCTTATGCCCGGTACATCATATCCTCACTACAAAAAGATCACTCATGCGGAAGCAGAAAAACTACTCAAGGTCGAGACTCACGGTCCCGGCTGTGTGAACTCCGGAGCTAGACTGCCCCACCTCCAATCGCACCGGTCTCTGGGGCTGCTCCTCCATGCTGGTCTCCACGATCCCCTAAATGATACGGTTCGAAAACCGTTAGTCAAAAGACTAAGTCCTATCATCCCCCGCCCCTTCCCCCACGGCTCCTAGGCACCGAGCGGAGAGGAAGAAAGGGAAGGACTTGAAGGTGGAGAATATCAAAAGCAGATGGCAGCGGTCCTATTCTAGCAAATTCTATAGCATATAAAGACAATAAGCTGAAATATGAAAAGTAACATTTACTTATGTGAAAAACACATAAGCCAAGGGGTCTTCTGCAAGGCCTCCATCGTATAAAAAGTCTCATACCAATTTATATGTTGGGGTGTCGGTTGATCAAACAGCAGTAACTATATATATCAAAATTAACCTTAATTTATAAACTTGCCCACACAAGCTTATAGACTAATGGGTTGTTTTGCAGGTCCTAAAGTATAAGCGTCCCATTCCACTTATACTTTAGGTGTCAAGGTTAAAGGTAATGATTATGCTATGACATGCAAGTGGGTATGATGGACATGCAAGTGCAACACACACACCCGACTCTGTGCACACAGACCTTTAGTTCCCCCTTTCTGGAGCCGTAACCTCCCAGGATACCTCCGTAGTGGCAGACGGAAGCGCTGGGTTGGGCCTCGCCCACCTCTAAACCAGTAAAGCACTACCGGTCAGACCTATCGTACGCCTCAACGCTTGGTGCACGAAGCGGACTCCTGCGTACTCTTGCCGGCTGGCGCACCGGACTTCTGTTGGCGAAGTGCTAACCACACTTGCCGAGTCAACGTATTGGCGTCGGTGCATCGACCCTCCGATACCGAAGACCCACCACCTTAATTTCCTTTCCTTTTATGCACATGAAAATTAGCATAATCAAGAACCGAGCCGAAGCTCCCCGGACCAACACGTCCGTCTCAAACAATCGAGCCGAAGCTCCCCGGACCCAAAGTCCGCCTTTTAACCATCAGAGCCGAAGCTCCCAGCTAACATCCGGTGCCATCAGTGTCTGTGAAATGTGCAACCCTAATTACTAAGTTACTCTTTTCAGCTTGTTAAACAGTTAACGTTAACCCAGGACTGCCCCCGGTATTCCCTGTGAAGGGCTCTCAAGGGGCACTAGGAACTGTGTTGGGATTACGCCCAGCGTTCCCTTTCGCAAGGTACTTATTTGTTATTGGTTGGTTCCCTTACCCATTACTTTCTCATGTTCCGATATGCTAATCCTAGGGTGATTTGACTCCCACTCTCCTTGGGTAGGACGATCTTTCGTCGGACCCGAACGCCTCTAAACCCTATACAAAAACCACACTCTACTCACTCATCTTCCATAGGTGCCACCCACTCTACATATCCTTCCAGCAATCCATCAAAAGCCATCACACGCTCTAATTCATATCCAAAATGATTTCCTGCAGTTTTGCTATATGCAGACCACTTAAGCTACAAGACCCGTAAAAAGGGAAGTACATGATATACTCATCCAATACCCCTATGATAATTACTAGAGGGATAAAATGATATTTGAAACATAAATCCAGAAATCCATAATTTTCCTAATTTGTCTGATAATTTATTTATTTATTCTAGTAACCAAAAAGCCCAAGTTTGAACATAAAGTAGCAATTTCAGACAAGATAATGATCCAATAAATTTATGGTAATTACAAAATGCATAATCAACTCTAAGGCCTAAGTCTTCATATTTTTCAGCAAGGTTTGGGCCCTTAAATTTAATTTCAAAGTTACCTTATAAAAAGTCAATTTAAAAGATTTTACAGTAATAATGCATCCAAAACTTCAGAGAAAATTCAGGGATGATTGTGATGGCCTACAAATATCCTAGAAAATGTTTCATAATTTATCATTTAAAAATAAGGCCATATTTGATTTTCTCATGAAATTTCAAGTTTATGGGTTAATGAACAAAGTATATTAATTAGCCATCAAATATTTCCACAAAAATTCCCACATGAGAATATTGAGCTAGAAACACTATGTAGCAAGTTTCATGAGTTTTCAATAAGAAATGGGCTCTTGCAAGGATTATTTAGTATGTAATCAAAATAAAGCACTTGTGAAGTAGATGCCCTAACTAGTTATCCAAAATTTCTATCAAAATTCATACATGATTAGTATAGCCTAAAACTACCTCTGCCAATGTTTCATGGCCTTTCAATGGGCAGTGAGATCACAATAGCCAAATTATTAATTAGGGCAATCCTATTGGTTACAAATGAAGTGCTACAAATATTGATCAAAACTCCTCAAGTAAATTATCAGAGGCTCAAAATATCCTCATTCCATCACTACCCAAATTTGGTTAAGTTTCAAGATGTTTAGCTAACTCAAACCTACACTACAAGTTTTAGGTCCTAATCTAGGGTTAGGGTTTTGGGGACCCTACCCTTTTCAAAATTTGCTAATATTTTTAACAGAGGGTTTTATACATCCAAGGAACCTCCTTGCAAAATTTGGTGTTCATTCAAGGTGTTTAGGACCCATGCCCTTCACAAGGCAAAAAGGTCCCTCCTTAGGGTTTGGCCTAGGAACTTAGGGCAAAACAATTCTACACTACCCCACATTCCATGGGGAGGTGCTAAGTGCCATAACAAGTCAGTGGCTCAAATTTCAGCCTCTGTTGAGTTGATTTGGTCACTCAAAATCAGAAATGCACTTTTGACCAAAATACCCTTATTAAGGTATAGTTAGGGTTGGGTCAAAACCTATTCAAAACACATCCAACTTAGGTGAAACTCTATACAGATACCTAACATGAGCCCAGGGACCACTCACCAAAATTTGGGAGGGTTTGGAGGTAATTTGTCTACTTAATTTAATTACCCTAGCATTATTAAATAAAGTCAAAACCTTTAGGAAATTTGTGTCCAAAAATTCCGAGCTTTGGGCAGGTCCTAGGTATAGGTAGGGTAGGCTTCCTGCCAAGATTTCAACTAATTTGGGCTAGGGATGAAGTGTGGGCACTCAATTTAATGACTGCCTAGCCCTAAGGGTATGTCCCACCAAAATGGGTGCCCTGGTCAGACCATGCACCCAAATGGGTTTAAACAAATTTTAAAATAAAATAGACTCAGAGGGCTACAACATTTGTGTTGAAAGTTTTTCCACCAGAAGAACCTAAGTATTTTTAAAAATTAAAACCTTTTAATGTATAATGTGTGACAAAAATGAAATATTCAAGAAATAATTTCCTATAGTTTAATGCATGATGCAGCACGAATCTTGGCGCAGGGATCAACGGCATCCGATCATCTTCTCCATGCAGCCAACGATCCCGATTGATCCCGCCTGGGGCAACTTCCAACTGCCACCGCCGGCGATCCGGCCGCCTCCCCGGCCAGCCACCACCACCACCACCTCCGTTGAGGTGGTGGCCGTCGCCAGGCGGCGGCTTGGCCGCCGGAGGGCCGTTTTCCGGCGATCCCGAGAGGATGATTTTCATGGAAAAGCCATGAAATTTCGAAATTGATTCGGGCTCAATTGAGCCCGAACCTTGAACCTAGTGATTGCTAAGATCTTTCCATGAGAGAAGGGGTGGAGGAGGACCTTCTTGGCGGCCTGAATGCGGGAAGAGCGGCGGGATGCCATTGACGATGGCGGCGGCGCTCGGCTTCTGCAATAGCACAGTGGGATGGCTCGTCTCCTCCTGGTAAACGCTCGAAAATATTCCCCTTGGCCCCCTGATGGTGTTTAAATGGCAATTGGGGAAGAGGGGTGGCTGGTTCTTCAATGGCCATCAACACCATTAATGGTGTGGCTCGGGTAGAGTGGAGGGGAGCTGAATCCACCCCTTGGTGGCCGGGAAATGGCTGGAATCAACTCCTCTCCCATAGAGGAGTTGATTGCAGCCATAAATGGTGGCTGTTAGCCTCCCTTGGTCGGCCTTCCACTCCCCCCTTCCTCTTCCTCATCTTCTCTCTCCTCCATTATCATGGAGGGGAGCTCCTTTCTCTCTCCTAGTCACCTCTGGTTGATTGGTCAACCCCACAAGTTAAATGCAGCCCACTTAGTTATGATGGTCATGGAAATGGGGTTAGCATAAGGG
The DNA here is from genome assembly GCA_039583875.1 of Platanthera guangdongensis. Taxonomy (NCBI): domain Eukaryota; kingdom Viridiplantae; phylum Streptophyta; class Magnoliopsida; order Asparagales; family Orchidaceae; genus Platanthera; species Platanthera guangdongensis. Next base: position 40,088,948 of record CM077165.1, on the reverse strand, counting down.
ATAAGTGGCTTGGGCTTGGGTTAGCCCTTTTGGGCTAGGTTTGACTTGACCTAAATGAGGGTTGACCCGGGCCAATTTGACCATCTGGGTTGACCCCATTGGGTTTTTAGTGGCCCATTGGACTCCCTTAAGGCCTAGGGTTACTTGAATAGGGTTGGTTGGGCATCTTGGTGGTCACATGTCCCTTGACAAGGGCACTTTGACCATTTTAGTGATAGAGTTGACTTGGGTCAACATGACCAACTGGGTTGACCCCTATGGGTCCTTGGTGTCCATTGGCTTCCCCTAAGGCCTAGGTAGGGTTATGTAGGGTTACCCTGCACTTTGGAGGTCACATACCCTTAGTAAGGGTACTTTGACCAGATTAGTAGCTTGAGTTGACCTGGGTTAACCTGGCCTCTAGGGCTGGCCCCATTGTGTCCTTAGTGACCCTTTGACCTCACTTTAGGGTTAGAATGGCTTAGGTGGGGTCCTCTAGGATAGGAGTAGGTCAATTGACCCTAAGTAGGCTAGTTTGACCCATTTAGGGCTAGGGTTGACCTTGGTCAACTGAGCCTCTTTGGTTGACCCCAATGGGTCCTTTTGGCTCTAATGGGCCTCCCAGGGTATTAGGGGTGTTGTGGTAGGGCCTTGGGGTTAGGGTGTAGCCCATGGCCATCCTAAACCATGGTTCAGAGTTCTACTATTTGTAGACCATGATGATCTTCCACCTTTTGTCCCCTATCTCTTGGCCCATTTCTGGCTTCCTAGGGTTTTGTCATGGCCTAGTCATGGCCAAAACCACTCTTAGGGGTCTAGTTGGAAATGAGATGTTACAAATCCCAATAAACAAAACAAAGATTTCGTCCCCGAAATCAAGGTTGAGCCTACGGGACTTACTACCGAAGAAAAGAATCTTGGAACATCCCATCATGACGCCTTATTTGCTAAATTAGGTTTAAAGGGAAACCTAGATCTATGACCATTTCGCCCAATCGGCAGACCAAGATCCCAATAAACAAAGATAAGCCCCCAATAAACAAAAGATAAGCCTCTATCTGCCTAGAGCAGCCCTTAGTAATTTAAAGCAGGAAAATAAATTAACATCTTGAGGGGTCTGAGAGGTATACCTGACTGAATAGCTCTGGGTATCTTTGTCGCATCAGGTCCTGCGGCTCCCAGGTATGCTCCTCCTGGCCATGGTTCCTCCACATGACCTTGACTAGTGGGACCTTCTTGCGTCGCAAGACCCGTACTCTTCGGTCGTCGATCCTCACCAGCTCCAAACGAACCGACCGGTCTGAAGCTACCGGCCCTTCGGGGGTCAAAATCTGCTGCTCCGGGCGTAGTAGAGCCCTCTTCAGCGAAGAAATATGGAAGACGTCGTGCAACGCTTCCAGCTCCGGTGGTAACTCCAGCCTGTAGGCTAGGGGTCCGATCCGCTCCAGGATCCTGTAAGGGCCCATGTACCTAGGGCTGAGCTTCTTCCTCCGACCACGCACCCGCGAGACTCCATGCATGGGCCGGATCTTCAGAAACACACGGTCTCCCACCTGGAACTCCACCTGCCGATGCCGGGCGTCATAATACTTAGCCTGTCTGCTCTGCGCCTCTAGCATCCTGTCTCTGATCAGCCTCACCCGAGCCTCAGTGTCTTCAACAAACTCTGATCCCAACACCTTTGGATCCTTATCCTGAACCCAAGAAAGCGGGGTCCGGCATCTCCTCCCGTACAAGGCTTCGTAAGGCGCCATCCTGATGCTGGACTGGTAGCTGTTGTTATAGGAGAACTCGACCAGGTGTGAGTTTCTCCCACGGTTCCCCGCGGTCCAAAATGCATAGCCTCAAAAGGTCTTCCAGTGTCCGGTTGGTGCGTTCTGTCTGCCCGTCCATCTGGGGATGAAATGCAGTGTTGAAGGTCAATCGCGTGCCTAAGTAAGCTTGCACGGATCTCCACTCCCTGGAGGTGAACCGGCCATCCCGATCCGACACTATCGTCTTGGGCACCCCGTGATACCGAATGAACTGCTCCACAAATCTCCGTACTAAAACTCCCACAGTGTCGTCCTTCCTGATCGGAATGAACCTGGCTACCTTAGTCAACCGATCGACGATGACCCAAATCGAGTCATTCCCTGTTCGTGATCGGGGAAGTCCGTGAATAAAATCCATCGCGATGTCTTCGAACTTCCACTCCGGTACCGGGAGTGGTTGCAACAACCCCGCAGGGTTTTTGTGTAATAACCCCATCCGTTCATATGATATATTCTAGAAGGTCCGGCCGGGGCCCCACATGATATACCACAAAACAGTCGGTGAAGGTACAGGATGATACCAGAGTAGCGCAATCGCACCTATCACAAGCATTCTAGCGGAAGCCTAAACTACTTGAACTCCTCATGAATGTCCAAACATAAAATGCCACATTTTATATACATATAGGAATGTCTTACACCATGTCAAAAGAGTTGGCCTTATGGCCTTACAGGGCTTTCAATCAGTGGCCTAAAACAGATTGGCGCGCAGGCCGGCCACACTAAAAGAAAACACGCAAAAGAACACAATAGCCTTCGAGGGCTAGCAGCTAACAGCAGCATCAACACCAGCAGGGGCATCAACCTCGTTTCGTCCCGCTCGGCTCTCCAGTACCTGTGCAAGGGACAATCCACCCACCGGTGGCAAACAAAAGCAACGGTCAGCGTTCAGCTGACCAAATTATAACGACCCTACCCCTTCTCTCGGGGCAGCGGTATTTTCCCTGCAGGCATATCATAGCACAAGTATGGCAAGCTATATCATCAAAAAGTGCTTTCACGCATATAAGCCATCACAACCGTCCGCCACCCGGCTCAACGGTCCGTGCACTCAGGGCACATTCTTGGTGTTCTGGCAACCTCTTGCCCACCACCGTATCAGGGTTATCACCCAACGGTAACTCTCTTGAGCATTTACTCCATGGCGTGCAGCCGGAGTTAGTCCTCGGACACCGGGATGGCCCGTAGCCCCCCTTTGTGTCATGGCGCGCAGGCCGAAGACTCTTGCTATGCGCTCCAACAGACCGCACTTTTTGGTCTCACGTCAGACGGACATAGCGCATGTCAGATCCTCCACCCCCCCGTTGCTCAAATCGCCTTGCCCTTTCCGCGTGCAGCGTACTCATGGCTATATCAAAGGCGCAGGTCGGTCTCACCAATCCTGTTCCTGGCGTTCAAGCCTGGGTAATTCACTATACCCATTTCCTCACAGCAACAGCGGGTCTTTCCTGGGCGCACCAGTACTTCCTGTAATTCCCGTCACAGGTGGACACCACAAATTACAAATGTCAGGGGTCTTTCCTGGGCACACCAGTACTTCCTGTGACTCCCTCCACAGGTGGACACTCTATGACATCAAGCATCACAAAAAGGGCCTTTCCTGGTCCCACCAGTACTTCCTGTGCCTCATTCACAGGTTGGACCCAAAACCAACACATGGCTATTTTCCCGGGCTACCACCCTAGTACTTCCTGCTACTCCTTTTCGCAGGTATAACCCGTAGACTCCTTAACACTACACGTTTATCACGGAGTCTTCTCCGGTTCGTATGCAACATCACCAATCCAGACCAACCAGTCCAGATGGGCTTCACACAGCATGCCTATTCCGTACTCCATTTCCGGATCTATATGCACAATAAAAGGGGATTTCAAGAATCACCCAAACGACTCCCAAAAGCAGCCACCTCTTGGTGGGGGAATCAAAAGATATGCCAAAACGGAAGCCTTCACATGGCTAGGAAGAAAAGTCGTTACCCTTGACGATCGCTTCGGTGCCATGGCTTCCAAGCTAGCTTGCAAGACTCGCAAGATCGTTACCTCCGCAACGCTGGCTTCGGATCTCTCGTCGGTAAACCGCAGCACCACCAGCAGCAGCCCCCTTTCCTCTTCCTCCTCCTTTCTCTCTCTCTCTCTCTCTTGAAGAAAGATGAAGGCCAAAGTAAAGTGAGCAACACTTCTCTGATTTCGGCCCTTAAGGAAAAAGGAGAAGAGGCTTCAGCCCTTGGATCCAGACTGAAGGAATGGACGGCCACGATTCTGCCAAAAACACATATTTTGACCAGACACGGCCTCGAACACGGCCGTGTGCCTGGCCGTGTGCCTCAAGCGGTGGTCAACCGACTTATCCAAACCAGTGACACGCCCACAGGACACGCCCGTGTCATGGGCCGTGTCACCAACACGCCTTCAGACACGCCCGTGTCTGTGGCCGTGTACCTGGGGAAAAATCCCAAATCATCCTGAGACTTCACACGGCCTGTGACACGCCCGTGTCCCAGGCCGTGTGCCCAGACACGGCACAAAGACACGCCCTGTCGAATTCCTTCGGCGGGCTGAGTTCGTCGCCTGATTTGACACGCCCTGTGACACGCCCGTGTCACAGGCCGTGTTCAACACTCGACACACACTTCTCGACACTCGACGATCGTCGAGCAAAAATCGTCGAGTATGCGACACGGCCTTGGACACGCCCGTGTCCTGGGCCGTGTGCCTCCTCTCGACGAATCGTCGAGATCAAAAATCGTCGAGACAAAGCCCAATCGTCGACATAACTCGACACGCCCTGCGACACGCCCGTGTCGCAGGCCGTGTCACCTGACACGCCCTGGGACACGCCCGTGTCCCAGGCCGTGTCACCCAAAAATTTCCTGTTTCTGAACTTTGGGCTGTTACAATCCTCCCCTCCTACAAGAAATTTCGTCCTCGAAATTTAAAGACAGGAAAGTAACAGAAACTAGCAAGAAAATGTAACAACATATATCTATATATAATCGTTTATGTTACAATATTCTCGCTCCAAATTACAGAAACAATTCAGGGAACTCTGCTCGCATGGTTTGCTCGCGCTCCCATGTCAGCTCTTCACGGCCGCAGTTGTCCCATCGGACTTTCACCATACCGACCGTCTTGTTCCGCAACTGTTTCTCGGCTCGATCTTCGATCCGAATGGGTCTAACTCTCGTCGTTAGCCCATACTCTACTGGCACACGATCATCCGCGATCACTTGAGCTGGATCTTTCACGGCCTTCCGAAGTACCGAGATGTGAAAAACATCATGTAATCCACCCAAGTCTGCCGACAGAGCTAGCCGATAAGCCGCTTCGCCAATTCGCTCAACCACTTCGAAAGGACCCAAATATCTTGGACTCAACTTTTTCAATCGTCGAATCCTGGAGACACCTTTAAATGGCTTGATCTTCAAGTAGACCCAATCGCCAACCGCAAATTCGACATTCCGGTGCTTGGCGTTGTAGTACTTCGCTTGTCGATCTTGAGCAATCAGCAATCTCTCTCGGATAGTCCGAATGGTTGAGTTTGCTTCATCCACCTCATTTGGTTTAACAACCCGGGCTTCACCCGCTTCTACCCAAGCCAAGGGAGTACGACACTTCCTTCCGTATAGGGCTTCATATGGTGCCATCCCAATGCTTGCCTGGTAGCTATTATTATATGCAAACTCGACCATATAGAGATGATCTTCCCATCTCTTTCCGAAGTCAAGGGCGCACAGTCGGAGCATGTCCTCCATTGTTCTGTTGGTACGTTCAATCTGGCCATCTGTTTGGGGATGAAAGGCCGTACTGAAAGTCAACTTCGTGCCCAACAGTCGGTGAACTAGCCTCCAATCATTTGACGTGAATCGCCCATCTCGATCACTTACGATGCTCCGAGGAACACCGTGAAGACGCACAATCTGATCAACATATAATTTTGCCAAACTTTCAACCGAATCATCCCGCCTGTTCGGGAGAAAATGTGCTACTTTTGTTAGCCGGTCAACTATCACCCAAATGGAATCGTTTCCTCGCTGCGATCTTGGCAATCCATGCACAAAATCTATGGAAATATCATCAAATTTCCACACTGGGATCGACAGTGACTTCAAATAACCACCCGGCTTTTGGCATTCCGCCTTCACCATCGCACATGTTTGACATTTGGCTACATACAGGGCAGCATCTTTCTTAAGCCCTGGCCACCAGAAAAGCTTCTTCATATCGTTGAACATCTTTGTGCTCCCGGGGTGAATGGAATACTTCGTATAATGCGCTTCATACATCAGTTCTTCCCTCAGTTTCCCCACATTTGGGACGCACAACCGGTCCTCTTTTCGCAAAAGACCGTCATTCCAGGTGAATTTGCCTTCTGGTCCTTCATTCACATAGCGCAAGAGATCTTCATCCAACTCCGTTGCCCGTCGAACTCGGTCCGCAAGGTCACATTGCACCTCGGTCCAGTTCAAACATGCACTGGTAGTGGAATTCTTGTCAACACAATAGATCTCCAATGCTTCCAACTCCTGGATAAGACGTTCCTCATGCCTTTGTAACCAATTTGCTCTAGCCGGAACTCGCCGACTCAAGGCATCTGCGACAACATTCCCCTTCCCGGGCGTATAATGAATCTCGAAAGTGTAGTCCCCAAGGAACTCCAACCACCTTCGTTGTCGCATGTTCAACTCTTTCTGTTCCAAAAGATACTTTATGCTCTTATGATCAGTATAGATCTCTACCTTCACTCCATAAAGGTAGTGTCGCCACAGCTTAAGTGCAAAAATCACCGCCGCTAGTTCCAAATCATGGATGGGATAGTTTCGCTCGTGCACCTTCAGCTGGCGTGAGCCATAAGCAATCACCTTTCCGCTCTGTAGAAGAACGCAGCCTAAGCCGCTTCCTGAGGCATCACTATAAATTACAAACCCATCGGTTCCACATGGCGAAGACAACACCGGTGCCGTGGTCAATCGAACCTTCAGCTCTTCAAAAGCTCGTGCGCACTCTGGCGTCCAAACGAACTTCTGATCTTTTCGCGTCAGTGTGGTTAGCGGCAAAGCGATCCGCGAGAAGTTCTCCACAAATCTTCTATAGTAGCCCGCAAGTCCAAGGAAACTTCTGACCTCGGCCACGGAAGACAATATTGGCCATTCTTGTATGGCTTTTATCTTCGCTGGATCCACTGCAATGCCCGCACCACTCACCACATGGCCCAAAAATGCCACTGACGATATCCAAAACTCGCACTTCGAGAGCTTGGCATAGAGCTGATTTTGCCTCAACGTGTTCAACACCAACCGCAAGTGAATCTCATGCTCAGCTTTGGACTTCGAGTACACCAGGATGTCATCAATGAACACAATCACAAACAGATCCAGGTACTCACGGAAAATACGGTGCATCAAATCCATAAACACCGAAGGCGCATTACACAAGACAAAGGGCATGACTGTGAACTCATAGTGCCCATAGCGCGTTCCAAATGCGGTTTTGGGAATGTCACCTTCCCGAATCCTTAACTGGTAATAACCAGACTTCAGGTCCAACTTCGAATAGACGGTAGATCCCACCAGCTGATCAAATAATTCATCAATCCGAGGTATCGGATACTTATTCTTCTCGGTCAGCTTATTCAATTCACGGTAATCAATACACAACCGTAACCCACCATCTTTCTTCTTTACAAAAAGCACAGGCGCGCTCCAAGGTGACATACTTGGGCGGATATAACCTTGCTCTAGCATTTCTTGTAGTTGAACCTTCAACTCCGCCATCTCTTTTGGCGCAACGCGATATGGCGAGCGGGCCACGAGTTTCGCACCTGGCACCAACTCAATTGTGAAGTCAATCTCCCGCTGGGGTGGTAGCCCAGGGAGATCCGCGGGAAACACATCAGTAAATTCTGCCACAATCGGAACCTCGCACAAAGTGGCCTTAGGCGCAACAGCCTGAATTAGTGCAAAGTAACACTCCGCACCCTTCCGAACAGCTTTGACTACCTGGAGTGCAGACATCAACGTCCCGCCTACTCCTCGCATACCCGCGAACTTGGTCTCCTGTTCGGTATTCTGGCCCAACGTGATTTCTTTGGACTGGCAATCAATCATAGCATGCTGCTCCGCAAGCCAATCCATCCCAAAAATCACATCGAATTCCGATATTGGCAAAACAAATGCGGTTAAACAAAAATCCCGACTTCCCAACTGAACCGCCACATCGCAAGCTTGATCCGCAAGCATCCAACATCCATTCGGCAACACGACTCTGACGCTATCTGTCTTTGCACGACTGGGTATCCCAAGCCGCGTAAGAAACTCACTCGACAGAAAAGAATGCGATGCACCTGTATCAAACAGTGCTCGCGCCAGCGTGTCCCGAATCATTACAAAACCTATGACAAACATGTCACACACACAAACCACAAACATAGGGGTACTAAGCTAAGCATACAAACAATAGCATATGCAAAAATAAACTCATACCTGTGACCACGTCACTCTGCTTGATGGCCTCCTGCAGGCCAAGATTGTAGACCCGGGGTTGCGCTTGCGAGGCAGAGGAATCCACCACCGCCTTTCCTTTCTCAGCATAAGATGCTCCCGCCTTCTTTTCACTCTTCGGCGGCATCCGACAATCTCGCGCAATATGCCCCATCCTACCACAATTGAAGCAGGTACGAGTTTCTGGCTTGGAGGTTGCCCCTGATGTTGCTCCCGTTGCAACTGAGGAAGGAGCTTGTCCACTAGGCTTGGACTTCTTGCCCCATCTCTTCCTATAAAACGATTTTCCCGATCGGGGCGCCTTCCACTCTGGTTGCGTCATCACCAACGCTCTCTTCCCTTGCACCCTCTTCATGTCTTTTTCCAACGCTGTCGCGGTGTCAACCAATGCTTGGAAACCTTGGTTCACAGAACTGGACACAAGGAACCTCAGCTCGTCCCTCATCCCTTCATAGAACCGATTAGTCTTCCTCTGTTCATCAGCAAAAATCGAACCCGCATACCGCCCCAAGCGCGTAAATTCATGCAGGTACGCGTCAACACTGCCCTCACCTTGAGTCAACCGTTGGAATTCATTTTCCATGGCTATTCGTTGAGCCACAGGAAGGTGCTTCGCAAGGAAGAGCCGGGAGAATTCTTCCATCGATACTTGGGTTAACGGACGACCCGCCAAATGATGCAACTCCATCTCATCCCACCATAAACGCGCTTCTCCTTCAAGCAAGAAGGTGGCTAAGGTAACCTTCTGATGCTCCGCCGTTCCTATCGCCGTCATCACTCGCTTGACACGCGATAACCAATCCTCAGCCTGCGTCGGGGTTCCCGCTCCCGAAAACGTAGGCGGATGGAAACTCATAAACCGTGTTAGCTGCTTCTCAGCCGCTCGAGGAACCACTTCCACGACAGGTTCAGGCCTTGCCACCACCTGTTCTGTCCCCACAGCCGCTTGTTCCTGCCTCAGTGGCTGACCTTAGATCATGGTATACAAGGCCTCCGCAACTAAACGGACATGATCTGCAGACGGTGGAGGTGTAGGCACCGCAGCTGGTGTCGTCCTTTCATCAGAACGCTGGGGCTCAGACGGCCCAGCTCCACTTCGTGTCACCTAAAGGTGGACAAGACACACACATTGGCGGTCGTACCCAAGCAAACAACACAAAATAGGAACACGCAGGTTCCTCAAACATACAAAAATGCATTCCTATCATGGACATTCAGGAGTTCATTCGTAGGCTTTGGTGTGCACAAACACGTGCTCGCCACCCCACAAAAGAAGTCGGCCACGACTTCGAGAGGGAAAAACCAAGACAACCGATACCAAAAATGTAACAACCCCATCCGTTCATATGATATATTCTAGAAGGTCCGGTCGGGGCCCCACAGGATATACCACAAAACAGTCGGTGAAGGTACAGGATGATACCAGAGTAGCGCAATCGCACCTATCACAAGCATTCTAGCGGAAGCCTAAACTACTTGAACTCCTCATGAATGTCCAAACATAAAATGCCACATTTTATATACATGTAGGAATGTCTTACACCATGTCAAAAGAGTTGGCCTTATGGCCTTACAGGGCTTTCAATCAGTGGCCTAAAACAGATTGGCGCGCAGGCCGGCCACACTAAAAGAAAACACGCAAAAGAACACAATAGCCTTCGAGGGCTAGCAGCTAACAGCAGCAGCAACACCAGCAGGGGCATCAACCTCGTTTCGTCCCGCTCGGCTCTCCAGTACCTGTGCAAGGGACAATCCACCCACCGGTGGCAAACAAAAGCAACGGTCATCGTTCAGCTGACCAAATTATAACGACCCTACCCCTTCTCTCGGGGCAGCGGTATTTTCCCTGCAGGCATATCATAACACAAGTATGGCAAGCTATATCATCAAAAAGTGCTTTCACGCATATAAGCCATCACAACCGTCCGCCACCCGGCTCAACGGTCCGTGCACTCAGGGCACATTCTTGGTGTTCTGGCAACCTCTTGCCCACCACCGTATCAGGGTTATCACCCAACGGTAACTCTCTTGAGCATTTACTCCATGGCGTGCAGCCGGAGTTAGTCCTCGGACACCGGGATGGCCCGTAGCCCCCCTTTGTGTCATGGCGCGCAGGCCGAAGACTCTTGCTATGCGCTCCAACATACCGCACTTTTTGGTCTCACATCAGACGGACATAGCGCAGGTCGGATCCTCCACCCCCCCGTTGCTCAAATCGCCTTGCCCTTTCCGCGTGCAGCGTACTCATGGCTATATCAAAGGCGCGGGTCGGTCTCACCAATCCTGTTCCTGGCGTTCAAGCCTGGGTAATTCACTATACCCATTTCCTCACAGCAACAGCGGGTCTTTCCTGGGCGCACCAGTACTTCCTGTAATTCCCGTCACTGGTGGACACCACAAATTACAAATGTCAGGGGTCTTTCTTGGGCACACCAGTACTTCTTGTGACTCCCTCCACAGGTGGACACCCTATGACATCAAGCATCACAAAAAGGGCCTTTCCTGGTCCCATCAGTACTTCCTGTGCCTCATTCACAGGTTGGACCCAAAACCAACACATGGCTATTTTCCTGGGCTACCACCCTAGTACTTCCTGCTACTCCTTTTCGCAGGTATAACCCGTAGACTCCTTAACACTACACGTTTATCACGGAGTCTTCTCCGGTTCGTATGCAACATCACCAATCCAGACCAACCTGTCAAGATGGGCTTCACACAGCATGCCTATTCCGTACTCCATTTCCGGATCTATATGCACAATAAAAGGGGATTTCAAGAATCACCCAAACGACTCCCAAAAGCAGCCACCTCTTGGTGGGGGAATCAAAAGATATGCCAAAACAGAAGCCTTCACATGGCTAGGAAGAAAAGTCGTTACCCTTGACGATCGCTTCGGTGCCATGGCTTCCAAGCTAGCTTGCAAGACTCGCAAGATCGTTACCTCCGCAACGCTGGCTTCGGATCTCTCGTCGGTAAACCGCAGCACCACCAGCAGCAGCCCCCTTTCCTCTTCCTCCTCCTTTCTCTCTCTCTTTCTCTCTCTTGAAGAAAGATGAAGGCCAAAGTAAAGTGAGCAACACTTCTCTGATTTCGGCCCTTAAGGAAAAGGAGAAGAGGCTTCAGCCCTTGGATCCAGACTGAAGGAATGGACGGCCACGATTCTGCCAAAAACACATATTTTGACCAGACACGGCCTCGAACACGGCCGTGTGCCTGGCCGTGTGCCTCAAGCGGTGGTCAACCGACTTATCCAAATCAGTGACACGCCCACGGGACACGCCCGTGTCATGGGCCGTGTCACCAACACGCCTTCAGACACGCCCGTGTCTGTGGCCGTGTACCTGGGGAAAAAATCCCAAATCATCCCGAGACTTCACACGGCCTGTGACACGCCCGTGTCCCAGGCCGTGTGCCCAGACATGGCACAAAGACACTCCCTGTCGAATTCCTTCGGCGGGCTGAGTTCGTCGCCTGATTTGACACGCCCTGTGACACGCCCGTGTCACAGGCCGTGTTCAACACTCGACACACACTTCTCGACACTCGACGATCGTCGAGCAAAAATCGTCGAGTATGCGACACGGCCTTGGACACGCCCGTGTCCTGGGCCGTGTGCCTCCTCTCGACGAATCGTCGAGATCAAAAATCGTCGAGACAAAGCCCAATCGTCGACACAACTCGACACGCCCTGCGACACGCCCGTGTCGCAGGCCGTGTCACCTGACACGCCCTGGGACACGCCCGTGTCCCAGGCCGTGTCACCCAAAAATTTCCTGTTTCTGAACTTTGGGCTGTTACATTTTGCACTCTGCCTTCACCAGCTGACAAGCTTCGCAGTGGGTCACAAACCGAGTAATATCCTTCTTCATGCCAGGCCAGTACATAGTCTTCTTCAAATCCGCAGTCATCTTCGTGATGCCCGGGTGCACCGAGTATCTGCTGTGGTGGGCTTCCGCCATGATATCCTCCCGGACCTGGCCTCCTCCCGGTATATAAGTCCGACCCCTGAAGCATACCACGCCATCCCTCATCGTATAATCTCCGGCTGTACCGTTCTCCAAGGACAAGAATATCGGCTCCAGATCGACATCTCGCCTCTGTCCCTCTCTAACTCTGTCTCGGATATCATCTGTAGCACTCACCGCTGCTAAATACTCCGCGTAAAGCTCGGGGTCCTCGGATGACACCAGTGTGATGTGCATATCCTCCAATCTCCTGGCCAACTCCATAGACATAACCTGAGCCCTGACTGCGGAAGAGGCAGCTCTCCAACTCAATGCGTTCGCCACCACGTTTGCCTTCCCTGGATGGTAGTGCATCTCATACTGATAATCTGCAAGGAACTCCACCCAGCGCCTCTGCCTGATGTTCAGTTCCTGCTGCGTGTCCACGTATTTCAGGTTCTTGTGGTCGGAAAAGATATCGCAATGGACTCCGTAAAGATAATGGCGCCAGACCTTTAAAGCAAAAACGACCGCCCCCATCTCAAGGTCGTGCACCGGATAGTTCTGCTCGTGCTTATTCAACTGGCGGGATGCATATGCAATCACATGGCCATTCTGCATCAGTACAGCTCCCATACCCTGGTAGGAAGCATCAGTGTAGACCTGAAATCCCTCCCTCCCCAAGGGGAGAGTAAGAATGGGAGCCGAGTTTAGCCGATCCTTCAGCTCCTGGAAAGCTGTTTGGCACTGCGGGGTCCACACGAATGGTACCTCCTTCTTCGTCAAGGATGTGAGCGGGAGGGCGATTCGAGAGAATCCCTCCACGAACTTCCGGTAATAACCGGCTAGTCCTAGAAAACTCCGCACATCGGTGGCTGTCTTCAGCTGCGGCCAATCCCGAATAGCCTGAATCTTTGCCGGATCCACTGCCAATCCGGCTCCACTGATGATGTGGCCTAAGAAGCCCACCTCCTTCAGCCAGAACTGACATTTACTAAACTTCGCATATAGATGATTCTCCAGCAGTCTCTGCAGGGTCAGTGTCAGATGGCGGGTGTGCTCCTCCTCCGTCCTCGAGTAAATGAGGATGTCATCGATGAACACAATGACAAACACATCCAGATATTCCTTGAAGACTTGGTTCATGAGGGTCATGAACGCTGATGGTGCGTTGGTGAGTCCGAAGGGCATCACCGTAAACTCGTATAAACCATATCTGCTACTAAAAGCAGTCTTCTGAATGTCCTCCTCCCGAATCCGAAGCTGGTAGTATCCCGACCTCAAATCTAATTTCGAAAAGAACTGCGCTCCCTGCAGCTGGTCGAACAGCTCGTCTATCCTTGGCAGTGGATAGGTGTTCCGGACCGTCAGCCGATTTAGTGCTCGATAGTCGATGCACAGTCTGAGGGTCCCGTCTTTCTTCTTGACGAACAATACCGGGGCTCCCCAAGGTGAAGAGCTTGGCCGGACAAATCCGGCTTCCACTAACTCCTGAAGCTGGCTCCGAAACTCCGTCAACTCCTTTGGGGCCATTCGGTAGGGTGCCTTGGATGCTGGCTTGGCCCCCGGCACAAGCTGTATCTGGAAGTCCTGCTCCCTGCGCGGGGGTAACCCGGGTAACTTCTCCGGGAAGACGTCCTCAAACTCCCGCACCACCGGAATATTCGATAAAGAACTCGTTGCCTCCGCCATCTCAAACAGCACCTCGTAGACCTCCTCCCCCTGTAAATAGGCCTTGACGGCCTGTACTGAAGATAGGGGTATACGTGAGGTAGGTCTTATACCTTCGATGATGATGGTAGAGTCCCCGTGCCTCACGGTGATCCTCTTCGCTTGACAATCGATCTGGGCATGGTTCCACTGTAGCCAAATCATGCCCAGGATCAGCTCGAAGACTGGCATCCTCAGGACCGTTGCCGAAACTTCGAACGACTTTCCACCCCAGCAAATTTGGCCCATCGCCAGCCCAACTGAACAAGACCAGCCCTACCCCTCTAAATCAGGAGAGAGAATGCATGCAAAGGGGTAGAAATGGGATTTTAAGAGAAAGAGGAGAGAGAAATGGGGATGAAGGGGAAAGGTGGCCACATGGCCACCCCTTCAACTGCAATTCTCTGCCCAACACATGCTGGCCGGCCCCCTTTGATATTCCAAGGAATTTTTGGTAGCATGCTGGCCACATGGTACCGATGGTGACACAACCAAAGCCCAAACCGAGCTCACATAGGTAGTATCTCCATAGCCCAAACAAACCCCTCCATTAGCTTTAGAAGGTTGAAAGGAGTGGAATTCGATATCTGGATCAAAGCTTTTGGTGGAGAATAGAGTTCGGGAGCAAGCTCGCAGGAGAGGAAAATTTCCATGGCCAACCGCCGCCAAACCTGCTGCCAAGCCCCAATCCAGGTCCGTTTCACCTCACCTCTACCCATACTAGGATCCTAGATCGATTAGGTGAGATATCGGGCTCAACTGAGCCCAATTCCATGGGAGAAAAGTGTGATTTTTCCAAGCTTTCCTTAACCTCTCGGGATCGCCGTCGCCGCCGTCACACGCCGCCCCATCACCGGGAAACGATAGCCACCACCACCGTGAAGGTGATGGCACCGTTGGCCGAGGGTGGCGCCGCCTCAGCTGGCCGGAAAAGGCCAGTAAAGTTGCTCCAGGTCGGCTCGATCTCAGCCGTTGGCTGGAGGTAGGAGATAACTGTATCCCATTCGTTGCGCTTCAAGATTCGTGCGGATCCTTAAATTAAAAATCAAATAATACTGTTATATATGACATGAAATAAAATCAAATTAATGTCACACTTATTCAGTGACCTTGCATGTCATTTTTAGGCCACTTAGAAGCATTTCCAGAAACTAATATCTAAACGAAAAATGTAGCCTTACCTGTTAACTAATTTGACACCTTATTCATTAATTGTGGTCCAGTAGTCTGGCCTATAGGGCATTTCTAATAGGACTGGTCTTAGACAAGGGCAGAAATTCATTTGGATGCCCAAGTCAAACCAGCAATTACCATGACCCCAAATTTTGGGTACATGCATGATTAGGTCATACCTAGCCCCTGCCAAACATGGGGAATTTTTGAAACAACTGTTTCTATAGTTTTCGTCATAATATCAAAAAATAAATAAATGAAATATTTGGAGTTATATGACTCCTCATGGCCCCAAATTTTGGTGGTAGGTCCTTGGGGACATTATTGGTGCATGATAAAAATTTCAGCACATTTGGATCACTGCATGTTGGAAAATCCACTTGCATGTGTTGGTGTATATATTGCCTTGGTGTGCCAATAGCAATATTTTAAATATGGTGCATTTAGCCTAATTGAGGCACTCAAAAATCATGGATTTTATTCCTGTGGTTCATTAGGGTAAATTTCACCCCTCTGATTAATTATGGGATTTTTGGAATCAAAAATCCCATTAATTGGAATTTTTAAAAATATTGCCCCTTTTGGAAATAAATTGGAAAAATAGGTTTTCCTCAAGTAAAAGTCGTCAAACTTTGTCAAGTTATAAATAGGGTTATATTTGACTTAGGAAAATTTGATCTTTCTGTTTGAAGAACGTTTGGAGTAAAATACCTTGAAAAGCCCATTTTACCCTTTTTGCATTTATTCTTGAATTGATGGAAATACACTTCAGATAAATTTGAAAATATTGCTAGTGTTGTATAATTGTATTATTAGTCTTGCATAAATATTTCAGAATTTATGGGTGTACTGATAATATTTAAATTAATATAATGGTATTTTGGTAAATATGTAAGAATGGGAATTGTTAAGCCATTACACTATAAAAGTTGATGAAACTCTGCCAATAGTCATAAAGTAATGTTTTATATGTTCTGTAAGTTTCCTGGAATTTTGGATTACATATTCCTTATACTTCATTTGGAAAATGGAAATTAGGTGGATTTGGTATTAAATAAGGAATTGGTATAAATATTCAAAGGAAAATTATGAAACTCTGTAGACAGAAATATTTTATCAATATACAACTCAGAAAAAATTACCTAGGTTAGTGGATTTTAAATTATACTACTTCATGTGTAAAGTGACATAGGAAATAAATTAAAAGATTAAATTGAGGGATTAATTGACCAAGGAAAATTATAAGAATCCATAGGATAGTTCCATTAGCCCATACCACCATAGGATAAATAGTTAGGGGCAAGAGACCCTAAGGATTGGAAGATTCCTTTTTGGGGTAATAATAGGACATGCTCTGCATATAACATAAATAGGTCTTGTTTTAGGGGGTTACCAGAGGATTGATTATCAGAAGAATAAGGTACTGAAATATGAATAATCCCTGGTGGTAGTATTTTCTTAGTGACGGGAGTAAAAGTGCAAGTCTTTAGGTAGCAATTGGAGTGGAGGTCGACGGAAGACCGTCGATTTCCCGGTCATCTCTTAAGTCACTAGGATTGTTACAGAGCAACAATGAGAGCTGGGGTGAAATATGGGTAGTCATCAACTAAAGTAAATATACTTGCGAAAGGAAACGTTGGGCGTAATCCCATCGTAGTTCCTAGTACCCCCGAGAGCCCTTCACCGGGTATACCCTGGGCAGTCCTGGGATTTACCTTAAATCACTAAGTATAATAACCCGTAGACAAGAGTAGTCTAATAGGTTGAGACATTTGTTGTACCTTCTCACCCGTGTAGGGTTGGAGAGATTCATGAGATATGTTCACCCGTGTAGGGTTTGAGGGAATTGGTATAAAGGCACTATTGTGCGTTCTCACCCGGGTTGGGTTTGAGGGTTGCAGGACGGGTTTGGTCCTGCGAGCGGAAGGCTCGGAATGAAATACTTGCATGTGCATAAATATTGTGGCGGGGCATGCGGTACTGGCCGTTCGTCACACCGATGGCAGTACGGTTCACCAGGCGGTTGTGAGGGTTAGAGGGGCCAGTGAGTTGTTTTACACTGCGGTCTGGAGGACGACCCCCGATAACGCACATTCGACCCAACAAGACTGACGGGTTGTCAGCAAAGTACGTACGCGAGAATCTAGAGTGCACCTTGGATGTGTACAGAGGCATATGAGAGGGGTCTAAGGCTTGGTAGTGTGCATACCGGCCTAGAAGCAGAGACGCCCGCTCCACTGTTGTCGTAGCCACAGCGGTGGTACCCGAGAGTGATGCTAGCTCTCAAAAAGTGGGAACTAAAGGTCTGTGATCACAGAGTCGTTGTGTGTGAGTTGCACTTGCCTGTTCATAAAATTTGCATCATAAAATTCATTCATATTAGGTCATACGCTTCATAGATCCTTATCATATAAATTAGTATGAGCTCTTTTATATGATAAGTTAAATTTCCTGGAAATCCTAACTTATATATTTGTATGGGCATTTATATAAGTTAGAGTACTTTTGTGATAGTAGTATAGTGGTAGAATAGTTTATTTACTTGCCCTTACTGCTGTTCTTTACTTCCTTAATTGTACTGCTCTTGCTTACTTGTACCATATTTAGAACTGCTAGAGTAGAACAATAATACTTATTATAACTGCTAGTTAGTTTCTGTCACCTGCTTCAACTTTTGCTACCCCTTGTTGTCCTCCGCTTCGTCCTCCCGCTCGGTGCCTAGGAGCTGTGGGGCGAGGTGCGGAGGAAACGACTTAGTCTTTTTGACTAATGGTCGGTGACCATACTATTTTGTACTATGTGACTGGTGGATTAGTGGATTTATATACTGCTTTACTTCTTCTTCTCATATTGGCCTATAGGTTAAATGATCGTATTAGCCGGCAGGATCGGCGTGTTGCGGTGTCGACTAACCCGTGCGTTAGTGCCACCGTAAGACGGCGGTTCTGGGCATAAGACCCGGTAGCCCTCCTTGGTAAGGGGGAGGGAGGGGTCTTACAAACTGGTATCACTTGAACAACGATCATATGAGAAAGAAGTGCACAACACGGGACCACCCCGCCCGAGCATTAGTTTGCGGACAAATTATGCAGCGGAAGCCGTGGTGTGCCCATGGTCAAAAGTCACATAAAATGGTCCACAAAGTACAATGAGTTAGGCCAGTTCTGTTTTAACCTTACCTTTATGCAACCTCCACAGGTCGCCGCGCCGCAAAATGTGGCTCCTCCCCCTCCAGCTGCCACTCCATTCCTACATACGGAGATGGGGCAGACTTTGACAGCGATTCTGGATGCCTTCAAATCCCAGCAAGTCCCGGCTCCACAGCCAAATCCGGGGTCGAGCTGGCTGAGTGACTTCAAGAGCCTGTCCCCACCGACGTACCGTGGGACAGAGGATGCGATAAAGACGGAGGAATGGCTGGAGGCCATACACGAGATTTTAGCAGGCATCAGCTGCCCGGTCGGCGAGGCAGTACCTCTAGCCACCTCTGCACTAGAGGCTCATGCGAAGAGATGGTGGAAATCAGTGCGGGAGTCTACATATGCGGACTGGGAGCTGTCAGAGATATCATGGGAGGAGTTTGGCGATGTATTTCTGGATCATTTCGTCTCTGCTACAGACAGAGATGCCTTGGAGGAGAGGTTTTTGAACCTCAGGCAGGGGACTAGATCGGTGATCGAGTATCAGAGAGAGTTCTCTCATTTGGCCAGGTTCGCAGGGATTCAGGATACCGATAATAGGAGGTATGCCAACATGTTCTACCGGGGCCTCAGGGATGATTTGAGGCAAGCCTTGCTATTCATTTCTCATGGCACCTCTAGGCAGATCATCGAGATGGCAAAGAAGTTGGAGGCTGACCAGCTGATGGTGCAAGGCAGAGGGAAGAGACCGTTTGATGGGTCAACATCAGGATAGAGCAGCAGGGGCTCTTAGAGAGGCAGGACTATCAGATACAAGAAGGGTGGGGGACGTCGTCGTCCCAACTTCAGGCAGGAGCAGGGGCCTCCTCCAACATTGGCTCCCCCACCTCTACAGATGCATGATCCGAGGAGACAGGATGACCGTGGCCACTAGCAGGTAGTTTGTTACGGATGCCGCCAACCCGGGCATATTAGGTCGGAGTGCCCGCATCGATTCCATCCTCCTCCTCCTCCACCTCCAGTGGCCCCAGTACAGCAGGGCCGAGGCTGAGGCCGAGGACGAGGCCGAGGCTAGGGATATCACGGTAGGAGATGCGAGCAGGAGCATATATACGCCTTGGACCTCACAGAGCAGAGGAACCCCGAGGAGGTTATCACAGGTACTTAAGGTTAATTATTAAATTTCTTGAGTTTTCAATTATATAGTACCTGGAACTATAGGGTAACAATTAATTTTAACGTAAACAAACCACAGGCATAGTAATAATCAGCGGCAAGCCCGCTCATACTCTCTTCAACATGGGTGCTTCGCACTCGTTCGTATCCGAGGCCTTCATAGACGGACTCGAAGGCGTGGAGAGATTTCCTGGACTAGAGATGAGGGTGCATCTACCCGATGGGTCAGGGCTGCGGACCACTGCACATTGTGATATGCAGGCCGAGATTGGCGGCAAGGCATTTGAGGCGCCAGCAACTATTCTGAAGCTGCAGGACTTCGACTTGATTTTGGGTATGACATGGTTACATCGGAACCGTGCACAGATAGATTGTCCGTCCAGGAGGATCACACTAAGGCATGGCGACTCTCATGTTATCATCGAAGGTATTCAGCCTATCTGCCACCCATTGTTATCTTCTGTACAAGCTGTGAAGGCCCACAAGTAGGGAGAGGAAGTTTACCTTATCTGCTTTGAGATGGTGGGAGCAGAGACGACTATTTCAGATATTCCGGTTGTCCGGGATTTCTCCGACGTATTCCCGGAGAAATTTCCCGGGCTACCACCTGCCAGAGACTTGGATTTCAGGATTTAGCTAGTACCGGGAGCG
Organism: Platanthera guangdongensis; assembly: GCA_039583875.1. NCBI lineage: Eukaryota > Viridiplantae > Streptophyta > Magnoliopsida > Asparagales > Orchidaceae > Platanthera > Platanthera guangdongensis. The sequence goes on along the minus strand of CM077165.1, from coordinate 40,068,865 downwards.
AGGCCGGTGTCCCGGGCACCCTACAGGATGGCTCCCAGGGAGTTAGCGGAGTTCAAGACTCAACTTCAGGAGCTAGTCGAGTCAGGATTTGTGCGGCCCAGTTCATCGCCGTGGGGAGCACCAGTTCTCTTTGTGAAGAATAAGGACGGGTCATTGCGACTATGCATAGATTATCAGGAGCTAAACCGGTTAACGGTCCGCAATACCTATCCTCTGTCTCGGATAGATGAGCTATTTGACCAGCTGCAGGGAGCCTTCTGGTTCTCTAAGCTAGATTTGCGATCCGGTTACTACCAGCTCCGCATCAGGGAAGAGGACATACCGAAGACGACATTCAGTTCACGCTATGAATTATACGAGTTCACGGTGATGCCTTTTGGGCTCACGAATGCCCCTGCCGCATTCATGAGTCTAATGAACAGTGTATTCGAGCCCTTCTTAGACCGCTTCGTGATTGTATTCATTGACGACATTTTGATATATTCCCGGACTCAGGAAGAGCATACGGAGCATTTGACGCTGGTCTTGCAGAGGCTGAGGGAGTCCCAGATGTACGCAAAGTTTTCAAAGTGCCAGTTCTGGGTACAGGAGGTGGCTTTCCTGGGACACACGATCAGTGGGGCTGGATTAGCAGTGGACCCATCCAAGATAGAGACAGTGAGGGATTGGCCACGGCCGAAGACGGCATCTGACATTCGCAATTTCTTGGGACTAGCAGGGTATTATCGTAAGTTCGTGGAGGGGTTCTCGAGGATAGCACTCCCCCTCACGTCCTTGACGAAGGAGGATACAAATTTTGTTTGGTCAGAGCAGTGCGAGACGGCTTTTCAGGAGCTGAAGGACCGACTCATCTCATCCCCCATTCTTGCGCTTCCATCCGAGAGTGAAGGATTCCAGATCTACACAGACGCCTCTTATCAAGGGATGGGTGAAGTCCTGATACAGCATGGACATATTACTGCTTATGCTTCAAGACAGTTGAAGAAGCATGAGCATAACTATCCAGTACATGACTTAGAGCTCGGGGCTGTGGTATTCTCCCTAAAGATATGGAGGCATTACTTATACGGGATTCATTGTGACATCTTTTCTGATCACAAGAATCTTAAATATATCGATACATAGAAGGACTTAAACCTGCGACAGAGGAGATGGCTGGAATTCCTCTGCGACTATGATTATAAGATCCACTACCATACGGGAAAAGCGAACACGGTAGTAGATGCCTTGAGCAGGAGGGCGGACACTTCTGGACCGGAGCCTCGGTTGATGTCTATAGAGCTGCTACGGATGATGGAAGACATGCACATTACCATGGTATCTGAGACCGAACGAGTGGTGTATCGAGAGTATTTGAGCTCAGTGATCAGTGGTGATGATATACGGGAGCGCATCCGAACACATCAGAGGCTGGATGCTGCATTACAACCGATTTTTATTGCCCTGGAGAGGGGCAAGGTTGAGGACTACACGCTACAGGATGATCTTCTTCGATTCCGTGGGCGCATTTACATACCAGCAGGGGTCAGTATCCGGTATGACATACTCAGAGAGGCTCATTGCTCCAGATATTCAGTGCACCCCGGCATCACCAAGATGTGGGCAGATTTGCGGAGGTCTATGTATTGGCCTGGGATGAAGAGTGAGATCACAGATTTTGTGACCTATTGCGAGACCTGCCAGCGTGTGAAAGCAGAATGCAAATACCCGGGAGGTTTACTACAGCCACTGCCAGTTCCAGAATGGAAGTTCGAGGACATTGCTATGGACTTTGTACACGGATTGCCTCGCTCCCACTCTGGGCATGATTCTATATGGGTCATAGTGGATAGACTGACCAAGGCAGCGCGCTTTATCCCAGTTCGGAAGGATGCCCCAGTTGCAGTTCTGGTGAGATTATTTGTGGAGCAGTTCATCAGATATCATGGCATTCCCAGGACGATTGTTTCGGACCGTGATGGTCGGTTCACTTCGAGCGAGTGGAGGGCCGTGCATGCTTACTTGGGATCTCGGCTTACTTTTAGTACCGCCTTCCATCCGCAGACCGACGGACAGACCGAGCGGACCATCCGGACCATGGAGGACCTACTCCGACTATGCATATTGGATACGAGGAAGCCTTGGGAGAGGCTGCTGCCACTGATTGAGTTCTCGTATAATAACAGCCACCAGGCTAGCATCAGGATGACTCCATATGAGGCACTTTATGGGAGGAGATGCCGGACACCGCTATCATGGGTTCAGGATGTGGATACCAGGGCTCTTGGATCTGATTATATAGAGGATACTGAGGTTCAGATTCGTTTGATCAGGGATCGGCTTCTAGAGGCCCAGAGCAGGCAGGCAAAGTATTATGATGCTCGACACCGGAAGGTGGAGTTCCAGGTTGGAGACAGAGTATTATTGAAGATACGTCCAGTACACGGTGTCTCTCAGGTGCGGAGGCACAAGAAGCTCAATCCACGATACATGGGGCCATACCTGATCCTGGAGCGGATCGGCCCCTTAGCTTGCCGATTGCAGCTGCCACCGGAGTTGGGTGCATTACATGATGTCTTCCATGTCTCTTCCTTGCGAAGAGCTCTCCTTCGGCCGGAGCAGCACATTACTACTACAGCTAGACCGCTAGATCCTGACAGACCAGTTAGATTGGAGCCAATCCGGATTGACGATACAGCCATCCGAGTGTTGCAGAAGAAGAAGGTCCCTCTTGTGAAGGTGCTGTGGTCCAACCATGGACGGGAGGAGCACACCTGGGAGCCGAGGGATCTGATGCTGGAGTAACACCCGGAGCTATTTGCATCAGGTACTTTCAACTTATGTTTTAAAGTTCCTTAAAAATTCTTGCAAGTAGAACCCCGTAGACCCGAACTTAAATTTCGGGGACAAAATTATTTTCTTGTTTATTGGAATTTGTAACATCCCATGTTACTTTTGGACCTCTCAACTTAGATTGGGTTTGGCATGGGGTGGGTTTTAGGGAAATTAGCTAGGTCTGACCATAGGTAGTGGGTTGTAGCCATGTGGGGCCCACTATAGGACGAAGTCAAACTAGGTCAAACTAGCCTAAATAAGGATCCTAGCCACACCATGACCCCACCACATTGCCCTAACCCTAAAAACAATCTAAGTGGACCCTAGGGCATGTCACTAGGTCAACACTTTGACCCCAGTTGACCAAAGTCAACCTTGGGCCTAATTTGATCAGACCCACACTCATATGCCCAAATTAGCCTAAGTAGGGCACCCCCTTGACCCAACCCAAGTTGGGTGGTGCCACTAAGCTCATGACCATCAAGTGGGGTCAACCCACCCACCATGGTTGACCAAGTCAACTCAAAGTGAACATAGTCAACACAATTGACCTAAAGAAGAAAATGAAGACTAAGTTCACTCTCCTTGGACCAAGCCCACCAAATTTGGCCAATGGCCAGCCCAAGTGAACAAGACCAGCCCTACCCCTCTAAATCAGGAGAGAGAATGCATGCAAAGGGGTATAAATGGGATTTTAAGAGAAAGAGGAGAGAGAAATGGGGATGAAGGGGAAAGGTGGCCACATGGCCACCCCTTCAGCTGCAATTCTCTGCCCAACACATGCTGGCCGGCCCCCTATGATATTCCAGGGAATTTTTGGTAGCATGCTGGCCACATGGCACCCATGGTGACACAACCAAAGCCCAAACCGAGCTAACATAGGTAGTATCTCCATAGCCCAAACAGACCCCTCCATTAGCTTCAGAAGGTGGAAAGTAGTGGAATTCGATATCTGGATCAAAGCTTTTGGTGGAGAATAGAGTTCGGGAGCAAGCTTGCCGGAGAGGAAAATTTCCATGGCCAACCGCCGCCAAACCCGCCGCCAAGCCCCAATCCAGGTCCGTTTCACCTCACCTCTACCCGTACTAGGATCCTAGATCGATTAGGTGAGATATCGGGCTCAACTAAGCCCGATGCCATGGGAGAAAAGTGTGATTTTTCCAAGCTTTCCTTAACCTCTCGGGATCGCCGTCTCCGCCGTCTCCCGCCGCCCCCATCACCGGGAAACGATAGCCACCACCACCGTGAAGGTGATGGCACCGTTGGCCGGGGTGGCGCCGCCTCAGCTGGCCGGAAAAGGCCAGTAAAGTTGCTCCAGGTCGGCTCGATCTCAGTCATTGGCTGGAGGTAGGAGATAACTGGATCCCGTTCGTTTCGCTTCAAGATTCGTGCGGATCCTTAAATTTAAAATCAAATAATAATGTTATATATGAAATGAAATAAAATCAAATTAATGTCACACGTATTCAGTGACCTTGCATGTCATTTTTAGGCCTCTTAGAGGCATTTCCAGAAACCAATCTCTAAATGAAAAATATAGCCTTACCTGTTAACTATACTTGGGCACCTTAATCATTAATTTTGGTCCAGTAGTCTGGCCTGTAGGGCATTTCTCCTAGGACTGGTCCTAGACAAGGACAGAAATTCATTTGGATGCCCAAGTCAAACCAGCACTCACCATGGCCCAACATTTTTGGTACATGCATGATTAGGTTATACCTAGCCCCTGCCAAAAATGGGAAATTTGTGAAATAGCGTTTTCTATAGTTTTGGTCATAATATCAAAAACTAAATAAATGAAATATTTGGAGTTATATGACTCATCATGGCCCCAAATTTTGGTGGTAGGTCCTCGGGGACATTATTGGTGCATTATAAAAATTGCAGTACATTTGGATCACTGCATGTTGGAAAATCCACTTGCATGTGTTGGTGTATATATTGCCTTGGTGTGCCACTAGCAATAATTTAAATATGGTGCATTCAGCCTAATTGAGGCACTCAAAAATCATGGATTTTATTCCTGCGGTTCAATAGGGTAAAGTTCACCCCTCTGATTAATTATGGGATTTTTGGAATCAAAAATCTCATTAATTGGAATTTTTAAAAATATAGCCCCTTTTGAAAATAAATTGGAAAAATAGGTTTTCCTCAAGTAAAAGTCCTCAAACTTTGTCAAGTTACAAATAGGGTTATATTTGACTTAGGAAAATTTGATCTTTCTGTTTGAAGAACTTTTGGAGTAAAATACCTTGAAAAGCCCATTTTACCCTTTTTGCATTTATTCTTGAATTGATGGAAATACACTTCAGATAAATTTGGAAATATTTCTAGTGTTGTATAATTGTATTATTAGTCTTGCATAATTATTTCAGAATTTATGGGTGTACTGATAATGTTTAAATTAATATAATGGCATTTTGGTAAATATGTAAGAATGATAATTGTTAGGCCATTACACTATAAATGTTGATGAAACTCTGCCAATAGTCATAAAGTAATGTTTTATAGGTTCTGTAATTTTCCTGGAATTTTGGATTACATATTCCGTGTACTTCATTTGGAAAATGGAAATTATGTGGATTTGGTATGAATTGGTATAAATAATCAAAGGAAAATTATGAAACTCTGTAGACAGAAATATTTTATCAATATACAGCTCAGAAAAAATTACCTAGGTCAGTGGATTTTAAATTATACTACTTCATGTATAAAGTGACCTAGGAAATAAATTAAAAGATTTAATTGAGGGATTAATTGACCAAGGAAAATTATGAGAATCCATAGGATAGTTCCATTAGCCCATACCACCATAGGATAAATAGTTAGGGGCAAGAGACCCTAAGGATTGGAAGATTACTTTTTGTGGTAATAATAGGACATGGTCTGCATATAACATAAATATGTCTTGCTTTAGGGGGTTACCAGAGGATTGATTATCAGAAGAATAAGGGACTGAAATATGAATAATCCCTGGTGGTAGTATTTTCTTAGTGACGGGAGTAAAAGTGCAAGTCTTTAGGTAGCAATTGGAGTGGAGGTCGACGGAAGACCGTCGATTTCCCGGTAATCTCTTAAGTCACTAGGATTGTTACAGAGCAACAATGAGAGCTGGGGTGAAATATGGGTAGTCATCAACTAAAGTAAATATCCTTACGAAAGGAAACGTTGGGCGTAATCCCATCGTAGTTCCTAGTGCCCCCGAGAGCCCTTCACCGGGTATACCCTAGGCAGTCCTGGGATTTACCTTAAATCACTAAGTATAATAACCCGTAGACAAGAGTAGTCTGATAGGTTAAGACATTTGTTGTACCTTCTCACCCGTGTAGGGTTGGAGAGATTCATGAGATATGTTCACCCGTGTAGGGTTTGAGGGAATTGGTATAAAGGCACTATTGTGCGTTCTCACCCGGGTTTGGTTTGAGGGTTGCAGGACGGGTTTGGTCCTGCGAGCGGAAGGCTCGGAATGAAATACTTGCATGTGCATAAATATAGTGGCAGGGCATGCGGTACTGGCCGTGCGTCACACCGATGGCAGTACGGTGCACCAGGCGGTTGTGAGTGTTAGAGGGGCCAGTGGGTTGTTTTACACTGCGGTCTGGAGGACGACCCCCGATAACGCACATCCGACCCACCAAGACTGACGGGTTGTCAGCAAAGTACATACGCGAGACTCTAGAGTGCACCTTGGAAGTGTACAGAGGCGTATGAGAGGGGTCTATGGCTTGGTAGTGTGCATACCGGCCTAGAAGCGGAGACGCCCGCTCCGCTGCTGCCGTAGCCACAGCGGTGGTACCCGAGAGTGATGTTAGCTCTCAAAAAGTGGTAACTAAAGGTCTGTGATCACAGAGTCATTGTGTGTGAGTTGCACTTACCTGTGCATAAAATTTGCATCATAACATGCATTCATATTAGGTCATACGCTTCATAGATCCTTATCATATAAATTAGTATGAGCTCTTTTATATGATAAGTTAAATTTCCTGGAAATCCTAACTTATATATTGGTATGGGCATTTATATAAGTTAGGGTACTTTTGTGATAGTAGTATAGTGGTAGAATAGTTTATTTACTTGCCCTTACTGCTGTTCTTTACTTCCTTTACTGTACTGCTCTTGCTTACTTGTACCATATTTAGAACTGCTAGAGTAGAACAATAATACTTATTACAACTGCTAGTTAGTTTCTGTCACCTGCTTCCACTTTTGCTACCCCTTGTTGTCCTCCGCTTCATCCTCCCGCTCGGTGCCTAGGAGCTGCGGGGCGAGGTGCGGAGGAAACGACTTAGTCTTTTTGACTAATGGTCGGTGACCATACTATTTTTAGCAGCCCGTGGAGATGGAGCACCAGCACGTCGAGGAGGCAGGACTTGAGGAGCAGATACCGCTTCAGCAGGCTACTATCACTACTATGCGTCCTCAGGTGGGACGAGTTCTGATGTATTAGTGTAGCTTCCGTTTTTATTTTGAGAGAGAGAGTGGATTTGATGTACTGGGCATAAGCCCTTATTACTCCTTCTTTTGTGCTCTTTTGTGGACTATGCTGACGTACTTTTCATTTCATATATATGATTTGTACTATGTGACTGGTGGACTAGTGGATTTATATACTGCTTTACTTCTTCTTCTCATATTGGCCTACAGGTTAAATGATCGTATTAGCCGGCAGGATCGGCATGTTGCGGTGTCGACTAAACTGTGCGTTAGTGCCACCGTAAGACGGCGGTTCTGGGCATAAGACCCAGTAGCTCTCCTTGGTAAGGGGGAGGGAGGGGTCTTACACGGCACGCTGTGCAAGATCTATACAGATCATAAGAGTTTGAAGTACGTCATCACTCAAAAGGAGTTAAATCTGCGCCAACGTAGGTTGTTGGAGTATGTAGCCGATTGTGAAGTAGAGATCCTTTATCACCCGGGAAAGGCTAATGTAGTAGCTGATGCTTTGAGTACAAAGACCGCTGAAATCTTCAATCTGTCTGTATAATCCCTGGTGGAAGAATTCTTGTTGATGGACATTGAGGTTGGGGTAGCTCTGTGCCTGCTAGTTTGGAAGCAGAAGAGCCCTCTTGGATTTCCCTTACCAGAGTGCACCAGAAGGAGGATCCTGATTTGTTGCACCTCTGGAAGAGAACTGAGAAAGGAGAGTTACCTGATTTCTCTTTGGACGAGTTAGGTACTCTGAAATATCGGAGTATATTTTGTATTCTTGCCATTGGTGACATTCGGGCTAAGATTTGTAAAGAAGCTTATGGTTCAAGTCTTTGCTATCATCCTGGTTCCACCAAGATGTATAAAGATCTAAAGGAAATTGTTTGGTGGTCATGAATGAAGAATGACATAGCAAGGTTTGTGTCAGAATGTTACACGTGTCAGCGTATTAAAGCAGATCATAGAAGGCTTGGTGGTAAACTGACACCGCTAGATATTCCACAGTGGAAGTGGGAGAGTATTTCAATGGATTTCATCACAGGTCTACCAAAATCTCCCCGTGGGCACGACTCTGTTTGGGTAATAGTCGATAGATTGACAAAGTGTGCTCACTATGTGTCCTTTAAGATTGGGTATTCCACGAAAAAGATAGCTGAGCTGTATCTTGAAAAGGTCATCAGATTACATGGAGTACCTATCAGCATTGTATCAGATCGAGACTCCAGATTTACGTCTCGTTTTTGGAAGAGTTTACAAGAGGGGTTGGTTACCGATTTAAGGTATTCCACCGCCTATCATCCGAAGATGAATGGTCAAACAGAGCAAGTTAATCAGATCGTGGAGGATATGATCAGGTGTTATATTTTGGATCATGGTGGTGCTTGGGATGAACGTCTCAGACTTATGGAATTTGCTTACAATAATAGTTATCTAGAGAGTCTGCAGATGGCCCCGTTTGGGGCCTTGTATGAGAGGCATTGTAGGACTCCCTTATCTTGGGCTGAGGTTAGTGAGAGACCATTGCTAGGTCTGAATGCCCTTGAGGAGATGAATTGTGTTGTGACTCATATTCGAGAGAAGCTCCGTGTAGCAAAAGAGCGTTATGAGAAATATGCTAATCGACGAAGGGTCGATCTGTAGTTTGTTGTTGGGGACTTGGTTTTTCTGAAAGTTTCTCTGATGCTAGGTGTAAAATGATTTGGAAAGAACCACAAGTTAGACCCCCGGTATGTGGGACCTTTTCAGATTCTGGAGCGCATCGGAGTGTCAGCTTATCGGCTGGAATTACTTGATACCTTCCCTGGTGTCTATGATGTGTTCCAAGTGAGCCAGTTGCGGAAGTGTGTTCGTAGTGATCGTCAAGTTCTTGACTCGGTGCACCAGATTCAGCCCAATCTTTCATATGTGGAAGAGCCTGTCCGCGTTTTGGAATCTCTAGATCGAGTGTTGCGGAGGAAGACCATACTTATGGTCAAGGTTCTTTGGAGAAACCAGGACGTCGAGAGAGCGACGTGGGAATTGGAATCAGGGATGAGAGAATCACATCCGCACCTCTTCTCCTAGTTCTGGTATGCCTCAATGTTTTAGTTTGTGTTTAAATTTCACGTTTTTAGTTTGGTTTTGGAGTTGTGATAAGTTTCGGGACGAAACTTCTTTTTAGGGGAAGTGACTGTCACGCCCCTGTTTTTTTCGATGATTTTATTGGATTTGTATCGTCATATTTATGACGTCTTGGTGTTACTTTTAACGTCGAGTTGACGGCGCAACGCTGTTAAGGCATTTTCACCTCTATCTGGTCGAGTCGGCCGATTTCTTGAATTTCTGCTGTAATCAGAAATTTTTGCATTTGAGATTTAAGTTGAGTAATTTTGGACTTGCACGTCAAATTTCATCGCAATCCGAGCATTTTTGGAGTCCCGGCGCGCGATTGAAGTTTTGATTAATTTATGTTCATCGCATACTTGGAAAATTTATATCTCAGGAATGGCTTGTCGGATTTAGGTTTTGGCTTCGCCGTTGTAATCGTAGCGCCAGTTTTTGCATACGGTGTGAGTTTCATTTAATTCGGCGCGCGTATGGGCCTCCGTTTTGAACTCGTGTCCCTTTTTTTCAAAAAAATTTCATTTCAAGAATTTGCGCCTTGTTATCTCGAGTGCCCTTCCTTTGATTTTTATCGAGTCCGGTTGATTTTCTTGAGTCCTATACTTATTTTGTCGAGTTCCATTGATCTTCTCGAGATCTGGATGGATTTATCTCGAGTTCTGTCTTCCATCTCGAGTGCCCAAAGTCTACCACTCGAGTAGATAAATTCCACTCAAGATTTTCTGTTCAGTCAGCGTTCGGGTGCCTTTTCGAGGATCAAATCCGTGTCGTACGAAAACATGGTCAACATGAAATTTGTTCACCTTGACGAGATCTACAACTTTCATGCTGGGCACTTTTCTATTTGAAGCCATCTTAGACCCCCTATGTTCAAGTTTCCCGTAGCAGCTCATGAAAAGTTCGAGTAGACTTGATCCACTCGTGTTCTAAGGCTTCTATCTCGAGAAGAATGGATCCACTCGAGATCCCTACCTATCCACTCGAGTTCCAGGTGGTTAACTCGAGTTCCCAAGCCTCTATATCGACAAGATCCATACCTATCGAGTCCCTATCTCGAGAAGACCTCTCCCTCTCGAGTAGACATATTCCTCTCGAGAGGTTCTGTCTAGTCTGAGTTCAGGCACTATTTTCAGGTTCAAAACGATATCGTACAAAAATATGGTCAACATGAAATTTGTTCGTCTCGACGAGATCTACAACCTTCATTTTGGGCACTTTTCGTTTGAATCCATCTTAAACCTCTATTTTCAGTTTCCCCGTAGCCACTCATAAATCACACGTTTTCTTGAATTTAGACAAAAAAATTTATAAGTACTTTTACATATATATATATATATATATATATATATATATATATCTTAGACTTAGGTTTGAATAGAACTTCTTCTTCTCTTATTCCTTTTCTCCCGAACTAGAACGGCGAGCGAGAGAGAGAGAGAGTTCTTTTCGTGAATCTTCCGGTGGCCTCCGACCGAGCTCCGGTGCTCGAAATCTTCAACTGAACGTAGATCCGGAAAGCTCTCGTCGAGAGCTACGCTATCGTTGTAATTTCTTCCCCATTCCTTTAGTTTTTTTCGTGAGGGTTTTTCGGCCCTAACCCCTTATCCGCCATTTTTGTCTAGATCTCAACTACTCCCGTGTTCTTTTGCCCCGATCTACGACGCGGAGCGATTCGGAGAATTTTTTCTGGTACAACCAAGGCAAGTGGTTGTTTTCCTTCGTTGTTCCTTGTTCGGTTTGATGGTAACCATTATGCCTTTGTTCCTTAATTTTATTGTCTTTTGCGTTGCCTTTCCAAACTATGGTTATGTTTAGTCGTTCTTGAAAATCACTCAAAAAAATTATAAAATCTCATCATGGTAATTTAGATATTGACTAGGTGCATATAATCGTCCTTAGAATGTTTTATCGGTGAATTAAATTATTTCGTCTAACGTTATTGGACGTGTTAGTGTCTATATAGGATTGTAAATTGTTTCTAAAGGTTTATCAACCGTGTCTTTAATCTAGAAATGTCATGTAAAATCCGATGTGCCCAGTCCCGAGATATTGGTGTTGTCGTTTCTTTGGTTTTTCCTTTGTTTCGGGAGTTAGTGGGCGTGACCACCTCCACAAGGTTATTTCCTTTATTAGTACCTTTTGGAACTCTACCGGTGTTTTGGGCATCTGCGGTGTATGGTGGAGTGTATGAATCTCTCCCGCAGTTAAACAGATTTAATCTTCGTGAGGGGTGTGTTGTGAACTATGCCCATATTAACCCAAATTTGATGAAGTCACCCTGGAACTAAGATAATTAGTTTGTATTTGATGCTTTGTTTGAGTTATGTGTTTCAGGATTCCAATGGGAAGTGTAGACCAATGTCAGTCTACAATGGGTCATCAAACACAGGACCATACAATGTAATCTCTCATTGTGTGTTCCCAAGTGTTGACTCATGTGTAGCCTCTCTATTGGGATACACTTCATATTCAAGCTGTAGGACTGTGTAAAGACTTGGTGCTTATTCCCTTCTAGTAGAAGAAAATTTTGCTGACAGAAATTTTTCTAAGTATTTCTCTCGAGTAGGTCTTTAACTACTCGAGTAGATTACTTGAGATACTCGAGTAAAACTTATTCTTACTAGAGTAAGAAAATTCCTCTCGTGAAGTTAAGTAAAACACTCGAGTAGATCACTGACATACTCGAGTAGCTTACTTAATTACTCGAGTAGATCACTCTTCCTACTCGAGTTGCCCAAAAATTCAGGTTCCAAGCTTTTATAAGTAAAACACTCGAGTAGTACAAGTCATATACTCGAGTAGCTCATTCTGTCTCGAGTAGTTCATACTCGAGCAGTATACTCTTCCTGTTCCAGATTCCTGTTCTTCAGAATTTTTTCTAAGTCATTTACTCGAGTAGTTCTCGACACTGTGTCGAGTAACTCTCTTCTCTGTGTCGAGTAGTTAAGAAATACTCGAGTAAGTCCTTCATTTACTTGAGAGGATTTTCTTCCTCTCGAGTAGTTAAATCTAACTACTCGAGTAGCTGTTTTTCCCGTGTGCAGAATATTTCTAAGTGTTTGTCTCGAGTAGTTCTTCTAACCACTCGAGTAGTTCAATTCTGCCTACTCAAGTAGTACAACTTGTACTCGAGTAGTTCCACTCCTTCTCGAGAAACTTTTCTTTGTACTCGAGTAGATCTTCTAAAGTACTCGAGTAATTGACTATATGCACTCGAGTAGTTCTCTTCTACATACTCGAGTAGTCATGATTTTTATACCCGAGTAAAATTTCTTTGCTTACTCGAGTAGTCCCTGACCTACTCGAGTAGTTTTATACATACTCGTGTATATGACCTCATTTTCTCTGAAATTTCTTCTAAGTCCAGATTTGACAGATTTTCAAATCCCGTGATATGATTGGTCCATGCGTACGTCATTAAAACCAATTATGACCGTTATTAGTACTCCTATAAAAGGTCTTGTCTAATCGACAAAACCAAATCAGAAAAACAAATCTTTCAAAAAAAGAAAATTACTCTAAGTTTTGCAGCTGCCGCTTTACAAAAAGCATCTCTGTTTCCTCTCTCTCTCTCTTCACGGAACGAAAGCCGTCGCCTCCTCTGTTCTTCTCCGGCAAGGGTTTCGATCTTCAGAGGAAATAGACAGAAAAAACTCTCCAGATCGAGATCGATTTTCGCATACTCATCTTCTGTCCGATCGTGCAAGCAAGGAGTTCAGATCTACTGTTGCCGAGAATCTTTCTTCAACTTTTCTGATAAAGCTGCACGCCAAGAAAAAGATTCCAGTTCCTGTTTCATTTTCAGATCTGAACCAGACAATAGTACTGTTTGTATTTTTCAATACATGAATTTCTTTTTTGTAGGAGAATTTTTCTCCGAGTGTAGGAGTTTTCCACTCCGAGTTTGTAGGAAGGTGTTTCTTCCGAGTTGTAGATCCAGTGGATTAGATTGAGATTGTAGGAACTTGGTTCCGAGGGTAGGATTGATTTTCAATCCGAAATAGTGGAGTAGCTGAGTCTAGTTTATTGCTAGATCGGTGAGAGAAAGTGGATGTACCCAAGATCGGGGAACCACTATAAATCTTGTCTCGTCTGTGATATTTTAGTAGATAGATCTGTGCTGTGTTCTAAGATTTTCTTATTCCGCAAAAGACGCACAACTCACATATTCATCCCCCTCTAGGTGATTTAGGTTAACAACTATTATCTTACAATTGGTATCAAAGCCAGGTTGATCGTTAAAAAGTTAACACCTTGATCAGTTCCTGCAATAGTTGTTAGTTGAGATCTATCTATCATGGACAAGGCAAAGGATTTTGCCAAGCTTCCCCTATGCAACAAGAACAACTTTCCTATGTGGAAAGAAAGGATCAAATTTTTTTTGGAAGCTGTGGATCCAAGGATCTACATGATAGTTGAAGAAGGTCCTTTTGTCCCTATGACTGTCTCCACTATAGATCCTACCAAGAAGGTTCCAAAGAAGCTGATGGATTTAGACAAGGACGAGATTGCACTTGTCTCACTAGACAAGAAAGCTAAAAACATTATAGCAAGTGCAGTTGATGACTCAATGCTGGAAAACTTAATCCACTGCCAATCTGAAAGGAGATGTGGCAGTCCTTGGTTACCTTTATGGAAGGAACAAAAGAAGTAAGGGATGATCGAAGATCCCTCCTCAATCAGTAGTATGAAGCCTTCCGACAGGGAAGCAAAGAGACCATTGCTGATACATTTGAGAACTTTTTCAAGATAGTGAATGGCCTAAGAGTCTATGGCAGAGTATTCACTAATGGAGAACTGAATGACAAATTCCTGAGATCCTTGACCAAAGAATGGGACAACAAGGTCTGTGCCATCAGGGAGTTTGGGAAGCTGGCTGAGACAGACCCACAAAATATCTTCGGGAAGCTTATGTCATATGAGCTTCAACTCAACACCAGGAAAGCTAAAGAAGAGAAGTACAGGTCTGCTCTCAAATAAAAGTCTATTGCTCTAAAAGCAGACACCTCCAGAAAGACAAAGGCTGCCTCCCCTGCTCCAGCTCCAGAGATTAGTGAAGAAGAAGAAACTTCTGAGCCTAGTACCTCAGGCTCTGAGCTATCAGAAGGAGAGTTCTCACTGCTCTCATGTCAATTCAAGAAATTCTTAAATAAGAAAAAGCAATAGAAAGGCAAGGATGCCTCCTATAGAAGATCACGACACGATGGTGATCGGCAAAGAAAAGGCTCAAGTAGCCATGACAGGTATTCCTCTAAACAGAACAAATATGTTTTGACTGACATCATTTGCTATTATTGTAATAATCCAGGTCACGTCATCACCGACTGCCCTCATAAGAAGAAGGAGGGTGGTAGAAGAGAAGAAAAGAAATCCTCAGACAATAAGAAGAGGAAAGAGAAGAGCCTCATAGCCAAAAAGAGTAAGACTCTTAGTGACTCCGACTCATCTGAGTCAAGTGAAGAAGAAGAAGTTTATTTTGGGCTAATGACTCAAACAGATGATGATCAAGAGCCCCAGTTCATTGGGAAGGTAAACTCTCATACCCCTCTTTCAGATTCTGAAGTCTCTGAGCATGATTGTGAGGATAGCACCTCTGACGATGAGTCGGAGCTAATGTCCCAGTTCAAGGAGTTAATCATGGCTTATGACAAGTGTCGTCGAGTCGTGAAGACTCAGGCTAAAGAGATCAAATCTCTAAAAGCCGAAGAGAGCATCTTGAGAGAGAAAGTCGCAAAGACTGACTCCCTCGAAAAAAACTTCAATAATGCTATTGAAGAATACAACAAGGCTCTTGGGCACCTTGACCTTAAGGAGAAGATCATCAAAGAGTTGGAAGCCCAACTTGCGGCTGAAAAGAAACTTGTTGAAAGTTTCTC
Source organism: Platanthera guangdongensis (assembly GCA_039583875.1). Taxonomy (NCBI): domain Eukaryota; kingdom Viridiplantae; phylum Streptophyta; class Magnoliopsida; order Asparagales; family Orchidaceae; genus Platanthera; species Platanthera guangdongensis. Next base: position 40,053,644 of record CM077165.1, on the reverse strand, counting down.
GAAGCCCAAAACAGTTCTTCCATTCATTGCTGAATTCTCAGCAAAGGCCAAGGGAGCTGGACTAGGCCATGAAGAAGCTCCTAGTAAATCCTCTAGGAGAAACAAGAATCAACGGAATAATAAGGCCACCAAAAAGGCCTTAGCCGAAGAGAAGGGGAAAGCCCCTCAAGATCAAACTACATTCAAAAAGATTACCTTTCCATCAAATGAGTTTGATTTTGACTCATCCTACTGGCACTTTGCTAGGCCTACCTATGTAGAGCCAAAGTCCCGCTATCAAGGATGGGCTCGACCCCGAAACTTTGGCGAAAGTGTCTTTAAGGCATCTTATGAAGAAGTTATTCTTCAGAGCTATGGCCCTTTCAATCATGGGCATAACTTCAAGAAGGCACCAAAGACAAAGCTTGTTGTAGAAAAGCCCACAAAGGAGAAGAAGCCATGTGATTGCCATCATCATGAGGCATCTTCCTCCAAGAATGCTGCCCCTGCTAGACCACAATTCCAAACGGTCAAGCAGGAGATCATGAGGCAAAGGTACAACAGATTTGAATGTTGGTGTTGTGGCAAGGTTGGTCACTTCGCCATAGATTACTGGTTCAATTCCAGAAACGCTACAACCCCTCATGTTAGCAACATGAGAAAGACCACTCATAATGCTAACACTCGCAGGGGGAGTACTCTAACCCGAGACCAAGGACCCAAACGTGTTTAGGTTCCTAAGGCAAACTGATTATGATTGCAGGTATGTCCAAAGGCCGACAAAATGCCTATCTGGTATTTGGACAGCGGATGCTCTCGGCACATGATCGGGACTAGAAGCCTCATTTAGAACTTTACTCCAGTCGTGAACGGACCAAAGGTCATCTTTGAAAGTTCAGACCGTGGAATTACTAGAGGCTATGGTATGATTACTAACGGCAATGTATCCTTCTTGGATGTGGCTTATGTCGAAGGATTGGAACACAATCTCATAAGTATAAGCCAACTCTGCGATAAAGGATATATAGTTAAATTCCATGCTGATAAGTGCTTGATAAAATCCGTTGACAATATGGAAACGATTCTATCCGGCAATTGAAGCAGGAATATTTTATGTTTAAATTTCATCTGTATAGATTCCTCTACACCAGTGTGTCTTTTATCAAAAGATAGTGCGTCTCTTGGTGACCAATGGCACAAAATACTAGCACATATTAATTTCAAAACTATTAACAAATTATTTTCAATGAACTTACTACGTGATGCCCCAAATGTCAAGTGCGTCAAAGATAGACCTTGTCATGAATGCGTAAAAGGCAAGCAAACAAGGGATACCTTTAAAAGTGTTATTGGCAAAGACTCTAACAGATGTCTCCATCTATTGTACATGGACTTGTTTGGTCCACTGCAAATTAAAAGTTTGCGAGGTAAGGATCATATGTTGGTAATTGTTGATGATTACTCGCGCTTTGTATGGGTGTTCTTTCTGAAACACAAGTAAGATACCTTCGATATCTTTTCTAATTTTGTCAGGCAAGTCCAGAATGAATACAACTGCTCCATAGTCAAAATCAGAAGAGATAACAGAACAGAGTTCAAATCTAGGGCCATGACAGAATTCTGTGAATGCTTAGGTCTCTTTCATGAGTTTTCCTCTTCTCATACTCCACAACAGAATGGAGTGGCTGAGAGAAGGAACAGAACACTCATAGAGGCCCGCAGGACCATGTTGAATGATGCTTCACTACCAGAGTACTTCTGGGCTGAAGCCGTCAACACTACATGCCACGTGCAAAATCGAGCACTCATAAACAAAGACCACGATAAGACACCTTACGAACTTCTTAAAGGCAGGAAACCAACAGTCTCATACTTTAGAATCTTTGGTTGTAAATGCTTCGTACTTAACAATGGTAAGTATCATACCACCAAGTTTAGCGAAAAGAGTTTTGAAGGTATTTTGTAGGTTATAGTAGCCATAGTAAGGCATATAGAATTTTCAATTGAAAAACCTTGGTGGTAGAAAATCGATACATGTTATATTTGATGAGACGAGCTTGCTGCAAAGCAATCCGTCTAGTGTGCTCATTGAAGATGCAGGTGAAAAGCTGAAAGAAACTAGCTTGGATGAACTGTCCGAAGACAAAGGTGAAAAGCTCATTAAGATCACCACTCCAACTCGTATTAGAGAGGATGATGATCAAAATGAAGAAGTCATATAAGATGAAGAAATCACTCCAGTGATTGAAGATAATCCAGATGCAAGAACTTTAGAGCTCAGACATCTAAAGGATCACCCCATGGACCAGATCATAGGAGATCCCCGGGACGGTGTCAGAACTTGAAGAAGTACAACTAATGAGAATCTTTATTTAAGTTTTCTCTCACAGGTTGAACCAAAGAAGTTTGAGGAAGCAAAATTAGATGCATCGTGGATAATAGCAATGGAAGAAGAGCTAAATCAGTTCAAGCACTGCAATGTATGGAAGCTTGTTCCAAGACCCAAAGGAAAGAACATCATTGGAACAAAATGGGTCTACAGGAACAAGATGGACAAAGACGGGACGATCATAAAGAACAAGGCCAGACTCGTCGCTAAAGTCTATCGTCAAGAAGAAGGAATCGACTTCGACCAGACATATGCTCCATTGGCAAGGCTGGAGGCAATAAGGTTGTTCCTAGCATATGCTGCACTCAAAGGCTTTACCGTCTAGCAGATGGACGTGAAATCTGTCTTCCTAAATGGTAATATAAAGGAGGAAGTGTATGTGGAACAACCTTCAGGTTTCGTTGATCCCAACTTTCCTAATTACGTCTATTACCTGCACAAGGCCCTATATGGTCTGAAACAAGCTCCTAGAGCTTGGTATGAGATGTTGTCTAGCTTTCTACTTGAGAACAAGTTCACAAGTGGAAAGATAGACATGACATTATTTCTTAGGGAAATTAAAGGCAAGATTTTGCTAGTGCAAATGTATGATGACGAGATTATTTTTTGCTCTACAGATGACAACCTCTACAAAAAGTTCTCCAAACTTATGCAAGGGAAGTTCAAAATGAGTAGTATGGGCGAGCTGAAGTATTTCTTAGGGCTACAGGTGAAACAATCTGAAGATAGAATTTTCATCTCGCAGACCAAATTTACCAAAGAGCTACTTAAGAAATTCGGAATGGAGAACGCAACCTTTATGAGGACTCCAATGGGCTCAACTATGTCTCTGGACAAGGATGAAAAAGGGAAATCTTTTGATGAAACCGAGTACAGAAGCATAATTGGATCCCTGCTCTACCTTACTGACAGTAGACCTGACATAATGTTTTCAACATATGCCTGTGCTAGATTTCAGGTGAACTCTAAGGAATATCACTATGCTGCTGCAAAGCGGATTTTGAGATACCTTAAAGGTACACCAAATCTTGGCTTATGGTACCCAAGAAGTAATGACAGCGAACTAATTGGGTTTTCAGATGCAGATTTTGCAGGTAGCAAAGACGAGCGGAAAAGCACTTCAGGGACTTGCCAATTCTTTGGAAGAAGGCTAATCTCTTGGAGTAGTAAGAAGCAGAACTGTGTCGCAATCTCAATGGCCGAGTAAGAGTACATCTCTGCAGGCAGTTGCTGTGCACAGTTACTTTGGATAAAGAATCAGTTCGAAGATTACAACTTGAAGTTCAAGAATGTCCCACTATTTTGCGACTCCTCCAGCGCAATTGCAATTAATAGCCAACAATCCAGTCTCGTACTGCCGGACAAAGTATATCGAGCTAAGGTATCATTTCATCCGGGAGCATGTAGAGCATGGGGACATAGATCTCCAATATGTCTCCACAGACAGACAAGTTGCAGATATTTTCACGAAGCCGCTGGACGAGACCAAGTTCTCGTTCTTCAAAACGGAACTTGGGATGCTCAACAAGGAAGATTAGAGCAGTTTGGATATCAAGGAAGCAAAGGAAATTAAATGGTTAGTCAAAATCTGGCTTTTCAAAGGTTTCTTCCTTCTCTGACTCAAGTAAAACCTGACCTACTCGAGTACTCAAAGTACCTACTCGAGTACTCAACATACCTACTCGAGTAGTCCTTTAACCTACTCGAGTAAGGCAATTAATGTACTCGTGTAGTACACTTCATCTACTCGTGTGAGTCATTTCTTCTACTCGAGTCATTTCAGATTCTCTAGACCGACTCGAGTACCTTCTATAGACCTACTCGAGTAACTCCCTATATACTCGAGTACCTTCTATAGACCTACTCGAGTAACTCCCTCTATACTCGAGTACCTTCTTTTAACTCTCGTGTAGTTGCCTCTTGGCTTTCAAATTTTCCCGTGCCTCCTTTCTTTTAAATTATTTTCTTCTCGATGATTAGACTTAAAACTAGGGTTTTATAAATTCGAAATTCAAAATTACTTCTACACGAAATCATTTCCAAGCACTCGAGTACCCGTCCACCGCTTCATCTTCACTTAAGAAATTGCAGAGCCGCGACTTTTCTTCTTCCCCGCTACAGAATTTCTTCCCATTTTCTGAATCATGGCCGCCGTCTCCAAGATTGGTGTAGGATCGGAACTCGTTACCTCCGGGATTGCCGAGCTTTCAGACGAATTTCACAACCTGCTGATTCTTCTCGACACCGCAGGGTTATCCTTCATCCTGCAAGAACCCTGCCGGATTCTCTTCCCGGAAGTAGCCGAATTCTTCTCAAATCTGAAGGTCAAAAGGAATGGCAAAGTCCTGAAATCAAAAGTGAAAGATTTGAAAATTAAACTCAACAAGACCTATGTCTCTCAACTTCTCTAATTGTCGATAGTAGACGAAGAAGATCACTTAGATGCTGAAGTCTCTGACAGAACAGCCCTATTCTGTGGCATTTCAGCTGATGCTCAGTACTTCAAAAGGTCAGACATGAACGCAGAAGTCAAATTTCTGGTTGATGTTATTGGGAAAATTTTACTGTGCAAGACCAACTCCATAAGAGACATTCCATCATATTTCTTCAACATAATGCAAGTCATTGTCTGTCGCAAGAAATTCCAAATTGGTATGTTGATTCTGGATAAAATCAATGACAGTTTAAAATACCCTAACTACGCCAGAATAATCTCTCTGCTCCTCCATGAAACAAATCCTCAGGTATTCGACTTCTCCAAAGGGACCCCTCTTCACCATATGAAGAAGGTCTCCATCTCTTCCATTCAGATATGGGAGCTCAAGCTAACGAATCCTGCCCAAGCTGCAAAGATTTCAGAAATCACAGCAGATCCAGCATTAGAAGACAGGACTCCTTCTCCCTCTCCTCATCATGTGGCCAGCTCCTCTGGTGCACCAAGTGAGGGGGAGCCTGCTCCTTCTACCTCAGTCAGGAAGCCCTCTCCTTAGTCAGCAATTCCTTCCCTACCTCATACTCCACAAAGTCCAGTCACTCTCTCAGATGAGATACCTCAAGAATCTCTTCTCTCAACAGTTGCTACCATAGATGCTATGATTGCAGAGCTCTCTGAAGAAGTGATGCTGATTCCTCCTCTATATCCTCCAGCTCCATCCTCTGAATGTCACAAGGACTCAACTCCAACACAGTCTCCAGCCATAACTCCAGCCAAAAATTCAGATGCTCTCAAAGACCAGCAAGATACCATTCTTATTTCTGATGAGCCCTCTCCAGAGCTAGAAGAAGCTCCTCTCAGAAATCTAGATTTCTCTCTCCCTCAGGTTACAGAACAAGTGGTTGCTCTCATTCCTACCACCAGAGCTCACAGCTCTGTGATCATTGAAGAAATAGCTCCATGGGTAACTCCTCCCCTTCCTTCTGTTGCTCCTCCTGCTGCTGCTGCTGTCTCTCCCTCTCCAGATTTGCTATCCCAAATCTCTTTCCTGCTGCAAGAACAAAGAAATTATTTTGATACGTCTCTAAAGATTGTAACTGACAAGGTAACTGCTCTCGAGACTGAGATGAGCAGAGGCTTTGCTGAAATTCAGCATAATACTGACAAGCTCAAGTATTTATTTCAACTTGGTGGCAAAGCCCTTGACCACACTATCACTAGTGTTGGAGAAGTTATGGCACAAGGTGTCACCCTTGCCAATAATCAAATTGAACTGGACAAGATAACTGAAACCAACAAAGTGAAAATCTATGAAGAAGTTGGTCTTTTCAAAGAAGATACTATAGAGAGGTTATCTGTTGAAATCAGAAAGGGGGAGGGATTGATCAAAGAACTCAAAGAACAAGTAGAAAAATCAGCTGCTCAGAAGTCAGATATATGGGAAGCTCATGTGAAGACAATTCATGATGATCTGCTTGCCTAGATACAGAGTGTCAAATTTCATACCTATGACACTGCTGTCTGGATGCACAATCAGATTCTGCCAGACCTTGTTGTTGACCCCAACATCATTCCCCATCATCTAAACCCTCTAGCTACAGATGCATCTGCTCCATCTGCTCCAGCTGCTCCTCTACAACCTACCTTCTCTCCCAGGCCTGGAGACACAGTTGCTCCTCCAGACTCCTATGCTCCATGTTGGGAAGAAGATCCTGCTGACATCTTCCTTCAGGATCCTCTAGAGATCAAAACTTACAAGAAGAAAAGGAAGTATGGTGAAGGCACCTCTGCTAGCAATACTGCTCCTACGAAAGCTACTGAACATGCTGAAATTTGGTCTCCAACCTCCAAATCCCTGATTCTGGAAACTCTCAGACTAGTTATGGAATTCCATGAGAGCAGGAATATTCATTACAGCTCATATGAATGGGAACTCTATGAAAAATCCATGACCAAGAGAAGAATCTATGACAGATAATATGGGAGGAACAACCCTGCTGCCCCTCCTAGACCTCCCAAGTATTATCTCAAACCATACTGCTACCAGAGAAGACAATAAGAGAAATTGGACAGACAACAGAATCAAGGCTGACTTTCAAGGATTTTTGAGAATGTGGAATAATTGACTGTAGAATTGATAATGTTGGATATTCTTATTTATATAATTCTAATTTTGTTTCTTATTATCCTTTCCCATAGTCTATTGCTTGCTTGCACATTTTCTACTTAGCTTCTTTTTATGTCTATAACTCACCTTAGTGTAAAGGGTTCTGACTTTAACAAATAGAGGGAGATTGTTGGGAACTATGCCCATATTAACCCAGATTTGATGAAGTCACCCTGGAACTAAGATGAATTAGTTTTATTTGATGCTTTGTTTGAGTTATGTGTTTGCAGGATTCCAATGGGAAGTGTAGACCAATATCAGTCTACAATGGGTCATCAAACACAGAACCATACAATGTAATCCCTCATTGTGTGTTCCAAAGTGTTGACTCATGTGTAGCCTCTCTATTGTGATACACTTCATATTCAAGCTGTAGGACTGTGTAAAGACTTGGTGCTGATTCCCTTCTAGTAGAAGAAAATTTTGCTGACAGAAATTTTTCTAAGTATTTCTCTCGAGTAGGTCTTTAACTACTCGAGTAGATTACTTGAGATACTCGCGTAAAACTTATGCTTACTCGAGTAAGAAAATTCCTCTCGTGAAGTTAAGTAAAACACTTGAGTAGTTCACTGACATACTCGAGTAGCTTACTTAACTACTCGAGTAGATCACTCTTCCTACTCGAGTTGCCCAAAAATTCAGGTTCCAAGCTTTTCTAAGTAAAAAACTCGAGTAGTACAAGTCATATACTCGAGTAGCTCATTCTGTCTTGAGTAGTTCATACTCGAGCAGTATACTCTTCCTGTTCCAGATTCCCGTTCTTCAGAATTTTTTCTAAGTCATTTACTCGAGTATGTACTTTATATACTCGAGTAGTTCTCGACACTGTGTCGAGTAACTCTCTTATCTGTGTCGTGTAGTTAAGATATACTCGAGTAAGTCCTTCATTTACTCGAGAAGATTTCCTTCCTCTCGAGTAGTTAAATCTAACTACTCGAGTAGCTGTTTTTCCATTGTGCAGAATATTTCTAAGTGTTTGGCTCGAGTAGTTCTTCTAACCACTCGAGTAGTTCAATTATGCTTACTCGAGTAGTACAACTTGTACTCGAGTAGTTCCACTCCTTCCTGAGAAACTTTTCTTTGTACTCGAGTAGATCTTCTAAAGTACTCGAGTAATTGACTATATGCACTCGAGTAGTTCTCTTCTACATACTCGAGTAGTCATGATTTTTATACCTGAGTAAAATTTCTTGACTTACTCGAGTAGTCCCTGACCAACTCGAGTAGTTTTATACATACTCGTGTATATGACCTCATTTTCTCTGAAATTTCTTCTAAGTCCAAATTTGACAGATTTTCAAATCCCGTGATATGATTGGTCCATGCGTACGTCATTAAAACCAATTATGACCATTATTAGTACTTCTATAAAAGGTCTTGTCTAATCGACAAACCCAAATCAGAAAAACAAATCTTTCAAAAAAAGAAAATTACTCTAAGTTTTGCCGCCGCCGCTTTCCAAAAGCATCTCTGTTTCCTCTCTCTCTCTCTCTTCACGGAACGAAAGCCTCCGCCGCCTTTGTTCTTCTCCGGCAAGGGTTTCGATCATCAGAGGAAATAGACAAAAAAGCTCTCCAGATCGAGATCGATTTTCGCATACTCATCTTCTGTCCGATCGTGGAAGCAAGGAGTTCAGATCTACTGTTGCCGAGAATCTTTCTTCAACTTTTCTGATAAAGCTGCACGCCAAGAAGAAGATTTCAGTTCCTGTTTCATTTTCAGATCTGAACCAGACACTTACTGTTTGTATTTTTCAATACTTGAATTTCTTTTCTGTATGAGAATTTTTCTCCGAGTGTAGGAGTTTTCCACTCTGAGTTTGTAGCAAGGTGTTTCTTCCGAGTTGTAGATCCAGTGGATTGGATTGAGATTGTAGGAACTTGGTTCCGCTCTCCGAGTGTAGGAGTTTTCCACTCTGAGTTTGTAGCAAGGTGTTTCTTCCGAGTTGTAGATCCAGTGGATTGGATTGAGATTGTAGGAACTTGTTTCCGAGGGTAGGATTGATTTTCTATCCGAGATAGTGGAGTAGCCGAGTCTAGCTTATTGCTAGATCGGTGAGGGAAAGTGGATGTACCCAAGATCGGGGAACCACTATAAATCTTGTCTCGTCTGTGATATTTTAGTAGATAGATCTGTGCTGTGTTCTAAGATTTTTTATTCCACAAAAGATGCACAACTCACCTATTCACCCCCCTCTATGTGATTTAGGTTAACAACTATTATCTAACAGTGTGTGTCCGGCTAAGTGACCATTTCGCCCGTGTTTTTAGGTAGATTGACCACAAGTGGTTAATAAAGGTTATGGATTTTCTTTCTTTTGATTTAGTCATGTTCGTCACCTTATTGCATTGTGCATATGGTGTGTTTGCAATGTACGTGACGATTCACGTAAGTGTTCTTTTCCTGTTTGATACTTACTTCGTACTTTATGCCAGTATTTTTGGTCTTGGGTTGGTACCCCTTATGACCTTTGTTTACTTTTGCTTAATTTTCTGACACCATTTGTACCTACTTGCTGAGGCGTTCTATTTTTTTTTGGAATGCCTTAGGTTCAGATTCGTAGTAGGTAGTGGAGCTGTTTTGGACTCTCTTAGCGTCAGTGTCAGTGGTGGTTTTTGCACCTCGCTGTAGCGAGGTAATTGTCGTTCAGTTTTTCTTTTTCCTAGTTCAAACATACTGTTTTACTGTGGGTTCGTGTCAGATTGTTGGTGCCCACAGAGTTGTTGATTTTGCCACTTGCTAGCTGATGTGGTTTTCTTCTTCTTTGATTTGGATTACTTGCTCTCTGGGATGATTTATTGCTAGGACTAAATGTTAGATATTTTTAAGCTTATAAAAACTTATTATTAGTAAAGCATCCATGCAACTTCTTTTAAAACTAAGTCACTATTTTCCTGGTTGCGTAAAGATTTTTTCTCATACTAATTATAAATCTAGAGTCTGCTTAGCATGAGTTGTTCCTCGGGGACATTTATACTCATGTAGGATGTTAGAGTCAATTTAAAACAAGTATCTTCCGCAAGCGTATAAATTATATTTTTGAATCGTGGACTAGATGATCTACTAAGCCGGGTGATACTGCTACCTTCTTAATTTAAACTGGATTTCACTCATAATAACTTATGTTTTCTTTTAAACTGTAGAGTTTGGAGTCTTGCCTAAGCGTCTGCAGTTATCCCTGCACGGTGTGGCACCAAAGCGTGTATTTTCCCATACTCTGATATAATTAAATTGTTGGGAAAATGCGGGTTGTGACAACATGGGTCCACACATGCCCGTATTGTTGACCTTGTTTGACTAGCATACTACTTCCCCATCAGTCTGACCACACATCATTTCAAGACCCGTGTACTGCGCGGTTATTGATTAGTGAACACGGGTCCACACATGCCCATGTCGCAGCCCGTGTTCGACATATTATATAAGGACATGTGCTACCTGTAGTCATCTTCCTCCTCTCCAATCCCTAGTTAAAACCCTAGTTTCCAACACCCCTTCACGCCACGAACTCAGTTGGGAATTTTTGCCTTCAAACTTCGCGGATCCGTCTCCTCTTATCTTGATCTATATTCCTAGGTAAAATTTCTTTCATTTTCTTGTTTTTCAATTCCTATTTTTTTTTTCATTTCTCTTCTTATTCTTCTTCATTCTCTTCTCATTCTCATTCTTCTAAATTTTATTCGTTCAACTTATCTACAGATCATGTCGACGGGATGATCGCAAGGGGGACATCGTCATCGTCCGAATCTCAGAGCGTTATCTATAGAAGGGCGTGACAATGCTACTCACCTAGAGTTTACGGATCCGGCACATGTTAATCATATTAATCGCCTCTAATCCAAGAAATTTCAGGATATTCGTACTATCGATAGGAGCATTTTAGAGGAGATCCATTTGGATGATGAAGTACGAGAGTTATTTTCTATAGGGGGTGGGCATAATTTTTTAATATTGATGAGTTGAGGTTTAAGGAACTTACGTTAGAGTTTATGTCATCTTTTTACCTCAATCTCAGGCCAACATTCACCGAGACGACCAACACACGGGAAGGGATTATTTCGTTTCGAGATGCGGGCACCACCTATACTCTTTCTCTTATCCTGTTCACCCAGTATTTAGGGGTGTATGAGGACTCTTTCCTCTATAGTTCTGTATATTCCGACCTTCACCTTGATCTCCCCTCTCGTGACCATGCCACCAATATCTGGTCTCGGCTTGCTTTCGATCTGTCCCCATATGAGGCCAAGAGGTCTAAGGCCTCTAAGTTATATTCTCCTGCTCTTCATTACATCCATCATCTACTGAGCCAAACTTTTAGTGCCCGAGACAAAAGCTCTGGTGTAGTGAGTAGACAGGATATTATTTACCTCTATAGCATGTCTTCGTGATACCACAATCACTTGGGATATTTGTTAGCACATTTTATTCTTCATCATGACGACAATTCTCGTATTGGGTCTATCTGTGTAGCACCCTACATCACACGTTTAGCGAAGAACGTGAATATCTTTGGTTCCCTTTCCTCGATGACAGTAGTAGCGAGGACAGTTCCTATCAGTATGGCTACTCTTCGATCCCTCTGCCTCGTCACTACACGTCTGGGTCAGGGTGGACTTGTTTATTCTATTGCGAGGTGCGGACCTCAGCTTGATTCAAATTCCGACGATGATGACCATGACCTCGACATGCCTCTGATTCCTCCATCCCAGTCTACTCATCATTATGGAGAGTCTTCTGCCCCTCCTCCTCGATCGCACTCTCAGTTTTCACGTGATTTCCATCACATTTATGAGTCCAAGATCTCACCGCGCTTACAGCGTATAGAGGAATCACAGTAGTGGACAGAGGCCATCATAGCTCAGATCAGGGATCACTTGAAGATCTCTCATCCATGACCGACAGCTCCCTCCCGCACCCCACCTCCCCGATGATCCTTCAGATTCTGCCGACCCAACTGTTTATTTTTGATTTCTCTGTAGTATCTTATATTTGGATATATATCATCACATATTATATGCCTTCACTTTTGCTCATGTTGTGCTTCTCATGCTCTTCTATTTTATTGATGCTCAGTTCTTTACATATTGTTTTATTTGCATTATCAGTTCTTTACGTTGCATTGAGGACACTGCAAATTTTAAGTCTGGGAGTGGATATTCTTAAATTCTAATATTTAACTACTGGACATGATTACATTTGTTAAGAAACAGTCCAAAATAAAAAAAATTCTAATAATTATTTTTTACTAAATATTGTTAACCCCCCCCCAATAAAATTATTTTGCTTCTTTATAAGCTTTCATTAATTCACTCACTTGAGATTATAACTAGCTAATTTGCTTTGGCAAGCTGATTAAAATGAATTAAAGTCGACTCATTGAGTGTATAAATTTATTGTTAGTAATTATGTATAGATATTAATTAGCTTAATTTTTTCTATATAACTTATTTTAAAGATTAGTCCTCTATATTGTTAACTAATAATCACTCTATTTTAGAAAATATAATTATCTATAATAAAGTGAGTCGAAGAGTGTAATATTTTGATAGTTTTGTATTAGAGAATCAAAATGAAGAATACTCTTTGTTGGTGTCTAGAACTTACCCCTAGCTATCCTCAAAACATTCGCATAAGTTAATTAGTTGGGGAGAAAATGACTTAGGCCTCCCATTGGATAGCTTGAGCCTTGCAAGCCCAAAACCCTGAACATTATACCCTTGCACACCCAATTTGGACCTAATCCCTATTTATTTCGATACACCACAACTAAAATTCACCAAGGATAAAAATGTTTACCTATTAGCACATCTATCATTGAGTTTACACCTTTCGCTATGTGAATTACAAAATTTAGCCAGATGGTGTAAAGCACTTTGATAAGCTATTTATTGGTGAATAAAAATAGAGAAAAAATATGACTATGTATCAAAAGAAAGAAGAAGAAAAACAAAGGATTGAAGAAATAAAAAATAATACAAAAAAGGGAAGTATAATAATTGTGAAGTCTGGGGGTGCTTTTATAATATTGATGTATATTTGGGTAATTACATAGCAAGAGGCTCAATCGTGATCTAGGTGTGATAAGAACCATCGAGCTTATCTTTGATTACCCCACCTATAATCTTTTATCGTAAGCCAAAAAGTTACATCCTAATATAAGTCCTAAGGATCCAACCTTGCTAATCCTAGCTAGTGTCGTGGAGAGGGTGTGAAAAGGCAAGCTTATTGCTATAAATATTGATACTTATAACTTTTGAAACACTAATGCCTACACTATTAAGATTTTTATTTTCTCCTCACATTTATTATGGATGATTGTAATTTTATTTCTAGGAAAAAGTGAATGATAGTTAAGACATATATGGGAGGAATTTTAAGATAAAGTTGTATTTTGAAAAGTCTGCTATACTATTTCCTATGAAATTACAATATCAAATTTCTCTTTGAATTCATAGCAACCAGCTTGCAGAAGAAAAATTAATTATTGGTAATCCAAATGCTTGAATTCGTTTGCATAGGGACAAGCAAACACTTAAGTCTGGGGGTATTTGATGAGTACAATTATATAAGTCCTTTTTACTATCATATTTGTAATCATGTCCACTATTTTGTACCTCTATTCGTTATAATTGAACAAAAATAGTTAAGAATTTGAATTATCATGAATACAAGAGCACAATATAGATTTTGCTTTATTTTCTTTATTAAGTTATTTATTTATTTATTCATTAATCTTCTTAATGCAGGTATTGCAAGTCCTTGGAAATAAAAGTATTTGAGCAAACAGAGTTGTTCACGGATCCAACATGACTGATTGTAAAGGTCTTGGATTGGGTGCACACGGGTTGGGACAAGCCCATGTCACTACCCATGTCCTTCTCTAGAAAGATCACAAAGCTTGGAATAAAAGGCTTAAAAATTTACAAGAGCACCACACGGGTAGGGACACGCCCGTGTCACTACCTGTGTCCTTATCGGGAAGAATCAAAGGTCTGATGTCAGACCATCCCGTGTGTAGAGCCATGAAGAACACACGGCAATGTTACCAGCCGTGTCAAATGACATGGCTCACGACCAGGCATACCTTTTCATACCTAACTGCCCGGACGGACCATTTCATACCCTACACGGCATGTGACACGACCGTGTTGGAACCCGTGTTCGAACGCTATTTGCAAGAAGACTATAAAAACATGCACAAAAAATAGAAAGGGGAATTTTTTGGATTCAAGGACTTGGAGAATTTCTGGAGGACGAAAGTAGAGCACTCAAGCGAAGGGGAAGTCGAAGGAGATAATCCGTATGGTTTTAATTTTTATGTATCTCTTTTCATTTCCCCCTTCTCTTAGTGGATCTAAACTTTATTTTACATTTCTCACGAGACTTGTTTTTCTGAACCGATTTAGTAATCATGTATGTTGATTTTCATTTCGGATTTGTGGTATTTTATTCGTATGTGTGGTTTCAAACAAAGAGATTGATCATAGAGTTGAAGTTAGTATTTGTTTATATGAATCCCAAACTTCTAGATTGAGAAATTGGAAGGTTGTGATGATGATTTATAATTTCATTCTCTGGTGTTCTTTCTCTTTATATTTAAAATTTCCTGATCTAGAGATATGTTGTTTGGAGAATGGTAATATGGATAATGATATTCATGGTATCTTAGAGATATGATTTCATGAATTTTTGTATTAGATAGGGTTACTTTATATTAATGCAAATTTAAGTGTTGTGAATTGTCTGAGAGAAAATTTACTCAACTTAAGTTTAGGTATTGAATTGCTCGAGAGAGAATTCAATAAAGATTGAACCCTTACAATACAATGAATTTGATAATATTGTTAATACATGGTTACATAGAATTGAATTAATGAGTGAATATTCTCATGTGATTACTCTTAGACTATCTGCTTTTTACCATCCTTAATTCTTCAATGTCACTTTATCCAAGTAGTCCTAGTATTGTTATTTTAGAGTAACAACCAAGTTTAAATATAGGTACTATAATAGAGTGAGAGTGAGTACGAGTACTTGAAAAGAACCTGAGGAATACGACACGAGATGTAGATTTCTCCTATACTATGATTGATAGGTGCACTTGCCTGAGATTAAAATCAATTTAGCTTATACCTATCTATATAGTTTATACTAGAGTAGAAAAGAATCGCATCAACCACCACCTCAGTGTCGGCTTATGAATAAAACACCTGGTGGATTTTTATGGATTGTTTGGTTGTGTTGGAAAGATGGCCACCGCCCTAGTGCCTTTTTGAATTGTTTGGTCTGATGGTTTGTGTTTGACAAGTGGTCGCCGCCTTAGTACCTTGTTTTCTTTTATCGGTATTAATGATTCATGCTTTTTAACTGATTAGTCTCTTTATATATATATATATACATATGCTTGTAAGCTTATCCTTACAGATGTTAATGAAGCATAGGTTTATATCGCACTTGGTGCAACTTTACATATTTAACCCCTTTAAATTCTTCATTGCTTATTGAGATTTGATTTAGGTGTTGTGGTCTGACATCTAATCTATTTTGGTTGGTAATACTCTTAACGGTTATAACTATTTGATTTTGATCTTTGATGCCAGTTGTATTTATTTTGTTGTGATGAGGCATTCTTTTCTTTTGAATGCCTCAGGCCTGGAACAGTAGCGGTTTGAGCCGCTAGAGTCGATGGTCTCAGGTGTTCTGTAGTAGTAGCAGTGGTTCTTCACTCACCTCCGTGAGGTAGTTTTGTTGTTCTTATTTTAGTTCAGACATACACTTTGTTATGTGGGTTCACGTCAGGTTGTTGACACTCACAATGAATTATTGTAGAAGTTAGATTATTTGCTAGCTATTATGCTATTAGTTGGATTATTGTACCAACTTGCTCTCTGGGATGGTTTTATTTTAGGTTACATGTTAGTTATTTTCAAAGTATAAAAAGATCAATATTTTTTATCTCGTACTCATATCATTTCTTTAAATCAAATGTCACTCTACTTTACGAATGTAAAAGCTCTTTTAGTACTTATATTAAATCTAGAGAGATGCATATCATGAGTTGTCCTTTTGAATTTTCATGCTCTTATATGAAAATAATTGAACTAAATAAATTAATTTACACTACGTATATATACATATATTTTCACCCGTGGACTAGTTGATCCACTGAGCTGAGGGATGCGACCATTAACACTTAAACTCAAACTATATTTTCATCATAACAAACTTGAAAACTTCATGAAAAGTATTAGGAGTAGGTTCTTGTCCGAGCGTCTACAGTTGTCCCTGTACGGCGTGACAGTCATGGTCGCGGGCACATTCACTCAAGTGGACACCCCCCCCCCCCGACATCATAATTTATGGAGCGCGTATATGAAAGTCGTCTAGGTCAATTTTTTAGTAATTAATTTGTGTGAATTAATTAATATTAATTAATTAGGAAAATTATTTTGTATTTCCTTATTTGGTTTCCCTCCCGCATCTATGTAAGGGGGAGGGGTTTATGGGTGAAAGTATCTTGGATGAATGAATTTATATGGTTTATCCCTAAGTGTTTCTTCTCAACCTTTGCCTCCTCCTCTCTCCATCGCCTCCACTGGCCCTCTCTCGCCTGATTCCTCTATGGATAATCATATCAAAATTCAATGAAAAAAGTAATACTTTAAAATGGAAATCAATAGAATATGGAAAAATCAATAAATAATCAATAAAAGAAGAATGATAAGCAAGATTAAAGTAACATCGGTGAGATATCTTAAATTCAAGCACAAGACCCAACAGTCGAAATCACCTCCAAGGTTCTGCTCAAAATCTCTAAGGAAGTGTCATAGCTCTGTAAAAAATTATGAAAACGGGAAGGTCGCAGGAACACTCAAACAATCAAATCAATAAAACCAGTAGTAGATAGAAGAATAAGAGTCACAATTGAAATATCAATCTACTTTATAATGCGAGACATTCATTGTGATACATGATATCTCAATGCACCCGTTGGAGATCACAAAAAATAGACAAGTACAAAAACAGGAAGATAGAACTCTGTAACCGTCCAAGCTGCCAATCCGCGAAGGCTAACCATCAAGTTGGCCAGACGACACCCTTAGCCGCATGAACTGTTGCTTATTTACTGATGAAATGAACAACCATATCCGCAACTTTTGGTCGCCTAACCGCGAGGTCGCCTGATCGCTCAAATCACCACAAACACTTGAACTAGAACTAAGCTGTCGCCTAACCGCAACTCCTGGTCGCCAGCCACCAAGGTCGCCTCACTGCTAAGTTGAGCGAACAACTTATTGAACTGCTACTCAATCTTCCAAAGGCGAACTAACTTATACAAGCTAGAAAATGCCAAGGAAGTAGACCGCCTAGTCGCAAAGCTGTGACCTACTACTAACTGTCGCCGACAGCTACAAGCTATTTGCAATGCCTTTAGAACCAGTTTCCTGGCTGTTAAGCACTAGCCGCACAATCAGCAAACATAGCAATAACCGGTCACTAACCCTTGTCGCGCGGTTAGAAAAACTTAACCGTCGAGTATAACATAAGCTATTGTTCTTACAAATCATGTTATTTATGATGAGGCCAACACCAACATTTATAGCTGGAAGGCGGATGGTGTCAATGCCTACGGGAGAGAGAAAGTGTTAGTGATGTGACAGCTACCAGCACCAGTCCGCTCACTATGCGGACTGCCAACTGAGACCATGCGCAATAAAATTTAATAGTCCATACAACTATGCGGACAATATCCTTAGTCGGCATGCACTTAAGAAGTCGTGTCGATTGCCATGCGACTAGAAGACAAACCACAATAAGCAGTGGTCTGTCGATCTTTGCGGTCTCCAAAAGCTAACTGCATAGTTACCATTCTAGGGTTGCTTCTAAGACATATTACAAGAAGAGGCCGAAGAATAGCATATCCGCTAGAACCTATACGCGCTACCCGCTTGGTCCCTGCAGTCTATGCAGTCTACACACCTCTGACCTCCCACTTTGACTTCAACCATTTTAACAAACCCCCATGAAGTGGGAAGTGGAAGTCAAACAAGCTATCCATGTAACCGCACAAATGGTCTCTTCAACAATGACTTTGTGAAAATGTCAGTGGCATTATCCTAGCTCTGTACATATTTTTGCCATTAGAGATCCCTCCAATACCTTCTCCCAAATGAAATGATGCTCAATCTCAATATGTTTTGTCTGTGCATGACAAATTGGATTAGTCACCAGCTTGAGAGCACTCTCGTTGGCATAGTGTACCAGAGTAGGATCTCGCAACTCTTCATAGATGTCCACCAATCTCCTTATCCAAATGGCTTTCTGAGCTGCCAAGGCCGACACCTTGTATTCCGCTTGAGTGCTGGAGACAGACATAGAATCCTATTTTTTGTACAATATAAGATAGTTGTCGATCAGCACAAGAATACGTAACCAGACGTCGACTTCCGATCGTTGGTATCTCCCCCAAAATTAATATCTGTGTAACCGTGCATGCTGAATAGCATGCCCCTCTTATAAAAGAGACTCATATCTGAGGTGGACTTCACATATTTCAAGATGCTCTTTGTATGATGAAACTAAAATTCTTTGTGTTTAGTTCATTGTTATTGTTTAAAATCATCCACACAATCTAAATTGTGATTGTTTGTAATTTTTAAGTACAATTCCTAACATCCATATGTCATTATTTTGGGATCTGTATCATTTAAAAAATTATAATTTAATGATGTCACCTGAAACTAGATAAAATTAGGAATGAATCTATTAGAGATACGATAGAAGTAGCAATAATTGCAGAAAGGTTTCTGTGGCTCCTGCATATACATACTTACATGTCCTACAACATTAGCATTATCCGGCCTCGTAATCATTATATATATCAGGCTCCCAACCAAAGCGTGAAAACCACGGGATCTGGAAGAACCCTTCCCTCAGCACGTCCAAGTTTCAGATGGACTTCCAGTGGAATGAAGCTATTTTTCCCTCCTACATGTCAAACCGCTTCACGATCCGCTCTGCATACCCTTTCTGGGAAACGAGCACACCACTCTTTTTGCTCTCTACTTTGAGTCCCATGAAATGGTGGAGCTTCCCAAGTTCCTTCATCCGAATTGAATAGATAGCTCTGCACTAATCCTATCTACCTCCTCTTCGAAGTTCCCTATGATGATTATATCATCAGCATAAAGCAGCACCAAGACTGAAGCTCCCCCCACCCCCTCTTCTTTACGAATAGGCTTTAATCATAAATAGAATCAGAAGTAAAGTATCTGCAGAACTAGAGGTATTCTACTATCTTTATGCACCACACCTGAGATGCTTGTTTCAAGTCATAGAGTGTCTTCTTGAGTTTACAAACATGTCTTCGTTTTTTTTCAGAGACATAACCAGGTGGCTGAACCAAAAAGATATCCTTGTCAATCTCTCTGTAAGTAAATGTGTTCTTTACGTCAAGCTGCCAAATCATTCATCCTTGTCAAGCTGTAAAGGAAATCACCACACGCACTAAAGACATTTTTGCCAATGGACTGAACGTCTCCTCGTAATGTTCTTAGTACTACTAGGAGAACCCCCGAGCTACAAGGAGAGTCTTGTACCGCTTGATACTATCGTCAGCCTTCTTTTGAGTTTATAAACCCACTTGCAGATAGTAGGAGTCATGTCATTGAAATTGGACAATAGATCCCAAGTCTCATTCATCTTAAGGGTGGTCATCTTCTCATTCATGACATCTTCCCACTCCTTAATCTCAGTGGCATTCTCAAAGAATGACGGCTCCCGCTCGTCCATAGGACCTATAAAGAAACATGAGATTAAGTTCACCTTGTTCCCATCTTTATACCGATGAAAGTGTTCAGTTGTCTACCTAAATCACCTAGATGGGGGTGAATAGGTGAGATGTGCGTCTTTTTGCGGAATAAAAATTTAATATCTAAGCACAGAACTATCTACCAATCAATCACATATGACAAAATATTTATAGTGGTTCCCCAACCTTGGGTACATCCACTTTCCCTCACCGATCTAGCAATACACTAGACTCGGCTACTCCACTATCTCTGATTGAAAACCAATCCTACACCTCAGAATAAAGTTCCTACAATCGAGATCCACAAAACGGATCTACACTCGGAAGGTAAAACTTCCTACAATCTCGGAGATAAAGGCTCCAACACTCGAAGAGAATTCTCCTACAAGAATGAAATAGAAAGTATGTAGAAATACAAACAGTAACACTATCTCAGATCTGCAAACAATTGGCATGGATCTTCCTCTTTTAAACTTTGCGGCTTTATCAGAGAGGTTGAAGAAGATTCTCGGCAAAGGCTAGATCTGAACTTTCTTGGCTTCACACGATCGGATAGATGATGAAGAATTGAACGACTTTCTCGATCTGTGAATCTTCTTGATCTGAATCCTCTGAAATCGAAAACCCTAGCCGGATGTGAACGATGAAGATTGGTGGCGGCGGCTTTCGTTGTTAGAGAGAGAAAGAGATTCAGAGAGAACTTAGAATAATATTGACTGCAAAAACTACTTAGGGTTTGTCAGTTTGACAAGACCTTATATAGGATCTTCAATAACAATCATAATTATTCTTAATGAGGTGCACGTGGACCAATCACGTCGAGGTTGATTAAGAATTCTGTCAATTCTGGACTTAACGAATTTCTGAAAAAGTGAAACTGATATAGTCGAGTGAAGATAAAGCTACTCGAGTACTATATAGGACTACTCGAGTGAATCAGAAGAAAACTTACTCGAGTAAAGACTTGGAGAAAATCTGAAATGAAGCTACTCAAGTACAAAGAGACTTACTCGAGTGCTTAAAATAGTCACACGAGAAGTGGAGTTGGACTACTCGAGTACAATAAGTACTACTCGAGAGAAAAGAAATTGACTACTAGAGAGGTAGAGGAACTACACGAGTCAGGGACTTAGAATAATTTCTGGAATAGAATTCTGGGCTATTCGAGTAGTGAAACTAAACTACTCGAGAGAATAAGAACTACTCGAGTATGTAGAATTTGTTACTCGAGTAATGGACTTAGAAAAATTTTGAGGGAAGAGAATCTTATTACTCGAGTATTAACTCTGGACTACTCGAGTGATGGATGAACTACTCGAGTACATAAATTGACTACTCGAGTGAGGAAAAATTACACGATATCCAGACTTTTGTAACTCGAGATAGAAGTCTAAACTACTCGAGTACTTTTATGACTGCTCGAGTAATTTACTTAGAAAACTTCTAGAGAAGAAATTCTGTTAACTCGAGAATGAGAAGGAATCCACTCGAGTAGTTGACTTAGCTACTCGAGAGCTACAAATTGACTACTCAAGATCTAACTTCCTCACTCGAGTACAAAGATTCTCACTCGAGTATAGACTAAGTATTTCACTCGAGTATGTACTGATCTACTCGAGTAAAGTACTTAGTAAAATTCTTTAAACAGAATTCTCTTCTTCTTTGGTGAATACAACAACAAGTCTTCTTCTAATTAGTCCTAGTGCATGAATATAAAGTGTATCCCAATAGAGAGGCTACACATGAGTCAACACAATGGATCACACAATGAGGGATTACATTGTATGGTCCTGTGTTTGGTGACCCATTGTAAACAGACAGTGGTCTACACTTGGCATTAGAGTCCTGCACACACATAACTTAAACAAAGCATCAAATACAACTTAATTCATCTTAGTTCAAGGGTGACTTCATCAAATCTGGGTTAATGTGGATATAATACCCAACAATCTCCCCCTATTTGTAAAAGTCATAACCTTTTACACTAAGGTGAATTATAGAGACATATAAAGAACTAAATATGCAAATAGATAAAGCAGCGTAATCAAGCATAAGAATATAATCAAGATTATATGATCAAAGTTTAGAATTATATAAATGTGATTTTCCAAAATATCATTTCTACAAAAATCATTCCCACACTCTCATAATCCTTGTAGCTTAGACTTGGTGGTGCTGCCTATCTTGCTTCTCTTGTTGTCTCCTTTGGTAGCTGAATGGCTTGTGATAGTAATTTGGAGGTCTTGGAGGAGCAGCAAGGTTGTTCCTTCCAAATTCTCTCTGTCATACAGTCTCCTCTTAGTCATAGACTTTTCATATAATTCCCATTCCTGGGAGCTGTAATGAATATTCCTGCTTTCATGGAAGTCCATAACAATTTTGAGAGTATCCAAAATGAGGGACTTAGAAGTAGGAGACCAGATCTCTGCAAACTCTGGAGCTTTTATCTTTTCTGAATCAGGAACTGGGATTGACCTGCTGGCAGAGGCACCATCACCATATTTTCTCTTCTTCTTTGAAGTATGGATTTCTAGAGGGGCCTAGAGAAGGATATCTGTAGGGTCATCCTCCCAAAGTTAAGCATATGAATCAGGAGGAGGACCTTCATGGCCTTCAGATCTAAGAGTGAAGGAAGGCTGTTGAGCTTGAACAGGAGCAGCAGCAGCTAAGGGGTTAAGATGGCGAGGAATGATATTTGGATCAACAGAAAACTCAGGAAGGATTTGATTATGCATCCAGAAAGCAGTGTCATATGTATGGAATTTGACACATTGAATTTGTCCTAAAACATCATCATGGATCTCTTTCATTTTTGCTTCCCAGAGCTCTTGCTTGAGTGCATCTGATTTCTCAAGGTATTCTTTCATTAAACTCTCCCCCTTTCTGACTTCTACAGTCATTTTATTGATGGCATCATCATTGAAGATTCCAACTTTTTCACAAATCTTCATCTTTGTAGCTTCAACTCTTTTATCCAATTCTATCTAATTACCTGCAAGAGTCATACCTTGCTCCATAACTTGACTAACACTAGTAATATTGTGATCTAGAGCCTTTCCACCAATTTGGAAAAGGTGTGTGAGCTGATCTGTATTATGCTGGATCTCTGCAAATCCCCTGCTTATTTCAGTATCTAGAGCAGTGACTTTGTCAGTAACAGCCCTGAGTGAAGTATCAAAGTAGGTTCTTTGTTCTTGAAGTAGAAGGACAACTTGATTCATCAGATCACTGGAAGGAGCAGCAGCAGGAGGGGCAACAGAAGAGGGAATTGGAGGAGGAGGAGCAACCTATGGAGCTATCTCTTTAATTACTATAGAGCTCTCAGCTCTGGTAGTATGAATCTGGGCATCCCCTTCATCAGTGAGCATGGGGATGGTGAAGTCCAAATTTCTTAACGGAGCTTCAGCTGGTTCAGGATTTTTCTCTTTCACATCTGAAATGAAAATGATGTCATCCTGCTCTTGAGTTGCAGCAGGAGACTATGGAGTGGGGGATGGAGTGTGTGATGGAGATTGTACTAGAGTGGGTTGCTTGGGAACTTCATCAGTTGGTACTTTTAGAAGAGGGGGAAGGGGTTTATCTGCAGTTAGCTCATCAATCATTTCAGTAATTGCAACCTCAGTTGACAGTAGGGTTTCTTGAAGTTGTACTTCAGAAGGAATCTCTTCTGAAGTCTGAGGTGGAGGAGGAGTAACTGTTGGAGGTGTAGGTATCCTTGCTGGAATAGAGGGAGCAGGCTCCCCCTCAATAGATACACTAGAGTAGCTGACAATCTGATGTGGAGAGGGAGATGGGGTCCTGTCCTTTGTGCCTGGAATCTCTTGAACCTTGGAAGCCTGAGTTGGATTCTGCAGTTTCAACTCCCATTTTTGAATGGAAGATATAGAAACTTTCTTCATGTGGTGAAGAATACCCCCTTTTGAAAAGTTGAAGACTTCATGGTTAATTTCATGGAGGAGGAGAGAAATTATCCTGGCATAATTTGGAGCTTTAATACTCTCTTTATTCTTGTCCAAGATCATCATCCCAAATTGAAATTCCTTCCTATAGACTATTGCTTGCGTGATATCAAAGAAAGAGAGAGATATATCTCTTATGGAGCTAGTTTTGCAAAGATGAATTTTTCTAATTATATCTACTAACAACTTCCATTCATCATTCATGTCAGATCTTTTGATGTATTGTGCATCTGGTGAAACACCATAGAATATACATGTCCTGTCAGATTCATCAGGCCCTAAGTCATCCTCTTCATCAATAATAAGCAGTCGAAGAAGTTGAGAATTAGAGGTTTTGGTAAGTTTAATTTTGATTCCTTTAACCTTGGATTTTAGTACGGTTCCATGTCTCTTGACCTTGGCATTTTTGAAGAACTTTGCAACATCTGGAAACAGAATTTTACATGGCTCTTGAAGAATGAAGGTAAGGCCGGCAGTGTCGAGAAGTATCAGAAGATTCCTGAAGTCATCTGAAATTTCGGCTATACCGGCGACAATCAGTTCAGAATAGGTGCCAATATTTTAGGAAGAGGCAGTGATCCAGAAAGTCATGGAAAAACTGCGGTGGGGAGGAAGATGACGCGGCTCTGCAACTTCTTGGCGGAAGATGAAACGACTGTCGGCTTACTCGAGAGAGAAAATGATTTCATGTAGAAAATGATTTTGGAATTTCCGATTTATATAACCCTAGGTTTATGTCTAATTAAGAGATAATTGATGGAATCATACCTTAGAAGTGACGGCATAAGCCTCGGGTTGCGAATAAGGAAATTTGAATCAAGGAGAAAAAGTTGGCTGACAGATACTCGAGAGACTTGATATTACTCGAGTAAAAATATTGAGATACTCGAGTAGATATGGCTGGAAGTACTCGAGTATATGTCTGCAAGTACTCGAGTAGATAGGTTGAAGTACTCGAGTAATTATGCTGAAGTACTCGAGAGACTTTTTATTACTCGTGTAAGGGATTCTGCTACTCGAGTAAGTCATTCTGCCACTCGAGTAGGTACTCGAGTGGCTTATAGGTTACTCGAGTGGCTTATAGGTTACTCGAGTAGGTCAAGTGAATTACTTGAGTAGGTAATTTTCTTACTCATGTACTTTACTTCTTACTCGAGTCAAAAAGTTAGAAATTTGTAGAACTCCAACTTTTGACTGATTCTTGATCTCTGAGCCTTCTTGTGAGTCCATCTTCTCTAATCCTCTTTATTAAGCAATCCAATTTCTCTTTTGAAGAACGAGAACTTGGTCTCGTCCAGCAGCTTCATGAAAATGTCTGCAACTTGCCTGTCTGTAGAGACATATTGTAGATCTATGTCCCCATGCTCTATATGCTCCTGGATGAATTGATACCTCAGCTCTATATGCTTTGTCCGTCTCTACGAGACTGGGTTGTTGGCTATTGCAATTGCGCTGGAAGAGTCGCAAAATAATGGAATGTTATGGAACTTCATGTTGTAATCTTCAAATTGATTCTTTATCCATAACAGCTATACACAGCAACTGCCTGCAGAGATATACTCTGACTCAGCTGTTGAGATTGCAACACAATTCTGCTTCTTGCTACTCCAGGAGATAAGCCTTCTTCCTAGGAATTGGCAAGTCCGGAAGTGCTTTTCCTGTCGTCTTTGCTTCCTGCAAAATCTGCATCTAAAAAACCTATTAGCTCGCTATCATTACTTCTTGGGTACCATAAGCCAAGATTTGGCGTACCTTTAAGATATCTCAAAATCCGCTTTGTAGCAGCGTAGTGAGATTCCTTAGAGTTCACCTGAAATCTAGCACATACACATGTTGAGAACATTATGTCAGGTCTAGTGGCATTAAGGTTGAGCAAGGATCCAATTATGGTTCTGTACTTGGTTTCATCAAAAGGTTTCCCTTTTTCATCCTTGTCCAGAGACATAGCTGAACCCATTGGAGTCCTCATCGAGGTTGCGTTCTCCATTCCAAATTTCTTAATTATCTCTTTGGTGAACTTGGTCTGCGAGATGAAAATTCCATCTTCAGATTGTTTCACCTGAAGCCCTAAAAAATACTTCAGCTCGCCTATACTGCTCATTTCAAACTTCCCTTGCATAAGTTTTGAAAACTTCTTGCAGAGGTTGTCGTCAGTATAGCCAAAAATAATGTCATCGACAAAGATTTGCACTAGCAAAATCTTGCCATTTATTTCCCTAAGAAATAATGTCATATCTATCTCTTCCCTTGTGAACTTGTTCTCAAGTAGAAAGCTAGACAGCGTCTCATACAAAGCTCGAGGAGCTTGTTTTAGACCATATGTAACGCCCCGAAAATCAAAAGAGCGACGAGAGGTGTTTTGGGCCAAATTTGGAATTTGGCAGGGGACACACGGCCTGGGACACGGGCGTGTCCCAGGGGGTGTCAGGCTTGAGTCGATGATTTGGCCATGAGGTCGACGAATTTTGGAGTCGACGATCGTTGAGCAGTGAACACGGCCAGAGACACGGGCGTGTCTCAGGGCGTGTCGAGCTCGTGTCAATGATCGACCCGGGAAGTCGACAATTTCGCTCGACGATGTGTCGAGACAGGGAACACGTCCTAGGACACGAGCGTGTCCAAGGCCGTGTCGGGTGGTCGACGATCTGCGCTCGACGAAGTGTCGAGACAGTGAACACGACCTGGAGCCCAGGCATGTTCGGGTATGACACAGGCGTTTCAAATAGGACACGGGCGTGTCCAAGACCCGTGTGAGTCTCGGGTTGGTGTTGGTCCTGTGTTGATGGGAGAACACGACCGGGAACATGGGTGTGTACTGGCTGACACGGGCATGTCAGGTCGAACACGGGCGTGTCAGATTCCCGTGTGTTTTTTGAGATGCATCGATTTTGACGGCGAAGGATGGACATGGCCCTGGATACGGGCGTGTCGTAGGCCGTGTTCGGCCCAGGTTTTACATATCAGCTACAGATCGTAGCCGTTCGTTTCCTTATTTTGGGATCCGACGGTAGGGGGTTGTTCCTACTGGGATATACCCGGGATTGGGCCTTTGAAACCCTCATTTCACTTGAGTGGTTCTCTTTCTAAGTCTAGAGAGAGGGGAGAGTAAAGGAGGAAGAAGAAGCCTAGATCCGGTCACCGACGAAGCTTCGGAGCTCCAAATCGCGAACCGACTTCGGTTCTACGGAGGCAAGGAGAGTGCGGTGCTTTTCATCCTCTTATATTTCCATGGCACAAAGGAAGAACGCTAGGGTAACGATTCTCTACTTGAGCATTTGAAGCTCTACTTTTTTTTTGCATAGGGAAGCCCGCTCTCGCGAGTTTGCGGTGAGTTTGAGGCGTTCCTTCGGGTAGACATGAATAGTCCCCATTATGTACATGTAGAGTCCGTAATCGAGAATGGATATAGGCATGATGTGTGAAGCCTACCCGGACAAGTTGGTCTGGATCGGTGATGTTGCATTGCATAAGTGGCCGGAGAAGACTCAGTGCGAATGTTTGTTTTTCGGGTTTTCTACGAGGTAGATTGCAACAAGGAGCCTTGGGGATTAACTCCAAGGTGCACCCAGAAAACTGGGCGGACGCGTGGTTCTGCCATCATGTGGGCCTGGTAGCCAACTTGAACATAACTGGGTTATGTGATGTATGTAAACTATTTGGGACTCTGGAATGTTTGACCCGCACATATGTTTTTAAATTAACGTTGCGGTGTGAGCAACGGGTCAGGCGGAACCGTACCCGCACTATGTCGTTCGGTTAAAGAGACCTAAAGTTACTCGGCACTTACCGTTGACATAGATGGATGGTCTTAGGCAGTCGCCAGAAAGACCAAATGCTCACGAGAGATTGTCGTCCAGGGGACGGTGGTGAGTCGGTGGGCTTAAACTGTGATCACCAAGACTGTGCCCTGAGAGCACGGGGCGTGTGGCCGTGCGTGCCAACGCCTGTGATATAATTTATTTATATACTGCTTGGTTATGCTAATAAAGTGCAGGGAAGGAGCATCGCCGCCCCGAATTGGGGCAGGATCGTTAAAATTTGGTCAGCTTTGCTGACCGTTGCTTTGGTTTGCCACTGTTGCGGTGGATTGTGCTTGCAGGTGCTGCGGAGCCGAGCGGTAAATATCGGGCTAAAGCACAAGTTACTGAGCTGGCCTCGAAGGCCTAATTTTGAGTGTTTTCTTTTATTCATGTATGGCCGGCCTGCGTGCCGAGTTTTGAAGACATGTAATTTGACGAAAACAATTGTAGGGCCATAAGGCCAGTGCTTGTGTATTTGCACTTCATTCCTTTTGGAGTGTTAGTGGACATTCATGCTAGTGTTGGGTTCTTTAATAATGCAACAATTTTAATTTCTTCTGATAGAATGCTCTTGTATTACGTTTGATTGGTTGGATGGTTTCCATTAAGTAAACACCCGGTCTGTCTGTGGTATATGGTGTCGGGCCCCGGCCGCACCTACTGCTATATGCTATGCGACGAATATGGGGTGTTATAATTTGGTATCAGACTAGTGGTTTCGGTCAGGCTTAAAATGAATTCGTGGACGAATTATTTTAAGGGGTGGAGACCACATGTGTGTGCGTCATCAGCACATGTGTATGCGTCATCGTTAAAACAGTAAAAGAACCCATGAATGTCCACTTAGGAATGAAAATACACGTGTTTGAGGAACCTGTGTGTTCCTATAATTTCTTTTTGCAATTTTGAACGGTCGCTTAATGGTGTTTTGTACAACTATAGGTGACCAAAAGCTGTGCTGTGCCGCCAGAATGTCCGGTTTCTAAGGAGTATAGTGCACCCGGTGAGGTGTTTGAGACCCCTCCGTCTGAAACCGTAAGAAGGATCGTTGAAGCGGTGTTCGCTGTGACGAGTGCACAACATGGAAGAAATGTACAACCATGTACCCCTGTTGTGGCTTCAACGTCGAGTGCCGTGATGGAGCAGATGACTTTTGGTAGACCATCAGGGCAGCAGCAGAATATGCGTTTAGTACAGGGAGCGCACTCAGTTGACGAATATTTGCAAGCATTTCTTATAATAAGCCGCTACCCATGCTTTGAGTTGGAGAACGAGCAGGCTATAGTCGATAGATTTTATAATGGTCTGCGTGGCGAGCTGCGAATCCTACTGCTAGGACCAAAATTATTGGGATTCCGAGCCTTTGTGGAGTCGGCTAGATCTTTGGAAACAGACTTGAGGAAGACTCACCCGATGCCAGCGACCATGGTATCGAACTATGCAAGCCCCATAAGAGCTGCATCCGGCAAAATGCTGGAGAAGGGGGCTAGAGCATCGACTAACAAAGCTACTAAGAAAGTTATGCCAGGAACAGTTGAGGACTTTAGTGCAAAGGAAACGACGTTCAAAGTGCCGAACACCTCAAAGTCTGGATATCAAAGGTGGTATAAGAAGGCTAGGACTTTGGGTCTAGCCCCTCCTCTCGGTGCTTCGGTGGCATCTACAGTCCAAACCCCAGGCGCATGTTACAACTGTGGGGAGCCGGGGCATCATGCCCGTAGGTGCCGAAAGCCCGAGAGGAAGCACGCCGTCATGAGGATATGTATGGTTTAAAGATAGTTTAGCCTTAAATACTTGTCGCCCTTGTGCAGGTTAGCTTAGAACTACTTGTGCTAAGCTTTGTTCTGATTTTCGTTTATCTGGTGAGAGCACCATTCTTTTAGGGAACTTTGCATTCCTTAATTCAAGATATTTATTGCGCGTCGGAGTACCTCCTTCGGTGGTAAGAGACTAATTGGATGTGTTATGGTCCAATGGTGCTCAATGCGCGCGGATAAATTCTGCGGTGTTAAGATTTGCACTGGAAATCAAGAGTTCGATCTGCAAGCGTCGTTACTACTGTTGGTGGAGTTCGACGTTATATTTGGCATGGACTGGCTCTCGGAGCAGCAAGCCTATATTGATTGCGGTCGCAGGGAAGTCAAGTTGGGAGCAAGTCGTGAGACGACTTTTACGGGCTTGAAAGGGTCTAAGCAAGACATTGATGTCTGCTCTTCAGGTGGTGAAGGAGGTTCGTGCTGGTGCAGAGCTGTTCTTTACACTAGTGGAGGTTGCAAAGCCAAAGCCTACGTTGGATAGTATTTCAGTGGTAGCTGAGTACCCTGATGTGTTCCCCGCAGATCTTCCGGGAGCCCCGCCTCAACAGGAGATAGATTTCACTATTGAGCTAGTGCCAGGTGCGAAGCCTGTGTCACGATCTCTGTATCGGCTAGCGCCTAAGGAAATGGCGGAGTTGAAGGTGCAACTTCAAGAGTTGTTGGGGCAAGGGTTTGTGCGTCCAAGTTCATCGCCTTGGAGCGCACCGGTCCTCTTTGTAAAGAAGAAGGACGGGAGCTTGAGACTTTGTATTGATTATCAGGAGTTAAACAAGCTAACGGAAAAGAACAAGTACCCAATCCCAAGGATCAATGATCTTTTTGATCAGTTGGTAGGGTCTACGGTGTACTCTAAGTTGTATCTCAAGTCTGGTTACTATCAGCTGAGGATAAGGGAGAGTGATATCCCCAAAACAGCTTTTACTACGAGATACGGTCATTACGAGTTTACGGTCATGCCGTTTGGGCTGACTAATGCATCGTCAGTGTATATGGATTTGATGAACCAGACGTTCAGGGAGTACTTGGACCATTTTGTGATCGTCTTCATCGACGATATTTTGGTGTACTCGCAGAGTGAGGAAGATCACTACAGGTATCTTCATTTGGTATTGGAAACACTGAGGAGGAATCAACTATACGCCAAGTTCTCCAAATACGAGTTTTTGGTTGTCCTCAGTGGCGTTACTCGGTCATATAGTGAGTGGGGAAGGTATTGCAGTGGATCCAGCGAAGATTATTGCGATACAAGAGTGGCCTGAGCTTTCTACGGTAGCGGAAGTCCGGAGCTTTCTGGGGCTTGCCGGCTATTATAGGCGCCTCGTGGAGAACTTCTCGCGGATAGCGTTACCTCTCACTACGTTGACGAGGAAGGAGCAGAAGTTCGTTTGGACGCCGTAGTGTGCACGAGCTTTTGAAGAGTTGAAGTGTCGGTTGACCACGGTGCCTGTGCTGAGTTCGCCGAGTGGGACCGAAGGTTTTGAGAATTAAAGCGATGCTTCGGGCAGTGGTTTGGGTTGCGTGCTACTACAGCATGGAAGCGCTATAGTGTATGGCTCGAGACAGCTAAAATTGCACGAGAGAAATTATCCGGTCGATGACTTTGAGTTAGCAGCCGTGATATTTGCCTTGAAGCTGTGGAGGCACTACTTGTATGGAGTAAGGGTCGAAATCTATACCGATCATAAGAGACTGAAAGATTTGTTGGATCAGAAAGATCTGAACATGCGGCAGCATAGGTGGATGGAGTTCCTGGGGGACTATACAATCAAGATCCACTACGTGTCTGGTAAAGGCAATGCGGTTGCGGACGCGTTGAGTCGCCGGGCCCCAGCTCAAGCCAATTGGCTGTCGGTCCATGACGAGCGGTTGGTTCAGGAGTTAGAGGCGTTGGAGATCTTTTGCGTTGACAAGCAATCAAGTGTTGAAGCATTATTGAGTTGGACTGAAGTCCAATATGACCTAGCTGATCGGATTCGGCAGGCTTTGGATATGGATGTCCACATGAAGCAACACATGATAGAGGCTTTGGATGGGTCAAATTCCCAATTCATTGTGGAGGACGGATTACTTTGGAAAGACGGCCGTCTGTGCGTCCCAAGCGTGGGCAATTTGCGGGTCGATTTGTTGTACGAGAAACATCATACCAAGTACTCAATTCTCCCGGGGAGCACGAATATGTACTGAAAGATATGGTACCTAAACACCTAGAGGGGGGGTGAATAGGTGACCTAATCCTTTTCTAACTTTGTTGGCAGCCAAACAGTTATATCACAGATTTCTAACTACTTTTGCACAGCAAACAGCAATAACAAAACATACACAGCTAATCCACAGCACAATCACAGCACAACACACAGTGTTTTATAGTGGTTCCCCAAGATATGGGTACATCCACTTTCCCCCTTCGCCTATCTAGCAGTGTACTAGATTCGGCCAAACTTCTCCACTGTCTCAGAAAACAAATTGGTTCCTACACCTCAGGCCCAAAGCCTTACAACTCAGCTTTATCCCAAAGCCTACACTCAGCCAATCAAGGCCTACACTCAGCCAACCAAGGCCTACACTCAGCCAACAAGGCCTACACTCAGAGATCTCAATCTCCTACACTCAGGCTAACAAGCCCTACCCTCAGCCTTTATAAATACAGGCTTACAAATCACTCAGATCCAAAGGATCCTACAAGTTAAAATGTAATACAAATAATAACTCTACAACTCAGAATTAAAGGAGGGGAGTTGAGAGATTCTTGATGAGTTCTTGGAAGAACTCAGCTGGATTCACCCTGACTTAGCTTTCTTCAAAGCTTCTTGAGTAGAACTGAATAAGACTGAATCCTCTGCAGTTGTTCCTTGATCTCTGCCACTTAAGATCCAGAATTGAATCTGAATCCTTCTTCTCAGCCTAGTTCCAGAGGCTGATTTCTTGGATGGAGCCCTCTCTCTCCAACTTCTTAGATCTGCACTTGAACTGCTAGATCATCTTGTGTTGATACTCTTTGTACCACTTTAATAATTACTTCAACAAGGTGATCAACCTTAACAATAATCTGATCAACAACTTCAACAACAGTTTCTGTAAACTGTGGGTGCCTATTTATAGGCCTTCTTCATGGTAACCGGCTGGTCCGATTCATAACTGACTTCTGACATCTCTGACAGTTGCTGTAGATCGGCTGGAACGGCAGCTGTCAAGTCATCCAGTCACTTCTTGAAAATCTCTAACTGTCTGTAAGTGTCGAGACTTTCTGTCTTTATGTGTCGACACTTATAGTCCAAGTGTCGACACATGTTGTGTAAGTGTCGACACAAGTCTACAAGATGTCGACACAACTTCTTGTATGTCTCGACACAGATTCTTCTTCATGTGTCGACACTGAAATTGAGTGTCGACACAAGTACTTGTTCTTCTAGCTTTTGCTGAATTCTTCTAAGTGTCGACACATCTCCTTTGTGTCGACACAACTTCTTGTGTTGAATCTGTCAAGTGTCGACACTACTTCTTGGTGTCGACACATAGTCTTCTATGTTGATTCTTGTTGAGTGTCGACACATCTCCTTGTGTCGACACACTTTCTTCTTGTTGAGACTTCAGCTAAGTGTCGACACATTCCCTTAGTGTCGACACTTGTACTTAGAATATTTTTGTTGAACTTTCTGATCTTTGCTAAGTGTCGACACAGCTCCTTGTGTCGACACTTTCTTCAAGTGTAGAGTCTTTAGCTGAGTGTCGACACATTGTGCTGGGTGTCGACACTTACTTCATGTGTTGACTCTTCTGGTGTGTGTCGACACATTGTGCTGGGTGTCAACACTTACTTCATGTGTTGACTCTTCTGCTTAGTGTCGACACATTGTGTTGAGTGTCGACACTTATACTTAGTCTCTGCAGACTTTTGCTGAGTGTCGACACAGCTCCAAGTGTCGACACTTTCTGGTGTAGACACAGCTTCACTGGGTGTCGACACAGCTCCTTGTGTCGACACTTTCTGTCTGCACTTTTCTTCACTGAGTGTCGACACAGCTCCAAGTGTCGACACTTTCTGTCTGGTGTCGACTCTGCATCCAGGTGTCGACACAATGACTCCAAGTGTCGACACTGCTTGTCTGGGTGTCGACACAAGTCTTCTTGAGTGTCGACACTTTCCCTCTGGGTGTCGACACATGGACTTAGAAACTTTTTGCTTCAGTCCAGTACTTTCTTAACCTGCACAAGTAACTCAAACATACATCAAATACATTATGATGTATATCATTGAGTTGGGTGAGGCTTCTTCAAATCAGGTATATTTGACCAATGTACCCAACAATCTCCCCCTATTTGGAGAAGTCATAACCCTTAGTCAATGATATACACCATTCATAATTAAAAATTATAAAATGATGTAAAACAGATTATTTACAGCAGGGTAAACATAAACATGTAATAATTCACACATGTATACACATTCATCATTTCAGAACAGACAAGAAATAGACACATTCTCTGAACAATCATGAAATATATTTATCATATATTGTTCTAACATTTTTCTAATACATCTTCAATGTTTTACAAAAGTGTTTTACATTCAAAATATTACAACAATCTTCAAGTCAATTCTTAATCTATTTCTGGTCTGGTTCTTTGATAACTATACCTTTGCCAGGTTGGACTTAAGCTTTGACAGTGGCTTCAGCAGTTTTAGCAACAACAGGCTTCTTGCCTTTTAGATCTTTCTGTTTGAGTGCTTCTGCCTTGATCTTCTGTCTCTCAAAGTAATGGTATGGCTTAGGAAAGTACTTGCTAGGCTCCACTACAGTAGGAGGTAGCTTTCCCATCTTTGCCTTCCTTCTGTATTGAACAATGACCTCTTGTCTGATCTCATGTTTCCTCCATTCTGCTTCAGAGAACCACTTGTTCCTTTCATGAGCATTGTCCTTGGCAGCTTTCCAGGCAGTTAATATGATATTTCTAGAGGTAGGGCTCCACTGTTCAAAGTCTGGCCTTTGTTCTGCTTGTTCCCTAAACCTCTTCTTTGACAACCTTGCCTCTTCTTATTTCTCTAATGCCTCTTGCATAGCTGCAGAAATAGGTTGAACAACCTTTTCCAGAACAACATTTGACTTCCCTGCAGTTGGGCTATACATCTGGTGAATATCAGCTTGCACCATGTCAAAATCTGGTGGAGGTTATATGACCTGAGCTACCTCTGGTTGCTCACATCCAAGATATGCACTTTGAATCCCAGATTCAGCAACATTGTCATCATCACAGAGTGGAGGATAGCCCAGTGTAGCTCTGATGGAATTAGATATCCATTTTGCATGGTCAGAGCTAGCTTTGACTAAAACTCTCTCCCCCTTTATGACTTCTCTAGCCATATGGTCTCTGACATCATCCTTTTGAAATCTTATTTGACTATCCAAATACCTGATTCCATCTTTAAAGTAAGGTTTTAGCTTTTGAAGTTGTTCAGATATGACCTTTTGGGAGGCTTGGATAGCAGTCTTGACAGCAGAAATTTCCTCTTGAAATACTTTATCAAAGTCAGCTTTAATAGCATCAGCAGAAGTAGAAGGTTCAGCAGCCTTATTCTTTAATTCAGTGACAATAGCATTGTGTGAAGCAGTCAAATTGTCATTCATTCTTAATTGATTTTCAAGAACATACCCTTGCTTCAGTGCTATATCATCTACCTGTGCCTTGATCTTTTCTTGGTGTGTTGCCAAATACACCACTGCATTTCCACCCTTGTGGAAACAGTCTGTCATCTTCTTCTTGTTGAGATTCATCTCAAACCTTATAGATTTTATATCTTGGGCAAGATCAAACTGTAATGATCTGTGCCCTGCATCAACATAAGCCTCTATGGCTTTCCTTTGTTCATCCATTTTTATCTGCAGTGCAATCAGTAAAGCACTATAGTCAACAGTTGGAGCTTGTTGGACTATAGGCTGTGGGGCTATGGATTGCAAAGCCTTCTTATAACTCTGGCTTCTCCTCTTGAAGACATAGAGTTTCTTCTTCTTAGCCTTTGCAGCCTCATCTTCTTCAGATTCTGAAGTGCTGGCTATTTCAACCCTTTCCTTAGGGCTTGGAGGTTTGTCAGCTTGCACATCAGGTGCTTTCTCACTTTCTGGCCTTAAAGGCTCTTCCAGAAATGTCAGTTGCTCCCCCTCAGCAGCAGCACTCTTATCTTCAGCAGCAGCATCCTTGTCCATGTTAAAATCTTCTTGATCTAGATTTAGAAACAAATCTTCCATTGTATATTCAGGTGGAGACTGTGCAGGAGAAGTTCTTGGTTCTTCAACTACTTGAGAAGTATCATCTTGAACTACAGCAGATGTGTCTTGTAAAACAACATCTGGAACTTGACTGTCTAGCTGAGTTTGCTGAGGAACATCAGACAAATCAGCATCTGCCATAAGATATTCTAAAGAATTTAGGTCAGTGAGTACCTCTTGGATGATGATGGTGGCTTGCTCACTGTCCAGTGTAGATGGTTCTTCTACAACTGGAGGCTCCCCCTAGCTTTGATCCCTGTGGATGGGGCTAGCCTGTGGTAGCTCCCCCTGGATCTCAGCAATATCTTCAGCAGCAGGGGTCTTCTCTGCAGCCATTTCCTCTTGGTCATCAGGAGTGAAAACAACTTGTTCTTCACTCCCTGAACTGCTGGAGGACTCCTGTGCCACAGGAGCTGTCTTCCTTTTCTTCCTTGGAGGAGAATCTTTCTTAGTAACTGTCTTCTCTGGGGTAGGCATTTCCTTGGACAACACCCTGTCCCATCTGGAAAATATCCTTTGATCCATCTTCCTCATGTGGTTGATCTTACTTCCTGCAGCTGTATTCATTACCTCTGGTATGGTACCAGCTAGGTAGAGACTAAGTATTCTGCCCAGGTTGGGCTTCTTCAGACTCTCCTTGATTTTCTCATACACCACTTGAGACCAATCTGTTTTCAGAGTGAAGATTATTCTTGTCATGATTTCAAACATGTAGGCAGACACTCTGTCATGCCCTCTAGTCTTGCTGAGTAAGACTTTTCCTACAATTTCAGACATGAACTTTCCTTGGTTATTCATGCCTTTTCTGTTGAATACAGATCCTATCTTCATCTTAGGATCAAGACCACACCAGGTTAAAGCTTCTCTGGTCTTTGAAGCAGTAACCTCTTCTTCATCTTGAATTTTGGGTAGCTGGAGTACCTTCCTCAGACTCTTAGGTGAAATCTTGATCTTAGTTCCATGAACTCTGGATTTGATTCTGACTCCAGATTCATCGACTGCAGCTCCATTAAGGAATTCGAGAACTTCCTTCTTCCAAATCTTTGTAGGTTCAGACAAGAGAAATTCTAGACCAAAATCGGCGACTAGGGTTACTACCACCTGAATTTCTGCATCTGCATCAT
Organism: Platanthera guangdongensis; assembly: GCA_039583875.1. Taxonomy (NCBI): domain Eukaryota; kingdom Viridiplantae; phylum Streptophyta; class Magnoliopsida; order Asparagales; family Orchidaceae; genus Platanthera; species Platanthera guangdongensis. Next base: position 40,016,901 of record CM077165.1, on the reverse strand, counting down.
CCAATGCACCACGCACTAGCTCATAGCCCTCGTTAACGTTCTCCTCAAGCTTAGGAGCCATTAGGGTTTGGAGAATTAGTCTTTAGAAAAGAGAGGTGTCGACACAGTAGTTTTGGTCTCGAAACTTTGAAAGCGTGTCGACAAACAAAGACAGAACCCTATTTATACCTGTCTGATTTTGAAGATGAACAGGCGGGACAGCTAGCTTAAAATGTATTGACACTGGCAATAAGTGTCGACACTGACTTATAATGTCTCGACACATATGTGTCGACACAAGTTTAGTCAACAGATTTTATGTGTCGACACTTGGTAATGTGTCGACACAACATAACTCGACACATTGTCGAGACTTTACTTAGAAAAATTCTGAGTAAAACTTAAGTGTCGACAATATATTGGATGTGTCGACACCTACTTGACATGTGTCGACACTAACATTCTGAAGTGTCGACACCACATTCCTAGATGTGTCGACACCTTTTTCCTGAAGTGTCGACACCACTATTCTGTGTCGACATAGACTTGTCTATGTGTCGACACCTTTTGACTTAGTCATTTTCAAATCTGTAAACTTACTCTAAGTTTATCATTCCTAGTTCAATTTTGAATCTATTGAACTTAGCTTCTTCTAGTGGCTTAGTAAACATATCAGCTACTTGTTCATCTGTTTTAACATATTCTAATAAAATATCTTCTCTTTCTACATGCTCCCTAAGAAAATGATATTTAATCTCAATATGTTTTGTCCTACTATGGGATACAGGGTTATTAGCTATTGAAATAGCACTTGTAGAATCACAGAAAAGTGGAGTTCTACTTAACTGAAATCCATAGTCCTCTAGCTGATGTTGAATCCACAGAAGTTGAGCACAGAAACTTCCTGCAGCCACATACTCTGACTCAGCTGTGGAGATAGCCACACTGGTTTGCTTCTTGCTACTCCATGAAATTAGTCTCCCACCTAGGAATTGACAGGTTCCAGTAGTGCTCTTTCTATCCTCTTTGCATCCTGCAAAGTCTGCATCTGAATAACCTGTTAGATCAAAATTTCCATTCCTAGGGTACCAGAGGCCTAGATAGGGAGTGCCCTTTAGATATCTCAATATTCTTTTGACTGCAGTCAAATGAGACTCTTTAGGGCAGGCTTGATACCTTGCACAAACACATGTAGCATACATGATGTCTGGTCTACTAGCAGTCAAGTATAATAGGGAGCCAACTATCCCTCTATACAAGGTTTCATCTACAGGTTTCCCTGCATCATCCTTGCTAAGAGACATACTTGACCCCATAGGAGTCTTCATGGTACTGGATGAATCCATACCATACTTCCTTATGAGTTCTAGGGTGAACTTTGACTGACAAATGGACAAACCACTCTCAGTCTGTTTAACTTGGAGACCCAAGAAAAACTTCAGCTCTCCCATACTACTCATCTCAAACTGACCTTGCATAAGTTTTGCAAACTTTTTGCAAAGGCTGCTTTCAGTAGACCCAAATATAATGTCATCTACATATATTTGGACTAGTATGACTTTGCCTCTAGATTCCCTAAGGAATAGAGTCTTATCTATTTTCCCCCTTGAGAACTTGTTCTCAATGAGAAAACTAGATAGGGTTTCATACCAAGCCCTAGGGGCTTGCTTTAACCCATATAAAGCTTTCTTAAGTCTATAGACATAATGAGGTAGAGTTGGATCAACAAAACCTGAAGGCTGCTCCACATAGACTTCTTCTTTCAAATTACCATTTAGGAATGCTGACTTGACATCCATTTGGTATACCTTGAATCCTTGATAGGTTGCATAGGCCAAGAACATTCTTATGGCTTCCAGTCTGGCTACTGGAGCAAAGGTTTGATCAAAGTCAATACCTTCTTCTTGCCTATATCCTTTAGCAACCAGTCTAGCCTTATTCTTAATGATGACTCCTTGTTCATCCATCTTATTCCTGTAGATCCACTTAACTCCTATTACATTGTGGTCTTTAGGTTTAGGAACAAGTTCCCAAACCTTGCACCTCTTGAACTGATTAAGCTCTTCTTGCATTGCTTCAGTCCATTGTGGATCTTGTATTGCTTCTTCAAACTTCTTAGGTTCAACTTATGACAAAAAGCTGGAATAGATTGCAGCATTCTGATATCTGCTCCTTGTTTGAACTCCTTGTCTTGGATCTCCAATAATCAGCTCTACTAGATGATCTCTAAGATGCCTGTGGGCTGGAGGCATCCTCACTTCAGGTTGAACCACTTCAGCATCTGCTTCATGCTGTACACCTTGTATTTCTTCAGCAACTGGCACATGTAGTTCTCCCCCTGGACAACAGCTACTCTCCTCTCCTTGCTTTCTTGCAGCAGGTACTTCTTCTATAGTAAGCTTGTACATTTTCTTTGTCAAACCTGTGGGGCTGCATACACTGCTAGACAACTCATTATTAATAAGTTTAGTCTCATCAAAAACTACATGCACTGATTCTTCTACAACTTGTGTAGTCAAGTTATAGACTCTATAAGCCTTACTATTATTGCTGTACCCAACAAAAATTCCCTCTTGGGACTTGGCAGCAAACTTAGTTAAGTAAGACTTCTCATTGTTAAGTATGAAGCATTTGCAACCAAAGATCCTGAAGTAGGATAGGTTTGGTTTCCTGTCTTTCACAACTTCATAGGGGGTCTTGTTTAGCCCTTTAGTGATGGTAGCCCTATTTATAACATGGCATGCAGTGTTAACTACTTCAGCCCAGAAATACTCAGGCAGTGATGTATCACTTAGTAGGGTTCTACCAGCCTCTATCAAGGTCCTATTCTTCCTTTCAGCAATGCCATTTTGCTGAGGTGTTCTAGGTGAAGAGAATTTTTGAAATAACCCAAAGTCTTCACATAGTTTTGTCATGCTTTCAGACTGAAACTCAGTACCATGGTCACTTCTAATTTTGACCACAGTACTATTTAGTTCATTCTGAATTTGCTTGACAAAGCTGTAGAAGACACTAGGTGTTTCAGATTTCTGTCTTAAGAAGAACACCCAGGAAAACCTTGAGTAGTCATCTACAACTACAAGGGTATAGACCTTCCTACCTAAGCTGTGAACTGGCATTGGACCAAAAAGATCCAAATGCAAGAGGTATAAACACCTCACAGCATCTTTGTTCTCTATGCTTCTAAAGGTGGATTTAGTCTGCTTGCCCTTTAGACAAGCTGAGCAAATGCCATCTTTAACACACTTAACTTGAGGACCATTCCTCACTAACTCTTTGCTAAAGAGTTTGCTAATAGTCTTGTAGTTAAGATGGGCTAGCCTCTTGTGCCATTTGACACAATGAGAGACTGTCTCATCAGCTACAAGACAAACTGGAGAACCATTGTTCTCAATCATAATGTCTAGGCAGTAGACATTCCTCTTCCTATATCCTGTCAAAATGATCTCTTGATCACTTGACCTCTTGATATGACAACCATTTTTAACAAATGAGATGTCATACCCTACATCACTTAATTGACTTATATTTATTAGGTTGTGTTTCAACCCTTTAACATAAGGCACTTGAGTAATGGTAACTAAGTTTGAAGAAATGTTACCAAACCCTTTGATGATTCCTTTTTCAGAACCACCAAAGGTCACTTTAGGACCATTTTTGATTGGAATGTAGTCCTTCAGTAGTCCCCTAGTTCCAGTCATATGTCTGGAACATCCACTGTCCAAGTACCATGTAGGGGTATGGCCACTTGGACTCACCTGCAAAACAAATTAATGAACCTTAGAACCCAAAGTATTCTTGGGTCCTTGGTGATTGTTAGTTTGCAATTTGACAAACCTACCTACTGGCTTTCCAACAGGTAGTTTGGAACTCACTTTGGCACTCACATTGTGCCAACATTCTACTGCAAAATGGCCAACTTTGCCACAGCACCAACATTCAAATTTATTGTACCTTTGCTTAGGTACTGCCTTGGCTGTCTTGACTACACCAGGCTTGTTGAATGTTGGGGCTTTGCCCTTGGACTTATACTTGGACTGCTCAGTCCCTGCAGGTCTAATAAAGTCCAGTCCAGCTTTACCCTTGTGATGAACAAATTCATCAATTATGGGTAACACTGACTTAGGTTTAGAAAACCTAGCAACCAAGTCCTTCTCCTTCTGAAGATTGTTCTCCAGACACTTAATTTGATCATTCTTAAAAGTGATAGTTCCCATCTGAATCACTATTATGTGTTTCAGCCTGGCTATCTCATTCAGTTTTTGATCAAATTGCTTCTCAAAATCTGTTGCAGCAGCTTTAAGATCAGCAATTTCCTTTGCCTGACTTTTGGCAAGGGACTTGCTTTTCTTGTAAGCTTGCAACAGCACTCTATATTCATCTATAAGTTGATGAATATCATCCTCAGACTCAGATACATTCTCATCACTTGATGAAGAAGAATCTGAATCTGAACTAGAACAAGAAACTGAATTTAAACTTGAACTTTGTACCTTACTGGGTCCTGGCTGCTCCAGGATTTTGGCACTTTCTGTCAAAGCCATTAGCCCTTGGCAATGACTGTCTTCTTGTTCATAAATTGACTCCAAGATCTGCATGAATTCTTCCTCTTCTTCTTCAGCAAACAGCCCTATGTAGGCTTCAGCCTCAGACTCAGTTTCTGAAGAAGAGATATCTGATAGAGTCTTCTCATTCTTAGCAACAAAAGACTTTTCTTTCTTCCCTTTGAAGTGAGTCTTTTTCCTGTCACCAGATTCCTTTCTCTTCTCTGGACAATCTGCAATAACATGACCCTGTCTATTGCAGCAATAGCAAACAATCTTTGAACCAGTTGACTTGCTTGATTTTTTCCTTTTCTTGTCATTCTTTGAAGACCTCTTTTTCTGATAAGAGTCTTCCTTTCCTTGTGATGTAGAAGGCCTTGACCTCCACTGTTTCTTTTTCAAAAACTTCTGAAAGTGTCTAGTGAAAGCAGCAAAGTCTTCATCACTTTCACTGCTCTTAGACTTTGTGCTGACAGACTCATCAGACTCTGATTCAACTACCTCTGGAGGTGGAGTTAAAGACTTATTCCTGCACTTTCTGGGAACTTCTGTCTTGAAAGCAACAGTTCTTTCTTTGTGCTCAGTCCTTGTTGATTTCTCCTCCTCTTTTCTCACTGTTAACTGCATTTCATAAGACAATAGCTTGCCAAACAGTGTGGGAGGAGGAATTTCCCCAAACTTAGCCATTTCTCTTATGACACAGATCTTGGTGTCCCAATCTTTGGTTAGGGACCTTAGGAACTTGTCATTTAGTTCATAGTTACTGAACTCTCTTCCATAAGACATGAGTTCATTAACTATTCTGTAAAATTTCTTATAGCACTCAGTGATGCTATCACCCTTTCCTTGCCTAAAGCTTTCATACTCCTGATTTAGCAAGGACTTCGTATCTTGCCTAACTTCTTCAGAACCTTCCATATAAACAATGAGAGTATCCTACATCTCTTTTGCTGTTTTACAGTGAATTAAGTTCTGAAAAGTTGCATCATCAATGACACTCACTATTATGTTCTGTGCCCTCTTCTCCATGGTGGCCAGGACAATTTCATCCTTAGTCATCTCAGATAAATCCTTTGGAGTTCTCTGGTTTGCATCTAGAACTGAAATCTTCATGGGCACATAAGGCCCTTCCTTTACTGTGATGTAGATTCTAGGGTCTGAGGCCTCCATAAACAGCCTTACCCTTTCTTTCCAGATCCCAAAGATCTCCTTTCTGCATATGGGTAATTTCATGGAACCCAATTCCTTGTGATTCTCATAGGAACCCATGTTTCTTGATTTTCTTGAATTTCTTGAATCTGTGTTTTGCCAACACTGAATCTGCCAAACAGGATCTCCTCAGACTATTAGTCCTTGTTTTGAGGAACTTGGCTCTGATACCACTTGAAAGATATGGTACCTAAACACCTAAAGGGGGGGTGAATAGGTGACCTAATCCTTTTCTAACTTTGTTGGCAGCCAAACAGTTATATCACAGATTTCTAACTACTTTTGCACAGCAAACAGCAATAACAAAACATACACAGCTAATCCACAGCACAATCACAGCACAACACACAGTGTTTTATAGTGGTTCCCCAAGATATGGGTACATCCACTTTCCCCCTTCGCCTATCTAGCAGTGTACTAGATTCGGCCAAACTTCTCCACTGTCTCAGAAACCAAATTGGTTCCTACACCTCAGGCCCAAAGACTTACAACTCAGCTTTATCCCAAAGCCTACACTCAGCCAATCAAGGCCTACACTTAGCCAACCAAGGCCTACACTCAGCCAACAAGGCCTACACTCAGAGATCTCAATCTCCTACACTCAGGCTAACAAGCCCTACCCTCAGCCTTTATAAATACAGGCTTAAAAATCACTCAGATCCAAAGGATCCTACAAGTTAAAATGTAATACAAATAATAACTCTACAACTCAGAATTAAAGGAGGGGAGTTGAGAGATTCTTGATGAGTTCTTGGAAAAACTCAGCTGGATTCACCCTGACTTAGCTTTCTTCAAAGCTTCTTGAGTAGAACTGAATAAGACTGAATCCTTTGCAGTTGTTCCTTGACCTCTGCCACTTAAGATCCAGAATTGAATCTGAATCCTTCTTCTCAGCCTAGTTCCAGAGGCTGATTTCTTGGATGGATCCCTCTCTCTCCAACTTCTTAGATCTGCACTTGAACTGCTAGATCTTCTTGTGTTGATACTCTTTGTACCACTTTAATAATTACTTCAACAAGGTGATCAACCTTAACAATAATCTGATCAACAACTTCAACAACAGTTTCTGTAAACTGTGTGTGCCTATTTATAGGCCTTCTTCATGACAACCGGCTGGTCCGGTTCATAACTGACTTCTGACATCTCTGACAGTTGTTGTAGACCGGCTGGAACGGCAGCTGTCAAGTCATCCAGTCACTTCTTGAAAATCTCTAACTGTCTGTAAGTGTCGAGACTTTCTGTCTTTAAGTATCGACACTTATAATCCAAGTGTCGACACATGTTGTGTAAGTGTCGACACAAGTCTACAAGGTGTCGACACAACTTCTTGTATGTCTCGACACAGATTCTTCTTCATGTGTCGACACTGAAATTGAGTGTCGACACAAGTACTTGTTCTTCTAGCTTTTGCTGAATTCTTCTAAGTGTCGACACATCTCCTTTGTGTCGACACAACTTCTTGTGTTGAATCTGTCAAGTGTCGACACTACTTCTTGGTGTCGACACATAGTCTTCTATGTTGATTCTTATTGAGTGTCGACACAGCTCCTTGTGTCGACACACTTTCTTCTTGTTGAGACTTCAGCTAAGTGTCGACACATTCCCTTAGTGTCGACACTTGTACTTAGAATATTTTTGTTGAACTTTCTGATCTTTGCTAAGTGTCGACACAGCTCCTTGTGTCGACACTTTCTTCAAGTGTAGAGTCTTTAGCTGAGTGTCGACACATTGTGCTGGGTGTCGACACTTACTTCATGTGTTGACTCTTCTGGTGTGTGTCGACACATTGTGCTGGGTGTCGACACTTACTTCATGTGTTGACTCTTCTGCTTAGTGTCGACACATTGTGTTGAGTGTCGACACTTATACTTAGTCTCTGCAGACTTTTGCTGAGTGTCGACACAGCTCCAAGTGTCGACACTTTCTGGTGTAGACACAGCTTCACTGGGTGTCGACACAGCACCTTGTGTCGACACTTTCTGTCTGCACTTTTCTTCACTGAGTGTCGACACAGCTCCAAGTGTCGACACTTTCTGTCTGGTGTCGACTCTGCATCCACGTGTCGGCACAATGACTCCAAGTGTCGACACTGCTTGTCTGGGTGTCGACACAAGTCTTCTTGAGTGTCGACACTTTCCCTCTGGGTGTCTACACATGGACTTAGAAACTTTTTGCTTCAGTCCAGTACTTTCTTAACCTGCACAAGTAACTCAAACATACATCAAATACATTATGATGTATATCATTGAGTTGGGTGAGGCTTCTTCAAATCAGGTACATTTGACCAATGTACCCAACATGTACCGCGATGGCCAGGATTGAAGAAGGATGTGGAAGTATACATGGCGAAGTGCCAGACGTGCGCCTTGGTGAAGGCTGGGTGCCAAAAGTCGGGAGGATTCTTGAAGTCCTTGCCTATTCCGAAGTGGAAGTTCGACGACATTACAATAGACATTGGGCATGGGTTGCCAAGGTCGCAAAAAAGGGAACGACGCCATTTGGGTGATCGTAGATCATCTAACGAAGGTGTGACATTTCATTCTGCATAGGATGATCCGGTTGAGAATTTGGCAAAACTGTATGTGGATAATATTGTGCGGCTTCATGGTGTACCCCGCAGCATCATGAGTGACCGAGATGGGTAGTTCACGTCCAATGATTGGAGGCTGGTGCAGCAAATGTTGGGGAAAAGTAGTGTTTTAGCACAGCCTTTCATCCGCAAACGGATGGGCAGACCGAGAGGGTCAATAGGACAATGGAAGACATGCTTTGCATGTGTGTCCTGGACTTTGGAAAGCAATGGGAAGATCACCTATACTTGGTGGAGTTCGCGTACAACAATAGCTACCAGTCAAGCATTCAAATGGCGCCCTTCGAGGCCCTTTATGGTAGAAAATGTCGCACGCCGTTGTCCTGCTTGGAAATAGGTGAATCAAAGTTGTATAAGCGACTAGAGGTGGAGGATGCTACTTCTCTGGTGAGAACCATTCGGGAGAGGTTGCTAATCGCTCAAGACCGCCAGGCTAAGTATTATAATGCCAAGCACAAGAACGTGGAGTTCGCTGTTGGCGATTGGGTGTACTTGAAGATCAAATCGTTCAAGGGTGTCTCGCGGGTGCGACGCTTGAAGAAGCTAAGCCCGAGGTACCTTGGACGTTTGAGGTTCTTGAGCGGATTGGTGAAGCAGCATACCGGTTGAAGCTGTAGTGGAGCTTAGTGGTCTACATGATGTATTCCATATATCAGTGCTACGGAAGGCGGTGCAAGAGCCTACTCAAGTGATCGGGTCGATCAAGTGCCGGTTGATAGTGGGTTGACGACGAAGGTCAAGCCCGTACGTATTGAGGACTCGGAAGTCTAGCGGCTACGCAATAAAGAGATCAGGATGGTCAAGGTCCGTTGGGACAATTGCGGTCGGGAGGAGCTCTCTTGGGAGCGAGAGCAAACTACGTTTGAGGAGTACCCGCAGTTGTTTCAATCAGGTACTGTTTAAGTTTCATGTTTCTTTCCTTTATGTAATTTTGAGGACGAAATTCTTTTGAGAGGGGGACAGCTGTGACGCCCCGAAACTCAAAAGAGCGACGGGAGGCATTTTGGGCCAAATTTGGAATTTGGCAAGGGCACACGGCCTAGGACACGGGCGTGTACCAAGGCGTGTCAGGCTCGAGTCGATGATTTGGCCGTGAGGTCGATGAATTTTGGAGTCAATGATCGTCGAGCAGCGAACACGGCCTGAGACAAGGGCGTGTCTCAGGGCGTGTCGAGCTCGATCGACGATCGGCCCGGAAAGTAGACATTTTCGCTCGACAATGTGTCGCGACAGGGAACACGGCCTAGGACACGGGCGTGTCCAAGGCCGTGTCGGGTTGTCGACGAACTGCGCTCGACAAAGTGTCGAGACAGTGAACACGGCCTGGAGCCCAGGCGTGTTCGGGTATGACACGGGCATGTCAAATATGACACGGGCGTGTCCAAGACACGTGTGTGTCTCGGGTTGGTGTTGGTCCTATGTTGATGGGAGAACACTCTCCGGAACACGGGCGTATACTGGCTGACACGGGCGTGTCAGGTCGAACACGGGCGTGTCGGATGCCCGTGTGTTTTTCGAGACACGTCAATTTTGACGGTGAATGAGGGACACGACCCTGGACATGGGCGTGTCGTAGGCCGTGTTCGGCCCAGGTTTTATATTTTAGCTACAGATCGTAGCCGTTTGTTTCCTTATTTTGGGATCCGATGGTTGTGGGTTGTTCCTACTAGGATATACCCGGGATTGGGCCTTTGAAACACTCATTTCACTTGAGTGGTTCTCTTTCTAAGTCTAGAGAGAGGGGAGAGCAAAGGAGGAAGAAGAAGCCTAGATTCGGTCACCGGCAGAGCTTCGGAGCTCCAAATCGCGAACCGACTTCGGATCTACAGAGGCAAGGAGAGTGCGTTGCTTTTCATCCGCTTACATTTCCAATGCGCCAAGGAAGAATGCTAGGGTAACGATTCTCTACTTGAGCATGTGAAGCTCTACTTCTTTTGCATAGGGAAGCCCGCTCTCGCGAGTTTGCGATGAGTTTGAGGTGTTCCTTCTGGTAGACATGAATAGTACCCGTTGTGTACATGTAGAGTCTGTAATCGAGAACGGATATAGGCATGATGTGTGAAGCCTACCCGGACAAGTTGGTCTGGATGGGTGATGTTGCATTGCATAAGTGGTCGGAGAAGACTCTGTGCGAATGTTTGTTTTTCGGGTTTTCTACGAGGTAGATTGCAACATGGAGCCTTGGGGATTAACTCCAAGGTGCACCCGAAAAACTGGGCGGACGCGTGGTTCTGTCATCATGTGGGCCTTGGAGCCAACTTGAACATAACTAGGTTATGTGATGTATGTAAACGATTTGGGACTCGGGAAATTTTGACCCGCGCATATGTTTTTAAATTAACGTTGCGGTGTGAGCAACGGGTCAGGCGGAACCGTACCCGCTCTATGTCGTTCGGTTAAAGAGACCTAAAGTTACTTGGCACTTACCGTTGGCATAGATGGAGGATCTTAGGCAGTGGCCAGAAAGACCAAATGCTCACGAGATATTGTCGTCCATGGGACGGTGGTGAGTCATCGGGCTAAGACCGTGATCACTGAGAATGTGCCCTGAGAGCACGGGGCGTGTGGCCGTGCGTGCCAACGCCTGTGATGCAATGTATTTATATACTGCTTGGTTATGCTAATAAAGTGCAGGGAAGGAGTATCGCCGCCCCGAATTGGGGGCAGGATCATTATAATTTGGTCAGCTTTACTAACCGTTGCTTTGGTTTGCCACCATTGCGGTGGATTGTGCTTGCAGGTGCTGCGGAGCCGAGCGGTAAATAGCGGGCTAAAGCCCAAGTTGCTGAGCCTGCCCTCAAAGGCCTAATTTTGAGTGTTTTCTTTTATTCATGTATGGCCAGCCTGCGTGCCGAGGTTTGAAGACATGTAATTTAAGAAAAACAATTGTGAGGCCATAAGGCCAGTGCTTGTGTATTTGTAATTCATTCCTTTTGGCTTATTAGTGGACATTCATGCAAGTGTTGGGTTCTTTATTAATGCAAAAATTTTAATTGTTTCTGCTAGAATGCTCTGTGTAGGATGTTGGATTGGTTGGATGGTTTCCATTGAGTAACCACCCGGTCTGTCTGTGGTATATGGCGTCGGGCCCTGGCCGGACCTACTTCTATATGCTATGTGACGGATAGGGGGTGTTACATCATATAAGACTTTATGCAATAAGTAAACGTAATCAGGAAAGTTAGAGTCAACGAAACCTGGAGGTTGTTCCACATACACCTCTTCCATTATGTCACCATTAATGAAGGCAGACTTCACATCCATCTGATAGACGGTGAGCCTTTGAGTGCAGCATATGCTAAGATTAACCCGATGGCCTCCAGCCTTGCCACTAGAGTGTACATCTGGTCAAAGTCGATTCCTTCTTCTTGACAATATCCTTTGGCGATGAGTCTGGCCTTATTCTTTACGATCGTTCCATCCTTATCCATCTTGTTCCTGTAGACCCAATTTATCCTGATGATGTTCTTACCTTTGGGACTTGGAACAAGTTTCCATACTTGGCAGTGCTTCAACTGATTTAGTCCTTCTTCCATCGCCATTATCCAAGATGCGTCTGAGTTCGCTTCCTCGAACTTCTGTGGTTCAACCTGTGAGAGAAAACTTAAATATAAATTCTCGTTAGTCCTGTACGAGTTCTGACACCATACTAGGGATCTCCTATGATCTGGTCCATGAGGTGATTCTTCAAATGTCTGAGCTCTAGATTCCTTGCATCTGGATTATCTTCAATCACCGGAGTGACTTCATCAATTTGGACGATTTATTCATCTTGATCATCAACCTCTCTAATAGTAGTTGGAGTGGTGATCTCGATGAACTTTTCACCTTTATCTTCGGACGGATCATCCAAGCTTAGTTCTTTCAACTTTGTACCTACATCTTCAATAAGTACACTAGAGGATTTGCCTTGCAGCAATCTCATCTCATCAAATACAACATGTATTAATTATTCTACGACCAGAGTTTTTCTATTGAATATTCTGTATGCCTACTATGGCTACTATATCTTACCAAAATACCTTCAAAACTCTATTCGCTAAACTTGGTAGTATGATAATTGTCATTGTTAAGCACGAAGTACTTACAACCAAAAATTCTAAAATATGAGACAGTTGTTTTCCTGCCCTTTAGAAGTTCGTAAGGTGTTTTATCGTGGTTTTTGTTGATGAGTGCTCGATTTTGCACGTGGCATGCAGTGTTGACGGCTTCAGCCCAGAGGTATTCCGGAAGCGAAGCATCACTCAACATGGTCCTGCAGGCCACTATGAGTGTTCTATACCATCTCTCAGCCACTCCGTTCTGTTGTGGAGTGTGAGGAGAGGAAAACTCATGGAAGATACCCAAGCATTCACAGAATTCTATCATGGCCCCATACTTGAACTCTGTTCCATTGTCACTTCTGATTTTGACTATGGAACAGTTGTATTCATTCTGTACTTGCCTGACAAAATTTGTAAAGATGTCCAAGGTATCTGACTTGTGTTTCAGAAAGAACACCCACGCAAAGTGCGAGTAATCATCAACAATTACTAACATATAATCCTTACCTCCCAAGCTTCTAACTTGCAGTGGACCAAAGAATTCCATATGGGGTAGATGGAGACATCTATCAGAATCTTTGCCAATAACGCTTTTAAAGGTAGTCCTTGTTTGCTTGCATTTTATGCATACATGACAAGGTCTATCTTTGATGTACTTGACATTTGGGGCATCACGTACTAAATTCAGTGAAAATAATTTATTAATAGTTTTGGAATTAATATATGCTAATTTCTTGTGTCATTGGTCACCAAGAGACGCATTATCTTTTGCTAAAAAACACACTGGTGTAGAAGAGTCTATAGAAATGAAATTTAAACAAAATATGTTTCTGCTTTGAGTGCTGGATAGAATCGTTTTCATATTGTCAACGGATTTTATCAAGCACTTATCAGCATGAAATTCAACTATGTATCATTTATCATATAGTTGGCTTATGCTTATAAGATTGTGTTCCAATCATTCAACATAAGCTACATTTGAGAAGGATACACTACCATTAGTGATCATACCATAGCCTTTAGTGATTCTTTAGTCCGAACCTCCAAAGATGACCTTTGGCCCGTTCAAGACTGGAGAATAGTTCTGAAGTAGGCTTCTTGTCCCGGTCATATGCCGAGAGCATCCACTTTCCAAATACCAGATTGGCATTTTGGTGGCCTTTGGACATACCTGCAATCATAATCAGTTTGCCTTAGGAACCCAAATATGTTTGGAACCTTGGTCTCGTGTTAGAATACTCCCCCTACGAGTATTAGCATTATGAGCGGTCTTTCTAATATTTCCAACATGAGGAGTTGTAGCATTTCTGGGATTAACTAGCAATCGATGGTAGTGTGACAAATTCTGCCATAGCACCAGCAGTCAAACCTGTTGTATCTTTGTCTTATGTTCTCCTGCTTGAACTTTTGTAATTGTGGTCTAGCAGGAGCAGCATTCTTGGAGGAAGAAGCTTCATGATGATGGCAATCACATGATTTCTTCTCCTTCTGTGGCCTTTCCACAACGGGCTTTACCTTGGGTGCTTTCTTGAAGTTATGACCATGATTGAAAGAGCCATAGCTCTGAAGAATGACTTCTTCATAAGGTGCCTTAAATACACTCTCACCAAAGTTTCTGGGACGAGTCTATCCTTGATAATGGTACTTTGGCTCTACATAGGTAGGCCTCGTCAAGTGACCGTATGATGAGTCAATATCAAACTCATTAGTTGGAAATATGACTTTCTTGAACGAAGTCTGATCTTGAGGGGCTTTGCCCTTCTCTTTGGTCAAGGACTTCTTGGCGGCATTATTCTTTCTTTGAGCCTTGTTCCTCCTAGAAGATTTACTAGGAGCTTCTTCATGGCCTAATCCAGCACCATTGGCCTTAGTTGAGGATTCAGCAACGAATGGAAGAACAGTCTTAGGCTTCGAGAAACTTTCAACAAGTTTTTTTTCAGCAGCGAGTTATTTTTCCAACTCTTTGATTATTTTCTCTTTTAGGTCATGGTGCTCAAGAGCCTTGTTGTATTCTTCAATAACATTATTGAAGTTCTCTTTGAGTGAGTCAATCTTAGAGACTTCCTCTCTCAAGATGCTCTCTTCAGCCTTTAGAGACTTTATCTCTTTAGCCTGATTTATCACAACTTGACGATATTTGTCGTAAGTCATGATCAACTCCTTATACTGGGTCATGAGTTCAGACTCATTGTCAGAAGAGCTGTCCTCACGATCATGCTCAGAAGCTTCAGATTCTGAAAGAGGAGTGTGCGAGTTTACCTTCCCAGTGAACTGGGGCTGAAAGAATTGGTTTCAAGATATCCTAAACACCTAGAGGGGGGGGGGGTGAATAGGTTCAATTCTTATTTTACTTAGACAGATAAATTATATCACCGTTAGACAACTTATGCAACTACTAACACAGCAAAGATTAAAATAAACAAAGCCAACACAGCATACACACATATTTATAGTGGTTCCCCAAGATATGGGTACATCCACTTTCTCCCCTTCGCCTATCTAGCAGTATACTAGATTCGGCCTAACTCCATTCTTTATTCTCAGTTCCTCAGATCTTACAACTCAGAAACAAAAATGGTTCCTACAGCTCACAATTCACCAAGTGCTACAACTCAGATTCTTCCAGAGAATCCTACCTCAAAGTTAGTCCAGACTCCTACAACTCAGGCAATCCAGCTGTAACGCCCCAAAATTTAAAAGTGTGACGGTCAACATTGGGAGCCCCTTCTGGTGTCGACACAATGGACATGGTGTCGACATAAGGGCCATGGTGTCGACACAAGGGCAGCGGTGTCGACACAAGACCTGCGGTGTTGACACTAGGCTAGTGGTGTGGACACAAGGGCAGCGGTGTCGACATAAGGCCTGCGGTGTAGACACAAGGCCTGTGGTGTCGACACAAGGCCTACAGTGTTGACACAAGGCTTGTAGTGTCAACACAAGGGCCATGGTGTCGACACAAGGGCAGCGGTGTCGACACAATGCCAGTGTGTCGACACAGGGTGTCGACAAGGTCTCGACACAGGGTGTCGACAAGGTCTCGACACTGGGTGTCGACAGGGTGTTGACATAGGGTCTCGGCAGGGTCTCGACAGTCTTAACACATGGTCTCGACAAATGTCTCGGCACAAGCTATGTTTGAGTTTGACGCGGACAGGTCATGAACCGTTCGGTGTTCGGCCCAATTTTTCCACTTCAGGACCGGATCATAGCCATTCGTTTCTTTATTTTGTTATCCGACGGCTGGGAGTTATTCCTACTGGGATATACCCGGGATTAGAGTTTCAAATCCCTCATTTTCTGTTCGTTGGTTCTCGGCCTAAGATCTAGAGAGAGGAGAGAGCAAAGAGGAAGAAGAAGGCTAGATCCGGTCACTGGCGGAGCTTCGAAGCTCCAAATCGCGAGCCGACTTCGGATCTATGAAGGCAAGGAGATTGCGTTGCTTTTCATCCGTGTAGATTTCCATGGCGCCAAGGAAGAGTGCTAGGGTAACGATTCTCTACTTGAGCATGTGAAGCTCTCCTTCTTTTATATAGGGAAGCCCGCTCTCACGAGTTTGCGGTGAGTTTGAGGCGTTCCTTCGGGTAGACATGAATAGTCCCCGTTGTGTACATGGAGAGTCCGTATTCGAGAACAGACATAGGCATGATGTGTGAAGCCTACCCGGAAAAGTTGGTCTGGATCTTTGATGTTGCATTTCATGAATGGCCGGAGAAGACTCCGTGCGGATGTTTGTTTGTCGGGTTTTTTACGCGGTAGATTGCAGCAGGGAGACTTGGGGATTAACTCCAAGGTGCACCCGAAAAACTGGGCAGATGTGTGGTTCTGCCAACTTGGTGGCATGGGAGCCAACTTGAACATAACTGGGTTATATGAAGTGCGTAACGGAAACGGGACTCGGGGGAAGTTTGACCCGCGCATTTGGCTTAAATTGTCATTGCGCTGTGAGCACGGGTTAGGCGGAACCATACCAGTTCTATCTCGTTCGGTTGGAGCCGTTGGCAAAAATGAGGGTCTTAGGCGGTCTACGAGTTAAAATGACGTGACCAATGCCGGAAAGACAAAATGCACATAGTTTGGCCGTCAAAGTGGCGGTGGTGAGACTGAAATGTTCATGGCTTAAATTGACGTGACATTGACCGGTTCGGTGGTAATGTGCCCTAAGTGCACGGGGTGTGTGGTCGTGCGTGCCTATGCCTGTGATGTAGTGTTTTTACTCTACTGCTGATTATGCTAATAAGGTGCAGGGAAGGAGCATCGCCGCCCATAGTTTGGGTGCGGGATCGTTATAATTTGGTCAGCATAGCTGACCGTTGCTTTTGTTTGCCACCGTTGCGGTTGATTGTTGCTTGCAGGTGCTGCAGGACCGAGCGGTAAATAGCGGGCTAAAGCCCAAGTTACTGAGCCGGCCCTCGAAGTCCTAATTTTGAGTGTTTTCTTTTATTCATGCATGGCTGGCCTGCGTGCTGAGGTTTGAAAACATGTAAATTGCGAAAAACAATTGTAAGGCCATAAGGCCAGTACTTGTGTCGTTGTACTTCATTCCTTTTGGCTTTGTAGTGGACATTCAAGCTAGTGTTGGGTTCTTTATTAATGCAACTATTAATATTGCTTCCGCTAGAATGACTCTGCGTAGGACGTTGGATTGGTTGGATGGTTTCCATTGAGTAACCACCCGGTCTGTTTATGGTATATGACGTCGGGCCCCGACCGGACCTACTGCTACATGCAATGTGACGGATATGTGGTATTACAATTTGGTATCAGACTGCTTTTTTTGTCAGGCTTAAAAATAAATTCGTGGGCGAATTATTTTTAAGGGGTGGTGAGCACATGTGTGCGCGTCATCATTATAACAGTAAAAGAACCCATGAATTTCCACTTAGGAATGTAAATACACGTGTTTGAGAAACCTGCGTGTTCCTATAATTTCTTTTTGCAATTTTGTTTGGTCGCTTAACAGTGTTTTGTACAACTATAGGTGACCAGAAGCGGCGCTGGGCCGTCAGAATGCCGAGTTTCTGAGGCTAGTAGTGCAATAAATGATGCTCCTGCAACACCCCCTTTGGTCGTAACCATACGATTGGTTGCTGAAGCGGTGTTTGCGATGATCAATGTGCAGCCTGTAAGACAGATGTAGCAGCCTGCCCCTGCGATGGAGTAGGTACCGCTACAAGCAGCGGAGCCAAGAAGAGTGGAGCAGTTAGTGGTGGAACCGTTGGTGCCGAGGAGGGCAACCGAGATACATCTCAAACACATTATGAGCTTTAATCCTCCAGTGTTCTCGGGGTTGAGAACCCCATCTCAAGCTGAAGATTGGCCCTCCTGGTTAAATAGAGTCTTGACAGCAACTGAGATGGAGGAGTGGCAGATGACCACTATAGCTACGTTGCTGTGGGATGTAGACGCTAGACTGTAGTGGGAGGGTTTGGAGCTGCATCCCTTGAGAGGAAGGCAACTTACAGACGTCTCAATGGAGGAGTTCTCGAGACTATTCTTGGCTAGGTACCTCCCTTCGGCACAGAGGATATCTTTGGAGAATGAGTTCCAGAGGTTGGTACAAGGAGAGAGTAGCGTGGATGAGTATCTCCATGAGTTTACCCGATTGAGTCGGTACGCTAGCTCCACCATCGCGGCTGAGGAGCACAAGACAAACCGATTTTATGAAGGTTTGAGAGATGACTTGAGGCTACTACTCTTGGGGCCTATAACGCAAGGCTTCTTGACCCTGGTCAACACGGCCAGGTACTTGAAGAAGGACATGAAGAATGTTTAAGCGAAGAAAAGCTTTAGTGATAAGTAGTTCAAGGTGCCGACTACCTCAAACACTAGGTACCGTAAGTTCTTTAAGAAGGCTAGGACTTTGGGTCCAGCTCCTTCTTCCGGTGCTTTTGGGGCGACTACGGGTCGGACCCCGGGTGCATGTTTTACTTGTGGGAAGCCGGGGCACTTTGCCCGTGACTGATGGAGCGGACGTACCAAGTCCTAAAGGAAGCTAGGAGCAACATATGAAGAAAATGGCAAGGCTGTGGAGTCAACCACATCCCATTATGCTCCGGCTCAACCAAGAGTTAACAATCTTAGCCAACAGGAGGCCATTAAACAAGCGGATGTGGTTACAGGTATGGTTTTAATTTATAGCAAGTCAAATTATTTTATACTTGTTATGTGCGTGTTACCTTACCACTGCTGGTTTAGGATTTGTTTTGATTTGCGAGTATCCAGCGAGAGCACTCTTTGATACGGGAGCTTCACACTCCTTTTTGTCTGAAGGGTTCATATCGTGCATCAGAGTACCTTCTTCCATGACAAAGGACAAGTTAGATGTGTTGTTGCCGAATGGGTGTTCAATGCGCGCGGATAAAATCTGTGACGTTAAGATCTGTATCGGGAGTCATGAGTTCGATTTGCAAGTGTCGTTACTACCGCTGGTGGAGTTCGATGTAATATTTGTTATGGACTGGCTCTCGGAGCAGCAAGCTTACATTAATTGCGGTCGCAAGGAAGTTAAGTTGGGAACAGGTCGTGAGACGACTTTTACAGGCTTAAAAAGGTCGAGCAAGACATTGATGTCTGCTCTTCAGGTGGTGAAGGCGGTTCATGCTAGTGCAGAGCTGTTCTTTACACTAGTGGAGGTTGCAAAGGCTAAACCTACATTGGATAGTATTTCAGTGGTATCGGAGTACCCTGATGTGTTCCCATGTGACCTTCCTGGAGCTCCGCCTCAACGGGAGATAGATTTCACGATTGAGCTAGTGCTAGATGCTAAACCTGTGTCACGCTCTCCATATCGGTTAATGCCTAAGGAAATTTCGGAGCTGAAGGTTCAACTGCAAGAGTTGTTGGAGCAAGGGTATGTGCATCCAAGTTCGTCGCCTTGGAGCGCACCGGTCCTCTTTGTTAAGAAGAAGGAAGGAAGCTTGAGGCTATGTATCGATTATCGGTAGCTGAACAAGCTAACGGAAAAGAATAAGTACCCGACCCAAAGGATTGATGATCTATTTTATCAGTTAGTCGGGTCGACGGTGTACTCAAAGTTGGATCTCAAGTCCGGTAACTATCAGCTGAGAATAATGGAGAGTGATACCCTAAGACAGCGTTCAGTACGTGGTACGAGCATTACGAATTTACGGTCATGCCGTTTGGGCTGACTAATGCGCCGTCAGTATTCATGGATTTGATGAACAGGACTTTCAGGGAGTACTTGGACCATTTCGTGATCGTCTTCATTGACGATATATTGGTGTACTCGCAAAGTGAGGAGGATCACTTCAGACATTTGCATTTGATGTTGGAGACGCTGAGGAGGAATCAACTATACGCCAAGTTCTACAAATGCGAGTTTTGGTTGTCCTCAGTGGCATTCCTTGTTCATGTAGTGAGTGGAGAGGGTATTGCGGTTGATCCGGTGAAGATTGTTGCGATACGAGAGTGGCCTATGCTTTCTATGGTAGCGGAAGTCCGGAGCTTTCCGGCACTTGCCGGCTATTATAGGCACTTCATGGAAAACTTCTCGAGGATAGCGTTACCCCTCACTACTTTGACGAGGAAAGAGCAGAAGTTCATTTGGACGCCGGAGTGCGCAAGAGCTTTTGAGGAGTTGAAATGTCGGTTGACCACGGCGCCTGTGCTGAGTTCGCCTAGTGGGACCAAAGGTTTTAAGATTTATAGCGATGCTTCAGGCAGTGGTTTGGGTTGTGTGCTGCTATAGCACGGAAGCGTTATAGCATATGGCTCGAGACACCTGAAGGTGCACGAGAGGAATTATCCGGTCCATGACTTGGAGTTAGCGGCCGTGATTTTTGCCTTGAAGCTGTGGAGACACTACTTTTACGGTGTGAAGATTGATATATACACTGATCACAAGAGCCTGAACTATTTGATTGATCAGAAAGATCTTAACATACGGTAGTGTAGATGGATGAAGTTCCTGGGGGACTATACGTTCAAGATCCACTACGTGCCTGGTAAAGGCAATGTAGTTGCAGACGCGTTGAGTCGCCGGGCCCCAGCTCAAGCCAATTGGCTGTCAGTCCATGACGATCGGTTGGTTCGAGAATTGGAGGTGTTGGAGATCTCTTGCGTAGATAAGCAGTCAAATGCTGAAGCACTATTGAATTGGACTGAAGTTCAATATGACCTGGCTGATCGGATTCGGCAGGCTTTGGATATGGATGGACAAATGAAGCAGATCATGGTTGAAGCTCTGGATAGGTCAAATTCCCAATTCGTTGTTGAGGACGGATTACATTGAAAAGACGGTCGTCTATGCATCCCAAGCATAGGCATTTTGCTGGTGGATTTGTTGTACGAGGCGCATCATGCCAAGTACTTGATTCACCCAGGGAGCACGAAGATGTACCGCGATGTTAAGAAATTGTTCTGGTGGCCAGGACTGAAGAAGGATGTGGCACTGTACATGGCGAAGTGCCAAACTTGCGCCTTAGTGAAGGCGGAGTGCCAAAAGCCGGGAGGATTCTTGAAGTCCTTGCCTATTCCGGAGTGGAAGTTCGACGACATCACTATGGACTTTGTGCACGGTTTGCCAAGGTCGCAGAAGGGGAACGACGCCATTTGGGTTGTCATAGATCGTCTAACGAAGGTGTCGCACTTCATTCCGCATAGGAAGGATGATCCCGTGGAGAAACTGGCAAAGTTATATGTGGATAACATAGTACGTCTTCACGGTGTGCCCCGTAGCATCGTGAGTGACCGAGATGGGCGGTTCATGTCCAATGATTGGAGGTTGGTGCAGCGAATGTTGGGGACAAAGCTGAGTGTCCTGGACAATGGAAGATATGCTTCGCATGTGTGTCCTGGACTTTGGAAAGCAATGGGAAGATCACCTATACTTGGTGGAATTCGCTTACAACAACAGCTACCAGGCGAGCATTCAAATGGCTCCCTTCGAGGACCATTATGGTAGAAGATGTCGCACGACATTATCTTGGTTGGAAAAGGGTGAGTCAAAGTTGTACAAGCTCCAAGAGGTGGAAGATGCTACGTCATTGGTTCGAACGATTCGAGAGAAGTTGCTTTTCGCTCAGGACCGACAAGCGAAGTACTATAATGCCAAGCACAGGAACGTGAAGTTCGCTGTCGGCGACCGGGTGTACTTGACGATCAAGCCGTTCAAGGGTGTCTCGCGGGTGTGGCGCTTGAAGAAGCTGAGCCCGAGGTACCTTGGACCGTTTGAGGTTTTGGTGCGGATCCGTGAAGCAGCTTATCGTTTGAAGCTATCAGTGGAGCTTAGTGGTCTACATGAAGTGTTCCATATATCGGTACTATGAAAGGCAGTGCAAGAGCCTTCGCATGTGATCGCGGTGGATCAAGTGCCGGTCGAGAATGGGTTGACGATGAAGGTCAAGCCCGTTCGTATTGAGGACTCGGAGGTCAAGCGGCTACGCAATAAAGAGATCAGGATGGTGAAGGTCCGTTGGGACAATTGCGGTCGCGAGGAGCTCTCTTGGGAGCGAGAACAAAACATGCTGGGGGAGTACCCAGAATTATTCCTTTCAGGTACCAATTAAGCTCTTTGTACCTTTTATTTTCAGTAATTTAGGTATGAAATTCTTTTAAGGGGGAGAGAGTTGTAATGCCCAAAATTTCGAAAGTGTGACGGTCAGCGTTGGGAGCCCCTTCTGGTGTCGACACAAGGGCCATTGTGTCGACACAATGGCCATAGTGTCGATACAAGGGCAGCGGTGTCGACACAAGGCTTGCGGTGTCGACACAAGGGCAGCGGTGTCGACACAACGGTAGCAGTGTCGACATAAGGCATGCGGTGTCGACACAAGGCTTATGGTGTCGACACAAGGCATGCGGTGTCGACACAAGGCTTGTGGTATCGATACAAGGGCCATGGTGTCGACACAAGGGCCATGGTGTCGACACAAGGGCAGCGGTGTCGACACAAGGCTGCGATGTCGACACAACGCCAGGGTGTCGGCACAGGGTGTCGACACAGGGTGTCGCCAAGGTCTCGACACAGGGTGTCGACAAGGTCTCGACATAGGGTGTCGACAAGGTCTCGACATAGGGTGTCGACACAGGGTCTCGAGAGTCTCGACACATGGTCTCGACAAAATGTCTCGACACAGGCTATGTTTGAGTTTGACGCGGATGGGTCGTGAACCGTGCAGTGTTCGACACAGTTTTTCCACTTCAGGCCCGTATCGTAGCCTTTCGTTTCTTTATATTAGGATCCGATGGCTGGGGGTTATTCCTACTAGGATATACCGGGGATTAGGGTTTCAAATCCCTCATTTTCTATTCGCTGGTTCTTGGTCTAAGATCTAGAGAGAGGGGAGAGCAAAGAGGAAGAAGAAGGCTATATCCGATAACCGGCGGAGATTCGGAGCTCCAAATCGTGAGCCGACTTCGGATCTACGAAGGCAAGGATATTGCGATGCTTTTCATCCGTGTAGATTTCCATGGCATCAAGGAAGAACGCTAGGGTAACGATTCTCTACTTGAGCATGTGAATCTCTCCTTTTTTGCATAGGGAAGCCCGCTCTCGTGAGTTTGCGATGAGTTTGAGGCATTCCTTCGGGTAGACATGAATAGTCCCCATTGTGTACATGTAGAGTCCGTATTTGAGAACAGACATATGCATGATGTGTGAAGCCTACCCGAACAAGTTGGTCTGGATCGGTGATGTTGCATTGCATGAATGGCCGGAGAAGACTACGTGCGAATGTTTGTTTTTCTGGTTTTCTACGCGGTAGATTGCAGCAGGGAGCCTTGGGGATTAACTCCAAGGTGCACCCGAAAAACTGGGCAGATGCGTGGTTCAGCCAACTTGATGGCCTGGGAGCCAACTTGAACATAACCGGGTTATGTGAAGTGTGTAACGGAAACGGGACTCGGGGGAAGTTTGACCCGCGCATATGGCTTAAATTGTCGTTGCGATGTGAGAACGGGTTAGGCAAAACTGTACCCGTTTTATGTCGTTTGGTTGGAGCCGTTGGCATAGATGAGGGTCTTAGGCAGTCTATGGATTAAAATGACGTCACCAATGCCGGAAAGACAAAATGCTCATAGTTTGGCCGTCAAAGTGGCGGTGGTGAGACCGAATTGTTTATGGCTTAAATTGACGTGACATTGACCGGTTCACCGAGAATGTGCCCTGAGTGCATGGGGTGTGTGGTCGTACGTGCCTACGCATGTGATGTAGTGTTTTTACTCTACTACTGATTATGCTAATAAGTTGCAGGGAAGGAGCATCGCTGCCCTGAGTTTGGGGGCGGGATCGTTATAATTTGGTCAGCATGGCTGACCTTTGCTTTTGTTTGCCACCGTTGTGGTAGATTGTTGCTTGCAGGTGCTGTAGGATCGAGCGGTAAATAGCGAGCTAAAGCCCAAGTTGCTGAGCCAGCCCTCGAAGGCCTAATTTTGAGTGTTTTCTTTTATTCATATATGGTCAGCCTGCGTGCCGAGGTTTGAAAAACATGTAAACTGAGGAAAACAATTGTAAGGCCATAAGGCCAGTATTTGTGCATTTGTACTTCATTCCTTTTGGATTTGTAGTGGACATTCATACTAGTGTTGGGTTCTTTATTAATGCAACTATTAATATTGCTACCGCTAGAATGACTCTTTGTAGGACGTTGAATTGGTTGGATGGTTTCCATTGAGTAACCACCCGGTCTGTCTGTAGTATATGGCGTCGGGCCCCGACCGGACCAACTGTTATATACTATGTGACGGATAGGGGGTGTTACCCAGCTGTACCTCAGCCTCTTTCATCAGGCCTACAGCTCAGAGAAATCAATCTTTTACCTCAGGCTATCAGCCCTACCTCTGCATTTATAGATATAGGCTTACAACTCAGATTGCAAAAATCCTACCTCAGATCTATAAAAGATCTTACAAAATTTGATTTAGAGAATGTTTATTTCTTCACTCAAGGGAAAGATGAATGGATGAAGACTTCTTGATCAGTTCTGGAGTGAACTAACAACCTAAGATCCAACCTGTCTTAACTTCTTCAAAGCTTCTTGAATCTGAACAAGTAAGGTTGATCTTTCTTGAAAAGTAGGAGTCGATCCACAATCCAGCTCTCCTCTTCTTTCAGATGTAGCTCTGAATTCTTCTTGCAGACTTGTTCAGGATCTGCCTTCTCTATATTAGAGACTTGTTAATTTCAGGATGAAGACTTCTCTATATCTTTGATAGAACATATCTTTATATAGATCGCATCCGATGTTACCGGCTGATCCGGTTTATAACTGCATTATGATAAATGTGACTGCTTTGTCAGGTACGACACCTATCATGTCTTCACTCTTGACATTTGAACCCTTTGCCACTTTTATCTAAGCAGAAAGTGTCGAGATAAAACTTCATATGTGTCAACACAAATGGAACATGTGTTGACTCAAATCTTGATGATGTCGACATAGTCCAAGGAATATCGATACAGTTCTTCTTTACTTTCTTGACACAGCTTCTAAAGAAGGTGTCGACACAAGTCCTGTGTGTCTACACAATTGGCTACCCGTCTTGACATAGTTGGTGTCGACAGAATTCTTGAGTTTGTCGACACAAGTCCTAAGTGTCGACACAGTTGCTGTAGACTGAATTTTTGTGTGTCGACACAAGTCCTGTGTGTCGACACAATCTGCTTCTGGTGTTGACACATTTTCTTCACAAGTGTCGACACTTGTACTTAGATTATTTTACTGCATTTCTTTATCCTGCACATTGAAACTCAATAACCCATCAAGTACATAATGATGTATATCATTGAGTTAAGTGAGGCTTCTCTAAATCAGGTACACAGTTTCCAATGTACCCAACAATCTCCCCCTACTTGGAGAAGTCATAACCCTTAGTCAATGATACACATTGCTTATAATAAAACAAATATTATAATGTATAAATGTATTACTCAGAGAGGGTAACTCATAAACAGAAACAGCATGTAATATCATCACAAAATATGATAAAATACAGTGAACAAGAATATGTTTTTTTGTTAAATTACAATGATTTTAGAACAAAAGATTACATAGTTCTAAACCTAGTCAATCTATCCTTAAGATTGATCAAGCTCCTTGATGACAATTCCTTTGCCAAACTGAATCCTAGCTTGTACATTACCTTCTGTGTTACCAGTCAGCTTCTTTCCTTTCAGACCCTTCTTCTTGAGCTCTTTAACCTTAATCTTTTGCTAGGCTTCACAGAGTTAGCATGTATTTTCCCAGCTTTGAGGTTTCTTCTGAAATGGTATATAGCATCTTGTCGCTTCTGATATTTGCTCCATTCCTGTTCAGAATACCACTTGTCTCTATCATACATATTCTCTTTAATAGCTTGCCAAGCAGTGAGAATAATATTCCTGGAGGTTGGACTCCATTGTTCAAAATCAGGCTTTAATTCTGCCTGTCCTCTGAACCTTTTCTTAGATAGTTGAGCTTCTTTTTGAGCATCCCTAGCTCTTTGTGCTTCTTGCTCTCTTTGTAATGCAGCTTCAGACATTTCTACCTTTTTAATAATAACATTTTGTACCTCCTTTGCAGGACTATACATTTGTTGTACTGCATACTAAGTTCCTTCAAAACTTGAGGTGGATAGATGACTTGGGCTACTTCCTGCTAAACCCCTTCAATGTAAGCAGGTTGAATGCCGGATTCTGCAGTGTTGTCATCATCACAAAGGGGTGGATAACCAAGAGTTGCTCTAATGGAATTGGTTATCCATTTAGCATGATCTGAGCTTGTTTTGACTAACACTCTATCCTCCTTTATGACTTCTCTTTCAATATGGCCTCTTAGATCATCTTTTTGAAATCTTATCTGATCCACTAGATAATTTGTTCCTTCTTTATAGTAGGATTTGAACTTCTATAGCAGATCATAAATTGCCTTTTGAGATGCCTGGATAGTGGTGTGGACAGTAGCTAAATCCGCTTTGATTTGTTTATCAAACTCAGACTTACTGTAACCATGTGTTCAGTGAAAGCAGTTGCTTTATTCTTGAGTTCTGTTACAATAGCATTATGGGATTCTGTGAGATTGTCATTCATTCTGATTTGATTTTACAGTACATAACCTTATTTTACTACAATGTCCTCTAATTTAGTTTGGGCCTCATGTTGTTGTTTGGCCAAGAAGACTACAACATTACCTCCCTTTTGGAAGCATTCGGTCATTTCCGTTTTGTGCAAATTGACTTCAAACCTAATGGATTTGATATCCTGGGCCAAGGTAAATTGCCGATATTTATGACTCTCATCCACATATTTTTCAAGAGCAACTCTTTGCTCATCCAATTTCAATTGTAGTGACACTAAAAGTGAAATGAAGTCTACTGTAGGAGCTTGTATTTGAGGGGCAGTTTGCAAGGTTTTCTTATAGTCTGAGCTCCTCTTCCTGAGCTCCACAAGTTTCCTTTTCTTTGCCCTGGAGGATTCTTCATCGTTAGAGGAATTAGATGAAGTAGCTATATCCACTGTGTCTTTTGGATGAGAGGAAACGATTGGCAACACTTTCTTAGTTCTTGGCATCTCCCCCTCAGTTCGTTGCATCTCCCCCTCAGTTCTTGCTCCTTATACGCCAGGAAATAATTCTTCTAATGTTAATTCTTGTTACATCTGAACTGGAGGAATAACTTTCTCTTTCTGAACAGATGGACCTCCTTCAAATTCAAAAGTTTCTTCCATGGTAATTTCATTCTCAGGAACATTGTCTTGGTTAATTTGATCAAGAACATTCAAGAGCACGTCTGGTGCTACATTCACAGTGTTTGTAGCAGCCTGATTTATGGCTTGTACTACCTCAAGTATAGATTGAGTGGCTGTTTCACTGTCTAATTCAGCTGTGTGGACATTTGAATCTTTCTCAATTGATCCCGCAGAAGTTGATAGCACTTGTTGATCTGGAACTGGAGAGGCTCCTCCTGGATCTGATCCACTGATATGTTGCTTGCAGGAATCTGCTCCCCCTGCACCTGACCCGCAGTTTCAGTTTCTAGAGTAGGAGATTTTCTAGTGCTTTCTGGTCCATTGTTATCTGAGATGAAAACAACTTCCTCCACTGAATCACTGGAAGATTTAGTGGTCTTGTGGGGAGTTTTCTTCTTTTTCTGAACCTGTTTTATGTGTTTCCGAGGAGTAGGGACATCCTTGGTCAACACTCTGTCCAACCTTGACAGTATCCTTAAGTCCATTCTCCTCATATGATTTATTTTAGTACCAAATTTATGGATTAGTGTTTCTGGAATGCAGGTAGCCAGATAGAGGCTTAGTATTCCACCCAGATTGGGCTTCTTAATCCCTTCCTTTATTTTCTAAAACATAACTGCAGCCCAGTTAGTTGTTACTTTGAATATAACCCTTGTCATGAGACTGAACATGTAGGCTGAGATCCTATCATGTTCTCCAGATTTACACAAAATTATCTTTCCCAGAATTTCTGAAAAGAATTTTCCTTGAGAGTTCATCCCCTTTCGATTTATCGCTGCTCCAATCTTAGTGGATGGAGATAACCTACACCAGGTTAATGCACTTGCTGTTATCAAAGAATTGAGTTCATATTATTGTGTAACTTTGGGAAGATGAAGGATTTTCCTTAGGCATTTAATTGTGACCTTGAGCTTTTGACCTTAAACCATGGATTTGATTTTGGTGCCCGTTGAATCTTGAGAAGCATTCGAGTAGAACTCAAGAACTTCTTTCTTACATATTCTGGTTGGTTCAGATACCATATATTCTAATCCAGCTATTGTGATCAAATCTACTACCTCCTTGATGTCCGGATTCGCATCATCAAAAGCGTGTCGAACCAGATCATAACCCTCGTTGATGTTCTCTTCCATCTTTGGCATCATTAGAGATGAGGGAGAGAGAGATTCAGAAGAAGGAAGATGAAGGTCTTGTCGACACAAATGGTTTGGTCTCGAGAATTCTGAGAGCGTAGTCGATAAGGTCTTATTTCCACCTATTTATACTTTTCTAAACAACGAAGTACAAAAGGCGGACGGAAATTAGCTTAGTGTGTCGACACTGTTTGGATGGTGTCGACACAGACTACTAAAGTCTCGACAGAAAATTTAAAGGTATTACAATACTATGTGTCGACACCAATTGCGAGGTGTCGACACATACAATCTTAAGAGTCTACACTAATTTCTGCGTGTCGACACAGATGACTGTATGTGTTGACACCAATATCTAAGTGTCAGGAGAGCTATGTGTCGACACCAAATTCTGAGTGTCGACACAATCTTCTAGATGTGTCGACAGAATTTTTCTTATGTATTGACACCAACTACTAAGTGTCGATACAGATTTCTTTATGTGTCGACCCAGATTTACTTAGTCATATTAACCATTTTATTCCAAGTTTAGCATGCCTAATTCAATTTTAAAGTAATTGAATTTAGTTTCATCCAATAGTTTGGTGAAAATGTCAGCAATTTGATAATTAGTGTTGACAAATTCTAAACTTATGTCTTCTTTTTCAACATGATCTCTAATGAAATTAAATCTGATTTCTATGTGCTTAGTTCTGCTATGTGAAATAGGATTTCTAACAATAGATATGACACTGGTAGAATCATAATATAATGGAGTTCTACTTACCTTGATGTTATAGTCTTCAAGTTGATGTTGTATCCATAACAGCTGAGCACAACAACTACCTGCAGCTATATATTCTGACTCAGCAGTGGATATAGCCACACTTGTCTACTTTTTACTGCTCCATGACACCAATCTACCACCTAGGAAATGACATGTGCCAGTGGTGCTTTTCCTATATTCTTTGCATCCTGCAAAGTATGCATCTGAATAACCTGTTAGTATAAAATCTCTATTCTTGGGGTACCAAAGACCAAGATTTGGTGTTCCTTTAAGATATCTCAAAATTCTTTTGACAGCAGTATAATGAGATTCTTTTGGTCAAGCTTGATACCTAGCACAGACATATGTACCATACATGATGTCTGGTCTACTAGCAGTTAAGTAAAGAAGGGAGTCAATTATCCCTCTATACAAACACTCATATACAGGTTTTCCTGCATCATATTTGCCTATAGGCATACTTGACCCCATTGGAGTTCTCATGGTGGAGTATGACTCCATGTCATATTTCTTAATTAACTCCTTGGTGAACTTAGATTGGGATATGGACAAGCCATCATCAGACTGTCTAACTTGGAGTCCCGAGAAGAATTTCAGCTCACCCATGCTGCTCATCTCAAACTTCCCTTGCATAAGTTTAGCAAACTTTCTACAAAGTTTATTTTCAGTTGATCCAAAGATAATGTTATCAACATATATCTAGACTAGGATGATCTTGTCTTTTGATTCCCTTAGGAATAGAGTTTTATCTATTTTCACCCTTGAGAATTTGTTCTCAATGAGGAAGGTAGATAGTGTTTCATACCAAGCCCCAAGGGCTTGTTTCAATCCATATAGAGCTTTCTTAAGTCTATAAACATAGTTAGAATAAAGAGGATCTACAAAACCTGAGGGTTGTTTAACATAAATTTCCTCTTTTAAGTCACCGTTCAAAAATGCTGACTTTACATCCATCTGGAATACCTTGAACCCTTGGTAAGCTACATAGGCAAAGAACAACTTTATTGCTTCCAACCTAGCCACTGGGGCAAATATTTGGTCAAAGTCTATTCTTTCTTCCTGCTTGTAGCCTTTTGCTACCAGTCTTGCTTTGTTCTTGACTATAATGCCATTTTCATCTAACTTGTTCCTATAGATTCACTTAGTCCCTATGACATTGTGATTCTTTGGTTTAGGAACCAACTTCCAGACTTTACATCTTCTGAATTGATTGAGCTCTTCCTACATGGCATCAATCCAATTTGGGTCGTGTATGGCCTCTTCAAATTTCTTGGGTTCCATCTGTGACAGTAAACTTGAGCATAGAACTGTGTTCAAGCTCTTTCTTCTGGTCTGAACACCATGTCTTAGATCACCAATAATTTGGGGTGCTGGATGATCTCATAGATGTCTTATTACTGGAGGCAATCTATCCACAACTTGATTTCCTCCAATCTCCCCACCAAGTTATACTTCATTATCTTCATCATCAGCTTGTGGGTCTTGTACTCCCCCTAGACAGCATCCATCATTTTCCTCATCCTGTCTTGCAGGTTGGTCTTCACTAATAGTTAGCTTGTCCATCTTTTCCTTCAAACCTATAGAGCTACAAGACGTACTAGACAACTCACAGTTGATTAGCTTAGATTCATCAAAGACTACATGGACAGATTCTTCTATAGCTCGAGTAGTCAAGTTGTAGATCATGTATGCCTTACTATTTCTGATGTACCCAACAAGTATCCCTTCTTGAGACTTAGCAGAAAACTTAGTTAAATAATACTTATCATTGTTAAGTACATAACACTTACTACTAAAGATCCTAAAATAGGATATATTTGGTTTTCTGCCCTTCAAAATCCCATAGGGAGTCCTCTTGTGACTTTTGTTGATGGAAGCTCTATTGAGAACATGACAAGCACTATTTACTGCCTCAGCCCAGAAATATTCTGGGAGAGATGTGTCACTTAGTAGTGTTCTACCATCCTCAATAAGTGTTCTATTTTTTCTTTCGGCAATTCCATTTTGCTGGGGAGTCCTAGGTGATGAGAATTCTTGAGAAATTCCAAGTTCTTCACAGAACTTTGCCATGCATTCAGACTGAAACTCAGTCCCATGGTCACTTCTAATCTTAACCACAAAATTGTTGAATTAATTATAAATTTTCTTAACAAATGTTTGGAAGATAGTTGGAGTTTCAGATTTCTTACTAAAAAAGAATACCCAGAAAAATCTGGAAAAGTTATCAACAACCACAAAGTTATAGACTTTCCTACCTAGACTATGAGCTGGCATAGGACCAAATAGATCCATATGCAGGAGATACAAACACCTCACTGAATCTTTAGTATCAAGACAGTGGAAGGAGGTCTTGGTCTGTTTGCCTTTTTGACAAGCTGAACATACAGTCTCCTTGATGCACTTGACCTGAGGACAATTTCTCACTAACTCTTTACTAAAGAGTTGACCTATAGTCTTATAGTTAAGGTGAGTTAGCCTCTTGTACCATTTGACACAATGAGAAGCTTTCTCATCTATAACTAGGAAAAAATGAGAATCTTTATTCTTACCCACAAAATTTAGAATATAGACATTTCCTTTTGTATAGCATGTCAAGATGACCTTCTGATCACTTGTCCTTCTAATCTGACACTCATTCTTAATAAAAGAAGTGTCATAACCAAGATCACTTAGTTGACTTATGCTTATTAGGTTATGTTTTAAACCTTTCACATAGGCCACTTGAGTGATAGTGATTGAGTTATTAGAAATTTTACCAAAACCTTTGATTACTCCCTTTTCTGATCCACCAAAGATAACTTTGTGTCCATCCAATGTGGTAGTAAATTCCTTTTGCAACCTTCTAGTTCCAGTCATGTGCGTGGAACATCCACTGTTCAAGTACCATATTGGGGTATGGTCACTTGAACTCTCCTACATCAAATAAGATTAGCTAACCTTAGATCCCCAATAATTATTGGGTTCTAGGTTCAGGTTACACTAAAATTTGACATGCTTGCCTGCATCCTTTCTGACAAGTAAGCTGGTATTTTTCTTGACACTAGTGATGTGCCAACAATCAATGGCATAATAATCCACCTTGCCACAACACCAGCACTCATATCTATTGTATCCTCTTTTAAGTACAGTCTTAACAGCATTGCTTTCAGCAGTCCTTAATTCAATAGGTACAGTGGTCCTTTTATTGAGTGCTAGGGCTGGTGCATCAAACACTGATGATTCCTGAAGAACTTGTTGTGTCTGCTCATGGGCTTCCCTATCTGTATTTGCACTCATGTCATTCTGATCACCATGCTTATAGTGACCATGTGTGATGTCATGGTCATACATGTTAGTAGGTTGTATAACTTTCCCGAAAGGAATAGGGGGTTTGGAGGCAAGAGACTGAACTGGGCATTGCCTTTCCTTTTGGAATTAGTTGCCCTTGTTCTTCCCTTGAATCCTAAACCTTTCTTACCCTCTGGGGCAATGAAGTCATCAATTAAGCGTAAGACTAACTTTGGCATTGAAAATTTAGCCACAAGATCCCTCTCTCATCAAAGTCTGATTTCAAGACTCTCGATGTGATTATTTTTGAAGGTAATTGTTTCCATCTGAATTATTGTGATTTTTTTAGTTGGTTTACTTCCTTCAATTTTAAATCCAACTCTTTTGCTGAATCTGAAGCAGCTTTCTTGAAAGAGGCAATGTCCTTAGCCTGCTTTTTGGCAAGGATTCTGCTTTTCCTGAAAGCTTGTAACAGATCCCCATATTTATCAATTAGTTGATCCACATCCCCTTCAGATTCAGAATCAACCTCATCACTTGATGCTGATGCTTCTGATTCTGGTCCAGTATAATAATCAGAAATTGAAGATAGATTGTTTACATTACTAGGACCAGGCTGATCCTGGCACTGATCTTCCTCAGACATAGCCATCAGCCCTCGATCATGATGATCTTCAGTCCCATTTATATAGTCCATTATTTGCAGGAAATCAGTCTCTACAAAATCCTCTTCAGTTGTAAACAGTCCAATATATGCTTCAGCTTCAGCCTCTTCTCCTGAACCTGATGATAATGAGTCAGTCCAAGTTTTCTGCTTCTTTGCAACAAAGGATTTCTCCCTCTTGCCCTTATTTTGATGCTTCTTCTTTGCATTAGATTCCTTTCTTTTATCAGGCCAGCCAGCTACAATATGTCCAAACCTATTGCAACAATAACAAACAATTTTAGAAGAAGTTATTTTGCTTGGTTTAGTGCCATACCTGTATTTCTTGGAAGATTTTTTTTTCCTGGTAGTAGTCATCCTTGGACTGTGAGGAGGATAGCTTGGTTCTCCACTGTTTTTTCTTCATGAATCTTTGGAGTTGCATTGTGAAGGCAGCAAAGTCTTCAACAGAATTAGGGTTGTCTGATGTGTTGTTATTAGAATTATCTGAGTTAACTTCAGCAGCTTTCCTAGGAGAAGATGGAGACATCCTCCTATCCTTCTTTGTGGCTTCAACCTTGAAGGTCATATATTTCTCTTTGTACTCAGACCTATTGCTTTTCTCTTCCTCCTTTCTGGCCATAAGCTGCATCTCATATGATAGCAATTTTCCAAATAGGGTTAGAGGATAAGTGTCTGCAAGTCTGGCCACTTCCCTGATGGCACATATCTTGGTATCACAGTCCTTGGTTAGTGATCTAAGAAACTTATCATTGAGCTCATATGTGCAGAAGACTGTCCCATATGACGTTAGCTCATTAACTATTCTGAAAAACTTCTTATAGCACTCAGTTATGCCGTCTGTTTAGGTTTGTCTAAAACTTTCATATTCTTGATTTAGCATAAACTTTCTGTACTCTCTTACTTCTTTTGACCCATCCATGTAGACAATCAAATTGTCCCACATCTCCTTGGAGGTTTTGTAGTGCACCAAGTTTTGGAAAATTGAGTCATCTATAGCACTAACTATTATGTTATGTGCTCTCTTATCCATAGTGGCTAAGATGACTGCATCATTTGTCATTTCAGAGTAACTTTTTCGAGTCCTGAGGTTGGCATCAAAAACTGAGATGTTCATAGGAATGAATGGCCCTTCTTTAACTGTGATGTAGATTCTTGGGTCGGAGCTTCCATGAATAATCTGACTCTCTCTTTCCATATGCCAAAGATTTCCTTTCTACATATAGGTAATTTCATGTATCCAAGTTCCTTGTGACTTTCACCTGAACCCATTTCGGCTTTCTGATAACTGCCTTGGAGATCAACTCATACTGTTAAGTCTATTCTTGAGTAACCTGGCTTTGATACCACTTGAAAAAATTGGTTTCAAGATATCCTAAACACCAGAGAGGGGGTGAATAGGTTCAATTCTTATTTTACTTAGGCAGATAAATTATATCACTGTTAGACAACTTATGCAACTACTAACACACCACAGATTAAAACAAATACAACCAACACAGCATACACACAGATTTATAGTTGAATGATAATAGTTGCCAACCTAAATCACCTAGAGGGGGGTGAATAGGTGAGTTGTGCGTGTTTTTGCGGAATAAAAAAATCTCAACCAAAACAAAGATCTATCTACCAATCAAGCAAACACAGACGAGGCAAGATTTATATTGGTTCCCCAACCTTAGGTACATCCACTTTCCCTCACAGATCTAGCAATACACGAGGCTCAGATACTCCACTATCTCGGATTGGAAATCAATCCTACCCTCGGAATAATGTTCCTACAAACTCGATCCACAAAACAGATCTACACACGGAAGGCAAAAATTCCTACAATCTCGGAGTTGAAAACTCCTACACTCGGAGAAAACTTCTCCTACAATAATGAAATAAATTGTACAGAAATACAAACAGTAAATTCTCTTGTTCAGATCTACAATAGTAAATCAGAAATTTCTTCTTCTAGGCGTGCGACTTAATTAGAATATTGAAGAAGAATATCAGCAATATCAAATCTGGAACTTCTCGACTTTACACGATCGAATGGGAAGATGAAGCGTTGAGCGGAGATCTCGATCTGTAGAGTCTTGTTAATCTGAATCCTCAAAAAGGTGAAACCCTAGCCAGTCGGAAATCAGCGATGGCGGTGGCGGCGAGTTTTCATTTCTTGCAGAGAGAGAGAGAGAGGAGACAGAAATCTTCTTAGAATAATTTTCTTTGAAAACTTAGAGTTTGTGAGATTAGACAAGACCTTTTATAGGAGAAGAAAAGATTAGCCATAATTGCGTCATTATGAAAGACACGTGGACCAATCACGTCAATGTTTAAGAATAAGACCGTTAGGTCTGGACTTAAAGAATTTCTGAAAAGTCAAAGTAAATTACTCGAGTCAAGCAGAACTACTCGAGTATATGCAGCACTACTCGAGTAGGTAGAAGATGACTACTCGAGTACATGAGAAAAACATTACTCGAGAGAGTATGAGATGATTACTCGAGTATATGGAGTCAACTACTCGAGTAAATAAGAATGAGGAACACTCAGCTACTCGAGTAACAAAAATGACTTACTCGAGTACTTAAGTACTTACACGAGAGGTGGAGTAAATTACCCGAGTATAAGAAATACTACTCGAGTATATAAGAATGAACTACTCGAGTATATAAGAGACTACTCGAGACAAACACTTAGAAAATTTCTGGAAGAGAAAAACTGAACTACTCGAGTATGTAAGATAATCTACTCGAGACATAAGGAATTACTCGAGTATATAAGATGAATTACTCGAGACAATTAGAACTACTCGAGTATATAACATGAACTACTCGAGTAATTCACTTAGAGAAATTTTCTGGAGGGGGAATCCGGATTACACGATTAAAAGCATTTGACTACTCGAGTAGTATATGAACTACTCGAGTATATGATTTAGATTACTCGAGTAAGTAGGAACTACACGAGAGTCAGAATTCAATTAACTCGAGACAGATGATAGAACTACTCGAGTACTCTATAGTACTACTCGAGTCTATAACTTAGAAGAACTTTAGAAGAGAATTCTGTAAACTCGAGAGGTAAAAGGAAACTACTCGAGTATATAAGATGAACTACTCGAGAGCCATAATTGGACTACTCGAGTATATCTTAACTACTCGAGTAAGTGAATTACTACTCGAGTATACCCTTAGTAACTTACTCGAGTAAGTAAGGAACTACTCGAGTACTTTACTTAGGTTAATTTTTCTGATAGAATTTTTCTTCTTCTAAGGTGAAATAAGCATCAAGTCTTTTCCCATAGTCCTAGAGCTTGAATATGAAGTGTATCCTAATAGAGAGGCTTCACATGAGTCAACACTTTGGAACACATAATGAGGGATTACATCGTATGGTCCTGTGTTTGGTGACCCATTGTAGACTAACATTGGTCTACACTTCCTATAGGATTCTTGCAAACACATAACTCAAACCAAGCATCAAATACAACTTAATTCATCTTAGTTCAAGGGGGAGCAACTGAGTCTCCGGGCCTTGGAGAAAAGGTAGGTTGCAGAGTGTAACATCCCATATTACTTCTAAACCCCCTTAACTTAGATTGGGTTAGGCATGTGGTGGGTGTTAGGAAAAATTAGCTAGGTTTGACCCTAGGTAGTGGGTTGTAGCCATGTGGGCCCACTAAGGGGCCAAAGTCAAACTAGGTCAAACTATCCTAAATAGGAACCCTAGCCACACCATGACCCCACCACATTGCCCTAACCCTAAAATAATCTAAGTGGACCCTAGGGCATGTCATTAGGTCAACCCTTTGACCATAGGTGACCAAAGTCAACCATGGCCCAAATTTGGTCAAACCTATACCTATAGGCCCAATTAGCCCAAGGAGGGCACCATATTGACACAACCCAAGTTGGGTGGTGCCATTAGACCCATGACCACCAAGTGGGGTCAGCCCACTCATCATGGTTGACCAGGTCAATTCAAGTCAACTTAGTCAACATAATTGACCTAAAGAAGAAAATGAGGGCTAAGCCACACCCCCTTGGGCCAAGTCCACCAAACTTGACCCATTATCAGCCTAAGTGGTCAAATACCAGCCGCACCCCTCTGGTTTTGGAAAGCGAGTGCATGCATGGGGGCATTTTGGAGAAATTACCCAAAAGAGGAGAGAGAAGATGAGATTAAGAGGAGGAGGCCACTTGGCCTTGGCTCCATCAGCCCAAAAGCTTGCTGGCCGGCCACCCAAGGAAATCTAGAGAATTTGGCAGCATGGTGGCCACTTGGAACCAAGGGTGAAGCCTCCAAATCCCCAAACTGAGCTCACCTTGGTTGTATCTCCCTATACAGCCACTTCTAGCTCAAACCGACCACACCATCAGCTTCAGTGAGTGGAATCGAGTGGAGAACGAGTCCTGGAGCAAAGCTTTTGGTGAAGAATCAGGATTTTAAGCAGGAGATCGCCAGAGCAGCTCAACCAAGGCCAACTGCCGTAAACCTTGCAGCCGTGCTGCCATTCGGGTCTGTTTCGCCTCCCCTCTACTCGTACTAGCTATCTAGATCCTTTAGGAGAGACATCGGGCTCAATTGAGCCCGATACCATGTGAGAAAAGGGAGAATTTTACGAGTTTTGCTTCTTGCTCGGGTTCGCCGGAGGAGACAATTCCGGCGGCCTCATCGCCGGAAATTGCTAGTCACCACCTCAGTGATGGTGGTGGGGACATCCGCCGGCGGTGGTGGTGGCTCAGCTGACCGGAAACAGCCAGCAAAGGTGGCCCAGCCAGAATCGATCCCAGCCGTTGGCTGATTGGGGACGATGACCAGATCCCGTCTATTATGCGTTAAGATTCGTGCTAATGCGATAATTATTAAATTAAATAACTATAATATATATATGCATTATGTCGCACTTATATAGTAATATTGCATGGCTATTTTAGGCCTCTTAGAGGCATTTCCAGGACATGAATCTTCAATGAAATTTTTATATTAATGTCGTAACTTTAATTTGGCACCTTAAACATCAAATTTGGTAGAGTATATTGTGTTGTAGGTCAGTTTTCCTAGGACTGGTCCTAGGCAAGGGCTGAATTTCAAATTGATTCCCAAGCCAAACCAGTAATCAAAATAACCCCAAATTTTGGGTTCATGCATCTTTAGGGCATATTTAGCCCCTGCCAAAAATTTCTAATTTTTGGGGAAACGTTTTCTATAGTTTTATTCATAATACACAAAATTAAATAAATGAAATATTTGGAGTGTTATGACTCCAGATGGCCCCAAATTTTGGTGGCATGTCCTTCAGGACTATTAAAGTGCATGGTAAATATTTCAGTACATTTGGACCACTGCATCTTGGGTAAACTCACTTGCATGTGTTGATTATATATAGGCTTGGGGTGCAAATAGCCAATTTTGAAATATTGTGTATTAGGCCTATTTGGAACATCCAAAAATCATGGTATTGATTTCAGAGGCTCATTAGGGTGAATTATACCCCCACATTGTAATAATGGGATTTTTGGAAGCAAAAATCTCATTATTTGGAATTTTTGGAATAATAGAACTTTTGAAAAATAAATGTAAAAATATGCTCATCATTGAGATAAAATCCCCAATTTTTGTCCAGGTCAATATTATGTTAGATTTACTCCTAAAAATTTTTATGTCTCTGTTTGAAGAATTTTGATAGGAGTTATGTGAAAATTATCTTTTTACCCTCATTTTACTTAATTAGCAAATTGGTGAAAATACTTAGTAGAAAATTTTGGAAAATTTCTTGATGATATATCTGAGTATTAATAACCTTCTATAATTTTCTCAGCATTTTTGGATGACTCAGTAATTTTTAAAAAACTTATAATGGCATTTTGGTAAATTGTTAAAAATTGAATTTGGTAGGCCATTACATTATAGAGGTTGATGTAACTCTGTCATTAGCCTTAAATTAATGATATATATGCTCTGTAATGTTCCTAGAAGTTTTAGTAATGTATTTCTTATACTTCATTTGGAAAATGACAATTGTGTGAGTTTTGTATTAATTAAGGAATAGATAGAAATATTTAAAGGAAAATTATAAATTTTGGAATACAGATATATTTTACCAAGATTCAACTCAGGAAAAATTCCTTAGTTCAGTGGATTATGATTTGTAATACTTCATGTATTAAATGATCTAGGGGATTAATTAAATGATTTAATTAGAGGCCTTAATGACTTAAGAAAATTATGAAAATCAATAGGCTCCCTTCATTAGTCCATACCATCCTAGGATAATTAGTTAGGGGCAGGTGGCCCAAGGAATTGGAAGTTCTACTTCGGGGTGGTATTAAGTCATGGGTTACGCATAGTTTAAGTAGGTTATACTATAAGGACCACCGGGGGATAGATCGACGGATGAGCTAGAGGTTACGATTGGAGAATAACCTTGGTGGGTAATGTTGTCTTAGTGACGAGAGTAAAAGTGCAAGCCCTTGGATAGGAACTGGAGTGGAGGTCGGCAGAAGACCGTCGCCCTTCTGAGAGCATATTAAGTCATTAGAATCACTCAAGAGTAATAACGAGAGCTGAGGGTGAATTATGGGTAGTCATCAACTAAAGTAAATATCCTTGAGAAAGGGAGCTTTGGGCGTAATCCCATCGTACTTCCTAGTGCCCCCGAGAGCCCTTCACCGGGTATACCCTGGGCAGTCCTGGGATTAACCTTAAATCACTAAGTATAATAACCCGTGGACAAGAGTAGTCTAATAGGTTAAGGCATTGTGGTTCATTCTCACTCATGATGGGTTTAAGAGATTTTGAATAAAGGCACTGTTGTGTGTTCTCACCCGAGACGGGTTGGAGGGATATATGTTGCAGGCTCACCCGTGAAGGGTTTGAGGGATTCAGGACAGGTTGGTCCTGCAAGCTGAAGACTCGGGATGAAACTTGCATGTGCATAAATATAGTGGCGGTTCATGCGGTACTGGCCGATCGTCACACCGACGGCAGTACGGTGAACCAGGCGGGTGTGAGGGTTTGAGGGTCCAGTGGTTTTTTTACACTGCGGTCTGGAGGACGATCCCCGATAACGCACACCCGACCCAACAAGACTGATAGGCTGTCAGCAAAGTATGTATGCATGGACTCTAGAGTGCACCTAGGACGTTTATAAAGGTGTACGAGAGGGGTCTAAGGTTTGGTAGTGTGCATACCGGCCTAGAATTAGAGATGCCCGCTCTGCTGCTGCTGTAGCCACAGCGGTGGTACCCGAGAGTGAAGCTAGCTCTCAAAAAGTGGGAACTAAAGGTCTGTGATCACAGAGTCGTTATGTGCGAGTTGCACTTGCCTGTTGCATAAATTTGCATCATAAACATTCATTCATATTAGGTCATACACTTCATAGATCCTTATCATATAAATTAGTATGGGCTCTTTTATATGATAGGTTAAATTTCCTGGAAACCTTAACTTATAAATTTGTACGGGCATTTTTATAAGTTAAGGTACGATTTGTGATGGTGAGTAGTGGTAGCATAGTTTTACTTTCATGCTCTTACTTTCAGTTCTATACTTACTTTACCGTACTGCGTTTTACTTCACTTGTCTTACTTACTTCAGTTTTATACTTTACTTACTGCACTTGTACTTCTTATATAGAACTGCTAGAGTAGAACTATTATTA
Organism: Platanthera guangdongensis; assembly: GCA_039583875.1. NCBI lineage: Eukaryota > Viridiplantae > Streptophyta > Magnoliopsida > Asparagales > Orchidaceae > Platanthera > Platanthera guangdongensis. The sequence continues at coordinate 39,976,366 of CM077165.1, read as the reverse complement.
CTCCTCATATACTTGTTAGTATAGTTCCACTGCCACCTGTTTACACTTGTTACCCCTTGTTGTCCTCCGCTTCGTCCTCCCGCACGGTTCCTAGGAGTTGCGGGGCGAGGTGTGGAGGAAATGACTCAGTCATTTTTACTAATGGTCGGTGACCAAACTATTTTTAGGAGCTCGAGGAGATGGAGCACCAGCACGACCGGCAGGATGAGATGACAGGATGTGAGGAGCTGATACCAACACCACCTACTACTACTACTACTACTACTACTGCAGAGTTACCTCAGGTGGGATGACTTGGTGATGATAGTTATCTTCCGCTGTTTAGAGTTAAGAGAGAGAGATTTTTGATATGATGTACTGGGCATATGCCCTTTTTACTTCTGTACTCATATGGACTGATGTTTTTCCTTTTCATATATTTATATATATATATGTGCTGTGACTGTGGACTAGTTGTGGTTTACTTTTACCGCTATACTTTTGTTTCTCATTTTGTCCTACAGGTTATATGATCGTACTAGCCGGCAGAATCGATGTGTTGCGGTGTCGACTAAGCCATGCGTTAGTGTCACCGTAAGACGGTGGTTCTTGGCATAAGACTGTGGAGCCTCCTTGGTAAGGGGAAGGGGTCTTACACAGAGGAGGAGCAGGAGCATCAGCAACAGCTAGAGGGTTCAGGTAATTAGGGATAATGGTAGGATCAACAACAAATTCTGGAAGGATCTTGTTGTGCATCGAAACAGCAGTGTCATATGTGTGGAATTTGACACTCTGTATCTGAGCAAGCACATTATCATGGATCTCTTTAACTTTTGCTTCCCATAATTCTTTATTGTGGGCATCAGATTTTTTTAAATATTCTTTTACCAACTTCTCCCCCATTCTGACTTCAACAGATAGCTGGGAGATGGCATCATCTTTGAAAGTGCCAACTTCTTCACATATTTTCATCTTAGTGGCTTCAGCTCGTTTGTCCAGTTCCATTTGATTATTAGCGAGAGTTAGACCTTGCTCCATTACTTGTTCCACACTAGTTATGGTGTGGTATAAGGCTTTGCCACCCATTTGGAATAGATGTCTGAGCTGATCAGTATTATGCTGTATTTCAGCAAATCCTCTGCTCATCTCATGTTCTAGAGCAGTTACCTTACCAGTGACAGTTTTGATACAAGTATCAAAGTATGATTTCTGGTCTTGAAGAAGAAGTACAATCTGAGTCATCAAGTCTAAGGAGGCAGGAGCTGTAGCAGCAGGAGGAGCAGAAGTTGATGGAGCAGAAGGAATAGGAGGAACCATCCATAGAGCTATTTCAAAGAGGGTAACAGAGCTCTGATCTCTTGTAGTGGGTAGTATGGCATCCCTTTCATCCATTATCTAAGGGATAGAGAAATCCAAATTCCTGAGAGGAGCTTCAGCTGGCTCAGGTGAGAGCTCATTAGAAATGAGAATTGTTTCTGGATGTTCTTTGGGTGTATCAGGAGATTTTGCTAGAGTTCTTGCTGGAGAAGTGTCTGGAGACCTTGCTGGAGACTGCAGAGGAGTTGTGTCCTTGGGAATGTCAGTGACTGGAGCATTTGTAAAGAGAGGAAGAGGTGGTTCATATGTAGTTAGTTCTTCTATCATTTCATTTATGGAAGAATCAGTAGATAATATTGCCTCTTAAACTTGTTGATCTGAGAGGATATCATCTGGGGTGGCTGGTGGAGGAGTAGGTGGAGGAGGAGTAGGTACCCTGGCCTGAATAGTAGGAGAAGGATCCCCCTCAATAGGTGAAACAGAGGAGCTGGGGACCTGAGATGGAGAAGGAGATGGAGCCATGTCCTCTATTTCTATAGCTTCAGTAACTTTGGCAGCTTGAGAGGGATTTTGCAACTTTAACTCCCATCTCTGTATGGAGGAGATGGAGACCTTCTTCATGTGGTGAATGATACTTCCCTTGGAGAAACTAAAAACCTCTGGATTGATCTCATGGAGAAGCAGGGAAATTATCCTTGCATAGTTGGGGGACTTTATACTCTCCTTAATCTTATTCAGAATCAACAAGCCAAACTGAAAGTCTTTTCTACATACTATAGCTTGCATCAATTCAAAGAAATAAAGGGGTATGGCCCTGATGGAGTTGGTTTTGCAAAGAAGAATTTTACCAATGACATCAACCAAGAATTTTCCTTCAGCATGCATATCAGACCTATTGATGTATTTAGCATCAGCAGAAAGTCCACAGAATAAGCAAGTTCTGGAATATTCTTAATCACCCAGAAAATCATCTGCATCTGGAGCTAGCAGTCGGAGAAGTCGAGAAACAGAGGTTGGAGTGAGTTTAATTTTGATACCTTTGACTAAAGACTTCAAAACTGTGCCATGGTGCTTGACCTTGACATTCCTGAAAAACTCTGCAACTACGGGGAAGAGGATACGACATAGTTCTTGGAGAACGAATGTTAATCCGGCGGTGTCGAGAAAAATCAGGAGATTATGGAAATCGTCGGATAGGTCTGCAATCCCGGCGGAGACTAATTCCGAACTAACACCGATCTTAGATGAGGCGGCCATGATTCAAAAGTCTTGGAGATGGCGAAACCCTAGAAAGCGTCGATGGGGAGACAAAAAGGGCGCGGCTCTGCAACTGATTGAGGAAGGCGAAGAGCCAGCCGGGTACTCGAGAGACGGAAATGATTACATGTAGATGAAATTTCCGGATTTTCTTATTTATATAACCCTAGGTTTAGGTCTAATTATTTGAAAAATACTGAAGTAAACCATAGAAGAGGCGGCATAAGCCTGTGGTTTGCGCATAAGAAAACTTGAATAAGAAATGACTCGGCACATACACGAGTAGATGAATCAGGAGTTACTCAAGTAGGTAAACAGAAGTACTCGAGTAGGTGAGAGAGGTACTCAAGTAGATGAGTGAGGTACTCGAGTATGTGAAGTTGACTACTTGAGTATGTCAGTCTGCGACTCGAGTAGGTCAAGTAGAATACTCGAGTATGTCATTCTATTACTCGAGTAGGTCATATACTTACTTGAGTATGTTGTTACTTACTCGAGTCAAAAACTTAAACTTTTGGAAAACTCCAATTTTTGACTAACCATTGAGCCTTGAGCCTTCTTGAAAGTCCAGCTTATTCTAGTCTTCTTTGTTGAGCATCCCAAGTTCTGTTTTGAAAAACGAGAACTTGGTCTCGTCCAGCGGCTTCGTTAAAATATCTACAATTTGCCTATCTGTACGGACATATTAAATGTCTATGTCGCCATGCTCCACATGCTCCTGGATGAAGTGATACCTTAGCTCTATATGCTTTGTCCGGCTGTGCGAGACTGGGTTGTTGGCTATTGCTATTGCGCTGGAGGAGTCGCAAAACAATGGAATCTTTTCAAACTTCATGTTGTAGTCTTCGAACTGATTCTTTATCCAAAGTAACTGTGCACAACAACTGCCTGCAGAGATGTACTCTGACTCGGCCGTTGAGATTGCCACACAGTTTTACTTCTTGCTACTCCAGGAGATAAGCCTTCTTCCAAAGAATTCGCAAGTCCCTGAACTGATTTTCCTGTCGTCTTTGCTACCTACAAAATCTGCATCTGAAAAACCTATTAGTTCGCTGTCATTACTTCTTGGGCACCATAAGACAAGATTTGGTGTACCTTTAAGGTATCTCAAAATCCGCTTCACAGCAGTGTAGTGAGATTCCTTAGAGTTCACCTGAAATCTAGCACAGACAAATATTGAGAACATTATGTCAGGTATACTTGCAGTAAGGTAGAGCAAGGATCCAATAATGCTTCTGTACTTGGTTTCATCAAAAGGTTTCCCTTTTACATCCTTGTCCAGAGACATTATTGAACTCATTGGAGTCCTCATCGAGGTTGCGTTCTCCATTCTGAATTTCTTAATTAGCACTTTGGTGAACTTGGTCTGTGAGATGAAAATTCCATCTTCAGACTGTTTCACTTGAAGCACTAAGAAATATTTCAGCTCGCCCATACTGCTCATTTCAAACATCCCTTGCATAAGTTTTGAAAACGTCTTGCAGAAGTTGTCATCAGTAGAGCCAAAAATAATGTCGTCGACATAGATTTGCACTAGCAAAATCTTGCTTTTAATTTTCCTAAGAAATAATATCTTGTCTATCTTTCCCCTTGTGAACTTGTTCTCAAGTAGAAAGCTAGACAGGGTCTCATACCAAGCTCGAGGAGCTTGTTTCAGACCATATAATGCTTTGTGCAGTAAATAAACGTAATCAAGAAAGTTAGAATCAACGAAACTTGGAGGTTGTTCCACATACACCTCTTCCTTTATATCACCATTAAGGACGGCAGACTTCACGTCCATCTGGTAGACAGTGAAGCCTTTGAGTGCAGCATATACTAGGAATAACCATATTGCCTCCAGCCTTGCCACTGGAGCGTACGTCTGGTCGAAGTCGATTCCTTCTTCTTGATGATAACCTTTGGCGACAAGTCTGACCTTGTTCTGTACTATCGTTCCATCCTCATCCATCTTGTTCCTGTAGACACATTTTGTCTCAATGACGTTCTTACCTTTGGGTCTTGGAACAAGCATCCATAATTTGCAGTACTTGAACTGGTTTAGTTCTTCTTCCATCATCATTATCCACGATGCATCTGAGTTTGCCTCCTCAAACTTCTTTGGTTCAACCTGCGAGAGAAAACTTAAATATAGATTCTCATTAGTTATACCTCTACGAGTTCTGACACCATCTCGGGGATATCCTATGATCTGGTCCATGGGATGATCCTTCAAATGTCTGAGCTCTAGAGTCCTTGCATCTGGAATATCTTCTATCACCGGAGTGACTTCTTCATCTTGGATGACTTCTTCATCGTGATCATCAGCCTCTCCAATAGGGGTTGGAGTGGTGATCTTGATGAACTTTTCACCTTTGTCTTCAGATGGTTCATCCAAGCTAATTTCTTTCAGCTTTGCACCTGCATCTTCAACAAGAACACTAGAAGAGTTGCTTTGCAGCAAACTCATTGATGAGTCCACTTTATATACCTATTTTCGGACTCATCTGTGGTAGTTTTCACGTGTTTGCACTTCACATTTAGTTCTTTATTGTTCATATTTCATCTTGCCTATATTTCCATAGGAAGTGCACATTTAAGCCCGTGGTTATGTATTTTGTTATTTTTATAGTCTGTTCTCCTTTTTGTTATTGCCTGGAATGTCTGCACATATCAGTGATTGGTTTTCCTTTCGGTACAGGGGTCGTGTGCGTGTTCCGGGATGGTTGTGAAACAGGAATACTGCGCACGATCATGGGATCTAATGCGCACGACCACTGGTTGTGCGCCCTTGATCGTGCGCACTACTCTACGTTTTCCAGAATTAGCCTGGGGTAAGCGCACGACCAATGGACATAATGCGCACGACCACAGGTCATGCGCCACTGATCGTGTGCATTGATTCCTCTTTTCTGGAGTCCTGTCTGGGGTAATCGCACGACCATTGAACTTAGTGGCACGACCACTGGTCGTGTGCCACTACTCGTGTGCATTATCCCAGTTCTTCTTCCTGATTTCCAGTGCGCACGAGCACCGGACATAGTGCACACGACCACTGGTCGTTCGCCTATGATCGTGCTCATTGTTCATTTCTGCTTTGTATAAATAGTGCAGGTCTCGCCCTAATTCGAGAGAGGATCCGGAGCTCGACATTTCTCCGCCATTTTCCGCCTTCTCCGTCGTTACCCTTCATCTTCCACCCTAGGGAGGTGCTCCGGGCAAGCTTTCACCGCCAAATCCAAGTCGGAGCTTCCTCTCAGCCTTCTCCTTCATCCGTGAGCTTCAAGTAGGGTTTGACTCCATAGCCATCAAGTAAAGGAAAGCTAGCAAACTTCGTCCGCTATCGTGAGACGAAGAAGACGGGCCATTGGAAGGTGGTGACAGCCCTTCTCTACCCTGGACGCAGTTGAGGACCGAGCTTGGATGCGGAATGACAACCCGACGATTCCAACCGTGAATCCTCAGCAAGACTTCAGATTCGATCGATATCTTGACTTGTTCTTGTTTTATTGTTGAATATTGGTGTTTAACTTTGTTTATATTGATGAAGTATGCTTTGTTTGTAAAATGTTTTTATACAATCATGTCTATGTGATTTTGTATGTTTTCGTTATTTACTTGAGTTGCACCATACTCCATCCACCACCATCCACCCTTGCCGCACTAGCAATTGCTAGTGGCGTGCGTTGCGAAGAGGTGCTCACGACCCTCATTCCGCAGTTCTAACCACCTCATCCGCTAGCCTTCTCGTCCATCTGCCTAGTGATTCGGTGCATAGCGGCCCGACTAGTCTTCCATCCCGCCTGGCGAAACATCGCAAAGCAGCATTGCATAGTAGTAGTTGTTAGATTTTTACTTTATTTTTATCGCAACAATCCAAACCCCCCTTAGTTAGCTCCGACCTGAGGACTTCAATCTCAAGTCCTCCTGAAAATTAACTTCACCTTACTGTGTTCCTTGTGATATCGATACTTGGGAGAACCCCCATTTTATATTACTTGTGCGACCGGTTCACTGCCGTGATCTTTAGCATCAAGTTTTTGGTGTCGTTGCCGGGGAACACAGTCGTGTGAGTTTGTGGAGAGGGAGATAATAGATTGAAGCCCTTTTCCATTTGTGCATATCATTTTTTTTATTTGCTTTGGTTATTACAGTTTTTATTTTGCTTATTTCTTTTTACCCTTTTCTGATTTTTGATTTAGATAACAGGTCCATGCTATTTTCATTTTAGCTGTGTAGCACGTTTTCAGCAATTATTTTTGTTCGTGATGGATCCTGATGCTGAGTGTCGTATCCTTGACACTTTGCGCCGATCCATCGATGTCATTGCTGTTATGAATGCCGAGCATTGCATTCGGTGTTTATTATGTCAAGGTGTGGGCCATATGTTGAAGGATTGCCCTCGTTTGTGCAAGCCTTCTCCCTCTGAGGGCATGTGTACAATAACCTCCCGTTCGCGGAAGACTGTTGTGGACAGGCCTACCAGGGTGTTGCCTGGCCCATACACTGACATACACACCTTGCTCATTCTTTACCCGTTGAGATTACCGAAGAATCTCTGGGCGCATACAGCTCTTTCATGGGTCCCTCGATCCCTTTTTACGAGCTTTCCTTGAGTGATGATGATCACTCTGGTGTTAGCCAACAAAAAGAGGAGCAGGAACTCATGGACGCTCCTGTATGGGACGATGAGATTGTTCCGGTCGTCGACAGGGTGGCGTCAGCGAATGATTTTGTGATGGTGCCTTCTCATTCAGTGCTTGATTTTGAGAGCAGCCTTGCCCCTCTGCAATTTTTGTCGGATTGTGCTATTCCTCTTTCTTGTGAGTCGGTTGATGATGCCGTATTTGTTGATGATTCGGTGCCTGAGGTTGCGCTGAAGTGGGATGATGATTCCTCTATCTCCGACGGAGAAGGTGGATCTTCGGAACACTTTTACGCACCCCGTTGGAATGAGGAATATCCCCTTTCCGATGCGGAGGTTTGCACCTCCTTATTGGATGAGGCCATTCCTCTAACCACCGCGGACCTCGAGTTCTCGGATTCCCCTCGGTACGACTCATATGACACCGACAGTGATCTCTGCTTGGATCCTGCTGAGAGTGAGACCGGGATCACTGTCCCATTTTCTGATTCTTTTAGTTCTTCTTCTCTTTTATTACTTGATCCCCCTTCCTTATCTGAGCCTGTGCAAGATGAGTCTCCACAGGTACGTTGGGATGACGATGAGCTTTGTGCTCATGTCATTGTCATCGCCTCCTACGGGCCTGTGATAGACGATACCTTGCTAGGCAAGGATTTATTTTGTGGTGAGATGAGTGAGGACCAGGCCTCCTCCTCATCCTACTTCCTATTTCCTCTGCCTGCGAGGAGCAGGTATGATTATTTATGTAGAGGGGTAACTGTTCTATCGCCGTATCGGTATCCATTACCGAAACGGATATTGGAATAGTTACCTGTGCACTTTTTATTTCATAGGCCCATTAGCTAGAACCTTTTCGTAGCCGAATAAGTCGTGCTGGGATGACAATAACCCCAGTACTTATCTTTCATTTTCTGCATTTTATTTTTCTTGTCTATTTTAATTTTAGCATTTCTTTTTTTATATTTTGTTTTGTTTTTGCGGAGCTCACCCCTGCAGGTATTCTTGACAACATCGCATTGACGGGGTTGTGATTCTTCGTATGGCGGGTCTGCTTCAAGTTTCTACGTGTCTTCTGGTATGCTCACTAACTGAGCATTGGGTAACCTCTTCCCTGAGCTCTTTATGATTTTAATTTCTCTACCATATGCTATGTAGTTTAGTTTAAGTCTGGGGGAGAGCCAGTGTTGTTACCTTTTACACGTGCATATTTCATGTGCATACTAGAAGCTTTTATAATTTTATTTTGATTAGTTTTTTGCATCACACACCACTGCACCCACATGAGCGCGTGCTTAGATGTTAGTGTGCCGCGAGTTAAACTCATTTCTTCGTTAGATTTGGGAAAATTATGGTGCTGACATAGGATTGTGAGACGGAGTAAAATGTTGACCTTGCTGTGCTCCTAGTCAACTGCTCTCGTCTCGTGTAGAAATTCGAGTAGATTTAATTTTTCTGTATACTTATAGTTTTATATCTTTCTATTTGCGTAAATACTTTTTATTTTACTCAAAAGTTGGTGAATCCGGTATGAATCAAACAGTAGCTTAGGGATGTGTGTAGACGGCCGTTAGGTTCGTATTGCTTGAGTCGGGAGGATGGATAGTCTTTCTCGTTCACTAAGAACTTGCCCCAAGCTATTCTTGAAGCATGGGTATAGGTTAGTTCACTTGCATGAGCGTGATGTAGGCCATCATTTTGGTCCGGTTGAGCTTTGTACCGTTCCTAACGTCATATCCTCGCTAGCCCCATTGTGCCTACCCTTCTTTTGATTCAGCTCCACCTTCATTCACCAAAGCCCCATAACCTATCCTAGTCGCACACCCAGGTCGAGTTTAGTGTTTTATATTTTCATGTTTGGATGTGATGTGGTGTTATTACATGTGAAAATGTGGATGTGCTCCAAAGCTTATATTTGCTGAATTTGTGAAAAGAAAAGTAATTTGAAAAAGAAAAAGAAAAGTTAAAAAAATGATGTTAAAGTGAAAAAAGTGAAAAGGAAAAGTAAAATTGAAAATCTTATTTGAGATGTGCTTCTTTTTGGAGTAGGTGGTGCACACACCCATATGTTAAAAGTTAAGTCTGGGAGTGTGGTGTACTCGTGTGTATTTTGCTTAGTAGAGGGATTCCTTTCATACTAGCTCATTTGGGTTTGGTGCATAGCCATTCTTATTTATCATTGTTTACCTCACCGAAACCCAAGCCCCATCTCTTCACCTAAAGTCCTACTGATTCGTGTGTGAACCAAACCAGTGCCGTGGAGAGAATGCGAAAGGGCAAGCATATGGTCACCGACATTGGTGGATTCCTTTGGAGGTTATCCGGAGCCCCGATCTTTGGCAATGCTCGCCTAGCGATTAGTCTACTTTCTCCCTGCGCATGACCGGATGATTCACCGTGATTCCATTTTTGAGTAATAATAAAATGTTCATACGCATTGTGAAAAGTATAAACTATTTTGTATACTTAGAAATTTCTTCTATTATATTTTTACGCGCGCGAGCATGCGACTTCGCATGGTACTTCGTATCGCAATTTCTTTGTTAACTAGTATTTTTCACTATCTGCTTAGATTTTATTTGCTCGGGACGCGCAAACAGTTAAGTCTTGGGGTGTGATGAGTCCACTTTATATACCTATTTTCAGACTCATCTGTGGTAGTTTTCACGTGTTTGCACTTCACTTTTAGTTCTTTATTGTTCCTATTTCATATTGCCTATATTTCCATAGGAAGTGCACATTTATGCCCGTGGTTGTGTATTTTGTTATTTTTATAGTCTGTTCTCCTTTTTGTTATTTCCTGGAATGTCTGCACATATCAGTAATTGGTTTTTCCTTCGGTACAGGGGTTGTGTGCGTGTTCTGGGATGGTTGTGAAATTGGAATACTGCGCACGATCATGGGATCTAATGCGCACGACCACTGGTGGTGCGCCCTTGATCGTGCGCACTACTCTACGTTTTCCAGAATCAGCCTAGGGTAAGCGCACGACCAATGGACATAATGCGCACGACCACCGGTCGTGCGCCACTGATCGTGTGCATTGATTACTCTTTTCTGGAGTCCTGTCTGGGGTAATCGCACGACCATTGAACTTAGAGGCACGACCACTGGTCGTGCGCCACTACTCGTGCCCATTATCCCAGTTCTTCTTCCCGATCTTCCATGCCAGTGCGCACGAGCACCGGACATAGTGCGCATGACCACTGGTCGTGCGCCTGTGATCGTGCACATTGTTCATTTCTGCTTTGTATAAATAGTCCAGGTCTCGTCCTAATTCGAGAGAGGATCCGGAGCTCGACATTTCTCCGCTGTTTTTCGCCTTCTCTGCCTTTCCCCTTCATATTCCACCCTAGGTAGTTGCTCCGGGCAAGCTTTCACCGCCAAATCCAAGCCGGAGCTTCCTCTCGGCCTTCTCCTTCATCCGTGAGCTTCAAGTAGGGTTTGACGCCATAGCCATCAAGCAAAGGAAAGCTAGCAAACTTCATCCGCTATCGTGAGACGAAGAAGACGGGCCATTGGAAGGTGGTGACAGCCCTTCTCTATCCCGGACGCAGTTGAGGACCGAGCTTGGACGCGGAATGACAACCCGACGATTCCAACCGTGAATCCTCAGCAAGACTTCGGATTCAGTCGATCTCTTGACTTATTCTTGCTTTATTGTTGAATATTGGTGTTTAACTTTGTTTATATTGATGAAGTATGCTTAGTTTGTAAAACGTTTTTATATAATCATGTCTATGTGATTTTGTATGTTTTCGTTATTTACTTGAGTTGCGCCATACTCCATCCACCACCATCCACCCTTGCCGCACTAGCAATTGCTAGTGGCGTGCGTTGCAAAGAGGTGCTCACGACCCTCATTTCGCCGTTCTAACCACCTCATCCGCTAGCCTTCTCGTCCATCCGCCTAGTGATTCGGTGCATAGCGGCCCGACTAGTCTTCCATCCCACCTGGCGAAGCATTGCATAGCGGCGTTGCATCGGAGTAGTTGTTAGATTTTTACTTTCTTTTTATCGCAACAATCCAAACCCCCCTTAGTTAGCTCCGACCTGAGCACTTCAATCTCAAGTCCTCCTCAAAATTAACTCCACCTTACTGTGTTCCTTGTGAGATTAATACTTGGGAAAACCCATATTTTATATTACTTGTGCGACCGGTTCACTGCCGTGATCTTTAGCATGACTCGTCTCATTAAATACAACATGTATCGATTCTTCTACCACCAGGGTTTTTCTATTAAAAATCCTATATACCTTACTATGGCTACTATAACCTACAAAAATACATTCAAAACTCTTTTCGCTAAACTTAGAAGTATGATACTTGTCATTGTTTAGCACGAAGCATTTACAGCCAAAAATTCTAAAGTATGAGATTGTTGGTTTCCTGCCCTTCAGAAGTTCGTAAGGTGTCTTATCGTGGTTTTTGTTTATGAGGGCTCGATTTTGCACGTGGCATGCAGTGTTGACTGCTTCAGCCCAAAAGTACTCCGGCAGTGAAGCATCACTCAACATGGTCCTGCAGGCCTCTATGAGCGTTCTATTCCTTCTCTCGGCCACACCATTTTGTTGAGGAGTGCGAGGAGATGAAAACTCATGAAAGATACCCAGGCTTTCACAAAATTCTATCATGGCCCCAGACTTAAACTCTATTCCATTGTCACTTCTGATTTTGACTATGGTGCAGTTGTACTCGTTCTGAACTTGCCTGACAAAATTAGTAACGATGTCGAAGGTATCTGACTTGTGTTTCAGAAAGAACACCCACGCAAAGCGCGAGTAATTATCAACAATTACCAACGTATAATCCTTACCTCCCAAACTTCTAATTTGCAGTGGATCTAACAAGTCCATATGCAATAGATGAAGACATCTATTAGAAACCTTTCTAATAATGCTTTTAAAGGTAGCTCTTGTTTGCTTGCCTTTTACACATGCATGACAAGTTCTATCTTTGACTTACTTGACATTCGGGGCATCACGTACTAAGTTCATTGAAAATAATTTATTAATAGTTTTGGAATTAATATGTGCTAGTCTCTTGTGCCATTGGTCACCAAGAGATGCACTATCTTTTGCTAAAAAGCACACTGGTGTCGAAGAATCTATACAAATGAAATTTAAACAGACAATGTTTCTGCTTCGAGTGCCTGATAGAATCATTTCCATATTGTCAATAGATTTTATCAAGCACTTATCAGCGTGAAACTCAACTATGTATCCTTTATCGCAGAGTTGGCTTATGCTTATAAGGTTATGTTCCAAACCTTCAACGTAAGCCACATCTGAGAAGGATACATTACCGTTAGTAATTATACCATAGCCTCTAGTAATTTCACGGTCTGAACCTCCAAAGATGACCTTCGGTCCGTTCATAACTGGAGTAAAATTCTGAATAAGGCTTCTTGTCCCGGTCATATGCTGAGAGCATCCACTGTCCAAATACCAGATTGGCATTTTGTTGGTCTTTGGACATTCCTGCAATCACAATCAGTTAGCCTTAGGAACCCAAATACGTTTGGGTCCTTGGTCTCAGGTTAGAACACTCCCCCTACAAATATTAGCATTAGGAGTGGTCTTCCTCATATTGCCAACATGTGGGGTTGCAGCATTTCTAGGATTAAACTAGCAATCAATGGCAAAGTGACCAATTCTGCCACAACATCAATAGTCAAATCTGTTGTATCTTTGCCTTATGTTCTCCTGCTTGGCCTTTTGGAAATGAGGTCTAGCAGGGGCAACATTCTTGGAGGAAGATGCCTCATGATGATGGCAATCACATGGCTTCTTCTCCTTTACATGCTTTTCTACAACAGGCTTTTCCTTTGGTGCCTTCTTGAAGTTAGGGCCATGATTGAAAGAGCCATAGCTCTGAATAATGACTTCTTCATAAGGTGCCTTAAAGACACATTCGCCAAAGTTTCTGGTTCGAGTCCATCCTTGATAACGGGACTTGGGCTCTACATAAGTATCCCTAGCAAAGTGTCTGTAAGATGAGTCAAGATCAAACTCGTTTGAAGGAAAGATAACCTTCTTGAACGTGGTCTGATCTTGAGGGGCTTTCCCCTTTTCTTTGGCTAAGGCCTTTTTGGCGGCCTTAATCTTTCGTTGAGCCTTATTTCTCCTAGAGGATTTATTAGGAGCTTCTTCATGGTCTAGTCCAGCACGCTTGGCCTTAGCTGAGAATTCAGCAACGAATGGAAGAACTGTCTTGGGGTTCGAGAAACTTTCAAAAAGTTTCTTTTCTGCAACAAGTTGGGCTTCCAGTTCCTTGATGATTTTCTCTTTGAGGTCAAGGTGCTCAAGAGCCTTATAATATTCTTCAATAGTATTTTTGAAGTTCACTTCGAGCGAGTCAGTCTTTGCGACTTTCTCTCTCAAGACGCTCTCTTCAGCTTTGAGAGACTTTATCTCTTTAGCCTGAGTTTTCATGACTCGACGACATTTATCGTATTCCATGATTAACTCCTTATATTGGGTCATGAGTTCTGGCTCATCGTTAGAAGAGCTATCCTCACAATCATGTTCAAAAACTTTAGAATCAGAGAGAGGAGTGTGAGAGTTTACCTTCCCAGTGAACTGAGGCTCTTGTTCATCATCAGTTTGAGCCATGAGTCCAAAATAGGCTTCTTCTTCTTCACTCGACTCAGATGAGTCAGAGTCACTAAAAGTTTTGCCCTTTTTGGCCATGAAGCTCTTCTCTGTCCTCTTCTTGTTGTGTGAGGACTTCTTTTCCTCTCTTCTACCACCCTCCTTATTCCTGTGAGGGCATTCAGCGATGACGGTTCCTGGCTTATTACAACAATAACAAACAATGTCAGTCGAAATATGTTTGTTCTATTTAGAATTATACCTGTCATGGCTGCTTGAGCATTTTCTTTGCCGATCACCATCGCGTCGTGAGCATTTTCCTTGCCTTTCCATTGCTTCTTCTTGTTCAAGAATTTCTTGAACTGCCGAGAGAGTAGTGAGAACTCTCCTTCTGATAGTTCAGAGCCTGAGGTGCTTGGCTCTGAGGTTTCTTCTTCACTAACTTCTGGTACTGGAGTAGGAGGAACAGCCTTAGACTTCTTAGAGGTGTTTGCCTTTAAAGCAACAAACTTCTCTTTGAATGCAGACCTGTTTTTCTCTTCTTCAGCCTTCCTGGTGTTGAGTTGGAGCTCATAGGACATCTGCTTCCCGAAGGGATTCTGAGGATCTGTCTCGGCCAGTTTTCCAAACTCCCTTATAGTACAGACCTTGTTATCTCATTCCTTAGTCAGGGATCTCAAGAAGTTATCATTTAGCTCTCCATTAGTGAAAACTCTGCCATAGACCCTTAGCCCATTCACTATCTTGAAGAAATTCTCGAAGGTGTCAGCAATGGTATCTTTGGTTCCTTGTCGGAAAACCTCATACTTCTGATTTAGAAGGGATCTTCTATCATCCCTTACTTCTTCTGTATATTCCATCAAGATAACTAATGACTGCCACATCTCCTTTGCAGACTGGCAGTGAATTAGGTTTTGTTGCATTGAATCATCGACTGCACTTGCTATGATATTTTTTGCCTTTTTGTCTAAAGAGACAATTGCAATCTCATCCTTATCTAGATCCATAAGTTTCTTGGGGACTTGCTTGGTTGGATCTATAGTGGAGATTGTCATGGGGATATAAGGACCTTCTTCAACTATCATGAAGATCCTTGGATCAACAGCTTCCATGAAGAACTTGATTCTCTCTTTCCACATAGGGAAAATATTTTTGTTGCACAAAGGAAGCTTGGCAAAATCTTTAGCCTTGTCCATTTTGGTAGATCTCAAATGACAACTATTGAAGGATCTGATCAAGGTGTTAACCTTTTAAAGATCAACCTAGCTCTGATACCAATTGAAAGATAATAGTTGCCAACCTAAATCACCTAGAGGGGGTGAATAGGTGAGTTGTGCGTCTTTTTGCGGAATAAAAAAAATCTCAACCAATGCACAGATCTATCTACCAATCAAGCAAACGCAGACGAGGCAAGATTTATAGTGGTTCCCCAACCTTGGGTACATTCACTTTCCCTCACCGATCTAGCAATACACTAGACTCGGCTACTCCACTATCTCGGATTGGAAATCAATCCTACCCTTGGAACAATGTTCCTACAAACTCGATCCACAAAACGGATATACACTCGGAAGGCAAAACTTCCTACAATCTCAGAGTTGAAAACTCCTACACTCGGAGAAAACTTCTCCTACAATAATGAAATAAAGTTGTACACAAATACAAACAGTAAAGTCTCTTGTTCTGATCTGCAACAGTAAATCAGAAATTCCTTCTTCTAGGCGTGCGGCTTTATCATAATATTGAAGAAGAATCTCGGCAATATCAGATCTGGAACTTCTCGACTTTACACGATCGAATGAGAAGATGAAGCGTTGAGCGGAGATCTCGATCTGTAGAGTCTTCTTAATCTGAATCCTCAAAAAGGTGAAACCCTAGCCAGTCAGAAATCAGCGATGGCGGTGGCGGCAAGTTTCCGTTTCTTGTAGAGAGAGAGGATACAGAAATCTTCTTAGAATAATTTTCTTTGAAAACTTAGGGTTTGTCAGATTAGACAAGACCTTTTATAGGAGAAGAAAAGATTCGCCATAATTGCGTCATTATGAAAGACACGTGGACCAATCACGTCAACGTTTAAGAATAAGACCGTTAGGTCTTGACTTAAAGAATTTCTGAAAAGTTAAAGTAAATTACTCGAGTCAAGCAGAACTACTCGAGTATATGCAGCACTACTCGAGTAGGTAGAACATGACTACTCGAGTACATGAGAAAAAATTACTTGAGAGAGTATGAGATGATTACTCAAGTACATGGAGTCAACTACTCGAGTAAATAAGAATGAGAGAGACTTAGCTACTCGAGCAACAGAAATGACTTACTCGAGTACTTAAATACTTACACGAGAGGTGGAGTAAATTACTCGAGTACAAGAAATACTACTCGAGTATATAAGAATGAACTACTCGAGTATATAAGAGACAACACGAGACAAACACTTAGAAAATTTCTGGAATAGGAAAACTGTACTACTCGAGTATGTAAGATAATATACTCGAGACATAAGGAATTACACGAGTATATAAGATGAATTACTCGAGATAATTAGAACTACTCGAGTATATAACATGAACTACTCGAGTAATTCACTAAGAGAAATTTTCTGGAGGGGGAATCTGGATTACACGAGTAAAAGCATTTGACTACTCGAGTATATGATTTAGACTACTCGAGTAAGTAGGAACTACACGAGAGTCAGAATTCAATTAACACGAGACAAAAGATAGAACTACTCGAGTACTCTATAGTACTACTAGAGTATATAACTAAGAAAAACTTTAGAAGAGAATTCTATAAACTCGAGAGGTAAAAGAAAACTACTCGAGTATATAAGATGAACTACTCGAGAGCCATAATTGGACTACTCGAGTATATCTTAACTACTCGAGTAAGTGAATTATTACTCGAGTATACACTCAGTAACTTACTCGAGTAAGTAAGGAACTACTCGAGTACTTTACTTATGAAAATTTTTCGGACAAAATTTTTCTTCTTCTAAGGTGAAATCAGCATCAAGTCTTTTCCCACAGTCCTAGAGCTTGAATATGAAGTGTATCCCAATAGAGAGGCTACACATGAGTCAACACTTTGGAACACACAATGAGGGATTACATTGTATGGTCCTGTGTTTGGTGACTCATTGTAGACTGACATTAGTCTACACTTCTCATAGGATTCCTGCAAACACATAACTCAAACCATGCATCAAATACAACTTAATTCATCTTAGTTCAAGGATGACTTCATCAAATCTGGGTTAGTGTGGATATAATACCCAACAATAGTGGTTCCCCATGAGATGGGTACATCCACATTCCCCCCTTCGCCTATCTAGTAGCATACTAGATTCGGCCTAACTCCCATCTTTCTTCTCAGATCCTCAGATCTTACAACTCAGAACCCAAAATGGTTCCAACAGCTCACACTTCACCAAGTGCTACAACTCAGATTCTTCAAGAGAATCGTACCTCAGAGTGAGTCCACACTCCTACAACTCAGGCAATCCAGCCCTACCTCAGCCTCTTTCACCAGGCCTACAGCTCAGAGAAATCAATCTCTTACCTCAGGCTATCATCCCTACCTCTGCCTTTATAGATATAGGCTTAAAACTCAGATTGCAAAAATCCTATCTCAGATCTATAAAAGATCGTAGAAAATTTGATTTAGAGAATGTTTATTTCTTCACACAAGAGAAAGATGAATGGATGAAGATTTCTTGATCAGTTCTGGAGTGAACTAACAACTTAAGATCCAACCTGTCTTAGCTTCTTCAAAGCTTCTTGAATATGAACAAAGTAAGGTTGATCTTTCTTGAAAAGTTGGAGTCAATCCACAATCCAGCTCTCCTCTTCTTTTGGATGTAGCTCTGAATTCTTCTTATAGACTTGTTCACGATCTGCCTAATTTATATCAGAGAGTTGTTAATTTCAGGATGAAGACTTCTCTGTATCTTCAATAGAACATGTATTTATATAGATCCCATCCGAGGTTATCGGCTGATCCAGTTTATAATTGCATTCTGACAGATGTGAATGCTTTGTCAGGTACGACACATGTCATGTCTTCACTCTTGACATTTGAACCATTTGCCACTTTTATCTCTGCAGAAAGTGTCGAGATAAAACTTCATATGTGTCAACACAAATGGAACATGTGTTGACACAAATCTTGATGATGTCGACATAGTCCAAGGAATGTCAACACGGTTCTTCTTTACTTTCTTAAGACATCTTTTGAAGAAGGTGTCGGCATAAATCCTTTGTGTCGACATAATTGTCTTCCAGTCTTGACATAGTTGGTGTCGACAGAATTCTTGAGTGTGTCGACACAAGTCCTAAGTGTCAACACAGTTGCTGTAGACTGAATTTCTGTGTGTCGACACAATCTGCTTCTGGTGTCGACACATTTTCTTCACAAGTGTCAACACTTATTTTACTGCATTTCTTTATCCTGCACATTAAAACTCAACAACCCATCAAATACATAATGA
Source organism: Platanthera guangdongensis (assembly GCA_039583875.1). Classification (NCBI taxonomy): domain Eukaryota; kingdom Viridiplantae; phylum Streptophyta; class Magnoliopsida; order Asparagales; family Orchidaceae; genus Platanthera; species Platanthera guangdongensis. The sequence continues at coordinate 39,958,112 of CM077165.1, read as the reverse complement.
TGTATATCATTGAGTTAAGTGAGACTTCTCTAAATCAGGTACATAGTTTCCAATGTACCCAACAGGGGGGATCTTGTTTATCATCTGTCTGAGCCATAAGCCCGATGTAGGATTCTTCTTCTTCACTCGACTCAGATGAGTCAGAGTCACTAAGAGTTTTGCCGTTCTTGGCTATCAGGCTCTTCTCTATCCACTTCTTATTGTATGAGGACTTCTTTTGCTCTCTTCTTGCACCCTCCTTTTTATGGGGGCAGTCAGCAATGACATGACCTGACTTATTACAATAGTAACAAACGATGTCAGTGGAAATGTGTTTGTTCTGTTTAGGAGTATACCTGTCGTGGCTTCTTGAGCCTTTTCTTTGATGATCACCATCATGTCGTGATCTTCTATAACAGGCATCCTTGCCTTTCCACTGCTTCTTTTTGTTCAAGAATTTCTTGAACTGACGAGAGAACAAAGAGAACTCTCCTTCAGATAGCTCAAAGCCTGAGGTACTTCGCTCCGAAGTTTCTTCTTCACTCACTTCTTGTGCTAGGGAAGGAGAGGTAGCCTTTGACTTCCTCGAGGTGTCTTCCTTAAGAGCAATAGACTTCTCTTTGGTTGTAGACCTGCCCTTCTCTTCTTCAGCCTTTCTGGTGTTGAGTTGAAGCTCATATGACATAAGCTTCCCGTAGAGATTTTGCGGGTCTGTCTCGGCTAGCTTTCCAAATTCCCGGATGGCACAGACCTTGTTATCCCATTCCTTGGTTAGGGATCTCAAGAACTTATCATTTAATCCTCTGTTTGTGAAGACTCTGTCATAGACCCTTAGGCCATTCATTATCTTGAAGAAATTCTCAAAGATGTCAGCAATGGTGTCCAGGTTTCCTTGTCAGAAGGATTCATACTTTTGATTCAGAAGGGATCTTCTATCATCCCTGACTTCTTCTGTACCTTCCATCAAATTGACTGATACTGCCACATATCTTTTGCAGACTAGCAGTGGATCAAGTTTTGCAGCATGGAGTCATCGACTGTACTTGCTATTATGTTCTTGGCCTTCTTATCTAAGGATACAAGTGCAATCTCGTCTTTGTCTAGATCCATTAATTTCTTTGGAACTTTCTTAGTTGGATCTATTGTGGAGATTGTCATGGGAATGTAAGGACCTTCTTCAACTATCATGAAGATCCTTGGATCCACAGCTTCCATAAAGAATTTGATTCTTTATTTCCACATGGGAAAGTTATTCTTGGTGCACAAAGGAAGCTTGGCAAAATCTTTAGCCTTGTCCATACTTGGTAGATCTCAAAAGATAACTAATCAGATCTGATCAAGGTGTTAACTTTTTATTGATCAACCGAGCTCTGATACCAATTGAAAGTGTTCAGTTGTCTACCTAAATCACCTAGAGGGGGTGAATAGGTGAGATGTGCGTCTTTTTGCGGAATAAAAATTTAAGATCTAAGCACAGAACTATCTACCAATCAATCACAGATAACAAAAGATTTATAGTGCTTCCCCAACCTTTGGTACTTCCACTTTCCCTCACCGATCTAGCAATACACTAGGCTCGGCTTCTCCACTATCTCGGATTGAAAACCAATCCTATGCCTCGGAACAAAGTTGCTACAATCTTGATCCACAAAATGGATCTACACTTAGAAGGTAAAACTTCCTACAATCTCGGAGACAAAGGCTCCTACACTTGGAGAGAATTCTCCTACAAGAATGAAATAGAAAGTATGTAGAAATACAAAGAGTAACACTATCTTAGATCTGCAAACAATCGGCGTGGATCTTCCTCTTTTAAAATTTGTGGCTTTATCAGAGAGGTTGAAGAAGATTCTCGACAAAGGCTATATCTGAACTTTCTTGGTTTCACACGATCGGATAGATGATGAAGATTTGAACGACGATCTCGATCTGTGAATCTTCTTGATCTGAATTCTCTGAAATCGAAAACCCTTGCCGGATGTGAGCGATGAAGATCGGTGACGACGACTTTCATTGTTAGAGAGAGAAAGAGATTCAGAGAGAACTTAGAATAATCTTGACTGCAAAAACTTCTTAGTGTTTGTCGGTTTGACAAGACCTTATATAGGATCTTCAATAACAATCGTAATTATTCTTAATGAGGTACACGTGGACCAATCACGTCAAGGTTGATTAAGAAATCTGTCGATTCTAGACTTAACGAATTTCTGAAAAAGTGAAACGAATATACTCAGGTGAAGATAAAGCTACTTGAGTACTATATAGGACTACTCGAGTGAATCAAAAGAAAACTTACTCGAGTAAAGACTAGGAGAAAATCTGAAATGAAGAGCAGCTACTCGAGAACAAAGAGACTTACTCGAGTGCTTAAAACAGTCACACGAGAAGTGGAGTTGGACTAGTCGAGTACAATAAGTACTACTCGAGAGAAAAGAAATTGAGGTTTTCAACATCGAAGAAGTGTAAGAAGGAGGCGGAGTGCCTGTTTTCGGTGAGGCAGAAGCAGGATGAGACGTTAGGACACTACGTGGATCGGTTTCAGGAGGAGATCCTCCTGGTCCAGGAGGTCCCTGGATATACGCTGATGCTTGCGTTTACCCAGGGACTGAGGCCAGGCTTCTTTAGTATGGAGTTGAAAAGGGTCCCCCCCCCCTCTATTTTGAGGAGCTCATGGAGAGGGCGGCAAAGGAGACGGATTTTGAGAGGTCCAATCCGGCGTTTACGAGGAAATTGGCCTGGTTAGCAAAGGACGATATGAAGGAGCCAGGAGTGGGAAAGCAGAGGGAGCAGAGGGAGCAGAGAGAAGAGAGAAGAATAGAGGAACCCCGAGGTCAGGGGCAGCAAGGACAGCATCATCGGGGGGCCCGAGATCCGAATAACCGGATAGGTTGGAGGCCTCAGGAGGGTTGCCCCCAGGAGTTAGGAGGAGGTTTCCAAGGAATGGATAACTTCCATGAGCCAAGGAGGTTTGATCAGTCGACATGGAGACAGGGGGCGAGGGATCGTTTTCAGCATCAGCAGGAGGCAATGGGGATCATTCGAGGTAGAGGAGGAAGGATAGGAGCTCGAGGAGGAGCTGGAAGAATGGAGGATGGAGAAGGAAGAAGGGGCAGGGTGGAGTTGCCTTTCTGCGACTTCCATCAGGAGGAGGGTCACGCAACGGCCACCTGCCCAGAGTTCTTGGAGATGAGAGAGGCCAGAGGATTGAGGAGGCATGATTCGCCAGTAAGGATCGTAGAAGTGCAATAGGGGGAGATATAGGATAGGTGCGAGGACCGGGTGGATGTAGGAACCCGGGGAGGAATCGGGGCAATCCATGGAGGGATTGGGATCGAGGCCACCCGAAAGGGGAGCCTCTAGACCATGTTCCGAAGGGGGTAGCCTCGACCTCCCAGGCTCCGCCCCCGAAAGAAAAAATTACCTTCTCTTCAGAGGATATGCCAGATTATGAGGATCCATTATGCGATGCCTTGGTGACCCAAACAGCGGTGGAAAACTTTACGGTCTCCATGATCCTGGTGGATAATGGGAGCTCTGTAAATGTGATCTTCACGAGGGCCTTCGATGAGATGCAGGTGGAGACCAAAAGGATCTTGGCCTCGGATGGACTGTTGTTCGGGTTCTTCGGAGAGAGGAAAAAGTGGAAGGGGGAGTAGGGCTGCACGTGAGGTTAGGGGGCTTGTCACGGAACTGCAGGTTCGTGATCGTGGACACCCCGAGCAGCTACAGTGCCATCTTTGGGCATCCTCTCATCAATGCATTTCTCTGTGTCCCCTCCTCTTTTCATCAGTGTTTCAACTTCAACGACGGAGGGGTGCAGGTCAGGGTCAGAGGGGACTCGAAGGTGGCAAGGCAGTGCTACGTTACGGCGGTCAACACTACATCTTGGATGACAGAGGCGGAGGAGTTGGAGAAGGAGATGGCGGCGCATGAAGAAGCTTTCAGGGAAGAGGAGATGAGCCAGGGAGAGGCGAGGAAGGAGATAACAGAGGAGCAGGGAGAAGCCGAGAGGGAGGCCCAGAGGGGTGCAGAGGACAAGCAGCAGCAGGAGAGCCCGTAGGGGGCAATGGAGATTGAGGAGGAGTAGAGGGGAGGAGATGTGCAAGAGGTCTAGAGGGACGGAGAGTTGGAGCCGCAAGAGGGATGGCAGGAGGAGGTTGAAGGAAAAGGAACTAAGGAGGAAGCTCGGAGGGGCGTGGAGATTGAGCAGCAGCAGGGTGAGGCGATGGAAGTTGAGGGAGAAGGAGGGGAGGAAGAGCTGGAGCTGGAGGAAGAGGCAAGGGACGGCTGGGAGCAGTCACAGATGTAGCCGACGGAGGAGGTGGTGGAGATGGAAGTCTTCACCAGCGCTGGGCAAGTGCAGAGGGTGTGAATCAGTGAGGGCTTGAGTCCCGAGGACCAGGAGCGAGTGCGGGCCTGCATTCAAATCAACATCAACGTCTTCGCTTGGAGCGCGGCAGACATGCCGGGAATCGATGCGGACGTGGCCTGCCACCGCCTGAATCTGGAGCCCCGGACGCGCCCCATATGCTAGAAGATGAGGACCACCGCGATAAAGCTGGAGGAGCCAATACGCGAGGAGGTCAAGAAGCTCCTAAAGGCTGGCTTCATCTCAGAGATCCAGTATCCAGGCTGGATCTCCAATGTAGTAATGGTGAAAAAGGGAGGTGGGAAATGGCGAATGTATATCGACTTTTCTTTATTAAATAAATCATTCCCTAAGGATTGTTACCCCCTGCCTCGGATCGACGCGCTGGTTGATTCAGCCGTCGGTTTTTCTATTATGAGTTTTTTGGATACTTTTTCAGGTTACCATCAGATCTGAATGCACCCTCCCGACGTCAATGATGTCTCCTTCATCACGAGGGAGGGGTGCTTTAGCTATAACATGATGCTCTTTGGGTTGAAAAACGCAGGGGCTACCTACAAACGGATGATGGATCGTGTTTTCCAAGGCCAGTGGGGCCGGAACCTAGAGGTCTACATTGATGACCTCATGGTAAAGATCAAGGGGGTGAACTCGCATCTTCGGGATCTGGAGGAGACGTTCGCCATCTTGAGGAAGTTCAAAATGAGACTGAATCCCTTGAAGTGTGTTTTCGGGGCAAGCCGTGGGAAGTTCCTTGGGCATCTTCTGACCCCGACATGGGTAGAACCTAATCCAGATAATGTAAAAGCCATGCTAGAACTAGAATCACCGCAAAACGCTAAGGAGGTGCAGCGCTTGACAGGGAAGCTGGCCGGCCTTAGCAGATTCCTCTCCAGATCAGGGGAGAAGTGCTCACCTTTTTCAAAGTGCTACGAGGGAACCAGAGGTTTGAGTGGACCGCGGAGTGAGAAGAAGCTTTCCAAAGACTGAAGGAGCAGCTCTCCCTGGCTCCTTTGCTTCAAAGCCCAAAGGAGGGGGAGGATCTAACCTTGTACCTAGGGGTAGGAGCAGAGGCGGTGAGCTCTGTCCTAGTCAGAGAAGAGTGGAGAAAGCAACTGCCCATTTATTATGTTAGCAGGATCCTAAAGAAGGCGGAGCTTCGTTACCCTATCCTAGAAAAGCTGGCATACGCCTTGATCATTTCGGCCAGGAAGCTCCGGCCATATTTCCAAGCATATTCGATCAGGGTGGTCACGGACCATCCTCTCCGTAAGATTTTCGAAGGAGTGGAGCACTCGGGTAGGCTGGCCAAGTGGTCTATCGAGTTGAGTGAATTCAACATTTCGTTCGTGCCAAGGCTCTCCATTAAGGTACAGGTGGTGGCCGACTTCTTGGCAGACTATGTTGCAGAAGTTGGGGCCGAGGTGTCGCGGCCACAGGAAGCATGCAATATGACAGTTGACGGGGACTCAGGAAAGCACTCCCTCAGATCAGGGGTGGTATTGACAAGTCCTCAAGGGGTAACCATAGAACAAGCGGTCGTTTTGCATTTCCCCACAACCAACAACTAAGCAGAGTGCGAGGCAGTAATAGCCTGCCTTCGTTTGGCAAAGGAGCTCGAGATCAAGGACGTTGAGGCTTTCACAGATTCATTGGTGGTGGCATCCCATATTCGAGGAGAGTTCGAAGCTCGGGATCCCACCCTTGTGAAGTATTTGTCCAAGGTGAGGGCATACATCGGGGGGTTTCGGACGTTCTCCATTCAACATGTCCCCAGAAGAGAGAGTGCTACTGTCGACTAATTTGCTAAGTTCGAAACTCGGGGAGGGGGTACCTTGACTGATTTATTCCATCTGGCGATCGAAGAGGGGGAGCTAATGGAGGTGGATCGGTGACCCTCGTGGGTGGATCCCTTCGTTACCTTCTTCATGACAGAAACCCTCCCTGAGGGGATCAAGGAGGCAAAAAACTTCAGGCATAAGGCTGCTCATTATCTCATGCATGAAGGAGGATTGCACCGGAAGATGCTTTCGGGCCTCCTAGCTCGATGCGTAACGGAGGAGGAGACCCGACATATTTTGGAGGAGGTGCACTCCGGGGAATGTGGTAGTAATTCCGGAGGGAGGACATTGGAAGCAGGGGTGGTCAGGCAGGGGTACTTCTGGCCCACCCTGAGGAAGGACGTGGCAGAGTTTGCGAGGAAGTGCCGAAAATGCCAGCTCTACGCCCCCCTCCAGCTCTTTCCGGCTCAAAGGCTCCGAAGTATCGCAACACCATGGCCTTTTGCCATCTGGGGGATGGATTTAGTTGGGCCTTTCCCACCAGCTAGTGGGCAAAGAAGGTTCCTCCTAGTTATGATAGATTACTTCTCCAAGTGGCTGGAGGTTAAGGCGCTAGCAAACGTGACCTCCCAAGTCATCAGGAACTTCGTCTGGGGGTAGATCATCTGCAGGCACGGGTTGCCTCAGTCCATCGTCACGGATAATGGTCCCCAGTTTGCTAGTGAAGAGTTCATCAACTTCTGCACTCAGCTGGGCATCGACCTCAGGTTTGCCTCCGTCCACCACCCCAGGAGCAACGGTTAGGTAGAGGCAGCAAACAAGATTATTGTAAACCTGCTCAAAAAGAAGGTGGAGAATTTGAGGGGGAGTTGGGTGGAACAGCTCCCCTCGGTCTTGTGGGCCTTGAGAACGACACCACACACGGCCACCGGCGAGACTCCCTTCAAGCTTTCCCATGGATGTGAGGCGGTCCTGCCCGTGGAATTCGAGGTCCGGTCCCCACGAGTTGCGGCTGCAGGTGATGGAGACGAGGCTTGGAGGATGGAAAATGAAGAAAGCTTACGCCTCTCGCTAGACCTGGCAGAGGAGCTGCGAGACGTAGCAGCCATCAGACATGAAGAGATCAAGCGTCGAATGGCAAAGCACTTCAACAAGCATATCTGGATAAAGTAATTCACGGAGGGAGATATGGTATTAAAGAAAGTTGATGCGGCAGGGACATCTGCCCCGGTGGGAAAGCTCAATCCAAACTGGGAGGGGCCCTATATTATGGAGAGAGTATTGAGAGCAGGAGGATACTACCTCCAGGATGCGGAGGGTAGGACCTTGAGCCACTCCTGGAGTGGGGATGACTTGAAATGCTTCTACCCATGAGAAGGGAGAGCAAAAGATGTGTACTCAAAGCATGATCAATATAATATATTTTTAATTTACTTCCTGTTTATTGTCTATTGTGAAGTCCTAATGGCAGGAAGATGGAAACTTCATCGGCACCCCGAGCTCAGCTCGGCACCAGGTAGACCCGCTGTGCAGGCTCTCATCTAGCTGGCAGGTCTAAAGGCTCGCCTGTGGGGGATAGGTTTGGTTTGAGGAAACATCATCGGCACCACGAGATCGGCTCGGCCACAGGTAGACCCGCTCCACAGGCTCTCATCTAGCTGGCAGGTCCGAAGGCTCGCCTGTGGGGGATAGGTTTGGTTTGAGATCTTCATCGGCACCCCGAGCTCGGCTCGGCCCCAGGTAGACCCGTTGCACAGGCTCTCATCTAGCTGGCAGGTCCCAAGGCTCGCCTGTGGGGGATTGGTTTGGTTTGAGATCTTCATCGGCACCCCGAGCTCGGCTCGGCCGCAGGTAGACCCATTGCGCAGGCTCTCATCTAGCTGGCAGTTCCGAAGGCTCGCCTATGGGGGATAGGTTTGGTTTGAGATCTTCATCGGCACCCCGAGCTCGGCTCGGCCCCAGGTAGACCCGCTGCGCAGGCTCTCATCTATCTGGCAGGTCCGAAGGCTCGCCTGTGGGGGATATATTTGGTTTGAGGAAACGTCATCGGCACCCCGAGCTCAGCTCGGCCCCAGGTAGACCCGCTGCACAGGCTCTCATCTAGCTGGCATGTCCGAAGGCTCGCCTGTAGGGGATAGGTTTGGTTTGAGGAAATGTCATCGGCACTGCGAGCTCGGCTCGGCCCCAGGTAGACCCGCTACGTAGGCTCTCATCTAGCTGGCAGGTCCGAAGGCTCGCCTGTGGGGATAGGTTTGGTTTGAGATCTTCATCGGCACCCCGAGCTCTGCTCGGCCCCAGGTAGACCCGCTGCGCAGGCTATCATCTAGCTGGCAGGTCCGAAGGCTCGCCTGTGGGGGATAGGTTTGGTTTGAGGAAACGTCATCGGCACCCCGAGCTCGGCTCGGCCCTAGGTAGACCCGCTGCGCAGGCTCTCATCTAGCCGGCAGGTCCGAAGGCTCTCCTATGGGGGATAGGTTGGGTTTGAGATCTTCATCGGCACCCTGAGCTCGGCTCGGCCCCAGGTAGACCCGATGTGCAGGCTCTCATCTAGCTGGCAGGTCCAAAGGCTCGCCTGTGGGGGATAGGTTTGGTTTGAGGAAACGTCATCGGCACCCCGAGCTCGGCTCGGCCCCAGGTAGACCCGCTACGCAGACTCGCATCTAGCTGGCAGGTAAGAAGCCTCGCCTGTGGGGGATAGGTTTGGTTTGTGATCTTCATCGGCATGCCGAGCTCGGCTCGGCCCCAGGTAGACATGCTGCGCAGGCTCTCATCTTGCTGGCATGTCTGAAGGCTCCCCTGTGGGGGATAGGTTTGGTTTGAGGAAACGTGATCGGCACCCCGAGCTCAGCTCGGCCCCAGGTAGACCCGCTACGCAGGCTCTCATCTAGCTGGCAGGTCCGAAGGCTCGCCTGTGGGGGATAGGTTTGGTTTGAGGAAATGTCATCGGCACCCCGAGCTCGGCTCGGCCCCAGGTAGACCCACTGCGCAGGCTCTCATCTAGCTGGCAGGTCCGAAGGCTCGCCTGTGGGGGATAGGTTCAGTTTGAGAACTTCATCTGCACCCCGAGCTCGGCTCGGCCCCAGGTAGACCCGCTGCACAGGCTCTCATCTAGCTGGCAGGTCCGAAGGCTCGCCTGTGGTGTTTAGGTCTGCTTCTTGAATGTTGGGTCCAAAGTTTGGGAGCAGGTCTAAACCTGGGACATTCTACATCACTTCGAACTCGGACCGGTCCTCGGTGGACTTGTTGCCCGAGCTCACCAAGCTAGCAAGGAAGTAAACTCATTCGATGACAAAATAGTTGGGAAAAGCCCCTTAAAACAACACCCCAGCTTAAACTTAGGGGGAAGGAAATAAACTAGGGTAAAAGTTGAGGAAGTATGAGTGGAGACACTCGCAGCCGACAGTTACAAGGTTGGACTCGCATAGGCGAGTAGGCACTCGCGCGAAGATAGAAGGCTCACTCTAAATAATAAGAGTGCAGGTTGCATCACCAAGAGCCACCCGCACGAGAAGTACCTAAAAGCACGGCGAGAAGATTATACCAGTCAAATTTTACGCACAAAGAAAAGGAACGACGACTCGCGCACTTTGAAAAGCCAACTCTCCAGCAAGGTAGCGAGCCAGGACAGCACCGTCTCGCTGATGTAAGGACGTCAGGGGATCGTCTCACAGCGAGCAAAACAAAGCAAAGAAAAGAGGGGAGAGGTACATCGACGGGACGGCAAAATAACGTCGCCTCGCAAGCGAAGGCAAGCAGAGAAAAAGCGTGCAAGCGGTAAAAGGACAAAATATGCATTTGACCAAAAAACAGTTTGTTACAAAGGTCAGATTTCTGATCACAAAAAATTGGTAAGTTTTACAAGTAGCAGCAAAAAGAGAAGGTGAGAGGGATTCGGGATCTTGGAGTCGGCACGTCAGTCCTCCTCGCCAGATGAAGAATCATTCGCTCTCCTCGCTGTAGAGCTCGGGAACCAAGTCGCGAGCGGTCACAGTTTCAGAATCGTCCTTCACAACCCTTAGGTCCTTCATTATCTGCAACACCAGCTCTGCCCCCCGAACGCCAGCGTATCGGCACTGCTCCTCGACTTCCTCATGAGAGTAGTGCGGCGGAGGCGTCTAGAAGGACTCGCGGCGAGACGACGACGCGACATCAGCCTGAAGACGCGTGTTCCCAGCTTTTAATTCCCTGACCTCCTCCTCTAAAGCCGTCACGCGCGAGCGCAACTGCTCCGCCATCTCGGCATCCTGCGAGACGACCCATTAGTTAGCCAAGAATGATTGAAAAAGAAAAACCTAAGGAAAAAGTCTAAGGCTTACCATACCGCCTTGGGCCTTCGCGGGGAGGGACTCGGCTTTAGATAGCCTTTTCGCGACACCGTCAGACTTCTCTCGCTCCGCCTCCAGGCTCTCCTCACTGGCTTTCCATTTTGCGTTGATATAAATAAGGCGGCGAGAGGAGCGGTGCGAGAACTCCAAGGCTCACATTTGGTGGTGGGAAGTCTTCAGCACGAGATCCCTGGTGGACTCGTTTTCAGGCGAGACGGTGTCAAGGCTGCTGTAGAGGTCGTACCCCACGGCGAAGGCATGGCTGGTGGGGACCTCTTGCTCCTTCCAAGAAGGAAGGAGAGTGGAGATGGACACGCGGTTGGCATCCCGCCCCCACAGCAGAACTGGGTCGCCGATGGCATCGTGGACCACGGGACCCAGGTTATAGTTCATATGGGAAGAGGGGGCGGGACGGCTGGAGGAATCGCCTTCGCGAGAGGAGGTGGCAGCCGACTGGTTGGGAAGAACAATTGGCGGGTTGGATGCAGTAGCAGGCAGGTTGGAGGGAGCAACTAGCTGACTGGGGGTGACAGCCGGTTGATTAATGAGTACCGTCTCGCGAGTAGGCGAGACGGCCTGGTGGTTAGGCGAAAGGGGCGGTGGAGATTCCCCTACAGAAATGGGGCTCCCTTGGGGAGCTTTCTTCTTTTCCTTAGAAATCACTATGGCTTTTTTCATATTTTTTCTGGGAGGGCTGGAGCGAGAGGGGGCCGTGTCGCCTGTGGTCCTCTTCGGGGGGATGGGCGTCAAAGACTCTCTCGCGGCCTCGGCTGTCGCGTTGGCGAGATCGAGGCCCTTTGCTGGATGGATGTTGCTCTTGTAACGGGGGAGGGTTGGAATGATTCTCTCCCCTAAAGATAGGCAAGGGTTATTTTATGGCGAGACGGAGAATAACGAGATGCGAGACGAAGGAGTGGGAATACCTTCACCGGGGAGCACTGGAGGAAGCGAGTCGATGCCTCGCCGCAAGAAGTTGACTTCGAAGTTCTTGCCGACGAGGTATTCACACAGCAGCTTCTCTGGACCACTGACATGTGGGGTGGCATAGAAGCTTTTCGGCGGAGACACCGGCGCGAGAGGGTTGCCGCCAAAATCAGCGCGATCTCCCCGGATGAAGACAAACCGGGTGATCCAGTGGTGGTTCTTATTGGGCGTCTCGCACACTTTGAGCCCCTGTCCGGTGAAGTACGATACGCCATCAGCGTTGGCGTGGTAAATGAAGAGCTTGATGAAGACCGTCAAGTTGAATTCGATGCGCTCCCGACGCATATAGCAGGCAAAAGAAATCAACACCGAGATGGCGTTAGGGTTGAATTGCGCCGGGACGACGCCAAAGTATTTGAAGACCTGTTTTACCTCAGGCCAAAGAGGCAACCTCAACTCCGTCTCAAAGTGCGAGACGGGGAAGGCGAGTTCTCTCGGGTAGTAAGTGTTGATGGACTCACGGACTTTGGGGGGACGCGACTCGACACCATCCCCTAGGTACTCGCGGACAAATCCACGGTAGTCTTCTTGAGCGAGCCGGCCGAGCAGGAAGTCATGGTCTGCGAACCTCTTCCCGTAGCGATTGCGCCCCTCACCTTCCTCAACTTTCTTCTTGCCCATTTTTGGTGGCGAGACGGTTTTCGGCGAGACGAAGAAGAAGAAAGAGTTGGCGAGAGAACCAAGGGAGAAGGGCGAAAGGAACCGGCGAGACGAAAGAATCAAAGAAGCAAGAGCTTGGGTTGCAGCAGGAGTGAAGAGTGTAGTGTCTTTCTGATCCCGGGCCAGGTGTATTTATAGCAGATACAGAGCAATGATTGATGGGCGGGAAAAAGTATAAGGGAAGGGGAAGAGTCGGCGGTTGTTTCTCTCTCCTAAAATCTCGATCGACGTGATCCATCGCCATCACAAAAAATAAATTAAAAAAAGAAAGAGAGTTAAGAAAGGAATAAAAAACCAGCAATAAAAATATATATTCAGAAATCGTCCCGCATACGGCAGGCACCGAGTTTCTTAATGTTCTTGACGAGATGGCGCAACAAGACTGCTATTATTACAACATTCAAACACAGAAGAAAAGAGAAACTGCGAGACGGACGTCCTTCAATACGGCTGTCATTACCAGCAGCCACTGCGAGCTCCCGCGCAGGGAGGTCTACTGCGCGAGTGGAAGGCGCGAATGGACTCAAGCCCACGACGCACGAGATGGAGTTGCATATCAGTCTCATTAATGATGGCGTCAGGGTTGGTGCCATCAACATCTAGCTCAGCATTGGCCTCGGAGGATAGACGAGTGCATTCATTATCCAGCCATTCGATACACTTCTCCGCAGCTTGCTTGTCCTGCGCCACGGAATGGATGGTGCACGCGTGCTTCCGAAACAGCTCAGCTGTCTTGCGCTTCATTTCCGTTGGGTTTGAAGGGTCGCCCAGGTAATCTTCAATTCCATCTACAAGAGGAGGAGGCGAGATGGAGAGTCGCCTTGGTTGCTCCTCACCAGGCGAGTTGGCCCGAGAATCTGCGCAAGGAGTGCAGAGGCAGGGTGGAAGAGGCACACACAGAAGGGTGTGAGAATAGCGAAGAGGATTCAAAAGCGCGAGAGAAGGTCTTTTACCAGGAACTAGAGAGGTCCCGGCGACCTGGGAGGGGTCATCCCTCCTCTCGCTGGGAGTAGTTGGAGGAGTAGAAGATGGTTGCGAGTCGTACTCCTCGCGGTGGACAGCAGAACCGTTTCGCGGGCTCTCCGGGTGCTGCAAAACCACGAGAGCTCCCTGAAAAAACCAATCAACAAAAGAGAACACACGTTGCAGAAATGACAGAGGCAGAAGCGAGTATCCACCTCTTTCTCCCTAAAAGATGTATGAGGAGTGGGTACGGTTTCCGGAACAGCGCGAGACAGATCCACGGCAGCAGACGACGGACCACCTGCCTTCATCTTTTTTAGGCGAGACGATGGGGGAAGAGGGCAAACTAATGATGAAGTAAAAGTAGCCATGTTGGCCTTGTGCTACTCTCGAACCAGTGCGAGACGTTCACGGAAGCTCTGGTTGTGCATCATGATGAAGGATTCAAGCTGAGGAAGAAGGATGGGCAAAGTGGGGCATCCGATGTGCGGAGTAGGAATCCTATATTTATAGGCCCCGGTGGGGGCCTCATAAAACATTCCTCATAAATATGTTTTTTAATGTGCTTTAAATAACGAGCCTCGGTTGGACATTCTTTCCGAGCTTACGATAACCTCGAAAAGAGCGGGGATCCTGTACAACCTCGGGCTCGCGAGAGACCCTCAAGTTGCGGATTCTCGGGGCCGGCGAGAAGGATAGACAGGCGAGTGGGACCATGGGGGGTCCACTCGCGTTAGGCGAGTTGAACGGTCCCTACAATAAGCGAGACTTCCCGCCTAGGGGCGCGAGAAGACCTCCCGCGGCGAGATGACCTCGTGACAAAGGATTCCGACGAGATGGGTAGAGGGGTCCGTCTCGCCAATAGGTGCTCTTCCACTCGCCAGGAAGAAAAGAGGCCGTTTTCATATTTCCATGTCAACAGGAGATTTTACTCTTCTACCCTGGGCCGTTTTACCCTTTTACCCTTAGTGGTCTGCATATAGCTCCTCAGAACAGCAGAGTTTGGCTGTTGGCAGACCCAGTCAGGGGTACCCTATAATTTCAGATCAGTACAGCTTGGTTATTGGTAGCTCAGTTTCAAAAATCTATAAATTGGCCCACAGTGGTTCTTCAGAAGGACACTTTTTTCACTCCCGGAGATTTGTGTCGTCATCTTTTGTGCTTTCTGAGGAGCTCCAAGCCCAGCTTTTGGCTTTGGAGGGGAAGCTCTCAGTGATCTTCCGGGTAAGCGGTGGGACCTCCCTACTGCGGCTTTGGGACTGGTTTCTAGTCCTTCACGACCAGTCAGAGGTCGGAGCTTGGGCCAAGTAGGTGTCGGCTACGCCCCTATTTTGCGAACATTTGTCGAAGTCAAATTTTGGCTTCAACAATAATCCGTAAACGTCTATCCTAACTCAGAGTGTATTCTAACAGAATATTATTAAATATGTTTAAGAACCCAAATAATTTAATGTCCACACAACTAATCAGGAATGAAAGCACAAAGCACAAATATTATGGCCTTAAGGCCTTACAAGGTTCATCTCAAAAAATAATGTCTTACATGCATCGGCACGCAGTCCGGCCATACATGAAACTATAAATAAAAAAAGGGTAATTTGCTTTGCCTTTCAAGGGGCGGTATAGCAATCCTGGGCTCTAACACGCTATTTCTTGTTTGGCTCAGCTGCACCTGTATGAAATATACCACCGCAACGGTGACAAACATAGCAACGGTCAACATTAGCTGACCAAATTATAACGACACCACCCCTCACTTGGGGTGGCGGTGCTCCTTCCCTGCATGCATTAGCATATTAAAATATTGGCAATCAGAACGTGCAAAATAAGTACCATTTGCCACAGATGATGGAACAGCTGTCCAATGACCCGTGCTCTCAGGGCACATTCTTGGTCCATAGGACCTCAAAGGATCACACCTTCGTTCTCTACGACGATCAACAACGTTTGAGCATTCTAGTCTTTCAGGGCTAAAGCCAAAGACAACGCCCTTATGGCTAAGATAAAGTAATGGTGATCCAAGATACACACTTTGACTCACTCCAAGTCGATCGGCATAGGGTTAGGTATAGTTCAGCTCTTTCTCGGTGCTCAATTCATCAAGCGCACCAAGCCACGATGCGAGACATCATCCCCTTCCTCATCCGTATAAATCATAACCCCATTATGATCCTAGGTCAGTGTTGGTGTCCAGTAATGCCCCCGGTGTTGGGAGGTACGACGCGAGGCGCTATGGCCCACACTAGTTGAACAGAAAGGCGTTTCCCCTGGGCCTAACTGGCCGCCCCATGGATCTTGCCTAGGGTAGCCAGCTCCACGAAGGAGTTATAGCATCGTCCTTAAATAGTCCGCGCTTTTGGTTGAGTTAGTAGCATCATGTCCCTACAAGTGGTATCAAAGGAGGTCATAGGTTTGAAACCCCGTGGTTGTTTCTGGGGGGGATTGTTGGGGTCCAACAATGCCCCTGGTGTTGGGAGGTATGGCGCGAGGCGCTATGGCCCACACTAGTCAAACAGAAGGGTGTGTTCTTTGGGCCTAAATGGCTGCCCCCTTGGCCTAATCTATGACATTGAGCTCCATAAAGGTGTGGTAGCATCATCCTTAAACAGTCTGGGCTTTTGGGTGAGTTAGTAGCACCATGTCCCTACAAGTGGTATCAGAGAGAGGTTAAAGGTTCGAAACCCCGGGGTCATTTCTTGGGGGTGATTGTTGGGGTCAAGCAATGCCCCTGGTGTTGGGAGGTACGACGCGAGGCGCTATTGCCCACACTAGTCGAATAGAACTGCATGTCCCCTGGGTCTAACTGGCTGCCCCGTGGATCCTGCCTAGGGTAGCCAGCTCCATAAAGGAGTGGTAGCACCATCCTCAAAAAGTCTGAGCTTTTGGGTGAGCTGGTAGCGCCGTGTCCCTATAGACAGCACTCACGGTCGCCTAAGCTGGGCCATGCAGACTCTCAGCTCCACAAACTAGCCCCTAGGTCAACAAAAGATAGGCCTCACCAAATGATGGTCCCCAGGTCTCCACAAGATGGGTCTCACAAAGCAATGGCCCTCAAGTCTCCACGAGACAGGCCTTACAAGCAATATAGTGCTCACTAGGAGCTACCGACGTGCTGTAGGTGACAAACTATCGATTCTTCCCCTTAAACATGTGTTTTCTTAAAGACCATCTCAAGTACTCATTTTACAGCCATCTACACACCCCGCGACTCCAAAATCTATGCGACTACCACAGAGTCTTCTCTGGCATAAATGACATAAAATCATCATCAATCCAGACCAACCTATCTGGATGGGCTTCACATAGCATGCCTATTCCATACTTTGATTCTGGATCTAAATGTCGCACTAATGGGGATATACAGACCTACCAATCAGGAGAACCACTTCCACATTTTCGTGGAGCGTCTACCCTCAAATGCCAAAATGAAGGACTTCACATATCCAAGGAAGAAGATCGTTACCCTAAAAGTCCATTTTGGCACCATGGAAGAGATTCTTGCTAGATGGAAATGACCGCTACGGCTTTGCCTCCGTAGATCTGAACTTATGTCATGTATTGGGGCTACGAAACTCCAACGACAGTGAGATCTCCTTCGGCCGACGCTCTTCCTCCTTAATCCAACCACTCATAATTAGGGCTTAGAAGAAAATGAAGCGAAAACGCCACTTCCTATGCTTTAAATCGAGCTACCACCACGCGGTACCTAAATCAATGCCTCGATTCACGTGCCCACCGCCTAACACCTCGAATCATTGGTCAACATATGGCCATGCCATTACAGGGCATTATCGACGTGCGATAGGCTACTACTGTCACGCGGTATCTAGTGTCGGTTACGATACAACCACAACCACTATCTCCGTGTGATACCTCTTATCGTCGCGTGGTAACCACCCGAGAGCTTTGTCTAATAAATCGACCCCACTACCGCCAGCATTATCCCTATCGCCGGGCAGTAGCTTCCTGAAAGCTCTGCCACCCTTCCCACGGTACTACCGCCGGCGATAACAACCTACCTTCGGGCATTATATCACGGAAACCCTTCTTCTTATTCAGGAACTTAGGGCGTTATATTAGGAGCCTTGTTCCTCTCCTACTGTGATGAAGTTGAAGGACCATCATCTATAGGTAACTTATTCTTTCTGTCTTATCTCTTCTTATTACCAAAGTAGAGAACCTCGCTATATCCCCCTGAGATAGACCATCCAGTCATCTGCTTTTCCAAGCCCTCCAGTAATGCAAGCAAATTCTCCAGCTTTAGCAAAAATGATTTATTAACCCAGCCCTGTACAGAAGTAAGAAAAACCACATACTCCTTTCGCAAATTGCGGATAATGTGACTTTTCAACTTTGCCACTGAGATGGGATCATCTGGGTCCAATGCTGAAATCTCAGCGCATATCTTCTTCATATTTAAAAAGAAAGATGATATTGACAGGTTCCCTTGATTTGCTTTCGTCAACTCATTTTTCAGGAATTATAGTTGAGCTACGTTCTTCTTATAGAACAAACCATCAAGGGTCGTCCAAAACTCTGCAGTCGAGATACATTAAATAATGTGGTCTAAGATCTCAGGTGACATCGCCCGCTTGAGAGTGAACTTAGCCATTTCATTTTTTTCACCTAGAAGCTCTCACCTCTTGAGCATTCCCTTCAACAAAAATCACCTCTTATCTCTCCTCTCCACCAATCTCTCCTATCCACCAATTCTGGACAAAACCATGGATTTCATTCATGTTCTCCCGCGATCACATACGGTAAACGATTCGATATGGGTGATTATCGACAGGTTGATGAAGGTGGCCAGGTTCATTCCGATCAGGAAGGATGTAATACCCTCATTCATCGTATGGGATATAACAGAAGGTCCTGCTGGGGCCCCATGCCATATACCATGGACAGTCAGCGGAGTTACATATTAATACCAAAATACTAATATAAAATCTCGAGTCCTAACCCAGAGCATTCTAGCGGAAGCTTATTAAATAGAGATAGAAGGACCTATCACAAAACATGAATGTCCACTATAGCCCAAAGTAGAAATGAAAGAACCAATACACAAGGATTCTTGGGCTTATGGCCTTACAATATTCAACTTGAATTAAAGTGTTTTGCATACTTTGGCACACAGGTCTGCAATACAAGAAAATAGTAAAGTAAACACTTCGCTTTGGCCTTCAAGGGCCAGCACAGCATCAAGGGCCTTAGCCAGCTACTTGCCACATGGCTCAACTATTCCTGCAAGACAATCCATCGAACTGTAGTAAAACAATGCAACGGTCAGCGACAACCTACAAATTATAACAACCCCGCCCCTTGTTTGGGGCAGTGGAGCTCCATCCCTGCAATGTATTAGCAAAACCAAACATAGTAATGAAAGTGCAATTTAAGCACACTTCACCACAGGCGTAGGCATGAACGGCCTTACACCCCATGCTCTCAGGGCACATTTTCGGTGTTCGGACAAAACTAGGGATGCACCACTATTCTCCAGATGGCAACAACATGAGTATTTTGGCAGTCTTTTTGGCCTGCGCAAGGATTAAGACCCGTAACTATGTCAGCGACAGACATCACTACCCACGGACGCTCCACATAGCTACTGGGTAGGTTTTGCTCTTTCCCGTTGCTCACATCATCGGGGCAAACAACCATGATGCAGGTTGGCCTCCCCATTCCCATTTCTCCAATCAATACATAACCCTGTTATGCTACACGGGTGGCTCGCAAGCCACTTGGCTGGGCTCGCAGAGCTCTCAGCCCCACATCACAGGACCCAAGTCTCCACGACATAGGCCACAAACAGAGCTCTCAAGGAGCTACCGCCTGTGGTAGCGCTACCGCTACGCGGTATCTAGAAGAAATGTGATTCTACCCAGTTTTTTGGGTTCTCCTTGGAGTTAGTCACCAAGGTTCCCTGCTGCAATCTACTGTGTAGAAACCAAAAAAACAAACATCATGGAGTCTTCTCCAGTCAATAAAAGCATAATGAAAACATCACCAATCCAAACCAACCTATCCAGACGGGCTTCACACACCATGCCTATGTTCGTACTTCGATTCCGAACTCTATATGCAAAAACTACGGGGATATACCGTATCTACCCAAAGGAAAACCTCACACTCACCGCACACTCGTGGGAGAGGGTTTCCTATGCAAAATGAAGAGGACATCACATGTCCAAGTTGAGAATCGTTACCCTTTGCGCTCGTTTTATTTCCATGCCAAAGATCTAGATAGATGAACGTGACAGCAACGATCTTGCCTCCACAGATCCGGACTCGGCTTACAAATCGGGGCTTCGGAACATCGATGGCGGTGAGATCTCCCATGCGGCACTGATTCTCCTCCTCCACGAAAACCATTAACTCCAAAAAAATGGAGTGAAAACAGCCAAAACAGGCATATAAATAAAGCTACCGCCGCGCGGTAACTATCTACCTCTACGCGGTACCTTAATTCAACGCCTCGATTAGACTGCAACTGCCCAAACACTCCAACCATAGGCCGACATATGGCCAACGCCATTACGGTTTCACTACCGCCACGCGATAGGATGTTAATGTCGCGCGATAGAAGACGTCGGATACGACATAACACCAGCCGCTATCGCCACGTGCTAACTTCTACAGCCGCGCAGTATGATCCCGAGAAACATATCAATTAAATTTACCCAGATATCTCCAGCGGTAACACTATCGCCCGGTGATAGCTTTCCGAGAGGTCTGCCAGATTAATTCCCTTGCTACCGCCATGCAGTAACAACTTTCCTCCGCACAGTAATAACTTTCTCGAGAACTAGGCACTTTCTCGAGAACTTAACGCTCTCAACGCAAACCCTGGAGATACCGCCGCGCGGTAACTAGCTACTGCCGAGCGATAACCCCCAGAGAACCATCTCCCACCTTATGAAATTTGCGGCGTTACAAATCTCCCCACATAAAAAAATTTTGTCCCGAAATTTGACGTTACAGGAAAAGATAGAAGTAAACAGTGCATCTTATTACCTTAGAGAAATAGCTCAGGGAAATCCTCCCTCATAGTTTGCTCGCACTCCCAAGATAGCTACTCTCTATCACAGTTGTCCCAACGTTCCTTGACCATTCTAATGGATTTATTCTGCAGCTGCTTGACCACTACGTCCTTGATACGAATGGGCTTGACCTTCGCCATCAACCCACTATTGACCAGCACTTGATTCGCAGCAATCACTTGAGTAGGCTCTTGAATGGCCTTCCGCAACACTCAGATGTGAAATACATCGTGCAAACCACTCAACTCCACCTAAAGAGCCAAACGATAGGCGGCTTCACCAACCTGCTCCAAGATCTCAAAAGGTCCAACATACCTCTAGCTATGCTTCTTTAAGCATCGAATCCTTAATACGCCCATAAATGGTTTTATCTTGAGGAATACCCAATCGCTCACCGCAAACTCCACGTTCCGATATTTGGCATTCTAGTACTTGGACTTAATATCTTGAGCAATCAGTTGTCATTCTTGAATCAACCGTATCATTAAAGTATCATCTTCAACATCCCTTCACTTGTACAGCTTCGATTCTCCCGTTTCTACCCAAGCCAATGGCGTACGACACCTCCTTCCGTGCAGAGCCTCAAAAGGCGCCATCTGAATACTAGCTTGGTAGTTGTTATTATATGCGAACTCAATCATAAAAATATGGCCCTGCCACCTTTTCCCAAAATCCAAAGCACACATACGAAGCATATCTTCTATTGTCCTGTTCAACCTTTCAGTCTAACCATTTGTCTGTGTGTGAAAAGTTGTGCTGAAGTTCAACTTGGTACCCAACAACTGATGAATGAGCCTCCAATCATTAGATGAGAAATGACAATCTCGGTCACTAACGATGTTGCGGGGTACGCCGTGCAAATGGACTATGTTGTTCATATAAAGCTACGCTAGTTTCTCTAATAAATCATCCTTTATATTGGGTATGAAGTGTGACACCTTCGTTAAATGATCAATGACCACCCAAATGACATTGTTCCCCTTCTGTGATCTCAGCAAGCCGTGCACGAAATCCATAGAGATGTCATCAAATTTCCACTCCGATATAGGCAAAGACTTCAGGAATCTGCCAGGCCTCTGGCATTCGGCCTTTACCAAGGCACAGGTTTGACACTTCACCATATATAACGCTATATCTTTCTTTAGACCGGGCCACCAGAATAATTTCTTCATGTCCTTGAAAATCTTGGTTCTCCCGGGGTGAATCGAGTAATTTGTGAAATGCGCCTCATACATCAATTCTTCTCGTAACTTCCCCACATTGGGGACACACAATCGACTGCCTTTCCATAAAAGGCCATCGTCGATAGAGAACTAGTCATTAGACCCATCAATGGTCGCCTCCACGCAATGTTTCAAGCTCACGTCCAACTCCAAGGCCTACTGAATCAAATCCGTGAGGTCGTATTGAATCTCTGTCCAGCTCAAACACGTGTTTGTATTAGATCCCTTGTCAACACAAGATACCTCCAAGGCCTCCAAATCCCAAATGAGCCGCTCGTCGTGCTTCTGTATCGAGTTGGCCGTGCAGGGGTCCTATGGCTCAAATCATCTGCCATAACGTTCCCCTTCCCGTGAATATAGTGAATCATGTAGGTGTAATCCCCAAGGATCTCCATCCACCTTTGCTGATGCCTGTTCAGGTCCTTCTGATCTATCGAATACTTCAGGCTCTTGTGATCTGAATAGATATCGACCTTAACCTAATACAGATAATGCTGCCAAATTTTGAGAGCGAATACTACAGCCGCCAACTTCAAATCATGGACCAGGTAATTCCTCTCAAGCACCTTCAACTTACGCAACCCATAGGCTATCACCTTCCCGTGGTGAACTAGAACATAGCCTAAACCACTCCCCGAGGCGTCACTGTAAATCTCAAAGCCCTCCGAACAACATGGAGAACATAAGATAGGCGTCGTGGTCAGACGACACTTTAGTTTTTCGAAATCTTGTGCGCACTCCGGTGACCAAACAAACTTCTGATCCTTCCTTGTCATAGTAGTGAGGGGCGGTGCTATCCGCCAGAGGTTCTCCATGAAGCGTCTGTAATAGCCGGCAAGCCCCAGAAAACTTCGGACTTCTAACACAGTAGACAACACAGGACACTCACGTATCGCAACTATCTTCACCGGATCTACCGCAATTCCCTCACCACTAACCACGTGAACAAGGAATGCTACTGAGGATAGCCAAAACTCACATTTGTATAATTTGGCATACAGTTGGTTCCTCCTCAGGGTCTCTAAAATCATATGAAGATGCTTGAAATGATCATCCTCACATTGTGAGTACACTAGTATATAATCGATGAAGACTATCACAAACTAGTCCAAGTACTCTCTGAACGTCCTATTCATCAAATCCATAAACACGGATGGTGCATTCGTCACCCCAAATGACATGATGGTGAATTCATAATGTCCATAACGTGTGCTGAAAGCCATCTTGGGAACGTCACTTTCTTTAATTCTTAGCTGATAGTACACAGATTTCAAATCTTGCTTCGAGTACACAGTCGACCTGACCAGCTGATCGAACAGATCATCAATCCTTGGGATCGGATATCTATTATTCTCTGTCAACTAATTCGACTCTCGGTAATCAATACACAATTGTAAGCTTTCGTCCTTCTTTTTAACAAAAAAGACTAACGCGTTCCAAGGCGATGAACTTGGATGCACATACATTTGATCTAATATCTCTTCCAGTTTTACCTTCAATTCTGCCATCTCCTTAGGCGTTGAGCGGTACATGGAGCGTGATATAGGCTTAGTACCTGGCACTAGCTCGAAGGTGAAGTCTATCTCAACCTGAGGTGGGGCTCCGGGGTGATTTTCAAGAAAAACATCAGGAAACTCTGATACAACGGGGATACTATCTAGGCCTGGCTTGGGCTTCGAAGTCACCACTAAGGTGACCAAAATCTCTACACCACTACGAACTGCTTTAACCACTTGGAGAGTGGGCATCAAAGTCTTGCCAATCCCCTCACGCTAGCGAATGTCGTCTCATGCTCTGTATCCACCCACAGTCTAACCACCTTGCGATTGCAAATAATGTACACACACTGCTCCGAGAGCCAGTCCATGCCAAAGATCACATCAAACTCCACTATTTGTAGTAGCAATGCTTGCAAGTCAAACTCTTGCCTCCCAATCTGTACCTTCATGTAGCAAACTCTATCCGCATGCATAGAACTCTCGTTAGGCAGCAGCACATCCAATTTATCCCTTGTCATTGAAGAAGGCGCTCCGATGCACGATACACATTCCTCGGACAAAAAGGAGTGCGAAGTTCCCATATCAAAAAAGTGCTCTCGCCGAATAATTAAAGATCAAAATAAAGTATAGCATAACAATTCACATGCTAACGCGCAAAAGGTAACAAGTATGTAAAGCTAAACATGGTATTCAATGAAATCTTACCTGTCACCACATCAGCCTGCTTTATGGCCTCCTGCTGGAAAAGATTATAAACTCTAGGCTGGGTTGGAGCGTAGTGGGATGCGGTTGACTCCACCGCCTTTCTCTTCTCTACATATGTTGCTATAAGCTTCTTCTCTGACTTCGGGTGCCCACTCTAATAGTCTCGGGCATAGTGTCCTTATTTTCCACAATTATAATAAGTAATCGAGCCTCATACCGTAGTAACTCCAGAAACACCCGAAGGTTGGGCTGGACCCAAATTCCGAACCTTCTTGTTCCACTTACGAAACAGACTTTGACAAGCTCGACACCTTGAATTCCAACTTCTTTGATCTTGAGTCCTTCTCTTGAACTCTCTTCATATCCTTATCCAGAGATCGAGCGGTATTGACCAGAGTTAGAAATCTCTGCGTCATTGGCCTAGAGAGTAAAAGCCTTAGGTCATCACGTAGACCCTCATAGAACCGGTTGGTCTTACACTCCTCATCAGCAAAAGTAGCGCCAGAATAATGTCCCAACCTCGTGAAATCGTGGAGATACTCATCCACACTACTATCTCCCTACGTCAGTCTCTAGAACTAATTCTCCATATAGATCATCTGCGGTAAGGGGAGCTATATAGCCAGGAATAACCTCGAGAACTCGTCCATCGAAACATCGGTGAGTTGTCTTCCAAGCAAGAGATGCAGCTCCAGCTCTTCCCACCACAGTCGCGCCTCTCCATCCAACAGGAAAGCGGTTATGGTTGACTTCTGAAATTATTTCATTTTGGTCGCTGTCATGACTCTCTTAACACGAGAGATCCAATCCTTGGCAATGGTTTGGGTTCCAGTCCCCGTAAACACTAGAGGATTGAAGCTCATCACATGTTTAAGATGCCTTTCTGTCGCTCTTCTTGGCGCCAAAGGTTCTATAACCACTCCTTCTACCACTTCAGGATCTGTCAAACAAAGCGGCAACTGCTCCACAATAGGGGAAGGAGGTAGTGCCTGCCTCCCTGGTTGGGCATTTATCATCACAAACACTGCCTCAGCTATAAGTCTTACCATCTTTACCGAAGGAGGGGTTGCAGGCACATCATTAGGTGCACTGCTTTTTGCAGAGTGCAGACATTCCGACTATCCAACACCACTCCTGGTCATCTATTATTGTAGGACACACCAATAAGTGACCAAACAAAAATGCAAAAAGCAATCATAGGAACACGCAGGTTCCTGAAACATGTGTATTTTCCATTCCTAAGTGGACATTCTTAGAATCTATTCATGTTATAACGATGACACACATGACTTTGCTCACCACCCCTTAAAAGAATTAGTCCACAAATTCTCCAAATAAAGAACGACACCGTAGTCTGATAAAAAATTGTAATACCCCCATCCGTCGCATGGGATATAACAGAAGGTCTGGACGGGGCTCCACGCCATATACCACAGATAGTCAGCGGAGTTATATATTAATACCAAAATACTAATATAAAATCTCGAGTACTAACCCAGAGCATTCTAGCGGAAGCTTATTAAATAGAGTTGGAATAACCCATCACAAAACATGAATGTCCACTATAGCCTAAAGTAGGAATGAAAGAACAAATACACAAGGAGCCTTGGCCTTATGACCTTACAATATTCAACTTGAATTAAAGTGTTTTACATACTTCAACACGTAGCCGGCCATGCATGAAAATAGTAAAATATCACTTCGCTTGGCCTTTAAGGGACAACACAGCATCAAGGGCCTTAGCCCGCTACTTGCCACATGGCACACCTGGTCTGCAAGACAATCCACAGAACGATGGTAAAACAAGGCAACGGTCAGCTAAATCTAATCAAATTATAACGACCCCACCCATTGCTCGGGGCGGCAGAGCTTCTTCCCTGAAATGTATTAGCAAAAACAAACATAGTAATGGAAGTGCAATTTAAGCACACTTCGCCATAAGTATATGCATGGACGGCCTCACACCCCGTGCTCTCAGGGCACATTCTCTATGCCCAGACAAAAACCTGGGACACACAGTTCTCCAGATGGCAACAACATGAGCATTTTGTTAGTCTTTACGGGCTGCATAAGGCCTAATACTCGTAACTATGTCAGCGACAGGCATCACTACCCATGGACGCAGCACATAACTACCGGCTAGGTTTGTCCCTTTCACGTTGCTTACATCACCGGGTCAAACAACCAAGACGTCGGTCTGCCTCCCCATTCCCATTTCTCCAATCAATACATAACCCCGTTATGCTACATGGTTGGCTTGCAGGCCACCTGGTTGGGCTCCCAAAGCTCTCAGCCCCACATCTCAGGCCCCATGTCTCCACGAGAAATGCCACAAACAAAGCTCACAATGAGCTACCTCCTGTGGTAGCACTACCGCCACGTGGTATCTGGCAAAAATGCAATTCGACCCAACTTTTCAGGTACTCCTTGGAGTTAGTCACCAAGGTTCCCTACTGCAATCTAACGTGTAGAAACCAGGAAAACAAACATCACAGAGTCTTCTCCGGACAATACAAGCATAATGAAAACATCACAAATCCAAACAAACCTGTCTAGATGGGCTTCACACACCATGCCTATATTCGTACTTCGATTTCGAACTTTATATGTAAAAACTATGGGGATATACCATATCTACCCGAACGAACACCTCACACTCACCGCACACTCGTGGGAGAGGGTTTCCAATGCAAAAGAAAGAGTACTTCACATGTCCAAGTTTAGAATCGTTACCCATTACGCTCTATTTTGTGCCATGCTAAAGATCTAGACGGATGAACGCGACCGCAATAATCTTGCCTCTACAGATATGGACTCGGCTTGTGAATTGGGGCTTCAGAACCGCAACGATAGTGAGATCTCCCTTGAGGCACCAGTGCTCCTCCTCCACGAAAACCAGGAACTCCAAAAGAAACGGAGTGAAAATGGCCAAACCAAGCATATAAATAAAGCTACCACCACGCGGTAACTAGCTACCGCCACACAGTACCTTAATTCAATGCCTCGATTTGAGCGCAACCGCCCAAAACCTCCAATCACATGCCAACACGTGGCCAACGCCATTACGGTTTTACTATTGTCATGCGATAGGACGCTAATGCCGCGCGATAGAGGACATCGGTTACGACATGACACCAGCCGCTATTGCCGCGCGCTAACTTCTACTGCCACGCGGTATGATCCCGAGAACCATGTCAATTAAATTGACCCAGCTATCGCCAGCGATAAGACTATCGCTGGGTGATAGCTTCCCGAGAGGTCTGCTAGATTAATTCCCCTGCTACCGACACGCGGTAACAACATTCCTCCGTGCGGTAACATAATTCTCGAGAACTCGGCACTTTCTCGAGAACTCAATGCTCTCGATGCAAACCTTGGAGGTACCACCACGCGGTAACTAGCTACTGCCGAGCGATAACCCCCGGAGAAGCATCTCTCGTTTTATGAAATTTGGGGTGTTACAAAGGACGTTCTGGTTGGCGATTTGGTGCGAACGTTTGTGGAGAAGTTTGTCCTCTATCATGGCGTGCCAAGGTCGATCTTGTCAGATCGAGATGGATTGTTTATGTCTAAAGATGGGAGGTCAGTCCAGGCTTACCTATTGTCTCGGTTGACACTTAGTACAGCCTTCCACCCTCAGACGGACGGACAGACAGAGTGTACCAACTGTACACTAGAGGATATCTTGCACTTATGCATCCTGGACCGTGGGGAGCCATAGGAGAGACTGTTGCCATTGATCGAGTTCTCATATAACA